>CM045562.1:21725454-22413241 GCA_024721245.1 Mitragyna speciosa | reverse complement strand
TGCACAACATAAATATTACGTTAGTATACACAAGATTTCACATTTCCAGAAGATCATAGAACATAAAATTTCTGCACACAACACACAATAAGATGTTCTCAAGAGAACATAGTGTCACTTAGTAGCCCAAATCGAACATATCAAAATATGACAGAATAGCATTGAACAACTTAAAAGTGAGTCTAAAGAAATGCTTACAGGAGGCTCATCATGATGGTGATGACCCTTTGCGAGGTTATAGATTGAGAGTATAGTGCAGGTAGCTATTCCAAGATATGTAATCTTCTCCCACTTTGCAGCCTCAACTAATAAATCAAGCAAACAGATAAAATTTAGGCATTCAAAACTACTGATTTTAATCAGAAAGCATTTTTCACACCTTCTAATCACAAAATTAACTCACAGAACATTCCTGAATCAACCAAATCAAGAGGGATTACAGAAAAACAAGCTAGTTTTCAAAGCTGCAACTGAAATCTAGTCAGAAAACCGTCTTATTGCAAACAAAATCGAATAACAGGATATCGGATACTATATAAAGATGGAGAATTTATTGAATATAAGTGACAGAGAAATGGAGATACCAGCTTCATCGTGGTGGGCAGAGGCGGATAAGGTTCTCTTAGATGCGGGAACTCGACTAGGGGCGCCGCCGCCGCGGAGTGCGGAGCGTAATCTAAAAATCGCCGATGCCATTTCAGAGTCGTCTAGTTTCTAGTCCTATTCCACCGCTCTCAATATGCTGACAGCTGAGTCAATTAACTTCACTCGCGGAAAACTGTGGTTGCTTCTTTTATCACGTACAGCGATTACTCATGCTTTCCCCGCACATTTTTTAACCATGGTAAAATAGCGCTTGTTCATGGTTTCACCACACATTTTTTTATCCACTCTAGCATATTCTAGGATGACAATTTGTATAGGGCAATAAGTAACGACTTGGGATTAGGGGTTTCTTTTTTGCTAGCCTGCTGTTGTATTACATGTTTATTGGACTCACACAAGTGGAGTGAGGCTCCCAATCATGTGTTGGGTGAAGCTCCAGATTGTTTGACATACACAATTTGAGGATATGACTCCCCGAAATTACCTAAATCCCCCCTCTCCGAAAACCCCTATCTACTGCAAGTCTTGAGATTTGATCCCAGGACCTAAGGTCTCCCCCTGACCACTGGGCTATTAGCCCAGTGGCTGGGATTAGGGGTATGAAGCAGTCGATAATTCGGTAATTTAAAATTTGATCAATCTAATATTTTTTTTAAATTTACCGATCAAAATTCAAATTCGAATTCGAATTCGATTTCACTTAATATTGAATTGAATTCGATTCTGAATTCAAGTTTTGGTAAATTGGTATATTAATTTGGAAACTGAATTAAAAAAAATTTAAAAATAAAATTTTAAAAATTAAAAATTTAAAAATTAACAGTGAGGAAATAATGGGCTTAAGGAAATAATGGCTCAACCCATGGACCAAATAACCTAATCCACTATCAAATACTAGCCCAATTAATGCTAAATTCGATATATTCGATATTATCAAATTATAGTTTTATTTTTGAACACCGACCGAATTCGATTTTATTTTTTTCATTTTTTGAATTACCAACTAAATTTCCGTATTCGATTTACCAATTTCAATTCGAATTCGGTTTGTAATTCCCAATTTACTCTCCCCTACTTGGGATTACTCTTTTAGAAGACTTTAATGCATGTCGTTTGTGCAATAATAGGATTCTACACCATCAGTATAGAGAAGATTAATGTAATTAATTATACATTCCACTTCTTTGATATATAAATTATTACTTTTGTTTTTTATTAAATGAAAACACTATACCAAATTATAAAATTTAAACTTACATTTTTTATCTAACATACAGTGAAATGTAAGATTTTAAATTTTTTCATATACAAGAAATAAATTTTTTACGCTTTTTATGCAATTAAAAATAAAATTAAATGTAACTAGCTAATAATTATTTCCTTTTTTCTACTCCTTTCATTACATACTTCACATTCGTTAATTATAACTTCAATAATTATGCAATCGATCAAAGGAGACATTTCCTTTAATATGTTAATGTGATATACTTTATTCTTCTCACACTTGTCTCCCTCTTCCTTACCGCTATATATTGTTTCCTCTAATAGATTAAAAAAATATGAGTTCAGTTATTCTTTTCAAAAAAAGTTTAATTTCTATTATTTTTCTAACAAGGTAAATTCCTACGCAATGCACTGGATAATAATTAGTTTCTTATTAAATATTTATCTCAATTTGTTGAAATTCCCCTATCACTCCTTTCCTTGTCCTTTTTCTTTATTTTCTTTCCCTCTTTGCGTCGGCCTGGTTTCTTCTCACAAATTAAGTCACTTTCAAGTATTCTTTTTCTCGTATTTCAAATTATAAGTAGTTGTTATGGTTTATACTTCCACATAAAGATAGTTAATATTGTGTTCGCGTTTATCTTTTACCCGATGGTTATTTTAACAAGTAACATGTTTTTGTGACAGACTTCGATGATTATTTCTCCTCAGATAGAAAAATAGAATTCAAATAACCACCAAAAAAAAAAAAAAAAAGAGAACTGGGATCATAAAGTTTTATTATTAGAGTTGTTAATGCTTTTAATAACTATTAATCACCACACCAACATCATATCCGTGTTATGGAAGTGTATCAAGTATCAACATAATTTTTTTTTCTTTTTTATTTTCCTATTTTTTGCTCCTCTAATCAGTTTATGCTATAAGATAAATAATTTTATTCATAAGATAAAAATTAATTAAAAATATGCCTGAAAAATAATTCTTTTTTTTTTAAATGCATAACAAAACACACATGTAAATAATCGCACAAAGAGAAGATACTCTTATCGCCAATTGAATTTAGAGAAGATACACGCTTCTATGCTAAGAATACTGTGCTGATCTTTTTTATTCTAACAAATTGAACTTAAATGTGTGCATGTAAATCTCAAAACGCAAAGCCGTCACTCTACCACTGCCTCTGTGGAGGCTTGTGTCCCTTCCCGGGGGCCGGACCAGAATGATTAATTCCTACTGATAATCGACTCTGTGGATCCTTGGGTCCTACACCGGGGGGCGGAGCCTTGTGTACCTCCCCGGGAGCCGGACCAGAAAGCTTGATTACTCCTGATAATCGGCTCTGTGGATCCTTGGGTCCTACACTGGGGGACGGAGCTTGTGTCCTATCCGGGGGACGGATTAGATCGCTGAATTCCAACTCCGTCACTCCGACCGCCGTGCACCGCTCCGAGGGATGAAGACCAGTTGTCATTATGTCCACCAGTTGGGCTCTGAAATTTCATGGCTGCTGTAGTACTGACAGGACGTGCTTCCGCAGCAAAGCAAACCCAACTGACGAACAATGCAAGGCAAAAGAAACTCAACAATTGCAGTGCATTAGCCGTCTCTTGAAACAATGACTAGACAACAAGCAATAGTTTTGCAGCAACTAAAGGAAAAAACTCAGCACTCAAGAAAAGAAATTCACAAACTTCAGTATCAGGCAGTGAACTGATTATTCTTACTCTAATATAATGAGTATTTATAGAAAAATCAACCTAGGAATAAAAAAATAAAGTAAGAGGGATATTAAAAGATGGAAAAACAATAGATGGCGGCCTAAGTTAATAATTTCTCCTACTCTTTGTTTAATAATTGATTTTATTTAATTTTAAAAGTATTGTAATATACTTAATTTTAATTATTAGTTTCATAAACTTAATTTTTTTTTCCTTTTAAGTGACCTAATCACCCACCTCCTCCTATAATCTCTCCTAATATCTCTCATCTTCTTGAAAAATACATTTATATTAATATTTTATCATAGATACTTTATTATGATCTTTCCATTTTTTGAGAACACTTTATACATACATAAATACTCTCTCTCTCTCTCCCCCCCCCCCCCCCCCCCCCCCCCCAAAAAAATCAATTAATTTTAATCATCAGTTTTATAAATTTAGTTGATTTCTTTCCTTAAGTAACCTAATCTCCCGCCCTACTCTCATAACCTCTCTCAATTTCTCTCATCTTCTTGGAAAACCCATTTGTGTTAAGATTTACATTTATAAATATTTTATATTATTTCCATTTTTTAAGAAAACCACAAATCTCATTTCTAATTTTCTTACATTTCAAATCAAGTGATGTCACATGAAACTAGTTTATATGAAAATTGAAACGTCTCTAAAGCAATTTTCTAATCTATTTCCTTTTTTTTCCTTTTCATTTATCGGAAGTAACATGTTTACATTGGGTATAACTTAGACGGATTCTTCTACTCTTTGTTTTTGTTGGTTTTTTCTTTTTTAATATTTTTTAAAAATTTCTAATATACTTAACATTTCTCAATTTTCTTTGCTTCCTGATTTGGTATTGGGTCTTGGAGATAAATTTGTCTAATTCAGTAATGAGAAAGGCCTAAATGTTATCACGGGCTTGGATGGAATTTGGATAGCGGACAAGGCCTATTCTCGTTCTTTGTTGCTCAGAAACTCGTTCCCTTTACCTTCACTTGAGTTCCAATTACTCGTTCTTTCATGTAGCCAGGACTTTTCTCGAAAGATGGGTGGGGTATGGTGGACTACACTTCTTTTTACTTTTTGCCGGGAAATGTATTCACTTAATTTTTTTTTTTTTTTGATAAGTTCATGTCTAAATAATATATAGACATTCTTATTAACAACTTCAAAGCAAGAGACAAATGTTTAAGCTCCTTATATCTAAAACAATGTCATTACAACACAAGCTTCTTTCAATACTCAAAATAAGGCAATCAACATGATTTTTAGGATAATTCTCTAATCACTAAAATCTATTCATCTCTCTCTCTCTTTTTTTTTTTTTTTTTTTTGGTCACTCGGACTCTTTTAGTGAAAAATTTCTCCAAACATGTTATACCACAACACAACTTTAAAATCCCCTTATATTCATAGGCATGTCGACACTATTAATTAACCAAGAGTTCTACAATTATAGTAGTAGTGGTCTTCAAAATTTACCCAGATTTTTTTTTTTCTTTTTGTGAGAAAAGCTTATACTATTAAAGGGGATTTGTGGGGAAGGGGAGGTGGTCTTCAAAATTTACCGAGTAGATGTATCAGGCAGCACACATAAAAAACAAGCCTAGACACTACAATTGCTAATTAATCAATCACTTCAACGGACACAAAAAGTCAATTTGCTGATTTCATTTTCGTGTCTCGACTGAGGACACGAATCTGCGAAAACTAGAGAAATCTTGAGTCCATTGCTCTTCTTGATCAATGTAGTAGTTCTAAACATTTATGCTAGGCCAGAATGCATTCGAACTTTGTTGAATTTATGTGACTTTGTATACATCAGCAGTGGCCCTGTTGAATTATGAATGTTGGTGGCTTCGTATCAAATATGACTGCGAACGCCGACCTACAATCTATCGTATGATCAGGTGCATCACCGGCTTTAAGTTTCTTATTTTGTACTTGCTTAGTTTGTGGAAAGATGCAAGAAAATCAGGATAAATCAATCAGCTAATTCTGTTGATCAAGATGCGGGCTGCAGTGGAAGAGAGAGATCTTTCCATGTGGTTCTCTTTTTGTCAAGCATTTGTTGCTGGGACAAGTAATAGCCGAACCAACCTAGATAGCTATATGGACTCTTGGACGATGACGTCAAGAATGTAAATCGTCAGTTTCTCAAAATCAATCTTCTTGTTGTCCTAACATTTCCGGCACCCTCGACCTTCAACACGTGGATGGAAAGAAAAAGAAAAATCTTCCAATATTGCTATGGTACAATGTTGAGTGTACAGTTTTAAATGGGAACTTGAAGAGATAACAAAACTATAGAAACTAAGATCTATTTAAAAAAATGATATTTTGTTTTACAATTGCAAAAATCTTTTCAAAAATTTAATTACAATTGCAAAAATATCAAATCAAACTGTTATAAGAAAAAGATTAAGATGTAAAATTAGGAGGAAAATCTCTTTTTAAAGGATTTTAAAAATACCATTTATTGAGGGATTTAAGGATATTTAGAAACGAGCACCATCACGTAATGGCAGTAACGATTCATACCTGTAGAGCTAACCAATGTAGTACTTTGGTCTAACCAATGCAGTACTTCGGTTCCCTTGTCAGGGACGAGGTTGGCGGTTAGGAAAAAGGGATAAGTGACTCACATCGTCAAATTATGTGTGATTAAAAAAATCTAAAACTTCGTTTAGCATATCATAAAAAAGTTATACTTTAATTGTGTAAGTTAAAATACATTGCAATACAAATTTGACGATTAAAAAAAATAGTAAAACTTATTAAAAGTTAGGAGAATTGCTCGTCTGTGTATTGAGTAGAATTCATGTTGTGGCAAATCTTTGTAAATTTATGTGGGAAGATTATTAGGCTCTCCCGTTCAAGTTTGTCAACCATCCCTTTAAACCATCACGTTGATGGCTTCTCCACTTCATCACTTCTGAAATCGAATACATTGCAAATCACACCACCATCCATTAAATCCAGTAAAATCTTGCACAAGTACATGGTGATCCATCAAGTGTTATTACAATATATATCTCATGATTGAAAAGTTTATTTACATCGTATCAATCAAAGCACTTAAAAATAATTCCCCAAAAAACAATTCAATCCAGAAGTCAATGCATTAATACACTACGAAAGCAAGCCCCGTTCCGATGTTAGCCCAAGAATGACGACTTGGTGGAGTGCATATTGTTCATCAGCACGTTAGCACTACCATTATGTTTTTTATCACGTCGAAAATCAAACCAAGAATTACCGTCAGTTGGACCACTTAGATAATCGACTGGAAGACCAAGCGACTCCATCACATCTTCTGTGCTCCAACCCGCACGTAATAACCTCTTGGATAACACTCTCACGTGCAACAAAAGACCTTCCCTGTCAATTAATGCATTTTTATCAACACCATTAGTTTGATCACGGTTGTCGACCTCTCCGTAAATATCATCACAGCCGTCCATCATCATCATCTCCCTGACATCCTCTTCTTTCCACCCTCCATTTTTTAATGTCCAAAACACCTCCTCTAAACACCCTCCCAACTCTCCACTCCACCACCCGCGCGTGTCACCACGAGCCGCCGCGCTTTTACCTCTACCCACCAATTCCGTCCAAAACTCAATCCTCCTCGGCTCTGTAGCGGCCCAAGCCGGCGTATTAAACAATTTGGACAAGGTGGGCCTTTTCAAAACATCCTCATCAACCCTAAATTCAACCTGATGAAAAAAACCAGCTATGTCAAAACTCCACAGCTTAACATCCCCTCCATGCACGTAAAAAACAGGATTCCCTGCCAAACAAGGCATCGAAGGAATGTAGAAATTCCGGTACACCGGAACAAGAACCGGGGCTTTTTTAACAAAATCCTTACCTAAAGTGACAGCTTGATCATCATCCTCAGGCCTATCACCCCAAGAATCGAGCCAAAAATGGTTTCTTGATATTTCTTTGCATAGGCCCAAGACTGGTAGACTGGTGAGAACCTGAAGTTGTTGAATGGAGGACGATCGCCAATTGGGAAAGCCGGGGCCTGTTGGGAGGCCTTCTTGGAGAATAGAACGTAAATCGGGAGGAAATGTGAAGTTGAGAGTGGATTCAATGGAGGAGAATTCGACGTCAGTGAGGCCTTGTTCGATGGGAATATTGGAAGATCTGAGATAATCAATGAGGTTCTTGGTGTAGGCTGCATAGGAAAAACAAACTCTTAATGGTTTTCGGTTGGTGGTGATAGCCATGGTTGGTAGGAGCTCACTGATTGAACAAGTGCAGTTGTTGCCATTGGATTGTGATCAATATCTCACTCAGATACATGTGGAAGTCAGTCTCTGATTTTTGTGTTTATCCAAGCTAGGAGGTCAGTTAGAGTATTTGGCGGAGAATCGAGTATATTGAAGAGTTTGTTTGAAAGGGGGTTCTATAAATGATCTAATTCCATCACATCTTATCATCTGCATCATTGGGGTTATTGCTGATCCCAAATTTGAAATGAATGGTATGAGGAATTGGCATTTAGCAGGGTAACAAATAGTAGTTTGATTTGGAATCGAATTATAGAGAAAGGGAGTCTTTAACTTGAAGCTGGTTGTAAACGTCGCATGGGCCGGTTCCCAAATGTCGCTACCCGATCCCTCCCGTGTAGAAAATTTGGCATCTCATGCTGACTTCTATACTTGCAAATCTAGTTTTGACTTTTGAATTATTTCCCATAAAATCATAGTAACAGAAGCCTAGTCTGAATTTTAGGATAGATCTCCCACATTTATTTCGAAGTTTTGGGAAAATTTTAAGGAATTTGGATAATAGAGGCTTGTCAGTGATAATCGTAAATGAGAATTGCAAACTCTGATACGGCAAGTATACACATATTTAACAGCAGTACACACTTGCTTGTGAAATATAAAAATACCCGAGGGCCTCACAAGTTATATTTGGGACCAATTGATGGTCAAAATTAAAAATGCAAATGGATGGATGAAATGCGGCCAAAATTTAAGTCAAAAAACGATGTTATTTTGGAGTAAAAATTGATTATATTTTTTCATTGACGAGTTACATTTTTCACTGACAAGGTATATTTTTTGACTAATAATTTACGTCATTTTTAACTTGTCTGAACTAGTATATGGCCAAATTGCGAGTCCCGTACCTAAAAATACCCAGTACGGTTGCTTGGTAAAAGACAAATATGAGCCATTGAAATTTTGAACCAAAAACATTTTAACCATCCACCTTATTAATTGTTTGGAACAATAATTGTTCTAGTCTCATTTTCTCCTTTGCCACCTCCTCTGCGTCCTTCCGTTCCATCTGATTGGAGCAGGATACTACTTTCAACATATAGAGAGTAGGGATTATAATAAATTTTTTTCCAAAACAAATAAAGATATTTCTTTTAGTAAGGAGAATTTAGTCAATTTATACATGTTCATCAAATTTGTACTAGAGAACAAAGCAGATGTCCAGCTATTATCATGCGCAGTTATGAATTAATGGATCTCTGAATTGGCAGAATAGCCTGGAACAAAAAAAAATTTTTGATAGTCTTTTTGGCGAATAGCCAGGATAGGTTGAAACTCGTTTTGCATTCTTGATTAGCAATTCAACATCGGCTGCGACTTGAGTCTCGAGGAATTTAGCGAAGCAGGCCATCGATAATGTTTATTTTATTGGCATTCTGAGCCACTATACAATTACTAATCAAACCCATAATACGTGGAACATGACTTCACATGCTTGTTGTTTTGACCTTTCAATCAATCCCATTTACCCACTAAGAGATGGTTACCACATCAGGTTTATTATCCAAAGCCAAAAGGCATTCCACTACAATCTTTCCCCTCTGATATTTATGCTTTAATTACTCATATATTACAGGAGACTCAGAAGGCAAACCAATTATTGTCCTATTGATGGGATGATTATAATTTCTCTAAATCTACATGAAGGAGTCAAAAAAAAATTTTCTTGCGTAGGCCATGTTTGTCGAGAAATGAAGGAATGCATCGAAATAATGCAAGAAGTAGGATACTACCTCAGGAATTCTAATCTATGGCACAGCTGACTTGATATTCGAAATCCAGATGTTAATTAATACGCTGGCCTTGTCACAATCTAATGGAAAGAGATGAAATGTATTCCCCACCAGCAGTGAATTTCTCCGCAATAATGAAGCACTAATCCAAGAAAAAGCATTACTATATGCAAAGGATTAATGGGATACTTGCTGGTAAAATCAGCAATCTCAATTATGTGACTAAAGGTCAAATGCTGTGGCCCAAAAATTGAAGAAAAAAATTCTGTCTTTACTTTAATGCGAACATTGGATAACTGATTGATGGAATTTAAGATTGTACATGTGGAGACAGTGTGGAAAACAAGGTCAATTAGAATGATTGACATCAAGCAAGCATTTGGAATTTTAATTGTTTTCTCTAGAGATAGTGGATACATACATGTCCTATAGCCCTACAAAATTTTGGTGAACATCTTTCCTCCTATGCAGGAATGGGTCGGCCAAATTCAGCAGGAATCTCCACATAGTAAACCCATTTCTACCAATAGCTGTACAACTTTGATGCAAAATCTTGGCACAATTGTCCCCAGATTGTCCAAGCTCAATCACCTCCATTGCTCAAACACCATCTTCTGCCCCAGAGATCCTGTCATCTTCATTTCTTGTTTCTCATCTTTAGCCCATTCATTTCCCACATTTTGAATAACTGAAACACACTCTTTCACTTTAGTTCCATCCTTTGACACTAATTTGGACAGCAGAAGTGCCGTGATGATTGCGACTGCTGTGTAATAGAGCTATGATGCTTGAAATTCCAATGCCACCGCTACAAATTCTAGTATGAGTTTCAACCTTCTCATCATTTGTCTGCCCGATAGAAGCATCATTGTATACATTTTTCACAATTACTTTCTGTTAATGAGTTGTTAATTATCAGAATGAGACTTAGTCCAGGCTTCGGACCACGAATTTGAGGGAATGAAGTACCATCTCCTGATAGGACCATGACTGGTTTTAGGCCCAATATATCTGCCTCAAGCTTTTCCAATGGCACTTAAAATCATCCAGTCCAGATAGCTATTCACAAACAAGATAAAACAGCTGAACATTCTCGTATAAACAAGTTATGTCTTTAGTCCACGAAAACCACTCTCATATAACTAATTTATGCTTTGTTGAAAAACATTTTGAAAGAAGAAGAGAGAATGTCAGTTTAAAAAAAGAAGGAAACAATGTTTTATATTGCCAACTCAATGGTCGAAAAAGAACCAACTCCAAGAAACATTTTTCACAGTCAAAATGAGAATTGTGAGCCACTTTTTGTAGATTGTAAATGACGGTACAGCTTTGGTCGAGAAATGGAGATAAATTCCATATAGCATGCACACTTGAATTAACTACATAAAATTCTTGACTAGGAATGATTGTTTTTCCTGCTTATTATTGAAAATTGCGGTTGATCTGAACTTTGTCAACAAGTTGGCCCAAAAATTTTCAAAAAGCTCCAATTTACTTCTGGCTTGATAATGTCTACCATTAACAAGTAAAAAACGTGAGGATTGGAGGTAAGTGGGAGTCTGCACTTTTCTTTTCTTTTGTTTTTTTAAAGTTCAGTGGAAGACTTCTTCACCTTTAAATGGTCAAAAGTGCTGATTGAAATTACAGGATGCACAAACAAATAAAACTTCCTTCTTCCATTGTCTTATCATGGTGCTACAGGTATATATTTTATTGAGGAACCGCACATGTGGAAGAGGAGAAGATTAGAACTTGAATCTTATAGAAATTACATTTCAAGAAAATGAGGATAACTACGGAAAATTTCAATTAAACTCGCCCTTCTTGAAACTTTTTTTTTTTAAATGATTCTTGTTAGGCCCATTCTGTCAAACAGCTTAGGCATTGGATCAATTGAGCTAAAATCAACATTATGCTGTTCAAATTTAGTTTACTTTTTTAAGGAGAAAAAATATTTTATTGTCATTTGGTTTGGTTATTATTGGAGCCGATTGTTTAGCTCAAGTATTCCACTGACATTATTTTAGAACTGAGCTTGTGTGTTAATATTCCTTCCAGGAAGCCAATGAGCATGATTTATCATTGGCTTACAAGAAGGGATAATTACACATACCTCCCCTGAAGTTTATCGTAATTACACCTAGCTCTCCTCAAGTTTCAAAAATTACACTTACCTCCCTTATTTCAATAGTTTTGGTAAAAAAAAATCCATTTTACTGATGTCAACAAAAAAACTAATTGCATATCCTAAAATGCCCCTAGACTAAAATAGGAAAACATTTTTGAAAAAATAACAAACTAACTAATTCAACATAAAGTAAAAAATAGCCACAATATTGTCCAATATTACCACCAATGCTCAACAATTATGTAAGCTCAATATACCTCTCCCACTTAATGCTCTAATTTCTACATCTTTTCATCTTTTTTATTATCCAAAATATGCCATAAATAAACAAGATAACTATTAAACAAACTGAGATGATCATAAAAATTTGAAAAATTTGTGCTATGTGAACCTTCACTCTCAAGACTAAATTAAAGTAAATGTTAAGCTTTTTTTTCCCTTTTTATTTTTCTTTTTTCACATCCTTTTTACCTTTTTGTTTTCCTATAATTTTTTTGGGGTAATTATATTGAGATGCAAGGGTATTTTAGTAATCTCAAGTGCCCAAGGGAGGTAAATGTAATTTTTAAAATCTGAGAGGAGTTAGGTGTAATTACTGATAGACCTCAGGGAGTATGTGTAATTATCGCTTTCAAGAAAGTTAAAAAAGGTCACCCGTTCTGACATTCGCAATGAGTAAATATCCTGCAAAGACTTGGTGCAAAAAGCAATAATATTTGATATAATTGTATAATCAAAATTCACGTTGAGTGTTTATTCTAACACAAAAAAGAAAAAAAAAAACAATAATCTGATCATTTATATTTCAGGACATATACAACCTAAGAGGGAAAACAAATGAAATCACATTTTATGAGTGCAAGAATCTGACAAAATGAGCAAAAATAAATGACAGGTCGACAATGAAAATGTATCAACTAATGAAGTCAATAATTTTATATTTCATGTTCACAAAATACATGAAAGGGACCAACACAGAATCCTGATAGAGGATGTTAAATAAATTCCGAAAGAGAGAGCCTACAATGATGAGAAGAGCCTGTCAAGTTAGCAAGGACGACTTGCCTGCCATCCACATATCCAATCAAGTCTTCCACACTGATATGTAGCTCGGAGGAGAAGGAGGCAAGTCATCCTTGGCTACGCAACGAGACTCTTATCCCCATTTTAGGCATCTCTTTCCATAAAAATATCGATCCCATAAGCGAAAAATATGTGTACTCTCTTTTATTGTACTCCAATTGAATTGCTAACCCAAGAAGAGGTTTTATGTGAAAAGAAAAAGAAAATAACGTGTATAGAATTTTGAAGGTCCCCAAATACAAAGGGACTTCATAATGTAAGACCTCCCTTTCAAATGGAATTCATCTAACTTCTATGTATGCTGGTGATTGTCAGTTACAAGCCTCTATATATAGCCAGGGAAAATTGAAGATGAGGGATCAGAATTAGACGGTTTCACAATTCAGTTTCTCTGACTCAGTAATTAACTTAATTATTAGCTCGTGACAGAGAGAATATATTCTTGTATTACAGGGGAGTAGGGGACCAAACTTATCTTCTTGAATCTCTTGCAGCTTGATGATTGATGGGAGAGCAGAGTTTCAACGTAAAATCTGCTCTTTAAATCTTCCTTCTGCCTCTTTTGAAACTGGTTAGGTTGATTTAGCAATTTTCATGGAATCAATTTCTCTCACATGTCAATGTTCAAGTAGTGCATGGCTTTGGAAATTATTTCTGCCGCACGCAGGAATAAGGGGTTCCTTCTATTTTTGCTCCTTTTTCCCCCTTCTATGCAAGGGAAGAGAAGTAATCAATCAGGTTTAGCACCTAATTAAGAAGTAGTCAATGAGGTTTAGCACCTAATTAAGTTCTTGCACTGTTAGAAAAGTCCTTTTTAAAGTTATCTGGGTTGACTTTGGTCTCTATCCAGCGGGTCTGAATGTTCACATAAGTACTAAATCCAGTTATAATCATTCCTTTTCATGCAATTGAACGACTGATAATACGAATCAGGTCTTTTTTTTTTTTTCCTTACCTGCGTTATCCACTGGATATTATCCTAACTTCACCTTGGCTTAGATTCCAAACTATAGCCACCATCAAAATAATATGTAGCAGAAATATTCGATGTTCTGTAATCTGTAGTCTTCACCTCAAAAAGTAGGTCATACAACAATAGGTGGCTGAGTTGACATTTTATTTTTCCCTTTTTTCCCCCTACTAACATCCTTTTTTCACAACGTCATACATCTTCTACTTAGCACATGACCAATTTAATCCCAGAACTTCCCTTCTCTAAATGCTACGGAAATCCGAGCTGTTGTATATGTTAGTTTTTGGAGACATCGCAGAACCTATCTCAATCTATGCATTCCAAGCGAGAATTTTCTGGCTTCGAACAAAGCAGCTTTACCCGGGGCCATAGTTGTTTACATATGTGAACTTCAGTAATTACCACTTGTGCGCCGATGTGTTTTGACAAAATACATGGTGTAATGGCTCTGAGAACTTACGGTGTTTGGTTCAGGGAAATCAAATAGGGGAATGGGTTTAAGTAGTAATGACAACCATCATTGATGTTTGAAAAATAATTATCACTATCACTTAATCGGAATGAAAATGATTAATTGATATCTTTATGATTTCTCAAAATACTATTCTATCAAATTTATTAACCCTTTTGGAAAAATGATACCCATTCCATTACTTAACCAAACATGTTAGGGAGAATTATGAAAACCCACGCTCATAGTGGGGTTAATGAAATTAATAGTGATAGTAATTGAGAAATTTGAACCAAAGGGCTCCTTGTGGTTTTAATTGATATACACCTTTCTCTTGCTTGTTAAAGATTAAAAAAAAAAAAAAAACCAGCATTAGAGAGTTATATTCCACGTTTGGCTTTGAATGCAATAGTTAGTAATTAAGGAACATGGAATTAAGTTAGGCTTGTTTTTGGATCCCGCTAAAGTGCTGATCGGTCATGTGGGCTGATCAAATTCCAATAAGAACATATTCTACCTACTTGATTAGGCCTTATCTCAAATTCGTGTTGTTTTTTACTGTTAAAATCGTGCTAAGTCGTAATTTGGGATGCTGTGGTTTTGATGTGTTTTTTGTTGAGGAAGAAAGAGGAGAAGAGACGAGGGGAAGAAAGGAGGAAAAGAGAGGGGGCCCGGGGCGGGAGCAGCCAAGTAGTCCAAAGATTCACCACACAACGAGTCCACAGATTGGCGAACATTGGGTGCCCAATGTTCAGCAATTCTCTACCTCAAACAACCATTCCCCTGATTGAAAAGTCAGGGAATACGACCTTTAGTATCAAAATAAATCAATTACTCCTAATTTGTCAACGAGTTTAGCAAGGTAGATGGAGATCAACCTTTTTGGCGCACCATCTCAAAGATTATGAGAACACATTGCACGCTTTAGTGGAGCAATATCACTAGTTGCACTTGTTTCAGACAACATATTAGAAATTTGACGATTTGACACTTCTAGGAATAAATCTTCGATTATATAGTAAATACATGTGATTTTCTAGAATGTTTATAGTGGAATGAATTCAAGCCAAGTATTTTATGGGTAGTTTGGACATCACACCGGTCGCCTGAAAGTTGTTCTTATTCTCAGGAACTCAGAAGTCTAAAGGCCTTGAGCTACCTGGTGACCTGAGCGTGTGCCGTCAAGCATCACTACATCAGTGAGCCATGCAATTGATGTCAGCACAACTCGATTTTGTCATAGCACAAAAGCTACACGCAAATTACAATATACTACAATCACAAACCATAATAAGTTTCTATCTACATTACTTTGAATGTGCCCTTGGCTTGTCCTTGAGCAATTCTGCAACTCTTCTCATGGAGGGTCTGTTCATAGGAAGTGATGAAACGCACTGAAGAGCTACATTTAAGACCAGCTTAATCTCTTCAAGGTCAGAGGTAGTTGAGTTCATCCTTGGATCTATGAGCTGATCCAAATAGTCAGCACAAATGCTGACAGCATCATTAGCATTTCTTTGTTCTGCAGATGATAATGCAGTCTCTGTTACCCACTTCACAACATCTTTGTTCTCTCCAAAGGAGGGGTCTATTGGCCTTTTACCGGTAATGAGTTCTAACAAAACGACACCAAAGCTGTACACATCACTCTTCTCGGTTATTTTCAGTGTATATCCATATTCTGCAGTTCATAGAAGACAAAATATCTGTGAGTTATCCAGCGTAGCTTCAAAGACACAAACTGATCATCTAATTTGATCTAACGACATAGATAGATGCACCACCAATTGCTTCTAACAATCCTTAATAACGTACACAAGGGCAGAGAATAACTGTTGGTTTGTTTCTTATAGCTCTGACGAAGATTGAAAGGAAGATGCCCAGCTCAATTAGAATTTTAACAAATTCAAAACTATCTTTACTCAGTAAAATCATTTTCCTTTTCCTTTGGCATAATTCAATGTAAAAACAGCTGGATATGTTTTTTTTAGGATTAGTTTAATTAGTTTCATGAAGTATTACGAGTCTCGGACATAAGATGGTTCAAACTCCTCAAGAACAAGCTGGAAAAAAATTAAAAAAGAAAAAGAGAGATAAAGATTCTTCAAATTTGTCTCCCGTTACTTCCACTGGTTCCAATTTAAGCCAAAAGCATGGTTGTTTGAAGAAGAGTTGTTCCCATTTTCATAACAAAAATATAGTGGTAACTAAAACTTAGTCAAACTAAACTAAAAACTAGTCTAAATAGGTACCACAGCAAAGATCACTCATGTTCCTAATTAAAAAACTTATACTACAACTTAGTCAAAAAAGAAATAGTATAAAAAATTTAATTATTTTCAACAAGATTTGGTTAAAAACCAAGCATACCTTATTTTCAAAACAAAATTTTAGTTTCCATCCAATCTCGTCAAGGCATCTTCATAGAATTTTCCAAGCGGAGTGGTTGTATTTATCATTAAGAGACAAATAGAGAATGGTTGTATTTATCATTAAGAGACAAATAGAGAATCTTTTATCTCTAGTTTGGCCATATGACTATATTTTAAGTTTTGTCAAAAAGCCAGGGTACATTTTTTAACCTACTTGTGTGTTGTATTTTTTGGGTAAAAAGCTTATACTACAATTTAGTCAAAAAAGAAATAGTATAAAAAATTTAATTATTTTCAACAAGATTTGGTTAAAAACCAAGCATACCTTATTTTCAAAACGAAATTTTAGTTTCCATCCAATCTCCTCAAGGCATCTTCAAAGAATTTTCCAAGCGGAGTGGTTGTATTTATCATCAAGAGACAAATAGAGAATGGTTGTATTTATCATTAAGAGACAAATAGAGAATCTTTTATCTCTAATTTGGCCATATGACTGTGTTTTAAGTTTTGTCAAAAAGCCAGGGTATATTTTTTAACCTACATGTGTGTCGTATTTTTTTGGTAAAAAGCTGTATATGTTTTATCTGCAGTCAGATTCCGTTTGAGCCTGAGACAAGTCCAGCAATGTGTCAACAATAATAAAGTGACAAAACCAAACCATCCAGTAATATGATGCTACTCCCAAATTCCAATTGAGGATTAAATTAACAGAAAAAATTATGTACCAATAGGCTGATAGAACCCACTTAAGCAAAGAAAAATCCTGCCCGTCACCAATAATTTCCAAGAAAAATATGACTGATACAGTAGAAATTACTGAAATTAAGAACAAAATGATCATATATTGTCATAGAAACAAATAAAAATAACATATATGCCTCACCTGGAGCAATATAGCCGCAGGAGCCTGCAATCTTGGACATGAGTTGACCTTCCTCCACATTCTTATGCAGAGTTTTGGCCAAACCAAAATCAGCCACCTTTGGCCTGAATTCCTCATCCAACAGTATGTTGTTAGATTTAACGTCTCGGTGCACAATTCTGGGCACACAATCATGGTGCAAATAGGCAAGTCCCTGAGCCGCCCCTATTGCAATCTTGAACCTCCTGGGCCAATCCAACAGCAATCCACCCTTCTCTCCGTGCAACACATCCCCCAAACTTCCATTCTCCATGTACTCATACACCAATATCCTGAAGTTGTCTCCAGAACAACTGAACAGCAACTTCACTATACAAGCATGCCGTATTCTACCCAGCATCTCCACCTCCGACTGGAAAACTTCTTCGGATTCTGGGCCACGGTTGGTATCCCATAGTCTCTTAACTGCAAATATCTGCCCATTCTTCAACATGACCCGATAAACCAGACCTGACCCTCCTGTTGCAATGAGATTATTTTGACTCAAAAAGGCTACTATGTCATCCTCATTGAACCAAACTCGTTGAAATGAGGTCATTTTCCATGACTTTTTGCTCCTACCTCCAAATACATTTAGTTTTTTGGACTTGATTAATAGCCAGAGAAATGACACAAGAAGTATCCCTGACACGGCTGACAAAATTCCCACCAAAGCCAAGCTTACAGACCCTCGTTTACCGCATGAAGGGAGAGGTTTAAGATTAGGACTACACAAATCCGCGTTGCCCATTAAACTTGAAACAAACATTTCCTTATCAAAAACAGGGGGCACTCTGCCCTGAAGCCTATTATTTGATAAGTTGAACTTATTAAGCTTAAGCTTTGACAAAGCCAGTGGAATCTCACCGGAAAGTAAATTTCCTGAAAGATCTAAATATGTTAAACCTGGCAACGCCCCGAGCTCAGGAGGAATTGTACCTGAAAAATGATTTCTTGACAAATTCATCTCTGTCAAATCAGTCAAAGCAGTAACTGTCTTAGGAATTTCACCTGCGATTGAGTTCTCCTGAACATCAAGCTTCAACAACTTTTTCAATTTAGCTATACATGAAGGCAGTTCGCCTGAGAACTTATTTCTGCTAATATCCATCACTACAAGCTCATACAAATCACATATCTCTCCGGGCAATTGACCAGAAAAGTTGTTGCCAGATATCAAAAATTCTGTCAGGTTACAGGCATTTGAAACTGTACGAGGAATTGTACCCTCTAGTTTATTATTTTGGAGTTCAAACATTGTGATCCCTGATAAACTCCAAAAACTAGCGGGTACAATTCCTGAGAGCTCATTATTGAAAATCCGAACATATGTTAAAGAAGTGCACTCACCGTAAGACTCGGGAATTGAACCTGATAATTTGTTGTTAAACAAAACTAATCTGTCAAGCTTCTTCGTGAAGCAAAGGTTTGGAGGCAATGGCCCTTGCAGAAGATTCCCGGATATATCAAACTCTTCCAAACCCGAATTCATTCCCAAGTTCACAGGTAAATTCCCGGATAATCTGTTGTTAAAGAGCTTCAGCTGATGGAGGTTTTCATTCAGAGCTAAGTTTTCTGGAATTTCGCCTTCCAATTTGTTGTCATTGAGATTCAGTGATTCCAGAGCCAAAGCCGTAAGACTTTCCGGGATTTTTCCGGTGAGATTGTTTTGTGAAGCATCGAAGTTTTTTAAAGAGGTGAGATTCGAAAAGCTGTCTGGGATTTCACCCAAGAGTTGGTTTGAATAGAGCTCTATCTGTTCTACAGCGATTAGTCCTCCGATGCTCTCTGGGATTTTTCCGGTGAGACTGTTGCCGGAAAGGTCGAGGTTTTTGAGAGATGTGAGGTTGCCAATTGATTCTGGGATTGAACCAATGATTTTTGAACTGGGAAACCATAGGTTTTCGAGTTTGTTGAGGCGGCCGATGTTGGCCGGAAGTGGGCTTGGGCTGAAGTCGTTGACGGCGATTTCTAAGCGAGTTAACTCGGTGAGATTAGTTATGAACTCCGGGATTGAACCATTTATGAAGTTGGACAGAAGGCGGAGAACCTGAAGGTTAGGTAACATGGACCCATAACTCGGGGGAATTTGGCCGGAGAAATTGTTCACAGAAAGGTCGAAGGTGGTGAGGTTAACGAACGGGATCTGAAGCTCCGGCAACTCGCCGACAAAAAAGTTGGCGGAGAGGTTGAGGAAGTGGAGGTGAGAGCAGAGAGTGAGTGCCTCAGGAGATATAATTCCGGCGAATGAGTTGTCGGAAAGGTCCAGACTCCGGAGAGTATGAATCCGGCAGAAGTCCACCGGGAAATGACCCTGCAAGCCGAAGCTGGCGAAGTCAACTGAAACGACGTCGTGGGTTTGATTATCACAGCGAATGCCAGTCCAGTTGCAGTGCGCATTGGGGGCCGACTGCTGCCAGTCACTGAGTTTGCCATTGGGGTCTTGGAGTTCACTGTTCTTAACTCTGAGCAATACGACGACGTCTCTGCTTGATGAAGTTGTACAAGGAATTATAAAGGCAATGCAGAAAAGCAGTTTAATGAGATAGAGAAGCTGAGGTCTGCGATAAAAGCGTACAGTAGTCATTTTTGTTTATTAGGTACCACCCACAGCTAGCTACTAAGATAAATGCACTCTATCTAAAGAAAAAGAGATGGAAATTTTGATTGAGAATGGGGTTTATTGTAATTGGGATTTAGCAGTGCATGGGATTCCTAGAGTGACGAGTGCAAGCAAAGGGTGAGAACTTGAGAAGATTGTGAGTGATGATTCCTCTAATTTGTTGTCTTGGCTCAGGATTCAACATTTATGGTGAATCTTGGTTCATTAATATACTAGTGTTAGAGTACTCTGCTCCAATGTATAAAGGGCTAAATACAGTAGGAATTTGGTCTTGCCCTACTTTTGTGTGGGGATGAGCGATCTAGTAATAATAATGATGAACTGATAATGATGGTAAAAAAGGTCGTGGTCGTAAATTATTAATTTTTTGAAAAGCCAAATAAATTAGAGTGAAATTTTATTTTTTATTTTCTAATTTTTCCTTATATAGATGATTTCCTTCCAGAGCTAGTGGAGGTTAATGCTTTATTTGCATGGTCATTTAACCTTTTCACCACGGGTTGGCTACCATCTGCAACTACTACCGAGGTGACTACTACAGGGATTCCTCGTGTATTGAGTGTGATGCTTTTGGAGTCTTCCTCGTCACGCCTGTAAAATGAATGACTAAAGCAGTCAAATAGGTTGACTACAAGTAGCATAATTTGGTTGGCTAAAAATCGTGAGCAAAATTAGGATAAAAAGAGTCCATCAATTCTTTTCACTCTTGCTCTGTAGTTTTCTGCGGAGGGTCCAAGTATTCTATGATTTCGGTTCAAGACAAAAGGAAAAGTTAATACACACTAATCAAATGCCGTGTGGATTCGAAGGCATCAGATGTGGAATTTTTCCAGAAGCAGAATTAAGGGAGTAGCCGCGTTAATTTTGTTTGGCTATGGGCTTGGAGAGGACAAGTTGCATGGGGTCGGAATTTGTTCAAGTTTGAAGAAGTACAAAAGATGCAATATCGCTTCAAAGCAAAGCTAAGCAAAACAATTGGCACTTGTACTGCTACTTGTAGAAACTCTTACGTATTGTGTTACTCGTTTTACAAGCATCGTATGACAGAATTGATGCGTAAGTATTGGACCTCAAGTGAGAAAGAGATCAGGAGACGCAAGGATGGAATATAAAAGTTCTGCCAAGTTGCTTCTCATTCTGTTTCTGCTGATTCTTGAATTCGTTTTAACAAGTTTTTGAGATTCTGAGTGGATCAGTTGCATGCCAATTCTACAATTAATAATGTATTTATCTGTTATGGGAAATAACTGAATGACTGGGACTGAATGTTGCACATCTCTTCTGTTTGTTTATCACTAGCTTTCCTATTACTGTTCTACTGAAGTGAAGCAAGGTCCCATGGAAATTATTGTAGTTTCAATTCAAACAGAACGCTCAGAAGTCAAAATTCTGTTTATTCAACGGGAAAAGCTGGGACCACACTTCGAATATTGACCAATCACAAGTGCCTCAAAACGGTTCTCCAGCTATTTGATGCTTTGTTTTTTTTTTTTTTTTTTTTTTTTTTGTGATAACTATTTGATGCTTTGTTACAATACAGGACTGTAATGTTCAAAGCGCATCCGTATAGACGAATAACGAGGATTAAAGTCTTTTTCTGCTTCTTCTTTCCCCCCTTATATTATTCAATGTCTATTCTGAGTTGGATGTTGATCTGATATCGAATTAGAAAACACGGTTTAACACTGTTCAACGCATAGAAAAATTATTGCAACAGAGAACTTTAGTTTGCAGATAAAGGTTAAACAAGGTATCATAGTACGGGAAAAGGGTAACACCTTTTGATATGCCTAACTTACTACTGAAGAATTTTGCAAAAGAGATGTGAAAAATCTACAATTTGTAGCATAACTCTCTTCCTTAGTTATTTGATTTGGCAAATGGCAATATGGGATCCATCAACGCTGACATAACAGAGAAACAAATGGATATAGCACAAGCTCGATCATTCATTCAGATTATTGCTTGGAATTCCATAGATTTCAAGCCGGTCAGCTATCCTATTTTGGCCTTTTCTAACTATTACAATCAAACTGATAAGATGTGCAAAGGAAGAGCCAAGATGGATTAGCACGCATGTTTTGGAGGAAATTGCTTAATTGCTTGGATGCGTGGGGTATCGGGAGAGCTTCATTAATGAAGTTGTCTGCAAAACGAAGAACGGACAAAGCAACTCAACGTCGCCGTGAAGCACAAGTCGTTTGATTGTGAAGGATGACAAGTATTTTTCATTTCCTCAGAAGGTGAAAGGGCAAGAGAGCAAGGGCCGAAGCCATGTTTTAATCTGAATCTAGTTGCTGTCACAGCTGAGAAGCATTTTATTCTCCTTTGAATTTCTTCCGGATCAATTATCAATATTTGCATGTGTAATCGAATCTATTGAATTTGATCACAATTCTTTGTTTGAAAAATCTTACTACTGATATGCTTGTTAAGAGAGTGAAATGATGCGGATTGGCAGAAGAACACAAATAGAAAGTCAAGTTTTTGGTGTATTAGGTGAGTGAATTAATCATGACTGGTCCTGCTCGAATCATTGAATAATCAACGACAGCTGATTAATTTCTCGTGTTTTGAGGGGGTTCATTTCGAAATTTAAATTCATAGTTTGTAAATTCTTTATGCAATGCATTTTTTTTTTCTTGGAGTTATGAGTAATTAGTAGTACCACTGTGCATTTATTTATACCTGATTTTTTCATAATAAATGAGTAATTTGATATGCTAGTTTTTTGATAATGTGATGGGCTGTTATTCATTTACCTTAACAAAGTTTTTATATAATGTTGTTCTTTTTGCCAAGGGCTGCCTGCAATTATCTTCATTTCGCCTTCTGTCGCCTTCTGAAATCCCATCACCGTCAAGGCGATAAAAATTCTTTAATTGATATTTTAGGACGGCAAAAAAAACGGTGGACTTGGCACCCAGCAATTTCCATCAATTTAAGCTGGGCATGGCCCAGTGCGAAGAAAATTCTGCTGTCGTCAAATCATTACCCAATGCAATTGTCTGGGCATCTTCTTATTTTCTGGCCCAAAGTAATTTAACCATTATTTTCCTGATAAACAATTCTTTTTTTTTTTTTTTTTTTTGGTCAAAAGGTCATGTCCTGATAAACAATTTATTGGTGCGGTTAAAAGCGACAATGTTTTAGTGACATAATACTTTTTTACTTGACAAAAAAAAGGAATTTAGAATTCAGAATTCAATTTACTTTTTTCTTTTTTACAAAATTTACTGTTAATTTGGTGCGTAATCAACACAAATGCATTTCTATTGGAAGGATGACTCCTAGCCAAATTCGAAGATTTTTTATCCATATGCCACAGCCAAGTAAGAGATCATTTGAGACTAAATATGATCACTTTTTTTCCCCTTTCTCTTTTTGGTGCTCAATGAGACACAATTTTTTGGAATATATGGTGTTCCTGATTTTCAAGGACTTGCGGCTTCAATGATGGAGTGATCAGAGTCCAATATCCGAGCTAGCATCCATTAATGTCGAATGACCAACAACTGTAAGCCTTCGTCTAGTTGAAAAGATTGACTGATGGGATTAGTTGAACCTAAAAAGACCTACCTAAATTAAGCTGCTAACCTGGAGTTTTACAACTTGTGAGTTACTATTAGTCAAAGATGCAATGAAGACAACTATGCTTTGCCACATAAATTAACGATGAGTCACAACAACCAAGATATTTCCACCTTTCCACTTCTACCTGATATGTCGTCTATTGTTGAATGCCAGAAAGACAGCAGGAAAAGCTCCAAATTGATTAATCTCTTCTATATGCTTTGTGAGTAGTAACTGTTCCCGTATTATTAGTACTTTCATTGCCATTCTTTTAGATTGAAAAGCAACAAAATTTGTACCCGTAAATCTTATCCCATTGCCCTTCTTTGTACTTTGTCCAACCTGGAAGTATAATCGAATCAAGTCGAGCCTGAATACTATTGAACTTAAGCTTGAGTTTGTTAACATTATTGTTGCTTGAACTCGGTCAAATTTGTAATTCAAAACTCGAATTCAGCTAGTTAATTTTAGGGAGAACTCGAACTGACTCATAATCGCTATTGAAAACACAATCAAACTAGAACTCGAGCTCGAGTTTGAAAAAGAATTCAAAATTCATATATAATTGGTATAGGCCAATTGATAATTTTTTATACAGCATTTAATATATATATATTTCGAGTTGCTCGACGAGTTACTCGAACTCACACTTTATTGCTCGAATTCGAACTCGTTTAGTGTACAAGCAACTCAAGCCAACTTCAATTCCATCAACATTGAGCTCGAGTCGAAGAGTAGACAGAATAACTTGCAAGTTGCTTGGTTTGTTAACAATCCTAGTCCAACCTTCATAAAATGCCTCGAGAATAATGTAGTACAATTGTTGAAATTTATGCTTCTATCATCGATTCTGAGCTCAACTAGTTGCTCGAACTCATATTTTATTGCTCGAATTCGAGCTCGTTTAGTGTACAAGCAACTCAAGCTCAACTCTAATTCGATCAACATCAAGCTCGAGTTGAAGAGTAGATAGAACAACTCAAGCGTTGCTTGGTTCGTTTACACCCCTAGTCCAACCTTAGTAAAATGCCTCAAGAACAATGTAGTACAATTGTTGAAATTTATGCTTCTGTCGTCAATTCTGAAATACTAATGATAGTTAACAAGAATCAATCTTTAAAATATTGGCTCCGTTTAGATACCATTATTTGAGAATTACTTGAAAATTTTTTTTAGAGGTGTTCGGATATGTGAAAATTATTTGAGAATTTTTTCAATAAAAGTCAACAATTTGCCCATTCATTTTTTGAATTTTGAATGAAATTTTCCCTTTCAACAAAATTCTTACTTTATTGGACTCTGATATCGGACGCTGTCAGCATTCGGTGCCAATGCTCAATATTCCATCACAACTACATTACTATTGTAAATGGAACTCAAAATGTTCGTCACAATTTTTTTCGTTTTCGTGAATAAAATTTGTTGAGAAAATGCTACATTTTGTGAATAATTATGTAAAAAGTATAATAAGTTATTAAGAAGTTTTAAATATTTTAAATGAGTTTTTCAAAAAAAATTTAAAATTTAAACACTTCCCTCCATTTCAACAAAAGTAACAAAATTTGACCAACTTTTCCCACATTTCAAAAAAGTTAATCAAATACATTTTTGAAAATTTTTTTCTAAATAATTCTGAAATAATAGTATTCAAACAAAGACATTGTTAGTACTTTCATTGCCTTTTTTTAAATAAAAAAAATCAGAACGCGTAAGCCCGTAAATTTTCTCCCATTTCCCTCCTTCGTATTTTGTCCAGTCTTAGTACAACGCCTCGTGAATAATGTAGTACGATTGTTGAAACTTATGATTCCATTGTCGATTCTGAACTTCACGATAGTTAAAAAGAATCAATCTCGTTTTGGGACTCAATATGTTTCATATTTAGTGAAGAATCCAAATTTATTCATCCAACCAATTACTTCACGAGGCCTTTGATCGTCAGTTTTAACGGAAAGAACTTAGGGGGCGTTTGGTTCAAATTCCTCAATCACTATCACTATAGGTATCATTAACCCTATTATGAGTATGGGTTTTGATGATTCCCCCCAACATGTTTGGTTTAATAATGGAATGGGTATCATTATAAAAATACTTGTTTGGTTTACTGTAACGACTTTCAAGTAAATTTAAAAAATTTTAAATCTTTATTTATGATATACATATTTTTTCGATTTCTTTTTTTATATATTTTTAAAGAAAATTGCTAAAAAGATTTCTTCAATTTTAAATATAACCATAATCTAATTTGAGTTTTATGCAAATGATAACCTTAAAAAAATCATTTTTATTGTATTAATAGAGAGTATTATATATCTTTGATTTTTAGTTCAATTTTTTTATTAAAAAAATTTATTTAAAAGAATTTTTATAAAAATTTTATAAAGTATTAATAAAAAATATTCAAAATCAAAAGACAAAATAGAGAGAGAGAGAGAGAGAGAGAGAGAGAGAGAGAGAGAGAGAGAGAGAGTATATTAGGGGTGTGTGTAACTTAAAATATATGTATTTTTTAGGTGGGTGTATTTTTGCATTTAATCATAAGGGGTAATGGGTTTGATAGAATAGTATTTTCGGGGGAATCATTAACACCCCAATTAATCACTATCATTCCCATTGAATGATAGTGATAGTTATTTAATAAACATCAACAATGGGTATCATTACTTATGATACCCATTCCCCTCCTTGAATCCCCTAAACTAAACACCCCCTTAATGAATTATAAACTGAGGTGCTATACAAGGAAAATTATGTTGCTGCACTAAACTAACAGTAATTAGATGTTATGCACGCTGCTTGTGAGAATGAACGAGAAGGATGAAGCAAATCAAAACTAAAAAGCTTCTTCCCCTGTTCTTTTGAACGTTTCTTCCCCCTTTTTTTAGAGGTTCAGATGAAAATAATAATAATAATAATAAGCAGTGACTGACAACAATTGGAATCTATTAAAATAAATCTTATATCACTTGGTGATAAACATCAAAGCTCTCTTTCCAGCAGTAGCATTTGAGTGTTATGTCTGTTTAAACCTTTTTTTTTTTTTTTTACTTTCCCTTTTTTAAAGATATTCCAGCATTTCCTGGAATATCTTTTTTGAGTTGCACTTTAAAGTAAAGGGTTTGGCATTCCAGCATTTCCTGGATATATACTTTAATATGAAGCGGGTTGGCGTAGAAATTCGTTCAAGAATACTTGATGAGTTGCCAAGAAACGGTAATAAGGTACACGATTTGTTTATATTATAGATCACCAACCCGAATGGATAAAAGAAACACTGGTGCATGTCTAAATATTGGCTTCTATAAAATGAAATACTTGACCAGAGCAAGGTGACTGATGGCATTCGAATAATCTGAGAAATGCAGCTGAACGGCATTAAAATAACAAAAAAGAAATTGTCTTGCAGTATTTGAGCCATAAAAATGCATAGTTCCATTAGCAATATCTACATTATCTTTTTTAGAAATTTATACCTTCGTTCGTTTCCTGAGACTTTATTTCCTCAATAACTTGAAATACTTGAAAAGTGATTAATTCCTAAATATCCCATTTCCCAAGAATGTGAATGTCTTTATGTTAGTGTAAGTCATTAACAATAAATTCCTATAATTTAAAAAGTATATTTTTTATAATTGAATTCTTGTTTTAATTGTTCGACGAAAGTGAAAATGCTCATTATTTTTTATATTCACTCAGTTTAATTTTGATAAGCAACTACGGTAATTATTCAAATTTTATAAATGAAAATAAGCGTTTGTATAAGCAAATAAAGGGTTATAATCTTAAACTCTTGTCTCAAATCAGTGAAGGAACCAATCAACAATGAGTTAATTATAATGCTCTATTTCATTAAACTCTCATGTCAATTAAGGGAAAAATTAATAATTTGCTTGTAATAAACTAATATTTGAAAATAATTTGAATACTGTATTAAGATCGTCTTGTGAGTAGATTAATAATTTTCAATAAAGATTAACCTTTGATAAACATTTGAATGACTTAAAAAATTGAGCCTCACGAGTACTTCTTGAAACCAACTTATGGCCTAATGGAAAATTAAAAAAAAAAAAGAAATTGTTTCCAGCAAACCGCGAAGAATCCCCCCCGCCCCAACCAAAAAAAAGAAAAAAAAGAAAAAAAAAGGAAAAAGGGATTAAACAAAAAAAGAATAAAACTCCAACCCACCTTATAACTCGGCATCCTAAATTCCAAATTAAGTTAAAAAGGGTAAAAAGGATCTTTTGCATGCGTTATAGTCCATTTATATATTAGATGGACAGCAGAAAATGGCAATAGTGTTAAAAAGAAAAGGCCAAAAAAAAAAAAAAAGGAAGAGGAAAAATCAGCCTCTCTTAGCATTACAGGGGCATTGCTTTCCAGTTTCTCATAAAGAAAAGGCCATGTAAAGGAAGCTCATAAGCAAATACACCACAAAACCAGCTGGTTTTTAGAACTTCCAACGTACCATATAGATTTCCACATTAAGCATACCAGAACATCAAATAGGAATATTGTGCCGATATTCTTGTAGGAGTGTATCTTTGTAGGAAATATCCATCAATCACTATTACATAACCAGATATATTTGATTGTGATATTCAAACAAAGGAAAGACTCTCAAGAATTATTAATCTTCCTTAAATTGAAAACCAAACCAGAAACTTGTGCAGTCATATATGTGCATCTGATCAGAAAAGAAATAATAATAATCATAAGCATGCTAAGAAAATATTGTAATTAATTAAGGAAATTAAGAAACAAAAAACAGTGTTGCCTGGCTCCATTCTGTCTGCCTCTTTCTAAAGCTTGGAGGTTGAGAGGCCTCATAATAACTAAGAGCCCTCTACTACAACTGAAGAACGTTCCTTCTTCAACTTCTTGATATTGCACCAACATGAACTTACTTCACCAGAAAAGAACCTTGTTGAATACTTCTTGGACCAGTGCAAATCGGCTTTTGGAATGGATAGTAATCTTAGTGAAGAAACAAATGGTTTTGAAGGGAATTTTTCATCTTCTTCAACCATTTTTACATTATTTGATATTCTCGCACCAACCCTCTTTTTTCTCCTTCTTTGTTACACTATCCCTTCTTTTTGTTCATGCGTGAAAGCGTGATTTGATGTTATACAACACACAAAAGTATACATATGTCTATTGCTGGCAGAAAAGAAGAGAAAGAAAGATAGATTTAAAAGAAGGAATGAATTATGGGGCTATGGAAGATTGGAGAAATGAAGAATGAGAAGACAATATTGGAGTAATGGAGACTGAGAGAGCTCAAGGAGAGGAGAAATGAGCATTATAAAGAAAGGGACCCAGCCGGAAGCAGAAGAGACATTTTTGTCCATGCGACTTCCTCCTTTTCACGCTTCTTGTTTGGCTTCCGGGTCGGCCATCCTAACTCCTCCTTTTTTTCCGGTTTTGTATGCATACTCGCTCTCATCGGAGGGGGGGAACACGTCGACATTGCAGGGGGCTGAGAAATTTTTGGAATTTTTAGTTTAAGGAATTATTAATGCTTTACTTTAAACTCACTATATTTGAGTTTAATCTAACCACATGTTATTATCTATTATCACTATTTGTGAGGTTTAGTTATAATAAAATCAAATTATAATAAGTTTATATTAGTTTTACCATTATGAGATAATTTGTCATAATGTTATCCAAAAGTAAAACATTTAAACTTTTTGTACTAATTAAATAAATAAGTACCAATAATACCTTTCAACTTTCATAATTCCGTAACCTCAACTTATTTTAAATTTTTAAAAACTTTTAATGAGTAATTCTCTTTTATTTTTTTTTAAATTGTACTGTACAAACATGTAACTAATTATTGTTATTATCGGTGGTGGGTGATTTAATCCGAAGAAGCAGGGCGAGAGCGACTGAAACGTACTCGCGAAGAGAGGGAGTAGGAATGGGATTGGGAAATGGGAGGCCGGTGATGGGCCCTTTTCAACTTTTATATTGGTCCGTATCCTGGTTACTGGTGAGACACAAATTCTTGCCTTCGTGCTCACATTCAACTAATCAATTATAATATCATCTACTAATAATTCTTTCTTGTCCCTCCTCAAACCTTTTCTTTTTATTTATTTTGTCACTCCTCAAACCTTTGCACTCTTGTGTGGCTTATAAGAGACACTTTCAAATCTTAATTCTAAGAAAATTCTAGTTCTGATGAAGAAAACACGCAATTTTCTTCTTATCTCTGTTGTCTTGATCACTAAATTGACTTCACTAATTGATGGAAATATGATTTATTCAAAAAATTGAGTCTTTTGAATATATGTTAAACGGGCTGAGTTTATCAAATACTTGATCTGCGGCCAAACGAAGATAATTTTTTGTAACTCAAATTACCATAAATAAAAAGGGCAAAAAAAAAAAAAATACAATCATAACTTTGAAATTTAAAGACAGTCCAAAAGTAAAAACACACAAAATGCAGGCTTTCGGTTGTCTTGTTATGTCGATTACTATTATTGTTTTTATATTCCCTCAATAATGCAGTCCATCCCTATTGTAATGTAATTCTTGATCTTGGAAATGAGTTTTGAGTATTAATTATATTAAGCTGAGGTCGATTTACAATTGATTTTTCTCATCCTCGCCGTCTAAAGAATTCTTGTTTAAGTTAGCTAAAGATAAAAATTTGAATCTTGAATTAAGGGAACCATATCTGATACTTGAAGCCAATTGCAAAAAACCATAGATTAATAGCAGAAGCAGGCCATGACGCCATGTATCCTACGCTGTGCAAGAAAAGACTTCGAGAACCAAGCCAATTCAGGGTCGGCTACATTGACTCGTAATCCATCCAAATCCATCTTTACATATACTAATATTATTATGATTACACGATAATTGCTTTCATGATCATCCTTAACAGCAATTTAAATCTCGTCGGTTTGATGTTATCCTATTAAACATCAGTTCATTCACTCATCACGTGACGCGGCTTAAAAGCTAATTGGAAATTAGGCATAATATAAGCTCTGAAAAGTACCATAATCAGGAAGTAGGCTTTGCTTAATCGAGTATGGAAGGACACAATAGTTAATGAGGAATGAGGCAGTTGTAGATCTGAATTAGATATTAATTGTGTGTAGATGAAACAGCCACCATCTTTGACAAAGACAGGATGGGGAGTCTCAAGTGTGCCTTAGACGTCAATTGATTCCCTAAAACTGTCATCAAATGCCTCCTTGAATTGCACCACCATAATTGACAATGCCCTTTTTCTAGAAACACCCCACTTTCGTGTGTCCTCTGAACTTTTTTTGGAAATATAAATATTATAATGCTCACAGTATTGTCCCGGGGAATCTAGGGTCCTATTAACATCTGCAAAGGTGTATAATTGAATAGATTTATGTATATAATTGAATATATTTAAGAGGTAAAACGATTAGAGTTCTATGATACTATTATAGAAATTAAGAGTTCGAATCTCACTAATACCATTTCCACTCCTCCATTGTACTAGTGTTGTACATTATTGAAATATTGATATCTTGAGCATTAAACTCAAGAAACTCGTGAATATGAGTTAGGAAATTTCAATGTCTCAAACACAAGTCCACACGGATTGGCAATTTCAAGAAACTCATGACTAAGAAGCACTGTTTATCTAGGACAAGAAAATGCTTGCATAGACTCGATTTACAGTTTCACCTGCAAATTTTGTAGTTTAAAAGAACATCGTACAAGTATAATGATATAAGCCAAAGTAATAAAATTATGTGATTATATTTTAAAATACAAGATTCACAAGTAGACCCATAAAGCGAGGCTATATAAAAATTTTTAGAACATTAATACGAGAGTTTCTTCTACTAACCCAATATTTCAGATCATTCCTTTATTGGGCCTATATTCTCTTAGGTCCAACTACAACCTTGTCCAGTCTAGGCCCGTTTCTGGCGGAAACTCCCGGCTCTCCTATTTATTCATACTAAGTCCAAGTTGGACAGAAACAATGGCAAATATTATAAAAAAAAAAGGACATAAAATGTCGAGGGTAAGGCTTTAACTCTATACTCCATTAACTGTCACAAGTCAACGTTAGCTCGAATTGGACAAGTTTATTTGATCGAGGTAGTAAATATCGATTCAAGCTGGAACCTTGAGTCTAACATATTTCTCTTCTTTTGTTTTAAAGAAAGATTTTAAGCCTCACAACATAAAAGAGAAAAAAAATAATTTGAGAATCGAATCAAATACCTTATAATTGTCTAATTCTCACGAACCAAGTCGAGTGTAGCTGACACAAACTTCTCTCGTTGTTGCTTAGCTTCATATGTCTTGGGATGAATTTACCACTCACAATTATATACTGTACTTGTATATAGCTTGTAAAATTAAAATTAAAATTAAGTATAGCTTGTAAAATTAAAATTAAGTTTTCACCACTCAATCCAAATATAAAGAAAATAATACGGTGACGTTGGCTTAGATGACGAATAGATTTAATAAATTTTTATGAGTCATTAATGTTTTAAGAGAATTTAGGCTTAATATTGAAATGCCTCCTGTTGGGTAAGTAGTGAATTATCCCCTGTGTTTAGGAAATATACAAATTACCCCCTCATGTACAGTTTACCTTTATAAGGGCAAATTTGATTTCATAATTTTTTAATATTGTTATTTTTATCAATTTGTTATATAGAAACAAAATAAGGTTATTATTCCAAACTAATATTATTCTTTCACTCTTATATAAAAAACTAAAATATAACTACAAATTTGTAAAAAGTTTCGTCACAAATTATTCCTATTACTTATATTCAAGATGGAAAGTATGAAAAAATAAATAATTTATTTTTGCCATGACGTATAACGAGCAACATGTAAAATGAATATAAATTTGTAATTTCTATAAAATATATTCAAAATAGAGTATGAAAAAAGACTACTAATAAAATTTCTAGTTAGTAATAACAATAAAATATATAACAATTACAAACACGTGTTTCTAACTAAAACAACATAAAATCAACTTCATCTACTAATAAAAGTAGCAAAACTATATGTAGTTAATGTGTTTGAGACTTCTTTTTCCTTTATTATTTTGTTATACCCGCTCGTGGATGGTATAAGTATTTTAGGTTTTAGTGAGAAAAAGAAAAAATAATCAAAGTATTATATATAGAAAGATACAAATATTTTTTTATCAATCTAACAAGTAATTTATGAGATTCCTAAATATAGGGGGGGGGGGGGACATTTTGTAATTTAGTCCAGAATTTATCACTTTTTTATAACAATTGGAGAAAAGATAATAGAAGACTACTTACTCAACCTTAATTCCAATAATTTATCATTTTTAAGCTCCAAGAAATGCAAATCACATTACTAAATATTGATAGCCGCCCATATCCAAATTCACGCATCCCAACAGTTTCTAACGTCATCTTCTTGGGTGTTAGCCGCAATTCCGACCCCATTTCTTCATTGGATTTTATTTAGGGATGATTTTAGAAACCTTCCTTGAGGTTTCTGATAATTTCACCTGGCACCCACCAAGTTTAAAAAATTACAAATACCTCCCTCAATGGTTTTAAATGACTATAATATCCTTTATAAATTTATAATTCTATGAGATAATGATTTCTTTATTTTTTTAATTAAAAGACAAAAAATCCTTAGTTGGCCAGTGGCTACTATTTACTCCTTACTTCTTCCCACTACCACTTCAACCACCAAATCCAGCCATGCCTCCAAAACCCTCTTCACCATTTCCCCTCCATTGATTCTCCACTGTCTAATCTAACAAAACACAACTCCAATATTTGCTCTTGATCATGAGCATTAATCTATATTTTCTTGTTTTCTCCATTTACTTGGCATACTCCCCCCTCTCTCCCCGCCCCCGAGGGTTGTCCTCCTAACTAATCAGTCCTAGTATTGTATCCTTTTTTCTTGTTACAAATATTAACACATATACATACATAAATAATCATTTTACAACCGTATCCTTTAGGTGGGATGTAATGCCTAGCATTTTGTTTAACAGGTTCTTATATGAAATCTAGTTGCTTTTGTCTTCTATATTACATTGTTACTCTTCAGCCCGTTAGAAAACAAGATAATAAAAAATTGATATCCTCCACTTTGATTTTAACTTAAGTGTTGTGCCCTTTTATGTCTGATGATAGCTTGTTTCAATTTCTGGCGTGAATTTACTTCATCTCTCTCCCCTCCCTTTTTTTTTTTTTTTTTTTGCAACAGTGGGTTCTTCAATTTTATTCATAAAAAAAAATAATCTTGTGGCTCATTCAGTAGTGGTAGCTAAGAGTTTGTATGGTGAAAGAAGGGGGGCGTCGTCTAAGCACTTCGTGGTTTGTGAGAGGAGAAAGGGAGAGTCAAGTGGGAGGGAAAGTTGTTTTTGGCAATTGTATCTGAAGTGGTCTCGCAGTTACAGGAGAGGTGGTCTTGAAATTGGGTAAAAGAAGAAGAACGCAAGATGTGATGAAGAAGTGGGAAGTTCAGAGAGATGGTATAGGGAAAAAAAATTTTGGTCACAGATGTAGTAGGTAGTTTTGGCTTTTAATGAATTATTGAAGAAAATTTTTTATTGAAAAAGCACTTGAGGACATTTTAGAATTTTCATTGCATCTTTTAGCTGACACCAGTAGTGTGAAACCCATAACTATATTTTAAGGGAAGTATCTGTAATTTTTTAAATTTGAAGAGTGCTAAGTGAAATTATCAAAAATCTCGAGGAGGTTTTTGAAATTATCCCTTTTGTTTACAGTCAACAATTTCATTTGTATATACTGTTATATTTGGCCACGACGACTGCTCTACTTTTATTCCCAAAGCTTTCCGTTAGCAAGAAACTTCTGCAACATCTTTATTGTTAGCGCGACATCCCATCAAGACTCGAGCAGTAAGGAAATACTATAGAAGAAGGAAACCAGTATGGAGTCTAGTGCAAGCTATCAATCAAAGAATTGCAAGAATTTCAGCTCACCTCAACCCTCCAACCAATTCCCAGGTTTTCCCTCTTTCCTGTTGAATTAGCTATCTCTTTTGTGTTATTTGTTTCTTGATTTTAGGAGTAATGAAAGATTGTTGTTTTTCTAACTTATATTTGGGTTTCGACGTGAGAAATTTTGTTTCTTTTGTGGCTTTTAAAGATGGAGGGAAGTTGTGGGTTGAGGAGAGGGAATTGCCGGGCAAAAGGGGGATCTCCTGGGTTTAAAGTCGCAATCTTGGGAGCAGCAGGAGGCATAGGGCAGCCTCTGGCTATGCTTATGAAGATGAATCCGTTGGTCTCAGTTCTTCATCTCTATGATGTGGTCAATACCCCGGGAGTCACTGCAGACATTAGTCACATGGACACTGGTGCAGTGGTAATTTTCCACTCTTGATCATTCTCTATCTTTCCTTTTCTTTATTTTAAAAAATTACCGAGTTGCTATTTTTTGGACGTATTTTCCGGTATATTATAAAATATCTGGCTTGCCAAAAAAAAAAAATCAATGTTAATGGGGGAGAAAAAAAAAAAAGATTAGATGGAAGTTTTTGAATGAGTTGTTCGAGAAATTGTACTTTATTCTAAGGTATTTTGTGGAGATAGAAACCTTGAAGCAGTTAACCGCAGTTGCAATCAATGGAAATCAGCACTTCCAGATGGATGGTTGGGGGAGAATAAGTACGTGGTTATAACTGTAAATAAGATTAAAGTTAGTGAAGATAAACAAAGCTGATTGAATGGTTTACATTTATCTCTTAAGTTTGATTGCGTTCAACTTAACTATGTTGCTTCATCCAGAGAATAGGAATTTCATAAAACTCAAAGCAGCATTGAGTGAAAGTTAAGCACTCCTTTTTTGTGCTTTACAAACGTTGCAATGTTATAAAATGTGGAATCAGCATTGAACGCTAATCTGTGCTTTTTATTTCTAGGTCCGTGGTTTTCTAGGGAAAGAGCAATTGGAGGATGCCCTTACTGGGATGGAACTTGTGATCATTCCTGCTGGTGTTCCTAGGAAACCAGGAATGACAAGGGATGATCTTTTTAACATCAATGCTGGAATTGTTAAGACTCTATGTGAAGGAATTTCAAAGTGCTGTCCCAAAGCCATTGTCAACTTAATCAGTAACCCTGTGAACTCCACAGTTCCCATTGCTGCAGAGGTTTTCAAAAAGGCTGGTACATATGATCCAAGGAGACTTTTGGGAGTCACAATGCTTGATGTTGTTAGAGCCAATACATTTGTGGTATGACTCAGTAGTTATTTCATATGATATGTAGACCAACTCTCTTTCTTTCTCTCTCTGGGTCTAGCTGTGTATACATTATAAGATTATTATACTTCTTTGGATGCTCTTGATCTTATACTCTATCATTTTGATTATCTGAAGGCTGAAATTTTGGGTCTGGATCCTCGGGAAGTTGATGTTCCAGTTGTAGGCGGTCACGCCGGTGTTACAATTCTACCTCTTCTGTCCCAGGTGAACAGAACTTCCTGGAAAGCTTGTTAGTTTTTTTCCTAAATAGCAACTCTTAATTATTTGATATTCTTGTTTCATGATGCAGGTGAAACCTCCTTGCTCATTTACTGTAGAAGAAATTGAGTATCTGACTTCTAGGATTCAGAATGGCGGAACTGAAGTTGTTGAGGTAAGAAAGTTTCTAATGTTTACAATTTGAAGTCTTGTGCATTTATGCTGATTTAGTGCAGTGATGGTGGTGGTAAGAGTTATACATGAACTACGTCTAGTACTCCAGTTTATCAGTCATTTGTGTGCCTGATTTAATGTCATCCTGTCATGCTGCTTATTAAGTTGGTGATGAACTAATAATCTTAGTTTTCATTTATTCATTTTCATCTGTTCCATTTGCTTGTCAAAGAATTCATGCTTTTGCGGAGTAGGCATGAAGAAAGAGTTACATTTAGGTTAAGATCTAGGTATTATATTTTTTAGTGATCCTAGGATTGAAAGATTTGGTTTCTTTGATAGTTTCTTGTTTTTGTCGGCTGTTGCATCATTAGTTACCACTCTCAACCATAGTGGAAGTTTTTTGTCTGCCATAGCATGAGCGCTCTTAATTAGAAGTTGCTGAAGGACTGGAACATGCAAATTGTCAGTTTTAGTTTTCATTAATTTGGTATATCAACTTAAAGATTTTGGTTTATGTAGTTTCATTAAGTCTCACCAGAACAAAGTGAATCCATATAGTTACAGATTGGACCAAGTCATTCTTTTTCAAGTGTGGAAAGGGGAAGAAAAGGCAAGAGCAACGATATGTAAAGAAGCTTGTACCTCAGTGACTCGGGCCAGTGACATCAGTTGCACTATTTCCATTGAATATCTATAATTTTTTTTTTCTAGGCAGCAGAGAAAGAGAAGTACTGATATAACCTCGTCTAAAGAAACTGTTCTGTGTTTATATAATAAATTGTCAATGTATATAATTTATAATTCTGTTTATTTTAATATGATTGTTGCATCTCTTTCAGGCCAAAGCTGGTGCAGGGTCTGCTACTCTATCAATGGTTAGGCATTGTTATCAATACTTATTTCCTTATTTCCTTATCTCCACTGTTATCTGTTACTGCTAAAGGAATTCGGTTCTTGACATTGGTTCTGAAAAAGGTCTGCCTCATAATTTACAGGCATATGCTGCTGTTAAATTTGCTGATGCGTGTTTACGGGGCATGAGAGGAGATGCTGGTGTCGTTGAGTGTGCTTTTGTGTCTTCTCAGGCACGTCACTCCCCATCACTTCAATGATTTATAAGGATTTCATGAATGTTATTTTAAATGATTGGTTGATCTTTCTGTTTTCAGGTGACTGAGCTTCCTTTCTTTGCAACCCAAGTACGGCTTGGCCGTAATGGAGTTGAGGAGATATACCCACTTGGTCCACTAAATGAGTATGAGAGGTGTGAATTCACTAATGTTTTTAATCTTTTTTCGTTTTCTTGCTTTTGCTGAGTTATGTCATTACCCTGTCCTCTCGCCTTGTTGAGACGGGATGAAGTTTTTGAATTGGTCCACCAACTTATTTGTTGTCTAGATCATTTTGCACAATCAATCAAGTGGACAAGAGTATCTCAACCAGATTTGAAAATAGCTGGCAGTTCTTTTTATCAATTATTCCTAATTTATATATTAAATTTTCAGTTCCTGGATAGGTCCATCTTAGTGCATCCTCCAATCAACATGGTTATATCTTGCACTAGTTCATCATCACAAACAATTGTTAATATCCACACATTTGAAACTGAGCTTTATTCTGTGCTTGTCAACCTATGTTATTCTTACTAATTTTCTAATCATCTAATGAAAGAACCTATTCTTTCTGGTTTCTTCGATTTTTGTGCATGCTTCTGCCTATTTGTTGCATTGGATGGGTTTGATAATTATGTCCAATGTTCTAAAAAAAATTGCTGTTTGTTTTTACTAATTTCTGATTTTTGCAGGGCCGGCTTGGAGAAAGCAAAGAAAGAATTAGCTGGAAGCATCGAGAAGGGGATTTCCTTTGCAAGGAAATAAAAGCCCCCATTTAAGTTCGTCCTCAAGGATCGTCCTTACCTTAGTGCCCCTTATTCTTCAGTCTGGAATCAGTTGTATCAGAAGTGTGTGTAGAACCATGAAGTGTACACAGAGCACAAATAAAGAGCAAATAAAGTAGAGAAATATTCCATTCATCCTTCCCCCCTCCCCTCAACTTAAAGAAACAAAAAAATGAAAAGGAAAATAAGGTGCTTAGTATGGTAGATTCTTTATGATTGATGGAATTTGGTGTCATTTTATGAGAGGAAATCAGAATCTGCATTGGTAGCATATGTCTGAACACCATGAGGGCTCAACATATTACTTCTGGTGGTTTTTCCTATTTATCTGATCTTTTTGATACCTTGGAGCACAGGTTTCAGGTTGTTTGCAATTGTGTGGTTGAACATTTTATTATCGTAAGTGGTAACTTTTTGCTAATAAAATGTTATGTTTTACTAATGGAGTCATATATTTCGGAAGAAATGTAGTATTTTTTTTAAAAATGAAGTAGCAATTTGGTTAATCGAAGTGCTAGATTTGGCCAATGGAGTGTTACATTATTTTATAACAAAGTGGTACATTTTTCTAATGAATTTGTATACTTTCTAATAGAAGTAGCAGATTTTCTTAATGGAATGAAATGGCACATTTTCCAATTAAAGACGTTCAATTTTCACACAAAGTACCACATCTGGCTAATAAGGTGTCATATTCCTGTCAATATGGGGTTTACTTTTCAAATAAAGTGGTATACTGTGCAAATAAAGTTGTACATTTCTCTATAACACGTTAAATATTTTCCCTGCCAAACTGATGCATTTTGACCGAGGAGCTTAAAGATTGAACACATTGAATTGGATTACATGGATCGAATTACTTTTCGATTGGATCACTTCAGGTACATTAAACTGATCAATTGGGCCGACCAAATGTAACAAAGATCCAAATGCAAGTGGAGAGTTTATAAGCCCATATCCATTCAAGGTAAAAGGATAATGGGCTGATGAAGGAAAAAGTGAAATGAAATCTTCTAAAGTCCTGGATGACAATCTTTATTTGTAAACCTAACCCCAATATTTTGCCTTGGAGCTATTTACCCTGCATTGTGTAATTAGTTCATCCCATCTGTTTATTCAAGGTAAATATCTATAAGCAATATCAACAAAAATATGCACAAATCAAGATTTTTATTTATACGTAGACCACAAAATTTTCAAATAATCTTTAAAAAAATTAGGATTATCCCTCAAAAGTTTTTTTTTCTAAAATTAAAAGTAACATATCCCAATAATTAAAGATATAATTTTTTGCTCCCCAGCCCCCTTTGATGCCCATGCATTACTAAGCGTCCACTGTCTCAATGTTTCGTTATGATCAACGCCCATAATGAGAAAACGTGTACTTGAGAATTTTTAAGCTTTGACCAATAATTAAGTTTACAGTATAATAATTGATTCATGCGAAGCTCAGTTCATGATAAGCGTGGAAAAAAACCAAGAAGAGAGAACCCTCGTCAGTTGCCACCCCAAATGGCATGATTAAAGTAGCTGTTATCTTGGTCCTCTTTCATCAGTGTATCTAAGCTAGTGTCGACTTTTTTCTTGAATCCCTTATCTCTTGACCCTACCTGTTTGTCTTTTTCATCCTCAAGCCATATGATCAAATTCAAAAAAAATTATTAGCCTTTTCATGCTTTTCCTAATCTTGTAATTATCTGGTTTGGAGAATGTATCAATCTATCTATTTTTAGTTCAACATTTTAGGTAGTGGAGTACTGATGTGGGGAGGAGGGATCTTTTCAAGAATATGATTGTGGGCTTGAGTTCATTATTGACTATCAATGCTCTTTTGTCCACATTTTGTTCGTAATTACACGTGTTTCTAATTAACTCTACATATGCAAAAAAATTGTGATTAGATGTTTTAATGGCAAAAATCTGGCTTCATTTACTTTACAGCTACGTACTTCACTGTCTTGATTTTTTGTGCTCCACCTCTACATTTTTTGTCTACGTGAAATTTCAAAGTTTGGTGAAGCCATTTAAACCTTTATTTGGCCTTTTCAACATATCACCATCAACTCAGTGTCTGCTTTTCCATTTGATTACATTGTGCATTTGCTGATGATCCAATTTACATAAAGGTGGAAGCATTAACGGTATTGTTATAGTAAAACTCAATTACAGAGCGTGTCCAACGGAGATCAACTTCATATATTTTATATTTCACTAGTAGGGAATATAGTTGCACCATCTTTATTTTTATGTATACACTAAATAATTCTCCTCAGATCTACTTATTCTTTTAACCCTTTTCGTCTTACAACTATTTGTAGATAATTATCTTTTATTTTGTGCTATACATTTTCATTTTTTCCATTCTTGATTGTACAAATTGTAATGTTTAAATAGAACTATTCTTCTTGGACATTACTATTCTTCTGGGACATTTTCTGCCTCATTTTACTGTACTTAGTACTACAATTTTTTCAGGTGCAACCCAACTTTCTCCTGGACTATTATGTCTCGCATTCATCTGCTGTCATACCTTTTTCTGTATACTCCTCTCCTGGCTCATGAAGGAAAACTAGCATTTCCACTGTGCAATACTATTCCTGTTCTGAAGAAAAACAAGCAGAGATTTGTTATGAGTACTTTTCTTTTGCTATCTAGGTCCTACATGATTCATATGAATGATCTAGATTTAAAGCAAGAAAACTTTTTTCAGAAGAAAAGCTTCGAAATATTAGTAAAATCAAAGAGATTCATTGCTGAAGTCCCATCCTCTGTTCATCAAAGACCACAATTTCAAAACAATGCAATGGAATCCTAAGGACCTTTAATTGTAACTTTTTCAAAGTGGGGATACATCCTTAAATTACCATAAATAACAGTTACGGAATTCATTTCATAATCCAACCAATTCTATAAATGAAAGTCCACAAATTCGAATGCCTGATATTAGGAGGACAGCTAGATCGAGATTAAAGCCATTGATGACTTTGGTGTTATGACCACTCGCATGGTAGTGCTCTCCATAAATCTAATCTCAGTTCAAAAATTTTAATCAAAGATAACATGAACTGTAAAAAAACTTAACACCATTTGTCGGTGGTGTCCTATGCATGGCTAAACGAATAAATCTACGACAATCATGTAGTACCATATTCTGTACCGACTAAACACTTGACTGATGATCGACCACAGAGTTGGATAGAAGACATTGATAATGGCTGCCATGTTGGGTGTCCAAAATTAAGTTAATGTATGATATAGACATGTTTTGTTTCTTTCTTCCCTAGTGAGGCCAACTTAATATGGACCCCAAATAGGAGGCATTAGGGACCAATTAAATTCCCTAGGCAACTGTTGAGAAGGAGAATAACCATCCTAATCAAGTGAATCGCCATACAAGTTAGACATCCCAACAAATTTCTTTTGGATGCCTGTTGTGCTTCTAAACTCTATTGTAAGTATCTCTCGAATTAGTGGAAGCATATAGCAATATTACTGTTATATGCATGTCAAACTCAAATCATCTTCACCCGTTATTTAATGCTTGATACATATACATATGGAGGTATAATTATCTTTGTTAGAAATTAAAGTTTGTAAGAGTGCTGTAGAGTTCAAAAGTTCTTGACAGGCGAATATTGCTATAATGAAACGATTGATAATTTTGTATAAAAGAGTCATACCTGATCTTTTTTCCTGTAATTATTGAGCATTACAACTTACATTATGGTGTTTAGCACTCACTATTTTTGCTCTCTCTCTCTTTTTTTTTTCCTTTGAGAGAGAGACAGAGAAGAAAAAGGGGCTTTACTTACACGAATATGAAGGGTTGGAGGAGGATGTATATTTGTGTCACGAAGCCATTTTCATGCACGGCACGCTGCTCATAGGAGACAGAACAAGACATGCACGATGCACCTAATAAGAAGGCAAACGAGTAGCCTAGTGGTGGTACTTAAACAACTTTGCATCTTAAACTTTTAACCTCTTGTATGCTTCAAAAAAAAAAAAAACTTTTAACCTCTTGTCCTATTACCCTATTGGCTGTTTCGAGGTTTTCCTTTTTTTTTTTTTTCTTTTTTCTTTTGGCTTGGCTGTGCTTGAAGATGCTAGTGAGACGTACATTCTTCTACTTGGTGAACAGTTGTACTTGTCAATCACGGCGCAAGTGCACAATGCTTTTTGTGTCGGATCCTATTCTCAGAAAAAAGAAAATAGCCCTTTAACCTATTACTGGCGTTTAGTGACTGATGATGCTATGGCATAGCCAAGCATAATCAATTTTACAATTTGGACATCAATAATTTAAAAAGAATCCTCTCCACAATAAAATAATTGGGGGATGTTAGGTTTGGTGGAGTTTGGTTATCTCAGTTTATACTATTTTATTTGATCATCATCATATTATAAAAGGCTACGAGTATGCAAATCGATCGCTAGAGTCACTTGGGATTTCAATGGATGTTGGTGGTGAGGTAATTAGAAGTAAGAAAGAAACAGTGATTAAAAAAAAAAGTGAATCTGGTCAAAAAAAAAAAAAAAAAAAAGTGAATAAGAAATCATTTGCATGACGTATATTAACTACTTTCAAGAAAAAGAAGATTAAAGGAAGCTAGCAGTGAAAAGAGCAGAAAAACAGTAACCTTTCCAAAATTTCATGGCGACCAAAGGTAATGAAGAAAAGTTGTATTGTGCACTCATGAAGGAAAAAAGATGAATTGTCAATCACACATTTATATGGTCTGCCTGCATTCTTTGTTTTTGCTGAGAAAAATAAAAAGCTCCAAAGGCAGTACTTACTTGTTGGGTCCTGAGCGTTTTTCCTGAAAATAGGGGATGAATGTCGATGATGCACTTCTCATTTTGGCATCTACTACTCCTATAATTAGTGTAATTTGCTGTATATTATACTTTTCAATTTGTTCTAGACTAAGGCATAAGGTACAATTTGGATTACGGTCCACAAGATTTATAAATCCAAACATCTGTACTTTTCTTATCAATCTACAAATTTCCAATTTTTTTTTTGTGCTATGCGGTTTTTGTTTATTTAGAAAAATTACTGTTGTGTTACATGACTGATGTACTTGGTAGGGGTGAGAATCGGTCGGTAATTCGGTAATTAGGTAACTTTAAATCAGTTAATTCGGTATTTTTTTTTCAAATTTATCGACCGAATTCGATTTCGAATTCACTTAATACCGAACTGAATTCGATTTCGAATTTAATTCGGTAAATCGGTATATTAATTCGGTAACCGAATTCAAAAAATAAAAAAAAATTAAAATTAAAATTTTTAAAAATTTAAAAATAAAAATTTTAAAAATAAGAAATTTAAAATTAAAAAATTAAAAAATAATGGGCTTAAGGAAATAATGGTCCCAACCCAATAATCAAATAACTGAGCCTTCTATTAAATTACTAGCCCAATTAATGCTAAATTCAGAAATTCGAATTCGGTATATATATACTGAATTACCGAATTGAATTCGGTAAATTCGGTATTACCGAATTAGAGTTTTATTTTCGAATACCGACCGAATTTGATTTCATTTTTTTCAGATTGTTCGAATTACTGACCGAATTACCGAATTCGATTACCGAATTCAATTCGAATTCGGTCGGTAATTCGGTATTTAACGAATTTGCTCACCCCTAGTACTTGGGATTCTTGAATTAAAGCATGAAGAATATTTAGCATGACTGTATTTGTTGCACATTAATCATGTTGTGTTCTCTTAAATAAAATCGTTATTCACCAAAAACGTAGGAAATGGGCTAAAATCAGAGATAATTGAACTGCATTCACAAGAACAGGACAAACCCACCACTGACCTCACTGATAATACGAGGCAAGTGCCACCAAGTAGATGAAAATTACTATAATCAATTCTCATTCACATGCCAAATTTTGTAGTCTCTTCTCTTAGTCAAACCTAGACTCAAAATTATAATTAAAAAATGTATAAAGATTTCAAAAATATTTCAAATTTTTAAGGAACAACACTTCCCTTTCTAAAAATATTTCAAAAATCCCACATCGGGAGATCTGGTTGTTAGGTTGCTAGGTATAAGCTCCTTCGACCCCTTTAAAAGTTACCATGGCTTTTGGAGTGGGTTTGTGGGGTTAAGTTTACACTTAGTCTCCATTCCTCCTTTCAATTAGGAGTTGAGTGGGTGAGTTCCCTTTCCCCTTTCCCCCAATTGTCAAAAAAGAAAAAATCCCACATCGGGAGATCTGGTTGTTAGGTTGCTAGGTATAAGTTCCTTCGACCCCTCTAAAAGTTACCATGGCTTTTGGAGTGGGTTTGTGGGGTTAAGTTTACACTTAGTCTCCATTACTCCTTTCAATTGGAGTTGAGTGGGTGAGTTCCCTTTCCCCTTTCCCCCTTTCCCCAATTGTCAAAAAAAAAAAAAAAAAAAAAGGAACAACACTTCCCGTGCCAAACAGTGTTGTACTTCTATTCCATCTCAATGATTTTGTCTCATCAGTTGTCTTTTCTAAAACTGCAATGGTGATGGTTTTGGTTGAGTGATAGAATGGCCAACTTGCCCCTGCTAACAAGTCCGTGGCTCTGAAAAGCCTTTTGCAGACCTTAAAAGAAAAGCGTGCATGCTTCCATTTCTGTATAATCAACACTGGCTTCAAGGTACAAGCCAAATTTCAACAAAAGGAGCAAATATTCTGCAAAATGCAATTAGTTTTTTATTGAGGAAGAGCTTCATTTCATGAATGCGTTTTATTGCGGGTTGAAACTTGAAAACAAAAGACCCTGACATACGTAGCGCAGCATGGAACTTTTTCCGCATCTTCATTTTTTCAACCTTTACTTCATCATATCAAATCAGCAGTTGGAAGTAATTCTAATCTGCAGAAACTTCAATTATGATTCAGGGGGACCCCTTACCCTGCTCATAAGTTGCCAAAGTGTAAAATCCAACGATTACTGGCCTCCCAAGTCATCAGAAATATGTCTTTTACCCACCGTTCTTTCTTGTCACACCAGTACATGACGGACAAGAGTAGCTTTTCAAGTTTTTTTTTTTCATGCGTTAATCTTACAATATCCTCTGAGAGGACTGTCATAATCGCATAAATCTCGCCTCAAGTTTCTACAATTAATACATTCATTAAATTCTGATGTCATGTCAAATAAACTTCCTATACATCGCTATGTTAGCTTATAACGACATGCTTAAATACCAATACTACCATCCTTATGAATTGTGTAGGGAGGAAGGAGAGGTCATTATAAGGAAGTCACGCTTTGCCTCCCTAACTTTTAAAAATATATATTTTGTCTTTTTAATTAATTAGATGAGAGAAAATTTGGTTAAAATAAATAATTGAATGATACAAATATTTTTTATTTGGAAGAAAGAAAAATTTAAAGAAAAAAATTCAATCGTTACAATTTTTTAAAAATATTTCTACAAACTTTTAAATAAAATAAACTACTAAATTTTAGATGAATTAAATATAAAAAATAGCTAACAAGAAATGTGACTATGATACCATAAAAAATTATACTTTTTATACTATTGGAGAGAAACTCTATTAATTTCTTATTAAATAAAAATTACACTGTTATGAATGCAAAGCTAAAATTGAAACTTTTGATTTTTTTTTTCTCGGTTTAAAGAAAATTCATAACTTATAACCTCAACAATCGCAATTTTAACTTTGCATTTATAACAATACAATTTTTATTTGGTAAGAAATTAGTAAAGGTCATCTCCAATAGTACAAAAAGTATATCTTTTATGATACCGTTGTCACATTTCTTAACTATTTTTTATATTTAATTCATCTAAAATTATGTAGTTTACTTTATTTGAAAATTTTTTTAGAAATATTTTTGTAAAATATTGTAATGCCTGAGTTTTTTTTTGAAAATTTTTCTCTTTGCCAAGTCAAGGGCATTTGTGTCATTTGACTATTTCTTTTAACCAAAGTTTCTCACACTTAATTGATTAGGGGGGCAAAATGTATATATTTAAAGATTAAAGGGGTAAAGTGTGACTTCTCCATACCTTACAGTGGCAAACTGTTATTTAACTTGACATGCTTAAATACCAATACCATTCTTATGAATTGTGTAGGGAGGAAGAAATAGGGCTGTAAACGAATCGAGCTCTTAACGAATAGTTCGAGTCCAATTCGGATTCGAATTTTTACGAGCTCGAATCGAGCTCGAATACAAAACAAGATTCGATTATATTATCGAATCGAATTCGAGCCCACATATATTCGGCTTGAAAATTTTTTTAATAATTTTTTATTTAGTATATAATAATTATTTTATATAAAATGATATATATTATATAAAATATATATTTTATTAATGAATTAATACAAAAATTAAAGAAATAAAAAATTAATACAAAAAAATTAAAAATTAAAAAATTAAAAAAAACTCGAGTTTTCGAATTAAACTCGAGCCTATCGAATACAAAATAAATCGAACTCGAACCTTGATTTTAAACTCGTGTCGAACTTGAACTCAAATCCGAATTTGAGCTCGAATTTTCAAATCCAGTTCGACAGCTCGAAAGTTCGGTTCAATTCGGTTCGTTTGCAACCCTATGAAGTAAATGTCATTAAAACTAATTTGGATTTTACATAGCAATAAAGGAGAGCTTGAAAACTAATTTGCAAATGGAGAGTAACCAATAAATTTGATACTTTGTTTTCAATCCTTTTTGGGGTTTCTTAAAGGGGAAGTGCATGATAAGTTCATAGATCGATAAATTAAAGATAAATGGCAATGTTACAATCTGTGCAGTTGGAACGTATGCCATCCACGGGAGGACGTACATCATCCGATATATAGTAAGTTCGTGGGTTTTTCTCATGTCCCAAAACACAGGAATCACTAGCTGCCAATCATACCACTTGCCGGGAAAAATAATGCTGTACTTGCCTCTTTAATGTACGTCGTTTTCTGCTAGTTTGGAATCACCAACCATTTAGTAAGATTGTCGACTGAATCCAAATGTACGATTTACTTTAAAACACAACAGCTTATCAACCTAAGGGGTGGTTTGGACATTTTGTATATACAGAATCTCCAGTTTTTTATGCTCAAAGTTAAGCAAGCATTAGGACAGTCTTTAAAGACTAAACGTTGGTACAGACAAAAAGCCATTGCCAGCAAAGTAAATCACGTGCATGGTAAATGGCAAAACATCACAAATTAGGATCCCCATCACCATCCAAAGATATCCGTCTGTATCACTGTCCATTTGCAAATTTGCCCCAAATTTTACAGACCTGAAAAATATGAAGGGAACACTCAATTGTGATGTTGCATTTGTTGTCATGTTGATCAGGTCCAAAGATCATTTAATATTGGTGTATATAATAAATGAGGAGAGACTTCTTTGCTTCTTTCAAAGGCAAACTTGCACTCATTGAATCAGCTTCCCTACACAACCCCCCAAAAACACCAGTTGAGTACTTAAGAATTAAATTCAATACAAGATCCTGAAAGCGGCAGAAGCCACAGCCAACGAGAGTTTTCGCTTTCAAGAATCAGCAAGTGAACCCCACTGTCCACTGCCTCACTGTCACTGCCCACAGTCTTGGTAATTGAAAGCACTGCATACCACGCCTAGCTTAATGCACTCCACTAGGTGCATTGCCTTGCCTGCTAGCATCATTCGTCATTAAAATAAAACATAATTATAATTAATTGAAATACACTTTTATCTGTACATGCACATGACCTAACCTAATAGTCTAATCACTCACACTAGTCACTGGAACCCATAACCATAAACAACTCCCTATGAACACTGTTGATTTTCACACCCATGCCATAGACTTTTCCCCAGGTTCTTTTGTGGTCCAAAGGAAGGATACAAAAAGCAAAAAGTGATAAAATACGAGTAGTAGGAACCAACATCACATGTCGATGATATTTTTTTGCTAACAGCCCACCAACAACTCCCACTGTACACACGAAAAAAGATAACTTTAAACTTCACAACACCTTCAAAGTTAGAATGAACCTCAAACCCGCCCCTTTTTTCCCACTTTCCAACCCCAGTAAAAGGAAAAAGCAAATGAACACAAAAGAAAAAAGCTACGCCAACCCAATTCAGTAGAAATCTGCTCAAATGCTAAGGAGATCAGGAGGGGTTTGAGAAGGAGGTGGTGGTTGCTGATGGTCTTTTGGGTCCGTAGGACTCGTGCTTGGAGACTCCAGAGTGGAGGCTGGTGGGGGAGATTCCGTGGCTGTTGAGTCTCCTTGTTTGGCATTTGCTGGCTTGGGTAGCTCAGTCAGTATTTGTACGACCTCCCTCATAGTGGGGCGCTCCACCGATTGTTCTTCAACACAGAGCATTGCCACATAAAATACATGCATCACCTCATGAAGGGGAACAGTGGGGAGTCTTGGATCGAGAATCTTGAGCACTCCTTCCTTGTTCCCATCGGTCATCTTCCTGACCCATTGCACAATGTCAACACCATCACCAAATTCCCCTACTGGCTTTTTCCCACTTACTAATTCTAAGAGAACTACACCGAAGCTGTAAACATCACTCTTCTCATCAACTTTGAGTGTGTAGGCATATTCTGCAAGTTCCAAAAAAACATATAATTAATCAATAAACTAGTACTGTAACACAATGCAATAATTGCCGCCGTAGACCAGAGGTGCTAGTCTAAATACACCTGACAAGGAAATATTTAAGAAACTGTTGCAAGACCGCAGAAGAAAAGATTCTTTTAATAACAAGGCTTGACCGAATAGCATTAATATTCTGTAGAGTTCTTGTTACTTTATTGGAAACAAAGTTGGTTTTGAATTTGCTTTCAAAATTAATAGTATAGTAATAAATCCACACCAAAATAGTACGCAAGTAGTTGGAGATCACTTTCAGTTCATTCAAGAAGAAGGTCGCTCCTCATGAAATTTAAGTCCAGAGACTGGAGGACCACTAGATTAATGTTCTTTTGAAGTGTTTCCTACCCAATATTGAGTGTCAAAACGACTAAAGAGAGTAATGCTTTTTTTTTTTTTTTAAGAGTAGAGACTAATGACTATTAAGCCAATATTTTCAAATGCGAGACCAGTGGGATATAATTAAGGCAAACTACAAAGTTGCAAGTACATGTAACGAGTACATGCCACGTAGATGGGAAAATTAAAGAAAATTTAGCCATTTTGGGAAGAAATTCAAAAGCAAATCAGTGTCGGATCTCAACCTAAAATGTTTTACCAGTCAAACAATAATAAGGGGCTTTAATGCGATTAAGGATTGCCAACTTCAAACAGTAAAGAGATAATCACTAACAGAAAGACAAAAATGATCTTCCCATAAAATCAAAAACCAGATGTATTGAACAAATACCTGGTGCTATGTATCCATAGGAACCGGCAATAGCAGACATGCACTCGGATGTTCCCGAATCTTGCAAGAACTTGGCAAGACCAAAATCAGCCACATGAGCCTCAAAGTTAGAATCCAGAAGTATGTTGTTTGATTTGACATCACGATGAACGATCAAAGGTGAGCAATCATGATGAAGATAGCAAAGGCCCTTAGCAGCCTCCACAGCAATCTTATACCTTGTATCCCAATGCAAATGACCACCCTTCTTGCCATGAAGCATTTCTCCCAAGCTCCCATTAGGCATGTACTCGTAAACCAAAAGATTAGTCTCATGGTTGGAACAGAATCCGAGCAATCTAACAATGTGCCTATGTCTTATCCTCCCAAGAGTCTGAATTTCAGCATTGAATCCGTGATCATGTGACGAGCCACGGCTCATTGCGGGCAACCTCTTAACAGCAACCTGTTCCCCATTTGGCATTACTCCCTTGTACACAATCCCGGCACCTCCTTTCCCAATAATATTATCCTCCTTCAAGGCATCCAAAACATCATCACAAGTAAAATCCAAGCGCTGGAAAGCTGTGAGCTTCCATGCACGGGCATCACTTGCTTTCTTCAGAGAACGTGCCTTTATAATTGCCGCAACAGCAAACACAATAGAGCAAACAAGCAACCCAATAACAAGCAAAAGCTTCATAGAGGGCGAGAATGCACCTCTTTCACGTGGTTCACGAGCTCCATTAACAATCCCTTTTTTGCAAGGTCCCAAATAAGGGCCACAAAGATCAGGATTGCCCAAAAACGAAGTGTAATTGAAATAACTAAATTGACCAGTCCCAGGAACCAACCCAGAGAAGTTGTTGTACGAAAAATCAACTGAAGTTAAGCTCTGCATTGATGCTATTGAGGATGGAATGCTCCCAACTAAATGATTTCTTGACAAATTCAAATAGTTCAGTATCCTCATACCTGTTATCTCAGTTGGAATCTCACCAGAGAGCTGGTTCCTACTGAGGTCAACAAAAGTTAAGAGCTTGCATTCACTGATCTCAGGCGCAATGGGGCCGGAAAAGTTATTGTGACTGAAATCAATCTTCGATAACTGCTGCAACTTCCCAATTTCAACAGGAATCCGGCCTGTAAACTTGTTCCCATCAAGCAAGAACTTTTGTACACCCGCGAAATTCCCAATACTCGGGGGCAACGGACCAGATAAATGATTGTTGGAGAGACTAATCTCCCCCAGAGTAGTTGATATCGTTTCAGTCTCCGGAAATGAACCAGATAAAAGATTATCCTGAAGCTCAACTTGAGTTAGCTTAGGCAAACTCAAAAGCCCTTTAGGTATTGATCCAGTAAGATAATTTTCCCCCATTCGAATTCGATTCAGGGACTCACATTGACCCAAGGATTCCGGAATCGTCCCAAGGAGAAAGTTCTCGAGAGTAATCAAAGTCTCTAACTTGTTGCCAGTGCACAAATTTGGGGGTAAATTTCCAGTCAGTTTGTTCGAACTCAGGTCAAGATTTTGAAGCTTCCCACTAGTCCCCAGCCCTTTTGGGATGCTCCCGGTGAAGTTGTTTTCCCAGAGCTGCAATACTTGCAGCTCCGGCAAGTCACCAATGAACTCCGGTATCGACCCGTGAAGCTTGTTTCGGAAGAGATTCAAAAGCGTAAGATTTTTCAGCTCCGCAAATGAAGGAGGGATTTCGCCGGTGAACATATTATTGGACAGATCCATTGATTTCAAGCTCTTTAAGTACCCCAGCTCCGGGTTCAACGGCCCAGAAAGCACATTCACTTGAAGAAAGAGAGTATCTAAGTTCTGTAACTTCCCCAGCTCCGGTGGAATCTCGCCGGAAAGGCCACAGTTTGCGGCGTCAAACCGCAACAGCTGCGATAAGTTACCAATCTCAGGTGGGATCGCGCCGGAAAAAGTGTTGTAGTACCCAATGTATAGCTCTTGAAGTTTAGTCAAATTCCCTAACTCCGGTGGGATGTATCCGGCGAGCTCGTTGCCGGAGACGGCGAGGTATTCAATATTAGGGAAACTACCGTACTCCGCCGGAATGCTGCCTTCAAAGTAATTCCCTCCCAGGTGGAAATGGTGGAGGCTGCTTAACTGATAAACATCGACCGGCAACGGCCCGGACATGTTATTATTGTAGAAATCAAGAACTTCAAGATTCTTCAGGCGAATGAGCTCCGTCGGAAAAGTAAGGTTGAAGATATTGTTGGATAGGTTGAGATACCGGAGAGTAGAGATGGCGGAGATTTCCGGAGGGACGGGACCGGAGAACTGGTTGACGGCGACAGAGAGGTTGAGGAGAAAACGGAGGTGGCCAACGTCAGGGGAAAGAGTCCCGGTGAGATTACGTCCGGAGATGTCAAGGCCGGTCACGTGACGACCATAAGAGTCGCACGTGACGCCGTACCAGGTGCAATGACTAGTGGAGGCATCCCACGAAGCCAAGGAAGATTGAGGGTCGTCGGTGATGGCGGATTTTATGGAAAGTAATGCCTTGTATTCCGGCATGCGTGATGTTCTCGCAGCAAGGGAGGAATGGAGTAGCAGAAAGATGAATAGAAGAAAACGCATTTTGTTTGTTCTTTCTTTGGGCCCCTGTTTTGCGTTTTCTGTGTGTTTGGAGAAGAGTGGAAGAGTGGGAGATAGAAGCTCTTTGGAGGGTGGGAAAACTGAACTGAAAAGAGAGAAGAGGGATTGATGATACTTTTATATGATACTTCGATGCTGTTTTTTATTCTTGGGTGGTTTTATAAGAGATGATTTGGTTTTTCCTTCTGCTATTTTAGGGGGAAGAGAAATCAAGAGAGGGAATTGATAAAGAACAATTTGAATGTCTGGACTGACTGTAGTTGTACTGCTGTGATAATGTGGATATGTAGTGGATGATTCATGGGAGGGGAGGGGTAGACATCTTTTGGCTTCTCTCCTTTTTCTTTTCAAAAGTTTTCTTTCTGAGGAACATAAATCCATCCTTTTTGGCTTTTGGTTGTCTAAGAATAAATATACCATTTTGTTTTTTTTTTTTAATAATTTTCTGGAGGTAAAACATACCATTTTGTTGAGACTATTTAATGGTTTTTTTCGAAAAACAATAATGTAAGGCTTCTCAATAAGAGACAGTTAGTACAAGGTGAATTCTAACGTTGATAAGTACAAAGTATTATATGGTTTAAAATTTCCTCGTTTTGTAACTTCAAAAATAATCTTCATTTTGTAGCGGGAGTTTAAGGTCTTCATGCAATATTATTGTCGCCCTCCGAAGAGTTTTAAGGCATCATTTTATATGTTGGAGAAGCTAGAGATACTATGCCAATGATTGTGTATGGCATGAGTAAGATATGCTGGAAATGGAAATCAGAAAAAAATTAACGTGCTGTTTTCTTAGTATCACTTTTGAATTTGGCTTCACTTGAACAATGATTTTTAGGTTCTTGGTCCTCATTAAACGTTAAGCCAGAAGCCACAAAAGAAACAGGCTCCATTCTTTCAAAATTAATTAAGCGTAGTTATTTTCGTAAGGTCTGAAATGTATTGAAAATGGTAAGCTTTGGTGCTGCTTTTGGAACATTTTCTTTTTTCCTGATATAGTCTGAAACGGATTACAAGATTTTTTACATTTTTATCAGATAACTAGGAAACTATTCATAGCTTTTAGAAAAAATTGTGGTCTTTCTGTTTATTTTTCTCCTTTTGTTTTCGCTCTCTGATGCATGGCGAATTTGTGGACAAAATTGTTTAGTTCGTGTGAGCTTTTCACTACTTGCAACCAAGGGAACAACAGCACAATCATGCAGAGTATGTGACCACCAGAAGATCGTCAATTCATGCACTTCATTGATGTTTAATTTCTTTTAGGTACAAAATCAAACTTCAACAAATCATACACCAATTTGATCTCTACTTCCATCAAAATTCCTTTTGTCATGGAAAAATAAATAAATTCACATTCCATGTAGAAAGGTAATTTTATATTTGATATATTGGTACTACTACGAATAACAACAATAATTATTTTGTTGGTTCTCATAAAGCTGGTCAAACAAAGGCAGAATGACAAAATAATTGAGGTGGTGGGCTTCTTCATGATCATGTAACAATTCCACCCTTTTGATGCATGGTTAATTGGGCAGAAAGAACCCACTGAAAATTGACCAACCTGTCCTCCTGTTCGGCTCCAACCCAGAGACAATGACCGCTAAGTGCTGAAGGACAACGTTTGCTCCCCCAAGCTTGTGACCATTAATGACTTCCAATCAAGTGTCCCTTTCCTGGTGCCAGATTCTGAGGCCTCAACCTCAGGTTGCTTTGGTAATTTCAGTTTAATAATAAAATCTTTTTCTATATGCATGGAAGTGAATTTAGATTTTTTTTTTCTTGGGAGTTAGGATGGAAAAGTATACAATACATTACGTGCATTGTCACGTGGTGTACTAGAACTAATAATTTATCGCCATATGACAATGGTAGTTAGGATAGGCTTGTTGAAATAGAAAGAATAAGCGTAAATTGCCAATTGGGTTCTTTCGTATTTCAAAGAATTCACTTTTAGTCCCTTAAAATTAGAACGAAACTATTTTGTTAGTCACATATTTGAATGTGCCAATTTGGTCATAGATTGAGGGATCAAAAGTTATAAATTGAAAAAAAAAAAAAAGAAGGCGAATTTTAAAATTCTAGAGGCCATTTTAACAATTACTACTAAGAGAATGCACTACATTGTTTTCTCAGGAGTAGATGGAGCTAAACTCGAGTAAACCTAATCAGATTGATCACCAGTCGAGCCAAAGCAATTCGAGATCTTTCTTATATATATCATTATACGACTTAATGACTATAGCTTCAATCCAAACGTTATTAACTGATGCGCATTCATGAAATCATTTAGGACAAGTAAAAAGAAAATGGAACATAATTTGGATGTGGGTCAATTTGTTGGGCTTAATTTGAAATGATAAGACTATACTGGAGCAATTGACGAGACAGCTCTTTGCAAGTGCTCGTTTAGAATTATTACTAGGATTTGGAAAAAAAAATGCTAATAATTGAGTGAGAGAAGAGAGAGGTTAAATAGAGAGATTCCCCGAGGTTTGATATTTTCTAAAAATTTTCAAAGCGAAGACTTGGGGCTCAGGTAAAGACTCTAAGCCCAATGCTCCACCACCGCCAGAAAACACGTTTCATCAAATTCAATATATATTTTCCTTTTTAATTGATCTCGAACCCTGCTCCTTTTGTCCCCTTCGCTTTTGGCTTTCTGTCACTCATTTCTGTCTTGCAATTTGCGTCGCTCCTGGAGAACCTGCATATGAAATCTGAAGGGGTAGTCGGTTTGTAGGGAATGATATGTTTAGTAGAATCGTCAAAATTTATATTTATAATATGATTTTTAATATTTACAACGATAGTAACTGAACAATTCCTAAAACACAAACTTGCCTTGGTCATTTCATCACTTTTCTCATCCTATTGTACGAAAAAGACTTATCATATTATAATATTATAGGAAAAAAGACTATGTAATTAGAGTTCGAGTTATCCAAATGGAATAATATGATAACGAGTATAATAGTTTCGTTTCTGGTAGGACGTATTGATTGGATTCAGTTATGCGTAAAATAAATTATATGCTGGTTTAATTTTATACACTTTAATAGACTTTGCTTTCTCACAAGCTAATGCGACTACCATTTTGTAGTGCCCGACACAATATTAACATACGAATCCCTAATATCCTAAATGTTAGAAATTTCAATGTGCCCGTTTATTTATTTGCGTTTGTCCTTTCCTATCCAGGAGACTTGTAGACTTTAATGACGCCAAAATCTAGCACATAGTTTATTAGTGGTTTTTTTTATTACTATTTCATATGTCGTTTTGTGGGACGTGCTTTCAAGTAGCTGCTTGTGGATCTACAAGCCCAAAATTTGTGTTTGTCGAATTTGTGGAAAGAAAAGAATGCGAAAATTTCATAGTAAAAATGAATTACATTAAGATTCGATTAAAGCAACTCTTTTTTTGGGTTAGGATTTTTATGCTATTAACTTGAATTGGGCATATAAAAGTGCATAAAAAAAGATGTGAAAGGACTTCTATCACTAAATAACTGGCGAAAATTTGAATTGCAATCTAGCTATCAATAAGAACAGGTGAAAATTGCCAGCCAGGTCGCCTTTTAACATCTGTATTGACACAGAGAAGTTGGATATTGTTTTTCGTCCATTCACCTTTTCTTTTGTAACGTCTAGATATTGGGATGAGAATCTACCAAAGTCTCTTTGCATTTGACCGTGAACTGGCTTAGCTATCAACTCTCATACAACAAAATATACATATTGATTGGACATTTCATGCATGCACATGAAAATTTATGTTGCTCGAGGAAGAAGAAACAAATTTGGTGTACGAGCTTCTTCGTAATTTTCTATGTGGAGAGTATTTAACTAATTTTTGTATTTGGCATTCAGATTCAGTGTATTAATTTGGCTTCTCAAGTCATGGATGCTTTCGTGCGTAAATTGTTCGTGAGTGTGCATGACACTGTTGAAAAGTTGTTAGGAGTAGATGCAAATTTAGTAGAATATTGAAACTCCAGTTAGCCATGTCGCTTATCAATTTATTCAACTCTAACCATAACCAGATGGTTTGATGAAATATACTAGTTCCGAAAAGAAAACCAAGTTAATTGAATCTCAAAATTTTTAGCACGAAAACTGAGTTAGTATTTAATCTAACTTAAACCCTAAGTTTCTTATTATATTTTCAACTCGAACTGTCATATATTTTATCGACCTACTAGTAATACAAATTGTTGACAGCTGATCACTCGTGCTTCTAGTAGTTAGTGGTCATGTAATAGATGTCTCATCCATGAGATACTGCTACTAAAGCTTTTTAAAATTTTCAACGCGCAAAAAATGTTAAATCCTAATTTATTTAATTCATAGAGTATAAAGGGGTGGCAGGTCAAAACAAAACTAGAAAGTTCACTAGTTGAACATGAAAATTTATTAGTATTGTCACATCTCAAGCCCACAATCTCAGCACACGATTAGAGTATCGGTAATCACGTCCAATTATTTGGATTTCATTCTTGTTTAGTCTAAATTGAATATTCTAAATTAGACTTAGATGTTCAGATTCAATTTACACATTAATTCATGTTATTTAATTTTTTCTAACGTAATACGGGGTATTACAAGTATAGCTTATATTCAAAAGCAAATAATGGGACGAGATTGAACTGAAAGCAATAAGACATAACAAACAGTAACAATTATTGAAGCTAGCGATGACTAACCGATATTGTCGTGATATTTGTCGTGCAGGTTCCTAATATTCCGTTAATGTTCCTGATGTTTTGTTTTGTTCTGTTCTTTAGATGGATATACATGAATCATTTATGTGTAATGATGTTACTGGATGAATCATTTAGATAAGTAAACTTTTAACTTTAGTCCTTCTGTCCCAGTCAAATACGGTGGATATCTTTGTCTTTATATCATTGTAACCATACATGCTTTTGTTATCTGCAACAGTTAAGATAGTTTTATAAGCAATAGAGATAATTAAAGTATTAACGTTAATCATAGACGTTCATAATCCAAGTGTTATCCTAAAGTACTAGTAGTTTGGCTTCAATGATTGATTTTTAATTTTACGCGGGTGCATGTGTCTCACACATATTTTAACCACATTTTTTTTCACTTTCACTCTCAATATATTTCATCTTAACGACTAATAAAAGCTTAAAGTCAAAAGCTTTCGTATTATGTTATATTGAGATAAAGTTTGGAATTTTAAAAAAGTGCTAACGGTCCATTTTACTAATTTTTAATTTTTTTTCCCCCTTGATAACTAAGCAACTGGGAGTAATTTTCTTAAAATTGCATCTCGAGTGTCGATTGAATTTGAAATTTCAGATATAGCTTTGAGAAGACTGAGACACTCCAATTATCTCCTAAATCTTCAAAAATTCAGAACGTAGCTCCTGATCCTCTTAACACGAGTTCAATCTCTTTTCCACAGAGAATTTTAAACCATTATATTTTATGTACACATGCAGTGCTGAAACATACAAGAAATGAAGCAGTTTCGACATCTGTTCAAGATCATGCTGTAACCCTTCATGCCACCCTAATTTTACTTGGTCATTTGGGCACATTTGCCATGTGAGAAACTTTAAGAAAATCAAATTCTTGGTAATTTTACATCATTTAAATCAATTTTACTTACTAAGTACTAATCTATGGATACATATGTTCTAACATAGCTAATTATCAATAATAACACACGTTATATATACTGAGATAATTGTTAAGGGCTAAAAGAAAGGAAGATATTAGTAAATATGAGAGACAATCCCTCCATGTAAGAAAAGTAACCAAATGAAGCCAGTTCAGAATTGGGACCAAGTGAAAGCCCAGAGTAAAATGATAGTTACATAACGACTAATCTAAAAAGGAGCCAAATCATATAATTGAATTCAAATTGATTAGCCCAAAAATGAAAGAGTGATTATCAGTAACTAGTTATTAAATAATCACAGCAGTTAATGAGTAGAAGATGCGTCTGTGGTCCACTAATTAAAGATAAGGAAGGACCATTACATCTTGCAATCTTCAGCCTAATGGGCGGGAGCTGATGTATGGTCTTTGTCTTATCTTTCATTTGCCACATCAAAGGCCCAATATACGTTTGGACGCATCGCGCGATTTGTCAGTGATATCAACCAGTCATCTTTTCAGGTTAATTTACAAGGCATTCCGACCACTTTCCAAACTCACTGCTTCAATTGTTTTGGGGGTATTTCTGCGGAAGCACTAGCCATTTTCTTTCTGCTATTTCTTCTTGTATTGACATGGGAAGGTAGTACGTGATTGCAAGAGGTGCATGAAGACAATGCAAAAGACAACGTTTTCATGTATTGCATTTGCAACTCTCAGCTCAAGTCTTTTTCGAACTTCTCTCTCCACTTGTTTATTGATTTGATAGCAGTGGGGATCACTTTGATATAATCTTTAATACTGCTGGAAGATAAATCCAGTTCTGTTAATGCGTCTTAGATTCTTGCCCATCAACCATAATAATATAATTTGGTTAGGGAAAGGTAATTAAGAAACTGGATATAGTTTTCTAAGCTTTAGTTATATTTCTGAGTTCCCTTGCTTTGTTTTGTTGTGCCACTTTTATTGATTGGACCCTTAATTATTTAACTAAGGAAATTTTCACGGAATCATAATTCTTGTGTATACACTTTTGGGTATTTCTTAGAATTACAATAATTCTTGGTACACAACATTTGGGTTTTTCTTAGAATTACAATCCTAATTCCTAACCATTTGAATTCTGTCATTCTGGTTGCAAACGTTGAATGCCAATGCAATTCATTATTCGCAATACGTCATGGGAGTTGATTCATACTATCAACGGTTGGGCATCCCAGTCATATTATGACCAAACAATTTTAATAGAAAAGGCCAATACTAATTCTAAGCCCAAAATCATATTTGTTGCCTGGTTTTGGCATCGAAGAGCCCAATTCCAAAAAACACAACCCATACATCTACTTTTCATTGTTTTTTTTTTTTTTAATATATCCAACATATACTATTACAATTGAGAAAAAAAAAATAATGCTTGGTGAGATTTGAATCCCAACTTTTGAGGTAGAGTTGTAAAGATCTAATAGTTCGACTTTTTATTCATTCCCTTTCATTGCTTTTTTGGGTAGACAACCATTCCCTTTCACGGATGCTACTTGCTAGTAAATGTGCCTATCCAAGACTCCCAGATGTCCAAACATAAAATCCTTTTCTGGCCTACCGCATTCAAATAAGTGATTAAAATACTACTTCAAAAAAAAAAAAAAAAGTGATCAGAATACAAGGTCCATAGAGATTTTTGGTTGACAAATATCAGATTTTTAACTGATAATCCAAATTCGACAATAATATGAATAATGAAGATTATTTGTACAAAGTAGCAATAAAGCTTAGCCACGGCACAAAATACTGAGCTTAGGAATCTGCATTTTGGGTTTGTGAAGCAGAAATAAAGATGGCACCAGCTCCGGAACCCCCATGAGAATGCTCTACAATGACATTGTCACAGAGGTCACTTCCTAGCATCTCCCAAACACTGCTATGCAGATAGTTTCTGAAGATTCGATAATGCTCATAAAGTCCACCTTCAACTGTAATCACACTCTTCTTATTGGCAATTCTTCCGAGCTTTTTAACAATCCCCACTATTCCAGCTCCCACTAGACGCGCTCCACGTTCTGCAACTATGTCACAGATCTCCGTGACTATTTCTCTCACCGTTGGAGTAGTGTTTGTTATCTGGGATCAGATCAGCGATTTACTTTTAACGGTTGAATTGACTGATTAGGAGCAGAAGATAAAAAGATGCAGGGACTTGTACAATTATATATTGTATAACCAAGGCTGCAGGTCCAAATAATTGTTATCTTCCATGATTTCATCAGTCACAAGAAATTAGAAAAGAAAGTTGGGCTTCTAGATTCTGGGTGTCTCGAATTGCTATTATAATTGAACTGTCCAAGTTCTTAAAGCAGAAAATGATCAAAATTCCAATACGAACACATAATAAGTTTTGTTTGAAATCCTACCTCAAAAATTTCCTTCAGCTTCTCATCAACGACTTCATAGTCCTCTGATGTGTCCTGGTGCATTGCAGCCATATCAGGTGACCTGCCACAATCACCAATCTGGTGATTTATGCATCATATGATATATATATATATATATATATATGTATACCCTGTTCCTTTTTCGCATATAGTAGTACTGAAAACAATAACTTGCATCCTGAGCATGCAATAGTCTATGATAAGTTGACTTTTTTCCACCAAAACAGGAAAAAATGATCATGTATATTCTCCTATTGTTATCCTTTCAGTCCTTTTTTTGAAGGATGTCCTTTCATCTGTAATCCTACATACTCTTATTAATAACTGCATCAGTTTCAATTGCTTCCAATAATTATAACATCAAACAGAGAAAAATCCAAATCTACTAATCAATCTGAAAATCATCTTGGTTTTTTCTTTCCTCTATTCTAGTGTTAGGTTTTACTCACAAAATTAAAACTGTCATACCAACTCCAAATATTTTATTTCCTGTTTCTTTGATATAAATGAATAGACTCACTTTTTGAGTTGCAGTTGAATTAATTATCATGTCACAAATGCATAACTTTGATTTACCTCAACAAGTATGGGATTGTGAGCCTTGCTGGCAGACTATCTCCAAATAAAGCTGTTTCTTGTGCCATCTTCAGCAATACTTTTCTAACAATCTCTCCTAAATACATACCTGAAATGAGCTTTTCAAATATCTGAGGCAAAACAGGATTTAGAAATGGATGTATTTTTATTTATGTGAATTCATTACACCTGAGATTTTAGTTTCCTACCTGGTTACCAGGGTTAGTGCTTTCAACATCTAAAGAAGCATCAAACTCTGTTACTGGAAGATGGGAGGAACCAAAATTTCCCCATTTCATGTTAATAACCTGCATAAATATGAGAGAACATCGATCACTATTGTATTCCTACTTCCTATGATCAGTATATACTTATGGATCGTATGATAACACCAACCATTTCTCCGGAGTTGGATGAGTGGCCGTGCAACTTTTGAACTTCTTGTACCAACTCTGTATAAGCAACACTTGTGGCCATTCCTAAACTAAGTGCAGCCACGCTTTCTCTATTGTAATACCTTCCTCCAGCCAAATCGCCAACAACATCATCCACCTGGGCAACGTCCAACGCAGTATAAATGAGTTAACTATTTTAAGTTCCTTCTACGTTCATAATACCGGGAGATACGACTTCTCTAACTCAGGTCTTCCTTCGATTAAAATTAGAGAATTCCTGTATCAATGCGACTATAGAACTTACCAATGCAAAAACTCGCATTTCCACACCATGCTTCTCCAAAGCATGATTAATTTCGGTCTTCAACTGCATCCTAACCTGATTGAAATGGGTCAAACAATATTTCAAAGATGTCAACAAGGTCATAGAATATCATGGAGTCTCTTTCATGGCAATTAAACTGTGCAATCATGCATCTAAGAAGTAAAAAATTATGCTTACTATTCTGGTAGAATCTGAGAGTCACTCAGTAAGGGGCCTGACATCTAAACCCATATTAGAAAAACTGTTGGTTTAACTCACAGATTCTACAACCGATTCTAATGGCCAAAACAATCATGACAGCCAAAGAAAAACAGGTTCTTCTGGGATGCATTGTGCATGATTGTAGCTTTCATGGAGATAATGTCACGCTGTATATCCAACATTTTATTGGAAAAAAAAAACTGGTACTCTATCAAGGAACAGACTTAACTGTCTCATCAGTTAACCTCTTCCAATCAATGGCTTTGCATGCGGAGCCTGCAGCTTGGTTAACTGGAGATGATATCGTAAATCCCAGCTTAACCTTCTCTAGTTTAACTCTTCCAGTACTATCCTCATGTATAGAAACAAATTTTGAAAGCTCCAAAGCAATGAGATCAAATAATTCCTGCAAGAGGACATGAACCATATGATACTAATTAAGAAACTACATTATGAGGAAGTATCATGCTGGTAGCAAGTTCAAAATTCATCTTTATATATCTCTTCAATTTTGTCTGCTTGAAGCAATTTTCTTTTCAAAAAGCTCAAATGGACTATCCAATTGAGTTATTTTTGCATTCACATGAGCAGTTTACAGTATTATTACATTTTCTTTTTCTTTTTCTTTTTTAATTGTAATGTATTTTTTTTATGCTAGAAATACCATAAGTAACCAGTGAAACCTTGGAATCGCCAATCATCACATGGGAAGGAATTTGAACCTCCTCCCTGTGCAATTCAGATATTGGTTCATTCTTGCCACCAAGCTGAGCTCGTATAATCAAGAAACTATCACCGCGAAGGTTTATTCCATAGTATAGTCCTTTCTCATCACTACCACCACAAAAATCAAAACTGCCATTAAAATCCGTAATACTATGAAAGATACTTATACTTTTCATAAAAGGAGATTGAATACGCTACAAATACCCTGTAGGTAGAGAACCAGAGTAAGAAGGAAACATGCCAAGATTGGATTGATCCGAATCAAGCCCAGTTTGCATGTCGCCCACCAGGTCATTAGCAACAAGCCAAAGCTTAGGGACCGGGGTGGCACACTCCCTCGCGAACTTACGCAAAATGCGCTGTGCATTCCTCCACCGTCGCTCACTTTGGCGCTTCCAGCGTATCAAAAACACCGCCGCAGCTACAACCGCTGCAGCCGTGGTCACGGTTGCTGCCACCACCACCACCTCCTTACTCATCTCTTCTATTACTAAGTTGTATATGTTTGGCGGAGGGTGATTGTATCGGGGGTTTAGATTTTGTTGAACGTGTAGTTATTACGAATCGGAATTCGAAAGTAGTAACAGAGTAGCAACTTTCACGCAGGAATGAACGAGTATTACGGTTGAATAGTTGGTGAACGTGTAAACGGTGCAATTTCCATTTTCCATTTTTAACCTTAATCCGGCGGGGCGTGCCTCATTATTAACCCGAAGGGAAGTTTCCATGTCCCTTTCAGTGGTGCACGTGTTAAATCGGAAAACTCGTCATTTGGGATTTTAGTCTGCCCCTTCCCAAATATTAGTACGGTATTAGCTGTTAAATAAAACTCTTAAAATCGTGGTTAACCGAATTGATCCAATATAGAATAAATTGATTTCTTTTGGTTTTAATATTAAAATTATATAAATTTAATGTAAAAAGTACACCCATGTTGTTCAATTTTAGATAATTTATTTTAAAAAAGGACGCAATTTTGCATTGTTTGTTAATAGATTTCTTTTTTGAAAAAAAAAATTGGAAAGTTTGGAAACTTATTGTATTAATTTTTTAGGTGTAGATGGGGTTTATTTTAAAAAAAGTCAATAATTTTACTCGAAGATGATTTATTTTAAGAAAGTAAAGGTGCATATGAGAATTTATTTACAAAAGAGGAATTAAGAATGGAAAGTGAAAATTGAAGAAAAATTGTATATTTTTCTTGAAAAAGCAATTTATTGAACGGACCGCGTATATTTAAACCGAATTTAATGGTTACTCTGATATAATAGTAATAACGTAAGAACTCTAAAAAAAAAAAAGAAATTAGCATAAACAAAAAAAAAAAAAGCATCAAACATAATTTTATGAAATAAAAATATAAAATTCATACTCTAGATTGAAAATTAAGGCTTATAAAACAACGTATTTAGCAACTTTCTCTCACAGATTAGATAAAATACAAACACAAATATTTCATAAGCCGAATGTATTATGTAATATCCACCACTCAAATTTCAACATTATCAATGGTTCAGTTTAATGAATGACATTTAAATTGTATAAATTAAATTTAATTAAATCTAAATCAAATTTTACAAGATAATTTTTGTCCAATGCCATGTGCCTCCCTATCCTTTTATTCCATCCTTCCATTCCAAATGCTTTGTGAAATCTGAAATTCATGGCAAACTAAGAAACACAGACCATCATATAGCACGATTGGTTTTACAAATCACATCAGATGAAGTTAGAATTGTCATTCGTATGTTATTTGCTAGGTCCTTTGCTGTCATGCTGAATCCCTCTTCCATCTGCAGCCAAACATACATAAACTAGTTACCAATTACTTCAACTGATGTGATATAACTCTCAATTAAATCAATAACAAAAATCAAGATCTAAGTTGGATGAATTTAAGTCCTTTATTTAGAATTGGTACAACATTAGGACAATTAATATACAAAAGCTATAAAAGAGTCTAATTGCAACCTGCTAAAAAATATGGCTAAAAGACAATGGAAAGTACCTTAGCTAAAATGGTAATTAAGAGTTTGTTGCTTGCTAATGGCATACTGCAAGTGCTGATGACACGAAGATGGAGTTTGTTTGTTTCACGAGAAATTTCCTCTATGATCCCTTCATGCTCTTTGCAGTCGATAATAAGGACCACATTCTCGTCTGAAATTCTCACTTCAATCTTCGGAGGTGACTCTAGGCTGCAGCTGTCAAAGTTCTCGTCAGATGAAGAAGAGTCATCATGAGAAGGGAGTCGATGTCTCTTTGAAGAAACAGCTGATTCCTCACATTTTCTCTTCTTCTGTTCTTCAATCTCTTTTATGTACTTGATAGCACCTCCAAGGATGGATGACTTGTCCAACTGCATGCGAATTCAAGCAGTATTGAATTTGAGGTAAAACTAGACGATTGAGTTTTGAGACACTAATTTCAACTGCAATTATTAAGGAGTAGAATTTTAATTTATTCGGAAACCAAATGTAGTTAAGGCCACTTATTGAATAAGAAAAGTGACAGATTTAAACCCACGCTCATGTAAAAAATAATAGATTCTTGGCGCTTATGTAGTGTATAAAGAGAATTGAAAAAATTCTAAAATCTCCGAAGTGAGCATTGATTAAGCTTGTATATAATTTAGATTGTTAGAACTTGGGTAATGCATAAAGAGAATTGAAGAAGTCCTAATATCTTACAACCTTGCATTAATTAAACTCGTAACGTATATAACACTAAATGTCACTAGTCACTAATTACTAAATTGGATTGACCTTTGAAGTGTGTTCATGAAAAGTTTATTGTTAGTACCTTCTCTAGACCAGGAATCAGGCTTGATAAAGCTATAAATTGTCTGGTCAATTTTTCTCTCCGCTTTCTTTCTGCTAAAACATGTTCTTGAGCCTGTGAACAAGTCTTAGTGCCACTGCCACTACGCTTTTTGGCTTTCTCGTCATATCCTATTGCTCCATAGAGTTCCTCAATGGGGCTCTGAAAACCCGGGGGAGACGAGAAGCTTATATTTCCAAGAGGCTGCATCTCCTCGGTCTCAGCCTTTATCGTCATGAAGTTCGGCTCTCCATTGTGCTGATTAGTGGTCCTCGATGAGAACTTCGAGTTCCCGAAAGAAATCATGTTGGTGGAATCAGAAGAAGAAGCCTTATGAGTTGTTTTCTGACAAGATGGGTAAGCGCTCCAATCATTCATGTCCTTGAACTGTTTGGCTGGTTTGACAAAGCCGGTTTGAGAAGCTTCAGGAGTTATTCCAGTACAAGTTGAAAACGAAAACTAAGGACAAGGGCTTTCTGTGCAGAAACGATTAGGGAAAAAGATTTTATCACCTGAGAGGTGAGTAGATTTAATCTGCCATTCTTGGTTTACGGCAGGATCTTCAATAGTTGTTTCCTGTGAAAATCCAAGAAAATAAGAATGGAAAGACTTGCTGAAAATCAGTGACAAAATGAAAAGTAAGCGCATATATATGAAGCCTTACCGATTCGGAAAACCACTTTGCTTGTGGTTGATTCATCATTGGGCAGCTTTCTTATTGAGTTATAAAGGATTATCCTGGAATGATGTGGAAGAAGGTAATCGAACTTAAATAGGAGACATGGAGGCAAGGGAGATTTAAGATCAAATTTACACCATATATGAAAATCCATCGAAATAAATCCTCTCCAAGATCTTATGACATTCATGAGAAGTGGATATGACTCAATCCTAATCACTAGATGAATTTCACCAAAAAGTATGTGAAGAGGAACAAAAGATCTACAAAATGAAAACGTGCTTTATTGTTGTAGTAACTAGAATTCAAAAGAACGTATTAAAAAGATATCGAATTAGTCACACACACAAACATAACACATAAACAAACTGTAAATATGTGCATCTACTAATTAAGATTCGTCTTAGGAATGTAGGACGAGAGATGCAAAAAAACCTAGTTTGATAGACATGCTTGATTACCTAGGATGAGAGAACAAGATATTTTCAATTGTTTGCATAAAAGGTTTTCTCAAGAACTCTCTCTTGCTATGGGCAAGGAACTTGAGGTCACCTCCCTGCAGATGTTGAAGGGTCTACTTCATTTCAGGGTGTTTGCTGCCGCAGAAAATTTTTTTTTTAAGAAAAAGTAAAATGGCGGGGAAGACGGTGGAGGAGTGCGCGTTGACCAAAGCCGTAAGCAAAGGTAAGTAAGCCGAGAGAGAGAGAGAGAGAGAGAGAGAATATATTTTTTGGTTGTTTAATAAAAGGTGGATAGACTTTGGACAAAATAAATAAATAAATAAAAGGTTGATAGAGACATTTAGAATACTTGTTGCTTAAGTACTGTCAGTAATGTATAAACAAGTTTTATTATAAAGTAGTATAAAACTATCAATAGGTTTGTTGGTTCTCTTGTATCAAAACAAGTTGGTGACTTGGTGCCCCTTCTGATGGTTGAGAAAGAAACGGCAGTAGAACCGATACGGGCGCGTGTGAAAATGAACATTTGGACACCGGCGATCCTGCGAGACGTATACTATGGGTCCGGTCTAAGCAGAAAATGCAGACTTATATTTGGAGGATACAAACAGAACTTAGTTTGATTAAGAGAAATCTTACTGAGAATTCCTGATGGAGGGGTGTAAATGGATTAAATTTTAGTCTACACTATTATGCAAACTGTTTTTCACATTGAAAATTTGAACTTTGATGCACAATTAATAAACACGGGGATGTGAACAGAGATAAAGAAAACCTGGATTAGATATGATTTAGAATGACTTAACTATTTCTCAAATCATGAGGCGAACATTTAACGAAAAAAGTGAGGAGGCAAATCAAAGTGTAAGGAAGAATGAATAGTTACAAGAATAATTGTTCACTTCAATTTACTATTCGGTTCAGATTTCTTTTCAATCAAAAACTAAAAACAGTACAAATTTCAGGCAGCCCAGATTCATCGGAATGTAATTTTAGCGATTCATTCTAATTTGAATTTTTAGTTTCATAATGCTTTCAGTTCGAGATTAGCTCATAGAATTTTTCTTGTATGATTTTCCTTTTACCTTTTTCATTTATGAAATTCCAGATATATCAATTGGATTGTCTCTTCATTCATACTTTTAGTTCAGCATTGCATACACCCACGCCTACGCACGTACACAATTGTAGTACTACCAAATATCTACGTATTATTTATTAATTGTTCTTGTTAATTGTCAATTGTTGGTAAACAATAGAAATGTCATCCTATAATCTCATGTTAATTAATTGCAATCACTAAAGAACTAAATCTCGTAACTACTTGCAGTAGGAAGTAGTTCACATGCAACCGCTAGAATATAATCTCTTTCCATAAAAACACAAAAATATGCTTTTGTAACTTGTACAAGGTTTAAATTATGAGTAGATCGAAATACGTTGGTTGTTTTCTTGTATAATAATAGAAATATAATGTGAGAAAAAAAATGATGGGAGGTGAAGGAAAATTGACCAACTTTTAATGATTAAATTTAGTGGGGCATCGGAAGGAAGCAGCTGATCTGTTTTAAGATTTGGACGATCAAGCTGCAACTGGAATAATCATATGTGTCAACTAGAAGTAACTAAAAAATGTTAGACAATTGATGACAGCTGTTTGTGTAAGTCTTGGAATTTCCTATGTGCACTAAGAATTAGTATTTAGTAATTGATTACCTCATCAAATAAATGCAAATCGAACAATTTGCTAAAATAGTAACTTTTTTTTTTTTTTGAAAACTCGACACAAAACTTACTGGAATAAGGAGGAGAGAGGCTGAAACAATAGCTTTTTTTTTGAAAGAATAACTTTTGACACAAATATCGAGCATATGCATTAATTTTGGGATGGAAATAGCTCCTTCATTAATCTTGTCCAACGGTTGAAGCCTAAAAAAGACATCTCTGTTCATAAAATACACGAATGATTCCTATATTCATAGCTCTCTAATCTTCTCAAATAGCTGTTGATGTTTTAAATACGTTAAATAATTAAATTCTACATGCAGTGAATAGTGTCACGATTTACTCAACAAGTTATAAATAAGGTGTATTCCCAAATGCACATGGAGTCAAATAGTGTCACGACAAACTCAATAACAATTTTTTAATCGAGGCTTGTCCAATCCGCTATATAATCGAGGCCCAAAATAAAATATTTTCCTCGAAATTGAGGTTTTAAGTAAAGGTTTGTTAAAATTAAAGAATTCTATTCAATGGCAGTGGACTGGTAATCTTTCAGGTGATTGATAGTGCCATTGCATGCATGATTCACGAGCTCGTTGTCAACATCAGAAGATGTAGGCACTCCGCCTTAAAAATAAAAATAATTATTAGTACAAAAAAAAAAAAATAGGGAGTGAGTATTGCGTCCATTACGCGCGTCACGTGACGTACCACGTGGTGCATTAAAATCAATTACACATTACTAAATAATATAAGGTATGATTCACTGTCACCATATAGCGATAAATTATTGATTTTAGTACACCACGTGACAATGCACATCATGTATTCTAAACGTTTCCAACAATAGATTTTCGAGTTTGACTAAATGAATACAGTAATGGTTGCTCTTTTTATGCAATAGTGTTGATGATTATCGCAGTTACAGATACCCTTTTTTTCTTGAAACTACTTATATCAACCACTCTATAAGAATTTTAAATTATTTTTTTCATTTGACGACCCTGTATTTTAAGAGACTGATAAACTTATAAATAAATACTTTCGAACGTCATTGTGTTTAAAAATTGATATAAAAATAATATGAAACCTTCGAGCAAGTAAAGGCTACAGTTTAGAAATATATCATCCCAGACAATGTGCAGACGCATGCGTGGAAGCAGGCATATGCTAGCACACACTTTCTTAATAATCTCAGACAAATAACTAAACAACTTGCTTTGCAAAATAAATAAATATAAAAAGAAAAAAGAAAAAACAAATGAAGAAAGATGGAGTTGTCCTCTGCTTCACGTTTCCTTAGTCCCAATTTATAAGAAGTCTCATCTTCAAACGACTGGGGCGACATCTTCCGATTAAATGGATTGCAAATGAGCGGGAAAACTGGAACCGATAGGGCTTAGCTGGGTCATACAACAAAAAGAAAAAAAACAGAGACAAATTAGTTTGGAGGAAGTAAATTTTAATAAAGAAAATGCTATGATGACAAAGAGTTAAAAAAAGGACTCATAATTTAAAAAAAAAAACTTATTAGATATTTATGGTAAATTTTAGTCACTTCACTGTTGTCCCTGGCTTCATAACTCGTTAATCAGTTCAGATCTTCGGTGCCAACTTTTTCAGTGCCACCCCAGTGCCATTCATCAGGGAATAATTGACTTGATTAAGGCTAATCAAATGTTTAAAAAAAATTTGCTTAAACATATACCAGATACAAGAGCACTAATTAGAAGAATCCCAAAAATTTATACCCGATTCTGTTGGTCTTCCCTATTTTAAGCTGCTTCCTCCAATAATATAGGTAGCAAATATATCCTTAAAGCTTGCAGGATCTTATTCTTCTATAACTATTGTGCAACTTGCCGAGTTTTGACCATGTAAAAAATAGTACTGCATAAAAAACTGGGATTCTGTCCTTCTTGAACAATTATAAAATGGAGATCAATAAGAAATTGTAAATGAAGAGAAGAAAGATATTACTTTTGGCCCTCTTGGTGGTTGATAGTTTCCTATCGAATTTCGGAACCTCAACCTAACTGCGGCGGATATTTGGAGGGCGACATGTTGTTCGGATGCTAGTAAACCGCTTGGGCAATGCAGGCCGAAAAAGTAGTTCATTTCTTTCAGCCCCAATAGTCCCTTAACGTTTGTCCATCTTTTATTTTGTCCTTAAACTTTTAGAAGATATTATTAGATTATTAAACTTATAAATTTGATTCCAAATAGTCGTTTACCTTCGAATCCAAGTACAATCATTTTCACTTTATCCCCCAAAGTTTGGTTTATGTCTTGATCAGTCACTAAAATTAAAATAAAACATATTAGTCATTTTTGAATAGTTTTGATTGAGTATTTAGTCATTGACTAACCGGAGACACCAATTGGACATCGTACACGTTACAATGTTTGTTTTGCCAAAATTTTCCTTTCTTCTTTCATCTCTTCTTGGGTTTCTCATGGTCTACACTTTTTTCCCACCAATGGAAGATGAGTCGATTGTTGTTTAGCATATGAGATCTTCTGTGTCACTTTTTTCAGTGCCAATTGAGTGTCATCAACAAAAAATTACCACTTTGTATTCACACTCTGATAATTATGTGAGTCATCTAGGTGTGAACGAGAGGTGGCAATTCATTGTGGCTGGTACTCAATTGGCACTAAAAAAAATGACACTTAGAATCCCAATTGGTTATTTAAAGGTAAAACAACAACATGAAGGTGCAAGTATTAATCTTCCTATTACTAATCGTAGCTTTTACTTCCTTATCAAGTTCAAACAAACCTATGGCTAATGGAAGAGGATTCAAGAAGAGTTTGCAACCTTCTGTAAAAAGGCATTTTATTACTCTTTTCATTCCATTTTATACGTCATTCTTTTTATTTTTTAGTTGGCATTATTGCCAGAGTTATTATTTTCTTGCCAGAGCAACTTTACACTAAAAGGCAACCCTTTATTAGTGAAATAACTTTTGCTAGTTACATTTTTGTAAAACCCATTACATCAAAGCAAATTTCTTCTATTCCGTCTAAGCCAACCTTCCACGCCAAATCTCCACCCACCCCTCCTTGTATCTCCTAACCTACGTCTCCACTCATCCCTCCCTATATCTCTTAATTGCCGTCCATTCTTATCATTGTTCACTCTCTCTTATTGTGCATACCAGCTTCCCTTCCTAAACTATTCCCAGGATCCCAACCACTGCTAGATCTCACCAAATCTCGATGTTCTTCCACCATAGTCCCAATTGCCTCATTCCCACAGTTTCTATTCATCTCCTTCCTTACCCAATAAATTCTCTCTCAAGTATTCCTAGTGTATGATAGTGCCGTAGTGGTGTGAATTTTTTGTGGATTTAGGTTTGTTAACAGGTTCACACGTGGTTTATGTGTTGTAAATATTATAGTGACTCTGAAAATTTTTAGTTTGATTTGCTCATAAGATATTGAATGAATATATAATTATGGGTAATTGATTTATTGATTTGGAATTGATTGTTGGAATTTCACCATGGAGATTTTGTTTTCGTTTTTAGTTTATAAGTAATGGATTAGTAGGTTATGATTAAGGGTTTAGATTTTTGAACCATTGACATCATCACCAAATTTAGAGTCCATTTTGGTGATGTTTTCGCAAGAGAATTGACATGTATTTGAACTGTCTGAAAGCTAACAATTAGAAGCCAGATTGAGAAAAAGAAATATCTCGTGAGATCCACAAATTAAATTTAATAGTGATAGACAAATTAAATGTTTTATATTTATAAGGGTAAATTTGACATTTAAAAACAATTGCTCTAGCAGAAAAATAGTAGCTTTGGCAATAGCGCCAACCTTTATTTTTGCCTGTTCTAAAATAAATATCATGATTTAAAAAGTTAAATAATTGCGTAATAACTTCATAACTTTATCCCTCTAGTGTGCTTTAAAAAAAAAAGGAATGCTAGATTAATAATATTTAAACTTGAATTGGAGGGTATATTTGCCTGCTAGTATCTCACTATCAAAGTTCAATTTTACTAAAGCATGTGTAATTTTGACCTTGGTATAACAACTGGAACAAAAGTATTACCTTTATTAGAGAAAAGATCATCACCTTCCTAGATTACCAATTGCTAAATATTATTTGAACTAGTGGCCCACGAGCACATTCTTACATATTTATTGACTATTTTTCTTTAGCACGAAATGTTCCCAACAAAGTACGGATACTTATTGAATCTATAGACAATTTAAAAAAGTGGAGTAAATGTTGTTAAAAGAGACCAATTATGAAGAATAATTTGCCTATATGGGATGATTCTGCATGCTTTGGTTCTCCTCCAAATCTAGGTATGCAATTAGCCCTTTTGTTTCTATAATTCTATTTTATTCTAATTTACAATAACAAGATTTAATCGTGTTAACATCAAATTCCAAAAAATATTATTTCACAATGTTATAGAGATGACGCGAAAGCGTGATTTAATGAATTATTTTACGAACGATTTCTGAAGAACAAAGAGAAATATTCATAATCTAACTCCGAAAAAATTTAATAGAATCTTAAAATTGAGAGAAAATTGAGAGAAATTGGTGAAAACCAAGTTTATTGATAAAAAGTTGATTAAAGAATGATAAAAAACTTAGGATATGCCTATTTATAGGCTACACTAGTTTCTTAAGACAAAAGAAAGAAAAATAGTAGAAAAATAAGAAAAATCGCAGAAAATCGTAATTCCCGTTTTTGATAGCAGATTTCTTGACATAAGGCGTAGGCACATTATATTGAAAGAAGTCTTTTGGTCAATTGGCAACAAAAATCGAGATAAGGTGTGGGCACGTTATAATGTAGAAAGTCCTTTGATCATCTGGCAAAAGAAGTCGACATAAAGTGTGGGCACACTTTAATGAATAAAGTCTTTTTTTCACAACTCTAACTATCCAATTATGTTATTTTCTACCAAACTTTTTATTCATCTTTTCATGCCCTAAATTTTTCAAATATTCATCTGCTACTTGTTCCATATCAGTCCCTTCCACTTGAGAAAAACTTGCCCTCGAGTTATCTTGAAAATCTAGATATAATGGAACATTGGAAGGAGGATGATACAATGAAAGATCTGCAACATTAAAAGTTATTGGAATTCCTAAAGAATTAGGTAAATCTACCATATATGCATTAAGATTTATTCGTTAAAGAATCTTGTAAGGTCCATACTTTCTTAATAGCAACTTGTGATATTTGCTCACGGGAAACCTCTCCTTATGTAGAAAAATCATCACCTCATCTCTAACTTCAAATACCATAGTACAGCGATGTTTATCTGCTGTAACTTTGAATTTAGCATTAGTTACCTCTCCAACTTTACTTTTACCTTCGTTTGGATAGTTTAGACATCTTTAGCCATGTTCCCCGCAGCAACACTACATCTAGGAGCATTGGGAAGTTTCACCAAATCCATAACATATTTAGGAGATTGCATATAGACAATTGAGAACGGAGACCTTCCAGTAGAATTAAGAACTGCATTATTGAAAGCTAACTCCGCTTAAGGAAGTGCATGATCCCATTGTTTAGGATGCTCTCCACATATACAACGTACCAGATTCCTTGACATACGATTGACAACCTCTGTTTAACTATCTGTTTGAGGATGTACTGTGCTGTTAAAGTTTAAAAAAATGTCAAACATCCTCTATAGAGTCAACCAAAAATGACTCAAGAACGTGGTGTCTCGATCCGAAATAATGAATTTAGGTATTCCATGCAGGCGAAAAACTTTACAAAAGAACAAACGGGCAATATGTGAAGCATCTAAAGTCTTCTTATATGAAATGAAGTGTACCATCTTAAAAACCCGTCAACCACCACGAACACAGAATCTATTTCTCGTTGTGTACCGAGTAGTCCAAGCACGAAATTCATAGACAAATCTTTTCATATATCTTCAGGAACAGGCAAAGAAGTTTATAAATCAGTATTTTGAAATTAGCCATTTGCAATTTAACAAACATAACACATTTGCACAAAATTTCGAATATCTCACTTCAACTAGCGCCAAAAATAGTGAGAATCAAGACTAAAAATAGTCTTGTTGACGCCCAAATGTCCAATTAAACCTCCACCATGCAAGTCACAGATTAACTTCTTACACAAAAAAATACGAGGAATGCAAAGACAATTACTCTTAAAGAGGTACTCATCAAAGATATGAAAATCATCCTGTGTTGTTTTAGTTTTACATGTGTACCACAAGTCTTTGAAGTCATCATCCTCAGCATAAAGATTTTTTAGAATCTCAAATTTCACGACTTCGTGGCTCAAGGTTACCAATAAGGTTACTTTTTTACTCAATGTATCAGTCACCTTATTTTATTGCTCAACTTTAACTTCAAAACAAAGAAAAACTGCTACAAATATGCGATCCAACGAGCATGCATCTTGCAAATCTGCTTCTAACTGTTGATATACTTTAAAACGTGGTGATTTGTGTAAATTACAAATTGATTAGAGATCAAATAATGTTCCCAATACTTTAAAGTACGGACAACTGTATAAAATTTTTTCTTATAAGTAGATCACTTTTGACGGGTTTCGCTTAGCTTTTTACTGAAAAAAGTGACTGGTCTTTCCATTTGAGACAACACTACTCCAATCTCCACACCACACACATCATACTCCACTATAAATAACTTGTCAAAACTTAGAATGATTGGACATAGTGCAGTAGTTAACTTCTTTTTTATCTCCTTGAAATTTCGTTCTTACTTAATATCACGTTGGAATATCTCTTTTGTCATAAAATCAGTCAACAAGGGCACAATTAAGCTGAAGTTGCGAATGAAACACCTATAAAAGATGGCTAGATCATGAAAACTACGAACATCTAACACGCTATGAGGTCTAGGCCACTCACAAATAACTTTTACTTTTTCTTCATCCACACGAATACTATCCAAACTAAAAGCCTAAGGATACCAGGCTCGTTATCATGGAATTACACTCTTCATGTTGATATATAATTTATTCTCCTACAGAAAAAGAAGCACTTGGTGCAAATGCTCAATATGCTCATCTTCGTTAGTACTATAAATTAATATATCATCAAAGTACACCACAATAAATTTATCAATAAATGACTTTAAGACCTCATTCATCAATCGTATAAAAGTGCTAGGTGCATTGGATAGCCTAAAATGCATCATCAACCAATCATATAATCCTTCTTTGGTCTTGAAAGTAGTTTTCTACTCATCTTCAGGCCTAATGCATATCTGATTATATTCATTCCTCAGGTCAATTTTAGTATAAACACAAGTTTCAAATAAGTAATCTAACATGTCTTTCAATCTAAGAAAAGAAAAATTATAACAAACATTGATTTTATTAATAGCACAACTATCAATATACATTCGTTACGAACCATCTTTCTTAAGAGTCAAAAGTGCAGGAACAGCACACGGGCACATACTCACGTGAATAGATCCCTTTTCTAATAATTCATCTACTATCTGCTGTAAAGTTTCACTTTCTTTAAGATTCATCTGATAATGTGACAGATTGGATAAACTTGTTCCAAGAACTGAATCAATGGTATGGTAAATTTCTCTCATGGGAGATAGCCCAGTTGGAAGTTAATTAAGTATAACGTCTTCAAATTCATTCAACACCTCACGAACCTTTATCAGGATCTCTGTCCTGGATTCAGTCACATGAAATCCTTTGATCACCACAGCTAATAATTCCTGTGATTTCTTAATACCTGCAATAAATTTTGATTCGGATCCAGAACTAGTAATAGTAAAAACTTCTACGTTACTATTAGGCCTGTCTACTACTTTTGAGCAATCATTTGGTGTGATAAGAACTAAAGTGATCATTTTACCATCCTTCTTAAATTTATAGATACTATCTCTAGACATAAAGATAGTATTTACATCATGTTGTCAAGGTCATTCTAACAACATATGACAAGCATTCATATCTAAAATATCAAACATAACTTCATCAGAATACTTGCCAATCGTAAAAGGCACCCTACAACGATCTACTACCCAAACGGACTCTACTTCGTTAATCCAACCAATTGTATAGGGTTCAGAATGTTTTTCAACAAGTAATTTTAATTTCTCAACAAGCTGCTTTGAAATAATATTTTCAGAATTGTCACTATTGATAATTAAATTAAAAAACTTGTTAGAAACTCAACACTTGGTTCGAAAGAGTTTGCGTCATTGATTCTCCTCTTCCTTCTTGGGTGACAGTAGCAACTTTCGTACTACAAGTGTAGCAGGTTCAAATTTCTTTCTTTCATCTTCTCTAGACTCAGGCCCACGGATGTAATCCTCTGCCTTATCATCATTATCCATCTCATGCTCTACTAAATTCACCTATCGACGGTCAAGACAATTATTAGAATAGTGTCTTGACTTTCTATACCTGTTACACTTATTTTTCATAAATTTTGCATAAGAATTAGGGGCTTTCGTGTTAGTAGGTTGTGGTTACCTTACACTGGCCTTCTTGGGAACTACTTGGTCATCCACCACTAGTCTTTTGTCCTCACGATATCTAACATTTCGAGTTTTTTTATTATCTCTTTGGTTTTCCCTAGCATTAGATTTGATTTAGTCAAAATTCCTTTGTGTTCCATCACTGTGGGTATTTCTCTTCCTAGCCAAACTCATCTTTGCCCTCAATGCTAGATTATGAATATCTGCCAAAATAAGAATCGATTGAATACCAATTTTGTCATGCACATTCAAGTTCAAACTATCAAGAAACCTTGAAACTAATTGTTCATCAATTTTCATCACCTTGAAACTCTGCATGGTATTCATGAACGGTATGACCTCGTTAAACACAATGTTGAAATTGGGACAATAAATACTATTCATAACCAGGAGACAAAAATCTGATCATAAGAAGTTGTTTCATCTTCAACCATGCCTTCACAGGTTGCTTCTTTTGACGACGCCTTTGATTTTGCAATTGCTCCCACCAAGATGACGTTTCTCCCTTCAATCTATAAGCTACAAGTTTGACTTGTCGGTTTTCAAGGATTTTCATGTATTCAAAGAACCCCTCAATCTCAGCATTCCAATCCCAAAAATCCTCTATATCCAAATTGCCATTGAAAGAAATTATATCTACCTTCAACTTGAATTCTTCAGGATCTCGGTATTGAAAATCCTTTTGAGTAGGGCCTCCACGGCCAAATCTCACCAATGTTTTATTGTTAGACAAATCATCCTTATAGTTTTGGTCCCTATGAAGGATTGTTCGCTACTCATTAATGACCAAGGAATGGTCAAAAGGCACTATCTTGTTCCAATCTTTTTGTCTGTTCTGTTCCTCAATACCTATCCGATCCAAATGCTACATAATTAAGTCTATGTTTGCCTGCATATGCTTCGTCACTTGCTCCAAGCGATCCATGCGGTCGTTTTGAATCTGAAGGTCATTCTTTGGGGCAGAAATTCCGTCTTTGAATATGTTATCTGTCATTGAAATAATTTAAGAACAGAAAAAGCCTTATTCTAACACCAACTGACGCGAAAGCGTGATTTAAGAAATTATTTTACGAACGATTTCAGAAGAATAAAGAAAAAGATTCACGACCTAACTTCGAAAAGTTTTAATAAAACCTTAAAATCTCAAGAAAATTCAGAGAAATTAGTAAAAATCAAATTTATTAATAAAAAGTTGATAAAAGAATGACAAAAAATCTTAGGATATGCCTATTTATAAGTTATACTAGTTTCTTAAGACAAAAGAAAGAAAAATAACAAAAAAATAAAAAAATTGCAAAAAAATCGTAATTCCCATTTTTGACAGCAGATTTCTTGATATAAGACGTGGACACATTACATTGAAAGAAGTCTTTTGGTCAACTAATAACAGAAATCGATATAAGGCATGTGCACGCTTTAATGAAAAAAAGTCTTTTGATCATCTGACAACAGAAGTCGACATAAAACGTGGGCACGCTTTAATAAATAAAGCCTTCTGTCCATAACTCTAACTATCTAATTATGTTATTTTTCATCAAACTTCTTCTTCCTCTTTTCATGTCCTAAATTCTCTAAATATTTATCTGCTACTTGTTCCAAGAGATTGTCAAAAAAAAAAAAAAAACAGTTTACACGAAGTTCTGTTTTTTCTGACATAAAAGGCTAGGGATAGTTCCTCAAGCCTAAAACACTGATAAATCTTCTTTCTCACAATGTAAGCATACAAAATTCAGACACCACCTGAAAACTGAAGCATGAAAAAGGAAGATGTACGAAAAAGAGGCCTTATCTGTCTGTAAGACCTCCCCCAAAAAAAGACGGTTGGATTTGTGGTGTAGGACATGGTGTGTCGGATGATTTAACGTGACCTTAGTATGCCACGTAAAATAGGAAAAACAAAAGCAACTTGGCAATAATGATGAAAAAAAGTACTAGCCTAAACTCCACATTCAAACAACAAATTCAAGGACAGTCCTACTGTGACTCTGGCTACATTGCCCGGTTTTTATTTCTGATTCCTTCCCAGTTGCTTGTGAATTTGGAAGTGGACGGTAACTTATGAAACTATCCTGTTTTATGGTCTTCCTTCAGTAAGTGCTTTAGAATAGCCTGTCGGATGTTGTTGGCAAGATCCTCAGCTGTCATGCAGAACTCATCTTCCATCTGCAGCCAACCAAACATAAATTTAATCAAGTAGACTTTGCCCGTTTAGATGGAGCTGATTTTAAGAAACAAGATCTTAGAATAATTCAATAATATGTTTCAACTGCATTTTTATTTCACGTACACATGTACAAAATAAACTACAACAGTAGGACATAGGTATAGGACTTGGGACACATTGGAAAATCGAGTACCTGTGCAACTGCAGTTATAAGGAGCATGCCTTCTCCGAATGGCATAAAGCTGCTGCTTGTGATACTCAAATGGAATTTTTCAAGTTGGGATAAGAATCCCACCACGATCCCACTGTGTTTCTTGCATAGGACATTAAGTAGAACTTCTCCACCTGAAGTTCTAACTTCAATCTCAGGTGATGACTGCTCAAAGCTGCCGTCAGAATTCTCACCAGATGAAGAAGCATCGTCATAATTATAACAAGCACGAGGTCTCTTTGATGAAACAGCCGATTCCTCCCGACGTTTCCTCTTCTTGTCTCCTTGTTGTTGTTCTTCTTCATACTTCTTTATCCGTTCTTCGAGTTGTTTTAAGTACTTGATAGCGCCTCCAATCACAGATGCTTTGTCCAACTGTCAACAATTAATATTATTAGAGATCGAAACCAAGTTAAAAAAAATGCTAGTTCTTTTTCTTCTTGAGATAGCCTAAAGTCATATTGATAGTTACCTTCTTGAGGCCGGGAACTATAGCTGATAAAGCTATGAATTGTTGGGACAGCTTTTCTCGCCGTTTTCTTTCAGCCAAAACGTGGTCTTGAGCCTGTAATGGGGTCCTGCAGCTACCCTTTTTATAAGGGTCGCCATATTCCAGTACACCAGGTTGTTCCCCAAAGGCAATCGGAGAAGTTTTAGTAGAGGAGAAGTCTATACTTTCAAGAGGCATCGTTTCATAATCATCCAACGACTCGGTCTTAACACTGTATCCCGGCTTTCTGTAGTGGTGCTGTGAAATGTAGGCCGAGGACTTAAAGTTCTTCCCATTTCCAAACGAAATAATTCTGGGGGAAGGATTTGAATCAGAAGACTTTTGAGATGTGGTGATCAAACTCGAATCCTTGACGTTGTTGAGCTGGCTAGTTGGTTTCAGAATGCTAGTTTGACAAACTTCAGGAGGAGGGTATTCTGTACCAGATGATTGATAAGTTGAGCAGCTCTCGTGATCATGATCCGAGGAGAATTGACTGAAAGAAAGATCGTCATTGACTGATTGGTCAAGACAGTTCATTTGCCACTGATTGATGAGTGCAGGTTCATCCATTTCCTATCAAAAAATGAGCGTGGGTGAATTTTTCATGGATCAAGCAGAACAGAGATACGGCCCAACTGAAGAGAAATGAAATGAAACGTATTTGAGAATTGATTGGCTTACTGATTCGGACACCCACTTCACTGTAGAAAGATCCATAGGTAAGATTGTTCTCTGCTTTTTCTGATAGATAATATGAAAGACCTGAAAGAAGAAGATAAAGCGACCCAATCTTCATTAAATGGAAGGTGACAAGTAAAATCTTGCCAAAATGTGACTGTATCTACCCTAGATCGATCTATCTCGAACAAAATATGTCTGATAATCAGGAAAGTGGGCTTGGGAATGAAAACTTAGATCTAGTGCCTTGGATATTAGATTCAACTGCTAAAAGGAGGCAAAGTAATGAGATTTGCGGAGTCAGTGAGCTTAGATCCTAAATCTAGTCAAACAAGTTCAAGTTGGAAATTAACATCCACTTTGTACAAGTAAGTACAATGAACACAGGAGAAAGACATGCTGTCATATTCATTAGTCATTACCTGTCAAATTACGGCCAAGATTCTGATGTACTGTGCTGGAAAGAATGTATTTATGTATTGAAGGAGATGTGGAGAAAACCTAGTATCTTTGTAAGAGTGGAGCCGGTAACCTTAGAGAAAATCGAAAGGCATCCAAATGTTTCTACTAAATGTTCTGCCTAGAATTGTTTCCAGTTTTATAGCCGTACGACCTCCGACCAAAAACCCTGTGAAGAAAAGGAAAAAGAAAACGAAAAACAAAAACAGCTGGAGAGGAATGGAGCTTCTTTCAATAATGCAGGAGACAAACACCATTCAATTCGCTTTCGAACGACGGTGAAAGATGATTATTAAATTCCTAAGAATTATTGACACGTGAATAATTATTAGAATAAAGCCGAAACAACTTTTTAAGAGTAGTTTGTACTCTCTTTTCTTTCTTTTTCCCTTTCTATATGAACCTACTTCTCCGTGTTAATTTGCTTTGCACCAGTAAAGTATTACTTTCTTGACCTTTGATATTTCATAATTTCCTTGGTTCAATGTCATGTGTGGTCAAGTTTGTGTACCTTTCCTTTCTCCCATTTTTTGTGGGTCTGCAGCTTCCAATCTGTTTCCACGTATCAGAAACGAGATGAAAATATGGAAGCACAAGGAGAATTATGGGTCCGGCTTCAAGAATATGTTCCTGTTTTTTCAAGCTATGAAGTCAAAAATATGTTCCCACCTTCTAGGAGAAGATTTCAACGTAATACAGATTTTGAGCGGAGAGTTTCCAGTGATAATATGTGAAGGTTGAGAATTAGCTCACCAGAAATTAAGAAATTAAGTTTATGTATGGTTGATGTTTTGTTAGGAAAAAAAAAATTATAGTATTCTTTTTTAAAAGTGTATTTGCAATGAAATGTCAGTTAAAAAACGCCTATAAAAAATAAATTTTTGAACGAAAAAATTATGTCCAAACAAAGCTTGAAATTTTTTAGCAGTCTTACCCTTGAGCATTCGTTCTATGAACGCAGACCATGTACACACTAGCCTATGACTACTCTTTGGTAAACTCAAGCAAGCCCTGATAACCCCCATGGTGGATAGAAGCACTTTATAAAAATTTGGTACTGGATCGGAATGAAGCAACTAAGCTGGCTTAAGAATTATATGATCAACCTGCCCACTATGTGATCAAGCTGCCCAGTAAGATATTTGTCAACTTGTTTTCACGAATTGCAGCTATACGTCCTTTTAGGCCTTAGCTGACCAGATATTTGCTAATTCAGCTGACCAAATTTTTTTAAAAGATCTCTTGTCGCACTCATTTGCTACTATTCATTTCCATGTTCGGCCCAGAGAATGGCTAAAATGATTTCCAACTTTGCTCGCAAAGTATAGATACTTATAAAATATTGAAACTTCAATAACGTGTCATCTAATTAGCTAAGTCACTCTAAACTAAGTTTCATTTACGTTGAAGTCCGAAGGAACATTTGGAAAGATAAAGCTTTTATATTCGACATTTTTTACTATAAAAAACCTAGGTAGCAGGTGTATGATGTTGCCATCTCATGCATGTTTCATGTGTTCGTAGGTAACCCCTCTGAAATTGATCAAACATGTTAACACTACTTGGGTTAAAATCAATACGTTATCACCCATCATACTGTCAGCAATTATCCATTTTTCAGAATAATGAAGTAGTTCTTTTCTAATGAAGTTATCATTATAACTTTCCATCAGTTTGAGACTGCGTAGCATCAATACTTGCACATGCCCTAGTCATAATACAGTTCACACTCATCTGCAAATTGCAAGTGATTATTGACATTGTCATCAATATTAAGGAAAAAAAGAAGATTATATTGAAGTGTTCGCGGCTGATGCAAGAGTCAAATCCATTTTTTGCTTTGCACTTTGGAATTAAGCTTGATTTAGACATTCTTTTAGTTTCAATATAGATTATGTAATATCCCGTCTCATATCGAAAAAGTCAAGTAACTTAATGCATAAGTTGAGTTTAAGCACTCAAGTCTAATTTGGGATATTTATTTTAGGTTAGCGAGGACGGAGTCCAAATAGTTGGACTTGATTGCTAAGACTCTAGTCGCACGCTGGGCATGCTGGCCGGGGCGTGACAAAAGATGTATAAGTTGAGTTTAAGTACTCAAGTCCAACTTGGGATATCCATTTTGAGCTAACGAGGACAGAGGCCAAATCGTTAAACTTAGCTGCTGAGACTTTGGTCGCGTGTTGGACCTGCAGTCTCAGGGTGTGATAGATTATTTTTTGTATTAGTGCAACCTAGAGCATCTGGTGTCTGACATCTTCTCCTAACATGGAAATTGATTAGTCTGGAACTCAAGTGTTGCAATAATTTAACCAAAAAATAGTTGCTTAGTAAAGTTTGGTTTCATTCGATTACCTTCTTTATCTTGGCCAATGTTCAATCTTGAACCAGACTCTTTGATTAATTTTTGTTATAGGAACTAGTAATTTTGGCCACCAATAATTAATATATCGAAATGGAATCAGATCATAAGACCGCATATCTTCTTCCCATCTTTCATGGGATTTGTGGATAGAAACATTGCTAATTAAAATTTGCAAGTTACAATTTTATAAACTGGCTTATCTTTATTTTACCAAAAGTGGAGCTGAAGATCTAGAATATAATACTAATCATTCTTCATTGTCTTATTCAGAAACTCCACTCATATGAAGATCTTCGGAGTTTTTGGAGCTAGTGGAGATGAGATGTTTATATACATACAAGGAGCAAGGAGAAAATCACAACATCAGAGGAATTGTTGTTTTGCAGAATTTCACAAGTTAGAAAATTTATGAAATCAAAAGAATTAGAATTTCTAGTAAATGGCAGCTCAGAATATTGAATTTTCCTGTTGTTGGGTGAGGCAAGATTTTCTTTTTGGGAGGAAGGTGAGATGTCATTTGCATAGAAGATCTTTAAAATGGCAGAAAAGTAGTTGGGAACCAATAGATCAGTATAGGAATTTAGAAATTACATAATTTTATGGTGAAAATATGGATTTTTAAGAATTTGATAATCATGGCAGACTTCCCATTCAAGTATGTTGAAGCAAAAGATCTATACAAGTTAAAATGTCGTGAATTCCTATAAATAAAGCCCTGGCTAGATTACATATATACTAGGAAAAATTGAAAAAATAAACTCCTTCAAGTCATTAAGAAATGTTAATCAAGGAATTAAAATTTCCTTGATAATTTCTTATATTTACATATATTCAAGTTGCAAAATTAGTGCAAGTATAAGGGCAACCATGATTCCACTGATATGCAACAACAATACCAGGTGACTGGTGAACAATCTCCTATATTGAATATATTTCGAGTCTAACATATGCATCATGCCATTGTGAGTGGCAGGAAATTGGTTTAACTAAAATAATGCATGCTCAGTGCGCATCATCAAGGTTGTCTGTACAAACACCAAATTTGATTAGGTGTTTGAATTAATTAAAAAGTTAGTAGGATAATCGAAGGAATATTAAAAAAGGAATTTCATAAGAATTTACTGAAAGAGAACTCTATTCTTCCTCATTTAAAATTCAGTTCTCATAATAATATGGAGAATAAACTGTAAATTTTTAATCGATCACTTGCTATTCCAAAAATTTTGGCAACTAGGCATCTCAAAGATAAGACATTAAGATTTACAGGTATAGAATTATTCTGCTTAATCGCAGGGGTTCATGCTAGAAAATATTCATTCTGTCTCTGCTGGTCACATGCGAGATGGAATTAATGGGGACGTGCTTGCTAATGATTAGACAAAAGGATTTATTTATTTGTGGAGATATGGAAAATCTTCCAATGGAAAAAACTAATGGAGATTAGGCTTAGATTAGTATTTCGTAATGTACCCCAAGACATTGGAAATAATTTAATCCTCTACTATCTCGATTCGGGTGAAACCACCTATTTCTAGTTAAACAGTAAATATTCTACAGGGTTAATTACACTTTGCCCCTGGCAAAGATACTCTATTCCCAAAATTTCGATTATATACACTTTGCCCACCCTGGTTAACAGATTTTGTACTTACCAAGGGGCTAAAATAGGAACAGATCTTGCGTGATGAAAATATTCCTATTAATAACAGGTTAATTACAATTTGCCCCCTCCCGAATTTGGCCATCAGTGACAATTTGCCTTCAAATTCTTGATATACACATTTTGCCTCAACGCTTTTTAATGGAGAGGCATGGATTCATGTTTTATCGAGATTAAAATATCCTTAAAAAATTGTACACTTTATCTTCTTTTTTGCCTTTTGTATTTAACAATTTGTAATTTTATTTTAAATATATGTAAATTAGTTATCAATTTATATTATTTATATAATTTTCTAAAACCAAACATATTTTATTGTAAAATAAATTTTATATAAATGTAATGTAGTTCTTCAATAATGAAAAAAAATGATGTAGCTTACCAAAAATCTCTTTAATTTTTTATATTCATCAGTTTACTTTTTTTTTAGATGCAGTTAGCTCTTTATTTAATTCTTTTTTCATGCTGTAATAATCTCATTTATATGTATTTTTTAATTTTTATAATATTAAATTAATAGAAATAAATTAGAGAAAAACACAAAATTGTAAGCAATTTACGAAAATTTACGTTTGGAAAGATGATGATGGCAAATTAAATGCAAAAGTTGCAACTTAATAAACCAATCAATTTTGAATAGTTTTTAGAGTAAGCAACATGATTGCACTATATTTATTTGACATATATGCACTAATTTCCAGGTTCTTAATTTAGCTGCAACTTTCATCTTTTTACACTAATATTTGCCTTTTAAATAATTTTAATTCCTATATTCATTTTGTATGGTTTTAAGGATGTTCATGTGTTTAGTAATCTTTTCGACTTTGATTTTCATTTATTTCAAATTGTTGTATTACTGCATTGGGTTTCTCAATGAAGTTTTCCGTATTGAATTGTTGACTTCAATTTTTTATTCTAGACACTTATTTGTATATGAATTTTCTATGAATTTTTTTTTAAGTTCATAGATATTTTTACTATATTATTAATTATTTTTTTCTCTATTGTGGCCATACAACCGTTTTGTGCCGGGACTACCATCACCTACCCATGTTTTTGGACGAAAATATTACATGTATCTATTATGCAATCTTCACGGGAAGCAAAGTGTACATATCTCAAGTTTGAGGGAGGGGCAAAATAACTCCATCCCAAGTTCAGGGTAAACTATAATTAACTCCAGCTATTATTGATGGGCATTATTGTTATTTTAATCGTATTTTATAGTGACGTTATTTCTAACGTTTGACTAATCATCAAAGAAGGCAAAATGTATATAATTAAAATTTAGGGGCAAAGTGTTACTTCCACCCAAAGTTTAGGGAGACAAAATGTAATTAATTCACATTTTTTTTAATTGTCTTGGACATGTTATAAAAAATTACTCATTAGACTTGTATTTTGTAATATCCAGCGAGTAATTGCAGCTGTCTCATCATATGCACAATTTAGTCTCCATTCTACACAGTATTCCCCTTTCAGTCTACCTGATCTACGAATTTATTCTAACTCTCAACGAATTCCTTGAATTTTAGGCGGGATGGGAATTGTAATTATTTCTACTTCTCGAGGTATAATGACAGGCCGAGAGGCTCGACTAAGCAAATAGAGAGAGTACAAGACAGAACTAAATAAGTGTAGGGTTCGGAGTAGAACTTTTTGGATACATGCATTTCTTTACACAATATTCTCTGGTAGGTGTAATTAAAATATGTTACTACATCTTTACGATGTCATACCAGCGCACCAAAAGACAACTTTTAAATAATTTTCAAAACTTCTGTTCATAGAATTCATCAGTTCCATTATAGCCTTCCATTGCTGCACCCCACCTTGCTCTTAAGGTAACGAATGATGTACTCTAAAATAAGAATTCCTTCTCAAAATAGAAAGGAAAAGGGAGAAGAGAAGAGAGAGGGGGAAAGGAGGGGGGGGGGGGGGGGGGACGGGGGGCAGGAAGAAGAATGAGAACCACTGTTAATCTGCGAGCTTAATATGGCTGTTCAGACTTCACAGCGTTATTATATTACGACAAAAAGGAAAATTCTGATTGATTGTTTAGTGATCTGATAAGACAAATATTCCTGCATGCACCCAACTTATGCAGCAACCTATATGTCCGCACTATTGACGCTCCAAGAAATTTTTTGATAGTAGATTACATTGTCTAATTGAGACTGAGTAATCAAGAAAGAATTTAAAAGAGGTGGAGAAACTGCAATGAGAAAAATAGGAAGATTCGATCAGCGAAGTAAATAGATACGTTAATCTGGTAAAATACATGAAAATGTTGAGGGGAACCACAACGTATGGGCAGGGTTTGCTTTCAATACAGCTTTTAATAGCCTAAGAAAAGTTGGCCCAAAGTACAAACGTATAAGGAGCGTTTAATTTCTATACAGCTACTACAAGCCTAAGAAAGCTTGGCCCAAAGGAAGCAGCATAAAAAAGCCGATCCAGAAATTAAAAATTAGATATCAGAAATTCGATTAGAGGTGTGAACGAGTAAGTTGAGCTGAGTATCTCGAGTTCGACTCACTTATTATTCAAAATTTGTTCGAGTTCATTTCGTTTATTATACAAACTAAAATTATCATTCGAAATTGACTTATTTGATAAAAGTCAAAGTTCGAATTCGAACTCAAATTCTGATCGTTTATGTTACATTACTTAAGTTTAAGCTCGAGTTTGAGTATAAAATTTTTTAAAAATTACTTTTTTAGCTTTTTTTCTCGAAAAAAAATATTAAATATTAAAGCAACTAAAGCACAAACACAAAAAAAAAAAAAAAGAGACCACTAGGAAGGAAATTAAATCAAATAAATGGACTCATCACTAAGAGAAAGTAAAAATAATAATTAGAAATTTGAATGCTATCTATATTTCATTATCCATGAATACAAATCAACGTTTACAAACAAAACTCGTGTGTGCTCATTTAACAATCGAGTTTTGTTTGATGTTCGATCTTGATTCATTTAATTAGAAGAATGAGTCGATCTTCAATTTATACAAACTGCGTCGAGCTATATTCGCAAACAACTTGACTCGTTCTCAGCTCTAAATTGGATGTATTCAATAGGTTCTAATATCTCAAAATCATTTCAACAAAGATTTCTATAATTACTACATTTAGGATAAATGATGCTCTATACAAAACTGTACAAAAGACAGTTATTAATTCAAGTTGAGACCAAAGGAATAGAGGCGTTCATTCCAAATTATAGGCACTAGGGGTGTTCATGGACCGGGTACCCGGTCCATGAACAAAAACTTTGAATCGAACTGGTCTTACCGGTTAGGTAGAATTTCGAACTGTGAACCGATCTACGTATAGCAGGTACCCAGCCTTCCGGTTACCTGCAAAACCGGTTCGGATAGACCGGTTACCCGACCCGATCCATCATAATTTATCAGTATTTTTAAAATAAAAAATAAAACAAGAAAAATCGTAAACCATTATTAAATTACTAGTAACACAAGTATCAATGATTTTAAAGTTAAATTACATCATAAAACTATAATTTTCAAAGTAACCAAAAAACAAAAAACTAAATAAACATATAAACACTTAATTTTTTAAACTTCATTATCACATTTCAATTAGTTATAAAAATAAAAAATACTTAACAAATAGTCAAATGAACATCCAAATAATAAAATAAATAGTCAAATGTTCATCAATCAAGAATGAAATAGAAGCACAACTTAGTAGTAACAATAAAATAAATAAAAAACTAAAACAATAAATTAGTAAAATAATATCACATACCAAAATGACCAAACTACCCTTTACTATGGACCGGTTCAGATATTCGCTGGTTCATAAGGACGTGAACTACCCGACCCGCTTAATTTATGAACCGACCCGCTATTTGACCCGGTATTAATAAACGGTTCGGTTATCCTTTTTTTTCGATTCGAGGCGGATCGATTTTCTCCCGATTTTTCGATTCTTTTTTAACAGACCTAATAGGCACATATTGTCACACTCTCGACCAGTGAGAGAGAATACTTGTTCACAACATAGATTAATGTGTCGAACTTCACACACCCGACAATGACCAGAGCACACATGCTAGTCAGCAGAAGATGAATGATCAAATGTAGAAATGGAAGAATTTTGCTCCGTTAATTAAACCATTGTCTGGTTAGATCCCAAAGAAAATAAGTTCCCAGTTACGCTAAATAAGATAAGACCAAAAAGAAAATAACAAGGATACATTACAGTATTTTATGCAACTACCTAAATATACAGAACAACGGGCCTCTCCGCAAAAGTCATTTATCATCACCAACTGGAGAGACCAATTATACCAATTATACGGCCACGAGGAAGCACGTTACAAATTCCGCTATAATGGCAACAAACTCAGTCCTCCTGAGTCCAGATTTTGACCGTCTTGTCCTCTCCAAGGGCACCAGATGCAATCATGTTTTTGGTTGGGTGGCATGATACTGATATTACCATATCAGTATGGCCTTCCAATTTTTGAACTATCTTCCTTGACTGAAGCTCCCATAAGTAGACAGCATTGTCCTCTGAACCACTTACAATGTACTTCCCGTTTGTTATCGAAAATGTAGCGGAAATGCAGTACTTTGAATTGACATGACCTGTGTAAGTTTTCAGGAATTTTCCAGTAGAGAAGTTCCAAAGCCGCTGCAACCAGACCACAGTATTCAAGGTGAGATGGCAATTAAAAAGTTGCAAAGCAATCCCTAGAATTCATGACAAGATCCTATATATTATCAATCCAAGTGCCAAAAGTGACTTAGTCATACTTACACAAGTACAGAGTAGGAAGAACAGGACTACAAGCAAAAGTGCAAGAAACAGCAAATTTTATCAGAAGAGATGCGCATTAACCTGAAGGTACACCACCTAATACACCCCCATACAAGACTTTACTCCTCCGCAGAGAAAGAAATATGAAAAAATGCTTAAAAATTGTGGTAAAAAATCCTCAAATTTGACAAAAACAAAAATTCTGCAGTACTTGTCCTCGAAAGTGTTATACTGACCACACTGCACCCTCATGTCCAGGGTTTAAAATGCCTGTTGTACACATTAGGTATATATTTTGTTAGGATGACCATGCCGACCCAAGAGCAAAGTATAAACAGAAGAATAAGAAAATGAGCACTAGCAGTAAAAGTAGTTTAGCCTAATCAATTAGGAAGTTACTTTGCAGTCTTAAGATATTGAAGGCTACATGAAGATGTGAAGCGGGAACTGCCAGAAGGGGACAGAACCGACTCTATACATAATCCAAGTACCTGATGTCTACCAAACATCATTCTTCATATGAACATGCACCCTTTTGCTTTCCCCTTTTAATCAAAGAAAAAAAAGTCATATTGTATCCTCTAGGTCCTTCTCTTGTTTTTCTTTGGCTTCTCTAATTCAAGGAAAAAGAACTCAGCCAATGAAATCCATTTTTCCTCATATTTCAAACTGCTCACTTGGCACTTACTACTACACACGCAAGACGTTCAATGTCTCTATTTCTACCTCACAATCTATAGCATGCACAATTAATCCTCTATAAGCATGTCTCTTACTCTCTGTTTTAACATTTTTATTCTATTCAAATATATCACACACAAGTTCCCTTGCCAAACTACAAATAATGAACATGTTTGCATAGTAGTTTGTTTAGCATGTTGGGTCCTGTTGGCAATGTAATTGGGGAAAGCTCAAGACTTACAAAGATTCCATGCCTAGGCAAATAATCACAGAGCATTGTATTTGCTTATACCATCTGCAACAAGGTTAGAAGACCAACCACACCTTTACCACCCTAACCAAACTAAAATATCTTGCACATTTTACTCAAAGAAGATGGAATTTCATTCACCCCACCGCCTTTCCCCACTTCCCTTCTAGATGGAGGACTTCATGAAATAATATAGTTATTGTGACCAGATCTTCAAAATGGAACCGAATCAGCAAAGATCAAGAAAATGGAATCTCAACATTATCCACTACTTAACAATCATGGAATAACAACCTTTTCCAACATATCTCAGTATAACAGTGGTCTCTGTGGAGCAAATAATCAGTCCATAATCCATAAGCTTGGTCTCAGCTTGACTCAATAATAAAACATAACCTTTTTCTGTCTGTCCTACTGCATTTATAAATTACCGACGTCCAGTAAAAGTTTTACATATTAGGCCCATAAGCATTTCAAAGGCAATTTGAAGCTACCATAAACTTTCAAACATATCATTAAGACAAACGCATAAACAAGAAATATAAAAACTGCTTGATAAATCATCACAAACCAAAATAACTTAATCTCAGATAATTCAAAATCAAATCTTTCATCCAAAATATCATTGCACTGGATTAACTAGAAGCATGAACAATTAGAAAAACCCAGAACAAGAGCAAAGCACTCACCAATGTATTGTCCAAAGTCCCAACCAGAATAAACTTGCCATTGGGTGAAAACCTCACAAAACTCACAGGTGGGTTTTCGTCATCAATCAAAGTCTTCATACAATGCCCAGTTGAAGCATCCCAAATCCTACATAAACCATCATAGCTACTGGAAACAATCAACGTTCCATCCCGGTTGAAGTTCACCGCCGTCACAGGGTCCGAATGAGCCGGCAAAACCTTCAAGCACTTGCCGGACTTGACATCCCATACCCGCACCGTTTCATCGAACGACCCGGAAACAAGCATGTTGGATTGAGGATTATAGTTGACGCAGAAGACATAATTAGTGTGGCCGGAGAGGGTTTTGACAAGGGTTCCAGTGGAAACATCCCAAAGGCGGACGGTTTTATCGTCGGAGGCGGTGGCGAGGTACCGAGCGTCAGATGAGAAGGCTAGGTCGGAGATTCCTTGGTCGTGACCTTGGAACTCTTGCAGGAGGGAGCCGTCGGAAGGAGACCAGGTGCGGGCGGTCTTGTCGGCGGAAGCGGAGGCGAGAAGGCTGCCATCATCGGAAAACTTGACGCTGGAGATGGCCTTTTTGTGGCCAATTAGGTCGTGTTTTAGCTTGTAGGGCTTGAAGGATTCAACTGCGTCTGTTGCTGTAGCCATGCTCAAATTTTCCCCTTTATTTACCTGTTTTTTTTTTGGATAATAACTTTTCTTGGACACTAATATTTCTCCCCTTTGTGTTTTTTGTGGGCTTTTCTTGGTGGAATTGGTGAAGGTTTTTTGGCTGGATTTGGTGCTTTAGGAAAGGCAGCAGACCAGCAGAAGCAGACACCAGTGAGTGTACGATTGCGTGTTGAGTGAATGTATATAGATGCTGAGAGTTTTTGGAAAATCCTTCTGGGAATGGGAATTGACGAAATCTTTATGTTGGTCAAGGCTCAAACACTGAGGGAGGGAAAAGATAAGTTCATTAATTATTCAAAAAAAAAAAAAAACAGTTAGAAAGAAGGCCTCCTTTTTGTGATTATTGGAAAGGAAACATATTTTAGAAGTTAATCGTATCATCAGTCCCATCCGTGTACAATAAAAGGATTAGCATTAGCAACTTTTGTGACTTCATAGTGACTTTTGACAAAAAAAAAAAATTAGCAACTTTTGTGACTTCATAGTGAATAGTTGTTGATATGCAGTTAGCCTGCTGTAGAAAGCAAAATAAGAAGAGATTGTTCTTTGTAAATGATTTGTCAGTAATGCTAATTATAACGCCTTCAGGCCCAAAATTGAATGAATTATACAAGGGAAATTAGGACAGTAAATAGGCGACAATAGTCGACACTACAATTCAAATTCTAGCATTCTTTGAACCTTAGCCTAGCAACAATAATGTTTGTCAGAATTTATACAGTGATATTGGCTGAAATTTGAATCAACGGCCTTCTGTTGCTGATTCAATAGATGTACTTTGGGGGGTTGCTGATTCAATAGATGTACTTTGGGGGCTTCTGTTGCTATGACTACCTCCACTACATGTACATACAAAGTACCACGACTACATCTCATTAAAAAAAAAAAAAAAAAATCATAAGCCCGCTTAGCTCAGCCAAACATTATAGCCTTCTGAACAAAAAGAAGGTAAAAGGATTATTTGAATCAGAGGGGTGAGAAAGGGGTAAAACAAGAACTATGCTGGCTAGAACTACGTTTTAATGATTCTAATATAGCCGAGAATATGTACAATCACAGGACTGGAAGAGGAGATTAAAAGGTTAGGCAGTGAAAAAGTCTGTACAAGTTAACTGGGATAAGAATCAAGACTCAGGGACTAAAATAATTTTCTCTTGAAGTAATGAAGGTTGGTCGCAACTGTGATGTCTCCGGCAAATTAGACAACTCAGCTTTTGTAGAAACAAGTTTAGGAATGACTGGAACTTGCTCTAATGGGCTATTTCTACACAAATTATATGCAGTGCTACCGTGAGTCATATTCATTCTTCTTTGTGTCTCCTCATTACTACACATTCCAACTCCAACATGCAGACCCGTGCGTTTCTGTTGGCTGATAGAGTTTGTCCATATATCCTGCGAAAAAATCAATACATTCAATAAATGCAGTTACAAAAAGAAGAGAGAATTGGTATATATAGAAACTGTGAGCAGACATATAAATGAAATTAACTTGCATCAGTTCATAAGAGTGATTGCTACATAAATACCTGCTCCTGTCCACTATTACCGTAAGGCGAGACTATGGTTCTCATCTGTGGATATGAATTACGCAAATTAAGAGATCTATCAGGAGTGTTATACTGCGAAATGGACCCATTGCCAAACCAATGCTGACTACTAAGTCTCATATATGCCGACGGTGTGTGATCAACAGACATGTAATAGTACGAAGTATGATGCTCTTCTCCACAATATGCACCGCGCGATCTCCAATTGTCCATGGAAAATGAACTGGCACTCAAATGCTGTAGTTGCGGCAAAATGCAGGATGCTCTAGTATGGAAATTATTTGGGGAACAAGATGAAGGTGAGTAACTTCCACATCCCAAATTTGATAAAGAGAGCCTATCCGCAATTCCAACTTGAGGCGTTCTTATACAGTTTTCAATAGTTATTCCTTGTTTTTCAGCAAGGTTGAATATCTGCTTCTCATCAAGTCCTAAACTCAGGAGCAGGTTCCACAAATTCCTCTGTGCTTCCCTTTGGTTGTAAATGATTTGGTCTCTCATTGCCATCTCAAACTGGAGCTCAGTGTTTGCAATTCCCTGCAGAGATCACAGTTCAAGGTTAGTGAGGCACAGAACACAAGTTCCTAGACCCATAAAGAGTTCTAAAACCAGGGATGAGTATCCAGTCTTTAGAATCACCAACCAACTAGTATCAACTAACAAGCAAAGCGGATGGGAAATAAGAAGGGTAAAACCACTAAGCCAATTATTTAGCTTAAGGAAAAGATTCCTAGACTTCTGCCGCTATATAGAAGCTAAATGATATATGAATGATACAGTTTACCAGAAGCCTGTATTGACTCAGAATTCGCAAATAGGTTTTGTTGCCATTGTTGCTAATAGCTTCTTCAATCATATCCTGTAGCTGACACCTGCGCTTCTCGTTGGCTTCAATTTCCTGCAGGATACAAACCCTGTAAAACCATGAAAGCTTTCAGTAAATCAACAAGCTATATTAATAACAGCAATATCACCATCCGGTAGTGGACACCAAGTTCATCATTGTCACGGATGTTATCGAGAATCACTTGCCGCCTCTCTCTCAAAGCCTGGACAACTGCTCCATCCTTTTCAATTTCCTGTGATACAAATAGCACACATTTAGACATGAATTAAAATCCTACGGCAAATGTTTATAGCTCATCTAGATTTTCAATGCCTGTACATCTAAGGAAAGGAAGGTCAGGAATTCAACCTCCCAGAAAGACAGATCAAGGAGATATTCATGCACAAAGTTGGGAAAGTTTACTACATAATTTGAAAATTTGCAGACAAAAATCACTTCTATACAGATGCTAACAACATATAAGCATGAGATCTTAAGGTAGAAAGAGTTAGTGTTTGACCTGTTGTTTTGCAATAGCATCGTCAAGCTGTTGGAGTTCAGTGCGGTTATGAAGGTTAGTTTCCTCAAGTTCAAATAGAGCCTTCTGCAAGTTTATTCGTTCCTGAACATTTTCACTGGTTTCTTGGCTCACTACATTCAACCAAGACATCTCATCATCCATAGTTTTCTCAATGGGCTTAGCACTTAATAGAGATTCCTTTTCAGATAACTCCTTTCTCAACTGGCTCACTTCGTTCTGCATTGTTTTGCATCATAATTGAAAGTTGGGAGTGCTCAATTCACCGTGGAGACAACAAAAAAGCATACTTAAACAGCTTACCTGTAGAGTGTCGATCATCCTTTGGTAGTCTGACACATGTATATTTATTGTGCCAATATTTTTCTGACAAGGGTAGACATACTATCAAATCTATGATCAGGACTGGAAATTGCATCAATGATTTAGGAATTCAGGACAAAATTAAAGAAAGGCATGAGGAAATATGATGAACCTCCGAAAGCAACTAAATAACATCATCTTATGTGCCAAAAAAACCAATAATCTACAAATGACCGATACCACACATTATGGCATCTGAAAGATATAGGACAACCCGAGGACTCAATTCAATTGGTTCTGGGAGAAAATGCAACAAAATCTGAATGTAATTTGGTTGCCTACAGGATTACTTGCACAAGTAAAAGATTCCAATTTTCACAAAGCGTGCTCATGTGGTTCTGTAGATGCTACTAACCTTCAGCAATCATGTCTTAAAATGGACACTCGGTCACTACATCAAAATTATCAAAGATGTGACTCTCACAGCACCACATCATCTTACAGGAATTTAATTCATTCTCAGGTTCTTCAAACCACCATTATGAAAGATTGAGCACTCTCCCCACACCATGTATCATTCCCCAGATCTTACTGGCAGATCAGGAGTAAGTTCAAATGCAAACTTATAATTAAGGATGTTGTACATTATTTTACCAAATTAATTTGTCAAGTGATTGTGCAGTAGGATTTTTTCAATGAAACAATGAGATCAGGAGCTTTAAACACCCTCTTTGACTTGTCCTCGAGAGAAACGTGAATGTATATATGACTCTCACCTGAATATGTGTCCTGATTTCCTTGGCTCGATCAGCATACTTTAATGTATTCACAGTGTGATGATATTGACTGTCAGCTGGTGATACAGTAGCAATCATTATTGTTTGAGAATTACCACTTAGACCATCTTTGAGAATCCGTGTCAATTTGCTGGAAAAGTATTTGAAAATCAGACACAACCAGAAGGGAAACCATAATGCCATGAAAACTGGAGGGGTACCTGTTCCTGTAAGGAACATAAGCTAGACCCTTTTTCTGTTGTTTCCCCAGAGCATTTATGCAGTTTGCTAGTGCAAGAAGTGATCGATTGATATTGGCACCATCTCTCAACTTTTGGCCTCCACTATTTGTTTCAGATGCTCGTTCGCTGCATGCAAAATGTAGTTGATGCTTAATAAACACCTTTCAGGTGAGCAGGATAATGAAAGCAGAAGCAAGCAGAATGAACCAAACCTGCCAGCAAGATCAACAAGGGAAAGTTTGCCTCTAATAACCTGATTAGGATATTTGTTACTCTGCTTCCTTGTCACATTTATCCCCAAAACGGCATGCGAGCTGGCCATGAGAAGCTACCGTTAGGTCAAATCATGCATGAAAGATGAATCTACCTAAGCAAACATCTCAAACTAGCATAACTGCTCTACTAACAGTAGCCACACTGCTTTTCACCTACACATATGAAATTATATGCTTCAGCCATGCCAAGACCAAGCCCAGTTCACAAGTCAATAAATTATTTCCACTAATTAGTTAAACTAAAGACATATTTGAGGTAATAAAAATTAACATAGTTAAAGGAAAGAAATTTTTTAATTAATTTATTCACCAAAAAGGAGAAAGTTATTTATATGAAATCTTAGCTGTCAAAATTGGTAACAAAACCTTAGCCGCTAGTTAAAAAAGGGCAAAATTAACCAAATTGAAGAATGGCTGGGCCTAAGTTTTTTATAGGGGAAAACAAGAGAGAAGTTTTTTATAGGGAAAAAGAAGAGAGCAAAAAATGGCTCACAGAAATAAGACCTTTCAGGGTTTAGGAAGAGCTAACCTACTCATCCTAATTCCTAGATCTAGAGAGTGTTCTTCATACTTGAAACTTATGATAACCCTCTCCAGGTGAAGCATCTGAATGCCATACAAGGCTTGCGCTTAGGGAAATTTAACCAAATTGCTATTATTCAAAAAACTGCATAAGGAAGTCCTGTCACAAATTGCCACATATTGCAGCAACTCGATTCAACTAGATGTACCAAAAGAATATATTACCGACCGGGATGATGTTTCATTAGCTTCTGTGCTTTCAGTTTTTCTCCTACTGTTTCCCAAATTTAACAGTTCAAGAATCTTATCAGCCGAGTTTACCTGGACATGAGAAACAAGAAAAGTTATGAAATTACAAGCACCCAGAGAAAGTATGAAGTCATTCAGACTTTCAATGTGCCCTGATTGTAGAAAGTAAATGAATCCAACGTTTCATTGCAGACAAGAATAAGACAAGTAGAAAGAAAAACATAACAAGGAAGTATATACAATAATTGAACCATATAAAACCAGATTCATTAGCCAGAGGATGGGTATCACTTAAGACATGCAATGGGTCATCCAGTCATTTGACTCTATGGCCATCCATGTTGAACCTTCAACACATACCAAGCCACAAATGGACAGCAGAGATAAATCATGACTTCAATGGGAGCTTTAGTAATCTAGGTAAGTTAATTTCAAATGATATGGCATCGGCAGGCTCCCATATCAAGGCACAAAAATGAACCATGTTTGGCTCCTATTCTCTTAAAAGTCCAAAACAGGAGAATTTGGCAAAACAGAAGAATGTCAAAACGGAGGAACAGAGGAGTAGATGAAGCTGTATCCAAAATAACAAACTCTGACTTGATAGAGGATGAAAAAAATAAGAAAAACACACAGTTTCTTGTGGATATGTGTTCTTGATAATGCATGTATCCACAGACAATCAGGAGTTTTAAGGTCTATCCATCACATCCTCAACCCACTTCAAAAATTAAAAGCTCAATGAAACAGCCGATTCAGTTTATTGCATTGATTAAGAAAGTGGAAAATATAAGAGAAGACAGGTAACTGCATTGAAATACAATGTTGATACTCACTGTTCAACCAACCAAGCTTAATGACTTGATATGGTTTTATACAATTATATATGCATTCATTTTCTCGATAAATCTCCACGTCTCTAAAATATGTACATTTGCTCACAGACAAAAATGTATAGATCATCATCAACACTTCAGCACCAAATGTATCAGATGCACTTTAAAAGATCCTGATGATCTGGCATCTAGCATGACAATACATAATTTTACTCCTGTTAGTAAAAGGAAGAAATAAACCTTGATGCATCTAAGGCCAGCAACAATTATCCCCTGCTCTGGGTCTTCCCTAAGTTCCAGGTGACCTGATGACCTTTCAAGTAAGTCATAGATAACCTGCATGTTTTAATGTTACATATTAACCAATATGCCTAGTCATAATTGTCAAACTGAATTACTTCTATTTTTTTGTAAATATGCAAATATACCTCATTGTAAACTTCGAGATAAGAACAAGTAACTTCAAACTGATCACAGCTATGAATTACTTCTATTTTTTTGTAAATATGCAAATATACCTCATTGTAAACTTCGAGATAAGAACAAGTAACTTCAAACTGATCACAGCTATCATCTTTCTTTATAAGATCAAAAATTGTTTTCAGACTGAGAACCATAAGTCCAGGGTCATCTTGAGTCCCAACCATTGTGTATGTTTTACCGCTGGGAACATGAAAGTATATTAGACTTAATCAAAGTATACCTCAATCATAGAAAACAAAAAGAATAAAAATTGATAAATTCCTTTTGAGACAGTATGTAGAAACTACACAGATGCTTTTTTAATCATTAAATAGAAAGCTACAGCCTACTGAATTATCTGATCTCAAGATATGGGTGAATGCCAAAGTACTCAGTGCTAACTCTAACTTAAGGACTCATACCTACATTCCTCAGGAAAAGATAATAAAATGCAGCATCTCCAAATAAAAAATCATTCCTTTCATGGAAGGTTAAAACTGATGACTAGACCCTCACATTGATACAACTAAACCCATGCTTGTGCTTTTCTTCAGCTTCCATTTCTTCCCCCAGTAGTAAACTGAGCATAAATTGTCAGTAGCAAGATTAGAGAGAAAGCTCTTTAACCATAATAAGGAAAAGTTTGAAATGCTTATGAGGCCTCTGTCCAGCAATAAAAGAACTACGGGTCTTTGAGATCAATAAATCTTGGCCTACAAAGAATGTTATGTGGTTATTTCTTCAAATATGCCTTACGCTGTGTGGTTGTCCATTGTTTCTCCTCAGAAAAGGAACACATTTGAAGGCAAACTAAAAGGTAAAGATTAATCTGGCAAAACTAGTAGAATCATGAACTGAAGAACACTATCAATGATTTTAATTCTTCAAAGTATGATATTTAAGTGACATTCAGTAAAACCTATATATGCATACTTTTAGATATATGGGTTGGCCAGTTGCAGTGCTTTTGGTTTAAGTACCTTCCCGTTGATCCATAAGCAAATACAGTTGCATTGAGACCTTGAATGACCCCTGCTATAGTAGAATGTACACTTTTCTGGTAGACATCCTGAAAAGTGTGAAGAGATTAAGATTGCTATGGAAGAAAAAATACTCAAAAATTGTCTGTCTTTAGCCCTCTGATGCGTTAAAAATAGCAACAAGGCCAAACCATTTCTGAAAACAAAAGCATGGCTTGGAAAGCCATTGAAACCCTTAAACAGTTAATAAACCTTCACGTTTTGGTAATATAAAATATCGTATTGGAAATCACTGAAAACAATTAGAATATTTTTCAATTAGTATACAATACAATCCTTTCAATTCCTAATCCAACCTAGTTGTGGGGCTTATGACTAATAATCATTGAACTTTATTTTACAAGAAAATTAGTATTCCTTAGATCAGAATATTTTTCATACATCATTAGAATACAAAATTGTTTATTTGCTTCTCTTATTTATTTCTGCTGATATATGAATAATGAACACACCAATGCACCAATTTCACCCTTGATGCTATAGGCTTGTCGGTAGCTGATGATGTCCAAAGATCCACAAACATAATAAGAGTACAATGACAGAAGAACAATTTCTTGACCACTGCTTATTTTCTCCATCTTTCCAATAAACAATTCAAGTATGATGAATGGGGAAAAATACACTTGAACCGCAAGAATTTGTCAATAAAATAAAACAAAGAACACAATAGCATGAACAGCAAAACATGAAATACACGAACCAGACAGTTATCCAAAATTACAATGGACTAGAGAACACGTACCAAATTTCTTGAGGTAGGTCCAAATGCATAATCAAAAGAATATCTCCGTTCCTTAGTTCGATTTTGTATACGATCAAGATAGTCCTTTGACAGGTCAGGATCCAATACAAGTACTTCCTACAAATATCATTATCACACAACACTATAAAATGTTGTCTTCAGCTTAATTCCACAAGCAGAAAACTACAATGATTATGAAATTCACCGACATTTCACCAAACTATAATCTCATTAATTCAAAAACAAAATCAAAATTGCAGTAAAATGTATGAATATACCTTATTATTGTGAACTCTAATTATATTGCGGCTACGATCTCTTTCTGTCAATGGCCTACATTTCACAGCTACCTATGCATACATACACAGACAACGGTAAATTCAATACTAACAATTTATTTTTTGCAGCAAAAAAAAAAAAAAAGAGTAAATTTCAATTGAATCCAAATGTACAGCAATAAAAAAAGAAATCACAAACCATAAGAGTAGTCGTCCTCTTGGTAGCTGGAGCTCTAATGCTCGGCATGTTTAAACACCATTAAAAAAAAAAAAAAGCCTAACAAATGCAACAATTTGCGTTGCGTTTTCTACTGCAGCACGAATGGTTAAACTGCAACGATTGAGGCAAAAAAAAATTATGGAAATAATGAAGAAAACAAAATTTTCACCTCAACCAAAAGAATAAAAACTACCCAAAAATCCAAGCCTTTAGAATATATATACGTATATTATATTGCTGCATCAAAATCTGCTTCGCATTCTCGTAATTAAACAATGAACAACGCCTACCAGCTGAAATTCTCCGTCAAAACGACAACGTTTCCAGGACTTTGCAAAACAATTCGAGATTCAGCTGAGAAACGGCGAAATCAAAAAAAAAAAAAAAAAAAAAAGGAAAAACGGAAAAAAGCTGAAGAAAACACAGTTTTCGGGGGCAGAGAAAAGAGAGGAGGCTTAATATTATTTATATTATAATTTTGAAAAGTCTGAAGGATTCAAATTTTCGTTAAGGAAAAGTCCAGTTTTTGAATTGGGTAATTTGATTTTCTGTATTGGTAACGGCAACGCCCATTTGCAATTGCATTGAATGTTGCGTAGAACAAAAAATAATAATTATAATAAAAAGACTACATTATCATTATTATTATTATTATTATTTAATGAGATTATTATTATTATTATGAGGAGGCGGGTGATAATAATTGGTAAATCAGAGGGGTAGAAGAAGACGACATAAATTTTATTTGGACGTTGTTGATGGTGGTGTAAAAGTTGTCGTTGGTGTAGCCGCTGATGATTTTCTATCTAGGCTGCGTCCTTTTTGTGATCGTACTATAGGAAAATGACTTAATGAGTACTTTTCTGGAATACATTTTTTGTTTGTTTGTTTGTTTGTGTAAACCAAAAAAAAAAAAAAAGAGTAAAAGATACCAGAAAATTCGATTTGCAATGCAATTTTAAAAGAAATGGGAATGAAATCCTGATAAATTGTAGCTGAGACATCTTGGATATCAAAGAAGTTTACTGGGCAATTCATTTTAAAATTTGGTAAACTTACTTGAATAAGATGATGAGCTCTCAAAATCCTTCTCATGGAATTACTACATGTTTATTAATGGTCTAGTGCTATGTCTTTTTTTTTTTAATTTTTCACAGAACGTTTACATAGTTATTTTTTGAGGTTTTTTTTTTTTTTTGAAAAATTACTTAACAATTTTAATTATTTTTATAAATATGTATGTAAAATAAAAAAGATAATTAAAAATGTTAAATTTTTCTAAAAGTATGTTTTTTATATATAAAAAAAAATTAAGTCTGAACAAAAGAGAGCCTAAGTTTCCAAAAGATTTTGGAAAGCAGTTGACCCAATATCAAAAAAAGAATTTTCTAAGGCCAAGGGCAATTGTAACTTTGATCCTGACTTAAGAGTTTCCCAACTTGTAGGGTACCACAGCAGGACTACCCCTGTTTACTTTCGCTTTCGTTATCTAGAAAAGTTGCAGGTGTAGGACTTTACTTCCTTTAACCTTCTTTTGTGCTTGATGGGACTCTGTGAGTGAATTGAAACTGGAGGCGCAAGTCCAGAAAAGCTTGAAAAGGAGGAGAATGACATGGTTAGTAGCCGCATTTTAATGCATGAAAGTACGTGCTAAACAGGCAATACGCCATCCAACCCCAGCTTCAATTCACCTGCTTAGTGCAAGCTGGCGAAGTCGTACGTATGACAATTGGTCAACTGTGATGATTCTGCTTTGTTAAAAGAAAAAGTAAATGAGGGATTCAAAAGGTTGATGAAAGTTTCTTTTTTAAATCAATTCTCAATATACCAATTATCAATTGCATTATATTTGACATACCCAATTTTAAGTGTAACTTTCAATATATTTTTTGAACTATATATATATATATATATATCTCTTTTAACTGTCAAGTCGAAGTTTGAATCCCGAACATTTGGTGAGGCGACAATCGAGCTTAGCTAATTATCAAAAGGTTAGAATGTGATCAACATTTAGTTAGATTAGTGTAACTTTCAATCTATATATATATATTCTAATTGTCAAGTCGGAGTTTGAACCCTAAACATTTGGCGAAGCGACAAATTGAGCTTAGCTTGATTGGTTATCGAAAGGTTAGAATGTGATCAACATTTAGTCAGATTAATAATTCTTTTAGCATTTTTTTTTTAAAAAATATCATCCTTTCTTTTTTGTTTAAAAAAAAAATGATCCAAGAAACATAGTAACATTTTTTTTAAGAATTTGTTTTTCTAGTTTTAGATTTGAAAATCTCAAAGCATGACCCCCACACTCTCGCTCAAAAAAAATAAAGATAACTAAATACAAATAAAAACCACATTACACAAAATAAAGATAACTAAATACAAATAAAAACCACATTACACAAAATAAAGATAACTAAATACAAATTAAAACCACATTAAACACTGCTGGCAGACGAGAGTTTATTGCAACGGCTGCCTTCGGATAAGAGACCACCAGAAATATCAAGGGCACAAAGGGCTATGACTATAAGGGAGGGACACCGAAACTAAACCCCAAAAGTAATGGGCTTTTATTCCTGCGTAGGCCACCTTCCTAAGAAGAGAAACAAACCGCCAGAAAAATCAAAAGGACACAAAGCCAATGACTACGAGGGAGGGACACCGAAACTAAACCCCAAAAGTAATGGGTTTTTATTCCTGTGTAGGCCAGCTTCCTACGAAGAGAAACAAATTTGTAGTCTGTGTAGATCTCCAGTGGGATATTTAATACATGAGTTATTATCTGTTTAGTGGGATTATAAAATGATTAACTTTTAAACCATTGAAGCACACTAACGTTGACAATGCGTGTCTGCTCTTCTTCTTTCGTTGATATAGTCAGGTGGTCCAAACCCTGATAGTTAACATTACTTGACTAGGCTCACAGACTCCCCATGTTTCTCCCTCAGTACATTCATTTTCATTGGGCCAAGTCCAGCTAAAGAGTAATAATGGCTACTGGAAAGTTTAATGTAATAACCCTGTCTTTAAGGTGAAACATTATCACAAAAAAAAAAAAAAAGGTAAAACAAAAAGATGAACCGAAAAAAAAAAAAAAAAAAAAACCCACCCCATCAAGCACAGCTTCCCACCCCGCCCCTAGAAAAAAGAAAACAAGAAAAGCACATTTGTTTCCTTAGATTAAATTTCACTAATCAAGGGAAGCCATTTTAGATACTGTAGAAAAAAAGGAAGAAACATCAAGTTCTCAATATAATCAAAATTCAGATTAAATGATAGATGTAATCATTACTCGCAATCAAAAGAATTTTTATTCATATATGCACAAAAAGCATCCTTTCTACGATCTCCATATTTACATAGACATGAGTAGGATTGTACCGTAAACTACTATTTTATATGTTTTTTAGTGCTGTATATGCTGACAGATGTATGTCACAACACTCTGCATCCCATGAAAAATCTTTTGCCATAGCATCTGTGGTTTTGCGGTTCCACTGAGATGGATTATTCATCTGGAAAAGGGAAAATTCATAAGAATTGTAAGTTTTGTTGAGAAAGACTCTTGCTCTGTGAAACAAGAAAAGGTGAAGTATAAAGAGGATGCGTACAATTTCATCAATTGTTTGGCTTAAAGACAAATGTGCAAAGGAATTGCTGATGTATTGTGAAACTCCTGTGCGCTCAAAATCATTATCCACAAAATGCCTGTTGATCCAGTGACTGCATTAACTTTCTATCTTTTGTGCAAGCAAAACTAGAGAAACCAGAGTATTCAGCGGACAAACATTTTTCACATAAACTAACCTAAATTTGCTATCTGTGGAATTTACTGCAACAAGTCCAACTCCATATTTTATGGCCTTCAGCTACATAGTTCACACAAACAATCTATGGTCTTGGTGAAAGTTTAACGATAGAAAATAAAAATAGAAAATAATAATGATATTCAAACTGTCTTTAACAATACAAAAGGTTGAGTTAACCAAATTCATCCTTGTCTTAGTAGGATACATACCGATACTTGAAGCACTGGATCATCAAAAGATGGGCACAACATGATGTCCGATCCAGCAAATACCAAATGCAATAAAGGCTCATCATATTTGTCAATATACCTCACCTCTCCATTCTGCATCAAAGAAAAATATGGAAATTGTTTCAGTCTCCTATATTAAATGTTTAGATGAAGACACCAGAAATATTTAGACAAAAACAAATATGCAATTACCTTGAGTTCTACCAGCAGAGATTCCAATTCTCTGTTTATGCCCGGATTTTGGCCATAAGACATGAAGACAAACTGTACAGGATACATAGACAGATTAAATTTATGCAAAAATACCAATGAACAAGCAAAATAACAAGAAGTTTGATCAATGAGTAGCTGATCAGTTGTTCAGCATCGTTATCTGCAAATACAAGGATTGCAGAAACAACCTGGACTCCTTTCCTGGAAGCCATCCAAACAAGTGACTTGAGGTTCTCCAGCTGAACTTCTGAAACCTCTGATAATATGCATCCGACCTGATATTCCAACATTACCATTTCTGAGGCGTAAAACATCATAATTCCCAAAGCAGAACAAAAATACAGAAACTTTAATGAAACACACAGATAAAAGCATAAAATATATGAACAAGACGAAATGTAATGATTGTCCTTGCCTCTCTGCATAATTGAATATGGTTGGCTTGTAGATTATCCTTAAAATATAGCATATGGATGAAAAATCACAAAGTAAGCATAATTTTCTTCTTTTTCTTATATTTTACAATGCTTAGTTCCTGTTTCTTCTTCCGTGTATACGGAGTAAGGAATCGACAAAAGTTCTGGAAAAATATAGTCAATGTGACCTTGAATTCTAGCACATTTAGAGAGAGACAATCAGATAAGAGAGGTCAAGAATGGAGCCTCCCACAATATGTTGGCCGATAAAAGCAAGAGCAAAAATAAAAAGAAGCAGCAACAAATGCATACTACTGGAAACAAAATATGCATATGCTGAATCCACTAGCATGTTATGTGCTTGAAAAATATATCAGACAAACATTGATTACACAGACCTTTCATGGATGTGGTTCTCAATTTCACAAATTTATGGAACCCATAGAAAACAGATTATTTCACCTCCCCACTGCCCATCTTCTTTTTATTATTTTGTCCGTTTGTTTGGTGCAGTCCAAAAAAAGGAGTTCAACTTACTGAAAACTTACAAGAATCAAGGACGCATTCTTTGTTAACCCAAGGTGCTGCTGCAATGAAATTTTACAGACAGATTTTCCTTTCATATCCTCTGCACTGTACCTTTGTGGAAGAAACTTGTCCACTGAAGGATCCCAAACTGACTTGTCAAATCCACGAGGAGCAATGAGCAGTTTGTTCCTTAAATCATAGTCAGAATAAAAGGTGAGGACTACATATCAAATTTCCAGATTCTGACATAGTTTATGATGTGCCTCAAAGGTTATACTTACCTGTGGATGGCTAAGGTGGGTTCCATCCCATGACCCAATTTACTAATAATATGGCCTTTCGTGTGCATGGTTGAGAGTATTACCACTTTGTTGGAATAAACAACTCCACCCTGAGAATTAAAAGCGTCAGTGTGTCAAAAGGAGTAGAAAACCAATGTAATAAAACTTTGGTTTCTGTTAATGCAACATGGACACTTTTTTGTGTTTTTGTAATAATAGGAGAATCTACATTTCCGCCATAACTAGACAGGGGACAGAGAATTGCTTATGTGCATTCCAGTTGAAAGAGGACTCTCTTTCTCCCTCCCTCCCTCTCTCTTCCCCTCTTTGGTCTCTACTATGAAACTATTTTAGAATTGGAAAGAATACCTTCAAAATATTGACCATATAAGCCTTATTATTGTCTTGAAGACGATCAGGACGATGTAATCTTGAAGGATCAAGTCCACATAGAGCTAGCTTCTCAGGTTGTTCAAGACACTAATGAAAAAAAATTGTTATGACAAGTTCTAAAAAAATGGAGATAGTGTCATGGTAAAATTTTTTCAGATGTGAGTTTAGTATGCTAAACATTTTATCCTTGCCTGTGAATCAAAGCTCTGGCACGTCAGCAATATTCTTGTGCCTCCAAGTCCCTGTGTAATAAAGAGAGAAACAATTAAGGTAACATTATGATGCAATATTTCTATATACAGCTTACTAGTTAAGATCAATAGTCCGACAAACAATAAGATTACTACAGAAAAAGAGCAAATGGATAATTCAACTGGGAACATAAAACTGAATGCAGTACATCAGGAAACTCCAGATTTAGTTGGTTTATTTAACCTATGACCATTGCAAAAAGAATATCTGGTGCCAGATTGATATTTCTTTAGAATATTTTATCTCCTCCATTCACAAAGCGCTCCTTCATTCACTAAGCAGGATACATCACACGGTTGTACTTGTAAAGATACGACCTTCACAAAAGATGAAGCTGCTTACATCTATTTTTCCATGTGTGTATACAACATTCACCAAAGATGATGCTGCTTACATCTATTTTTCAATGTGTGGTCTTAAAGGAAAGGAAGAACAGAAAGGAACCTGATTGACAAAAACGTCCCAAAATAGGGGCCCAACAATTGATGTTTCCCAGTTGTGTATATGAATCACATCAGGTTGCTTTCCTGATTTCACTAGATAATCCAGCGATGCACGAGAAAAATAGGAGAATCTGACAGCATCAAGAAGATGTTAGATGACCAAAAATAACCATATCTAACAAAAATGATTCCAAACATAAAACAAAAACAAGAAACAGTCAGGTATCCAAATAAATGTCAACTACATGAGCTGGTCACCAGACAAAAAAAACCTCCAAACAAATGCCAGCTACACGAGCTAACCACAATACAAAGTGTTCACCATATAATCAGCATTGGAAGCCTTCTTGACAAACTCACAAGCACATTAATTTGCAAGGAAATTATACTCCCTCACATCCACGTGAAGTGTGATTTACATGAAAAAAGAAAAGAATTAGACAACCTCAGATCTAAGGCAGAAGGCTAAAGAAGAATTGAAAGCTACAGGCAAACTTTCAAAATTTCACTAACAAAATGACATTAGAGTCACCATCAGAAAAAGTACTAGCAGGATAGCCGAATAAGATGAATGTTGTATAACCTTTTAGTTAATCTAATCCATCATCGATGAACTTAACAAAGTCCATGTCCAAAGTGTATGGCCAATTAACAAGCATGATTCAAGCCACAACACTGAAAAGATACAGGCACAAACACAGTCAAAGTTGTTTCATAAGCATAACATCCTGCAAGACATTGAATATTCCCTAGGAACAAGGGAGAAACTGGTGAACTAATCATCCCAGATAAGAAAGGGGGAAAAACAGGAAGAATATATTAGCCTCCCTTTGCCTTAATTATGAAAACCTCTTTGAGATTGTTAATAAAACTGACCTTCCTATCAAAATTTTCTATTTAAAACATATTTATAACAAAAAATATAAATATATATTTTTCTATTTCGATGATCTCTCCTGTATGTAGATATCTACGGGAAACACAATGGAATTTCAAAACATAATGACATCAGCAACTTCTAACGAGAATGAAGCCCCATATTCAGCTTCACAAGAAGTACAACAGTAGGTTGGATGTTTTCAAAAAGCTCAGGGAGTGTCAAATCTCAAAGCAAATTAAGAGTAATTTCCCCAAAAAAAAAACGGCCAATAGTTGAATAGGAAGAACAAATATTCCACAGAAAAGGAAAATGAAAGAGCTGCAAATCCGAATCACACCTTAATATCAGTGGTCAAAATAAAATAACTGTCTACAAACCGTTCAAAGTCATTTTCATAGCCATATACTCTCTCGCGACTGAAAAACGACGAATAATAGACAGGTTGTACAAATGTAACTCCAATGCCATAGATGACCCTGTTCCACAATCACATAATATAAAATAAGAGATGAATTAAGGTATAGTTTCAATAAGGTACATAATTTTTCCACAGAAATTCTTTAAGCTCCCAAAATTTCCACCCTTAGTTCTGAAATGAAAAAACCCATGAATTCATATAAAGCACTAAATATATACATATAGCATGCCACATATATACAAACTCACCCAGTCCAGATTCTGTTTCCATGCAACTGACCATTAAAAAAGGAATAGAATTCTGCTTCAACTTCTCGAAGACCTTGAACTTCATCTAAATTTAGGCATGCATACCTGCTTGAAACATTATTACAAAAGAATCAGACATTCATGGGAAGGAATTAAGAGAAGGCACAGTTTCATGAACATACTGAATTAGAACGGGCAGGCTACAATTCTATAGGAGAGAAATGAGAAAAACAATTCTAGAGAAATAGGATCAGCTTTACAGGTAAATTTTCCCCCTAAAAGAAATAAACAGTTACAAGTAAGATAGAAGTGATCAAGTTTAATTCCCATGATCACACTGCATAAAGTTACGTTGTACGCAACTCAATGAATGTTCAACAACAGTGTTTCATGTCCTAGAAATGAAGAAATGCAACACATTTTTATATCCTGTAGAATGAGTACATTTATTCAGTTAACATCGCTTCTTCAGGTCCAATGAAAGTAAAACAGGAAAAATAAGATAGAAACGTACATGTTTCAACAACTATGTGTATTTTATTCTGAATTTATGGTGAAGGTTGCCTAGTGAGATGTAAAGGTAGTAGGCTTCATTAATACACTTGTGCAATAGTACAGACACCCAAATTCACATGACATGATTCTGTAGTCCAAAAATAAACTTTATTGTTGCTCAGGATTATGCATCTAAGACAAATTCCAAAAGATTAGAGAAATATATCAGCAGGTCAAGTAATCTAAACTGCAAACAACAAATTATAAATTTGTATAGGGAGACTGTCTCTTGAGAAGGCGTAAAGAGATCAAATGAAGCTAGTCAAGTATTCCTTTGAACCACTCCCAGATGGTAAAGGATCTACACAAAACTCAAAATGAAAGAGAAGGTCCATGCTTACTTCGGCAAGATAACCTCAACCAAGTTTCCCTTCCTCTGCAAAGCACTGGACAATCCTGTAACATATGATGCCAAAGATCCCACAGAGACCACTGGTGCCATTTCAGTAGAAATATGAACTATGTGGAAACCTTTCCTGTACGTGGAATAGATCACGAGGATGCATTAGAAACCTGAAAAAATAAAAAAAATCACAACAGACTAGACACAACAAATCATTTGAGCTGTAAAAAGGAGACATTACTTCAAGACTATGTTGAAGTTTTCAATGTAAAAACTGTGAAATAAGGGGAGAAGGTGCTAAAAAACTATTAGTATATATAAAAAAACATTGGTGTTGTAAGATGCGTCACTTTTGAAAGTAGGAATGTCAGATTTAGACACAACATCCAAAGATTATCTTACTTTTTACTTTTGTGTGAGAAATGGCGCAATTCTACCAGAAGTTCAGTATCTTTCTTATGCATGATTTCAAAGAAACTGTCTGCTATACTTGTTGTTGAATCCATGACCAGCCTCCTCAAGTCAGAAGCCTCCCTATCATCAATGATTCGAGTAAGAACCATTGAATCAATCCTAAGTAGCAACTCCGAGCTTATTGAAAGCTTATCTTTTTCTGGTCACAAAATTAGCAAAGCACATTAGAAATATTAACAACTTGAAAACCAAAAAAACTGTGCTTAAGAACTTTTAGTGATCCAAAACATGAAAAAGTCAAGATAGATGTCAGACAGAGGACAAAGTACTAGCACTATTATGGAAGCATAAACATTAGGAACTATAAAACTCCGTTAGGTTGATTTTACAATATAATCTAGCAATTACATTTGAAATCTTCTCTCAAACAGAAGACAAAGATGTATTTTCATGCGCATAACGTTTTTATTACTACCTCCATTTGATTGAACATATTTTATGAACAGTAAGGGCATAAATCAAACATCTGACCAAAAACTGAAAGATAAACAGAAAAACTGAATAACCTTACAGGGCAAGGGATTTAATATGAAATAGAGGACATCCTATAAACCAGTATCAACTGAATGCAAGAATCATATATCAGAAATTCACCTCTTCTGGTGTTCACCAGCTTTTTCGACTCCAATTGCTCTATCTTATCGAGCAATGCTGCTCTTTCTCTTTTCAGTTCATCCAACTCTTCCAAGGCCATGATACGTTGTTTGTTCAAATATAATATATCTAAATTGCAATCGATCAGGAAATTAATTTAGGACAAAAATACACGCAGGACTCAGTTATTCACTGCATCACGAGAATAGAAATCGCATACTCCGTTGTGCTTCTGTAAAAAGTTGCCAAATGTCATTATGCTTCTCTTTTTGTTCATTGTCCATGGACTGTTGAAAATCCTGCAAGGAAAGGGTAAGAAAATATTCTGATTGCCAGGTAGATATTATATTCACCAGCTCATCTCACTGACAAGTGCTTACCTTGTGTATATCCCTGTCATCTTGTCTTTCCAACCTAAATTGCACAATGTAACTTTCTTAAACAAAAGACAAAGACACATATACCACACCCCCCCCCCCCCCAAACAACCAAAAAAAGGAAAGAAGGGGGGAAGGGGGGGGGGAGGAGGAAAAAAAGCTCTTCAAAACAAGCCATTTCCCTCCGCAACTCCCTCATTTAATCTCTAGTTCATTGAGATCAACAGTCAAAGCAAAAAACATTTCCTTGACTTGTATCTCCATGTTCATATGAAAAAGGCAAATATTAGCTATTCGAGGCAGTGCAGCAACTCTAAACTAGAACGTGGAGCTCATTCTTAAATGTACCGTGAATAGCTCAAGCTACGCGTGATAATGTTAATCCAGAAATTAACTTGGTTGAACTTAAATGATTATCGACACATTATCCAGCCTGCGACAATCAAACTTTACATTCAAAGAGAACAAAATACCTTATACCTCCACAATTACAAAGTTTAACAATAAATTAAACCTATCGAATAAACAAGAAACGTGAATTTTGATAATGCTACTAAAGTTAGTTATACTGTGACAAGTATGATAAACAGTATACGATTCTGAAAGACATCATGTATATTCAACCACTATAGTATAGACCTACAAGTGACATAAACCCGCCCGGCCGCCTGAGTGCGTACATGTGATGTCCGCATCCAGTTCACACTTCAGATACACGAGTGCGTGTTTTTGTGTGTAACAGAGAGAGAGAGAGAGAGAGAGTTAAAGTACCCCAAGCAAGAAGCAGGCCGAGCACGAAGTGGTTTGTGATTCGTCGTACAGATTTGAGGCACATGAAGATGAAGCTTGGAGAACGAAGATTTGAGAAGGATCTCCATTCCAGCGAAAGAGAGAGAGGCGGGATTTATGAGAATCCTGAGAGACGCATGAGAAATGAGGATATAACGGGAAGGTAAAAAGAGTTACGACTATCGTTGTTGAGCTAAGTGGAAAAGTGCTGTAGGTTATGCGGACCGGAAGCGATATCACATGATTAATAAATGACTATCAATTTACGGATGAATGGATGGACGGATGCAATAAAGGAACAAGAGTCCTCAAGTGCTAGCCGCCAAGACAACTGCCAAATGTCAATGCGCTACGGATACATGGCATGAAACCCACAACAATCAATCAATAACACTAATACCGAACCCTTCTCTGTTTTCTTTTCGTTTAGATAACAATTGATGAACATTGATACTTTGTGAAATGGTTTATAAGAGCGTGCTAAGCAAGCTTTTAGCAACCGAATTTAGATTTAGTTCATGGCATACCTTTCATAGTCTACAATGTAAAGTACAAACACTCATCTTAAAAGAACCCCTCATCTTCTCCGCACGGTACACACTTTTTCTGTACCATTTTCCAGCTCCCCAAAGAACGAGTACGTACCCCAAAAAACAAAGAAGAAACAAATAAGAACATAAGATTAACAGGGTAGGGCCAGAAAAGACTTGAAAAACTATTAATTTTAAGCAGAAGATATACATCTTATCCAATGATTTCCTACACCAGGAAAACGAAGCCAGAAAAAAAAAATTGAAAAACCCATAAAAAAAGAAAGAAAAAACTAAGTTATTTATCTAAGGCTTTGACAAAATCATTCCTAGAACTAACAAATAATGAAGCCCAATAACAGCCACATCAGTCTTATATATGAAATAAAAAGATTAGTCCAGGGCAATTTTCCTCTCCCCCTCCCCCCTTCCCCTTTCTCTGGCTTTACATCCGAAGGCTTCAACAAGCTAAATAAAATTCCATCTGATGAAGGCATTTCCTAGTCATCGATTACTCAACTTCCGTTTTTTGGCTTCCTTTCGCAAACGCTCCCTCCTCTCTTCTTCTTCTATCTTGCGAAGCTCTTCTTCATCTTCTTGCCGAGCAATCCTCGCACTGAATAACAAGCAAACGATTTACAAGGCGTCTTATTATAAAGAAATCCCTATTTGTATGAGAGAAATTCTAAAGCAAAACTGTAAAAAACTTTATACTCCTGGTAACCCGCACAATCACTGTAAATCTCCAAATCAAATTGAAGAATCAGATACGGAAATACACAGTAATTGCAACTCACACCGAAACATTTGACAATTCAATAAATCAAGCACTTGAAAGAAAAAATTTATGTACTATTTCGAAGTCCTACTAACCTTCGCTTTTCCTCCTTCATAATATCATCAAAATTAGCCTCCATGTCACTATCATCATCAAAATCCTGATATCTCTTAGGATTATATCTGCAAGAAAACATACAAAAATACTAAACGGCTAAGCATCTGGATCATTGAACTTGAGGGCATGAGAAAAGGCAAGCCTCTAAAAAATAACTAGATCCACAAGCAATTACACAAAAGTCCCCACCTTGCATTGTTACACACACAAAAAAAAATGTGGACGAAAATGTTAAAAGACTACAAGGAGAAAAAATTACCCAAACATTTGCCTGATCATACTAATTGCATGTTCGGGGTCCTCATCATCGTCATCTCGTCTCACAGGTCTTTTCCTTGGACGTTCATCTCCTGAAGTATCACGAGCTGAAGTTTTTGGAGGTGGTCGTATCACTTGCTAACATTTGACGCAGGCAAAAGAACAACAAATTATTAGCACACACCAACTTTAGATGATGAACATCAAACATTCTACAAAACAACAGCAGTTGACATAAATTGTAATTTCCCATTTAAATTAAAGTACACTAACTAACCTTGGGTTTTGGGGGTGGGACAGGTTGTTTAGGTAACATCTTTGGCTTTCCTGATGTCTGGTATTCCTCCTTTCTAGGGAAGGATTGCTTTGAGACAGAAGAATGCAATTTCGAAGACATTGGTTTGTGCATGCCAGAAGCAGAGGTCTTTGCAACAGGTACAGAAACCTTCTTCTCTGCCGCACCTCCTAGGACCTTAGGTGGGACACCTTTTGACACCACAGGAGGCCGACCTGGTCCACTGCTCGTACTGCTAGAAAGTTGTTTCCTATGATCCGATAAGGTCCCATTACTGCCACCAGGATGTCTCCTAGAGTCTACTGATGTCTGAACCTGCTTACCCCCAGAAGCCGATCTGTCAGCCCCAAATTTAGGTTGCATTCGGTTAGCAGAAACTGTTGGTTGCATTCGGTTAGAAGAAACTGTTGGTTTCTTATCCTCACGACTGCTGGAAACTTTTCGTCCACTACTGCTTAAAAAATCTCTGCTCCTTTCAGACATTTGTGCAGGGCGTGCCTCTTCAATATCATCAAAAAACCTGTATAAGTTATCCTCAATGATAGCACAGATAAGGCTTGATATAGATAGCAACATAAGGCAAAAAGCAGTAGCATACCTGGTTTTGGGGCAGAAACGTTTCGCGGGGGAGGAACTTTTTTCGGGGCTGGAAGCTCAGCATCATCAGATAACAGAAACGAATAATCCCTGGTATTCTTAATCATCTCTACTTTTTTTTGATGCTGCAGCAATCAAAATTTCACATGCAAGCAATTTTAAGGGGAGGCAAGGACATAACACCTATCAAAAAGGAAAGGGGAACAAGATATGTACATGTAGAAACTAAACTATTACCCCATTTGTAACTTTTGGTCTCTGGCCGCTTGCTTGGGCCTTTGTACCAGACGATGCAGAACCAGAGCTCTTATTACTCTGCAAGGAAATGATGGCACATCAACTGAATTAACATCTAAAACAAGGGCTAAGGAAGTTGTCCATCACTGGAAAAAATCAATGAAAAAGTATATAGGGGCTATTCCCTTGATTTAGTAAGTTGAACTATAACACAACTCGTGCATCACCAGGGCAAAAACCAAGGAAGCCTTTGAGTTTCCAATTGAGAAATTTTCTTCAACGCTATTAAAAGTCAACCCTGCTGAGACTTGAGTCCTTTAATACAAATGTCTTGGATCAGCAACAATGACTCTATACTTACATATATACAAACGTGCTCGACCAAGTGTCCAACCAGCCATTCAAATCAATAATGTCTTATACTTCCCATGGTCTCACTCAAAGAGATATCAAAGGCCATTATGTTAAATTGCACAGTGACTAAATTAAAAGGCAACCCACAAGTCTCTTATGCTAGATAATATTAATGCTGGGCGATTTTATCAACCAAAGAAGTAAAATCAAAGCAAAAAATTTATATCTAGTAAGGCTTTCTCACATACTAGATAATATCAATGCTGGGCAATTTTATCAACCTAAAAAGTAGAATCAAAGCAAAATATTTCCATCTAGTAAGGCTTTTTCACATACAGTTTGACTGGATTTTATAACTCTTGCAGCCAAATTGGGGTTCTCCAGCAATGACTTGCTTTCTTGAATTACTCTTTGAGCAATAACTGGTTGTGAAGGTCCAAAAAAGGAACCATAACTGCATCAAAATAAAGAAATATACACATAAATGATCAGCATGAACAATAGCACTTAATGTGTGTGCATGCGCGTGCGGATCTCTGTTTCTGTGTGTGCGTGTGCGTGCACATGTGTGAGAAAGAAGGGGGCATAACTGTAAAAGCATAGAAATTGTCAATAGATGCATAATTACAGCAGCAGTGTCAAGAAAATCCATTATAGGTACAAGTTTTCATTGTCTTCGGGGTCAAAATGCTAGCAGATGAAAAAAAAAATTAACATATCCCCCAGCACATGTTAGCATAAGAAGCTTTCAAAATTTTACTGAAACTCAGATATCACTCATTTTGCACACTTTGGAACACCAATACTTAATCAATCACAAAACATATCAATATCAATGCACAAAATTGTTCCAAATTAAATTAGAACATATTCTATCACACTAATTATTGTACTATAATGGCCATCTGATTGTAAGTTGAAGACTGAAATTGATAAAACAATTTACCTATGAATCATGAATGGCATGCTCTACAGTTTGGTTCTTGAAATCACAAAATCCATGTACTTCAGAAAGGGTAAATCATAACCAAGTTTAATCATGTATTCTATGTGAATGAATAATAATGAAACAAATCCATGTTCTCCGGTTGTCCTATACCAATTTGCACTTGTTCGGTTAAAGGGAAAATTGAGGGGCGATTGTCTCATAACCATGTGCCAGGAACGGAAGATGTTATCGCACATAGATCAGTATCCCATTCTCACAAATGCAGAAAACCACTCACCTGTCCTTTGAGAAGATCACATTCTTTTTCTCATGAGAACTACCCTTGACAGTCCCTGATTCTTTATTCAACTTCTTTCTTTTTTCTTCTTTTAACCGTTGCCTCAGTTCAAGATAATCCAATACCTCCTTTGTGGGTTTAGTAGCTTCTTCCTCATGTTCATGTTCATCAACATCTTCCTCTTCTTGCTCATAGTCATCCTCCTCATACTCATCTAAATATTCATCCTCCTGCGTTCACAAGACTCCATTAAACAAGCTGCACATATACTTATAGTCAAAGAGACAAAGCCAAAGTTGACACAAGCTTTCATACATATCTATCATATCCTCGCATTGCTGCATCAACTCAGATGGCAAGATTTTCCAGATGCTTGCTCCGCAAAAAGCTGAGAAAATGATTGCTTAATCAGAGTTATATTATCAGAAGTCGAAGCTAAATCTTCAGGAAATGGTTGTAAAGGACAACAGGATAAATGGCATTCAATCAACCCCAAGAAAAAATCTACTTCTGAGCCTCTTATCTATTGAAGAAACATGTTGAAACCCAAAGAATTATGCATATACACTATCCAACCATATATCAGAAAGGAAAATGTACTCAAAACCCAACAAAAATCCAAAAATTTATGCCAAATGGAGAAAATGTCATCCAATTTACAATAATGAAACAAAAATCTTGCCTTGCTTGGGTAGAAATACAATTGGGACCTCGATGGTACAACTTTCCCAAAATCCTCTCCTTCAACATCAGCCAATAGATAGAAAAATTTCTTCCGAGTGTATTACATGCCAAACGAACGTGGTAAAAAAGGAATTCAACTCTAACCTAGACCAAAAAAACCCCAGATTACCAATAAGAATATCGCCTAAAAATTTTGCAGAGAAATCAAAATCCGTAATCACGACTTAGATTTCAGATCCTAGATCAATATCACACATACAAAAGAAAAAATATATAAAGCAACGTTCTTGTGCCTTTCAATAAATCAAACCAATAGAAAGCCTAATTTTCTCCTATTGTTTTACCAAGAACAAAAAAAAAAAAAATCCGATCTTTAATCGGATCAATCTGTTCTATACAAAATTCCAGCTCAAGAAAACACCAAAAAGATCACCGATCAAGAATCGGACACCACGATGACAATCAACATACAAAAAAACCACAGAAAAAATAAAAAATTACCTCAATTGATCCGAAACCCCCAAAAATCGCGACGAATTGAGCCGAAATCTGCAAAATTGAAGCCAAAACGATTCCGGATCCGACGCGGCGATCGCTGTGAAGGCGAGAACGGGATGATAGGACGCGAGAGAGAGAGAAAAAAAGAGATAGGCCTTCGGCGTATAGACAATAATAGAAGAGAAGATAAAGAAGAGCCAACGGAAGGACCCAGAAACAACGGGGCCTCATGCTAACATGCGCCATGGGGCGTAAATAACAGCAGCAACCCTAACCCGACCCAGGGTCGGGTTTGTCGACTTGGACATTATTCGGATTCGGAGTCCACGGTCCGAATCCAATGGGAGATGGAACGAGTAAAAAAATAACTGGAGGACGCGGTTACGGATGGACTAAAATAACACGGCCTCCCCTTCTATAGCCGCCGTGCAGGGGTAAAATTTACAAATGGTAGTAATTCCGAAAAATATTGCACAAGGAAAAGAGGCAGTAATTCCTAATATTACTACAATTTAGGTGTGTTTTAAATGATAATTTTGAGGGCTTTTGTGTTTTTTCACTTTTTTGGATGGTTGAGATAATTTGGAGTAGCAAAATATGGTCTTTGAAAAATTTTGAGTAATTTTGTTATATTTTAATATATTATTTAGCGATAACATAACTCCTATAGTTTCGCATTCATAGAATATAATTTTATATTATACACAATTAGATGAAAAAAAAATAAGTAGATAAAAGATCTGGAATGATCAAACTTTGGTGTCATATTAATACTAGTGATGTCGAAATTGTAATTTTAGGTTTCCTTCAAAACCATCTGTTTGGATATGATTATCCGGGAGAATTATTGAGAAAAATTATTTAGAGAATTTTTATTGACTTTTTGAAAAAGTTAAAAAGTGTTTGACTTGTGAAAAAATTTTAAAATTATTGTTTGGATAGTGAATAATTTTTTTGATGACTTTTTTGAAAATGTGAAAAGTGTTTGGATTGTGAAAAAGTTTTTGGTTTGTTTAAAAACTTTGTAACAATTTTAAGAATTTTTTACATAATTATTCACAAAAGCAAGTACGTTTATATTCAAGATTTACTCAAAAAATTAAGAAAAAAAATCGCGAATAACATAGCTTAGATTCATCATATTAGTCTATCATCAAATTATCATCATATTATTGTTTTACCCATAAAGCTTAGATTCATTTATATTGCATTCCATATGAATATGTACGTCTTGCATGTACTCGGGTCATACTCATATATATATGTGTGTGTGTGTGTATGTATGTATGTGTATACATACATACACATATATATATTGGTTTCATTATGCTTCATTGAATAACACAAATTGATATGAATTATAAGTTGAAGATAAATGATTGTTTGCCATATCTTTTAAACCCATGTGATCCGTAACTCAATACGCAAGCTGTTTTCAAGTTTGTGGAAACATTCGACCTCAAGGAAATACGAGACTGAGTATTAAACGTGTTCAAATGGGGAGAAATAGTAAAAATATATGAGGAAGACAAAAACACGTTTTTGTATTCAGCTATAGCTAAGATGCTTATTGCTTAACCAGAGAAGACTACCATTAAATTTATCTTTTTGTTTAGCATTTCTTTGATGCACACAAGTCAAAGGTTGACTCACACGAACTTTGTTTGTAATTAATATTAATTCTTTATATACATATTCATCAGAAAAATAAATTGGCTCTGTATATCCATCCTTGATGGTTTGATTGGCTTCATATTCACTTTTACCTCCTTATCCGATTCATGTTCCGTTACTCACAAGATCAAGGAAGTGATTTCTTCTATACGGATAGGAATTCAGAACAGAATCAATCACGCTGTATAAAACCAGATGTAATTCTATTTCAACATTTAAACGGACAAGTGCAACACAAGAACACAAATGACAACCACCATGAATAAGCCACTACTTGTTTGCATCGATTATGACTTCGTTTCCAAGAGATGAGATTATTCTTTTTCTCTTTTATTCTAACAGCAGATCAGAATATAGGACCAGCTGCGAGAATTTCTTCTGCCAACTTGTTATCTTTCCCAATCTTATAGTTCAAGAATACTTCAAAGTTGTTCTTGAAAAGGCTAGCAAGCTTCAGCAGTGTGTCCTTATAAGCCTTCTTATCGGACCACTGCACCACAAAATCGAAACATGTTAGCGAACATGAAAAAACAACTGAGCATCAGCATGCAATTAGAAACAGTGATAAACAGTCGATTTTGAAAGAGGATAATAAAGAACGGTCAACTAACAGTGTTCACAGGATCCAGGATTTCTGAAGGCACTCCCCCAACCTCTATTGGGATCTCAAGCCCAAACACCTCAGTCTTCTTGTAGTTTGCCTTCAATAGGCTTCCAGAGTGTATGGCATCAATGATTTTTCGTGTGTATGCTAACTTGATACGACTCCCTACACCATATCTGCAATATAGAAGAATTAGAAGTAACCTATTTTGCCACAACAATAAATGAGGTTTTCAATTATTTTATACACATTGAACGTTATTTTGTCATGCAATTTGTAGTTATATCCGTACCTTCCTCCTGACCAGCCAGTGTTGACGAGCCATCCTGTTGCGCCATGCTTCTGCATCTTTGCAGCTAGCATAGCAGCATACTTGGTAGGATGCAACATTATAAATGCTGCACCAAAGCATGCCGAGAATGTAGCTTGGGGCTCCTTTACGCCATCCTCTGTACCTGCGACCTGAATTTTAGTATATTCCCACACGATGAACCCAAGTTAGAGGAGTCAAACAAAGAGAGAAAGAGGAGATATCTAGGATGATTTTCTATTGCCTAAATTGCAAAAATGACTTTACTTCGAGAGAATTAAAGGAGATGTACCAGAGCAGTGTATCCGCTAATGAAATGATACATGGTTTGTGCCAGGCTCAGCTTGCTCACAGGTGGGAGAACACCAAAGGCATCACAAGCCAAGAGTATGACATTCTTTGGGTGCGGGGCAACACATGGAAGTTTGGTATTGGGGATGAATTCGATCGGATAGGCTGCACGAGTATTTTCTGAGGAAACAAAAAAGAACCTTTTAACCATCTAGAGGTCAAGAAAAGTTCAGTAATTATATTTGACATCATCTGATCGGCAAAAATAAAAAAATTTTGCATTCGATTATTGGATCAATTTTCAATATTTCCTACACACAGACAACGTTAAATTTTAAACTGATCTTTTTGAAAAAGTTTGCTCGTCCAGCTCATGATTTTCAGCAGCATGTAAAAGAATATAACTACAATCAAATCTAAAACCTTTTAAATCACCAGCCAATTAAAGCTAGCTGATTTCTCATCATAACTATATTTCTTCTTCAGAATTTTCCGATTAGAGAAAGCGGGGACACGGAGGATGAACATCATACTAGTCTTTGCCAGAACTTATTCGGATTCACATCAGCATAGAAATTAGAAGTCGTGTCCAACGACTAAAACATCAACAATTGATCAAATATTATGTGACCTTAAAAACTAAAAATCACACACAACAACGCATGGCTTTTGCGTTACCTGTGACAGATTTATCTGAATAATCCACTTCTCTTGTATGCTCGTCGAATACCACATTTTCCAGCACTGGCAGCAAGTAATGGACATAATCACAAACATTAATGACACTTTAGGCCTAAAAAAATTGTACTTAATAATATATTGATCCTCTGAAATCAATATAACAAAGGATTTAACTTGTTTAAAGTGGGGGGAAGAACAAGCTAGGATTGTACCAGTCCCAAACTTAATGGCATTCCAGATGTCAGGCTCCTTCTCCCTTGAAAGATCAATGCATTTGGCATAACAACCACCTTCAATATTGGATACACCATTATCACTCCAGCAATGTTCATCATCTCCAATTAAGAATCGGTTGTGATCAGTGGACAGAGTAGTCTTTCCAGTCCCTAGAAGATGAAAGCAGAGGAATAGAACTCAGTCGCTATGTATTTGACATAGAAACAAAAATAGCCATCAGCTTCAAATCAATCATGGAGGGCTAAATGTGAGATGACACATATAGGTTGGCAGTGGACCGCCCCACAGCGGAACATTGATCCGATGATAATTTACCTGACAATCCAAAGAAAAGGGCGACATCTCCATGTTTGCCCATATTGCAGCCAGAATGTAGGGAGAGGATTTGACGCTTAGGCATGAGATAATGCATTACACTGAATAAGCCTTTCTTCATTTCCCCGGCGTACTGGGTGCCGAGGATGACCATTTCCCTTCTATCAAGGTTTATGTCTATGCTAGTAGAAGATGTCATATAGTGGGTATAACGATTACACGGGAATTGCCCGGAATTGTATATAGTGAAGTCCGGAGTACCAAAGTTCTCCAGCTCTTCAGGAGTGGGTCGGATACACCTGCCACCGACCCAGTTATCGAATTGTACAAAAAAAAAAACTAAGGCAGTAGCACATGTCTGCAACTTTTTAATCTTTTATTCTTTATCAATGAACCTTAGTTCAAGAATTCAATTCTACCATGGAATTAAAACAACCAAAAGAATTTTCAACTGAAAAAGAAACTTATCTGACATACTAACTCGATAGTCACCTTGTAGAAAAACACATGAATACCGTTAAACATCCTTGACTTACATGTTATGCATGAACAAGGAATGGTAAGCCCTGGCGGAGACGATTCGCACTTTGATACGGTTATCTGGATCCCAGTTTAGAAATTGATCATTGACAAAGACCTGAAATCACGGAAGAACCAGGACCAGGATAAATGATCATCTAATAAGGGGATTATTTATGTAACTCCGTTAATTTTAAGTGGTACGCTAAAGGACTGAGATGAGTGACTCCATTAATTTTAAGGGGTTGCCATCTTTTACAGACTAGCTTCAAATCAAGACATGCCTCATAAGCTAGTAGCTAGAGATCGGGAAAGTAACAAAAAGCTATCGTAGTTGAAGGCGTCAATTTGAAGTCTTTATAATTTTTAACAATATAGCAAAGTGGAAAAATTACGTTCTATTTTATTTGGCCATTTCCGTGATGATGATTTTGCTTATCAAGAAAGGGAAAGAGGAACTCCTAATAGCCGCATCTGACGAACTTCGAACATATTCAGATGCAGACAAAACAACTAGGACAGAGCTCAAGGTCTTTTGGCCAGTATGGCCAACAATAGCAAAAAGACAACTAGACAAGAAATATACCACCGTCCTTATCTTTCGAATCTAATTTTCAACTTCGAGGTCTTCCCTGATTGTGATGATGCCACCTCATCGCATGGCAGGAATATGTTCCTTCATTCAGCCTTTAAATTGACATTTTATTCTTCTTCCCATGGTTTTGTCATACTAACCACTGCATAAACATAAACTCCTCTCTTTTTATTCGTAGAAGTTCATTGAATTCCTTTTGTGCCAACTTTTCAACGTTATAATTGTAGCATTTGATTCTCGCTGTTGCTCACATAGAAATTTTTATATATAAAAAGTGAGTAATTTTAAAATCAACCAATAAAAAGTATTTTTGAATCACATAAAGGTGAGACAATAAAGTAATATTATAGTTTTTACATCTAGTAGATGCTAAGATTTTCTAAGCTACCGGTCCGAAATTAAATACATAAACGAGGCAACATAATCAATAGGTAGTAGAATACCTTCTCCAGAGAATTCAAGTAATCCACAGCTCTTTCTCTATTGACCATGAAGGTATGCTCATCCATCTCAATATTTGGTGATCCCCTACACAAAGCATACAGAATTAGAAACTTATTGAATATATATATATATATATATATAATTTTCATTTTTCAAAAAATTATTTTAAAATATTTTCCAAACATATATGTTTATTAACATTTTATATTTTAAGACTTTTTTTCTGACATCACGTTTCAAAAATTAATAAATTATTATTCTCTAATAATATTCCATAAGGGGGGAAAAAAAAGGACCACAATCCAAAGAAAGCATTGTCGGTGCAGAAGAGAATGATACGTACTTTCCCCACCAAAGCTCATCCTCGGTAGTCTCGTCCCTGACAACGCGTTTATCCTTAGGAGAACGTCCAGTCTTGGCACCAGATAGAGTAGCAAGAGCGCCAGTTGACGTAATGAATGACCCTTGCTCATACTTAATAGCCTGTTCGTATAACTCTGCTCACATTAATTAATCAAACCATGTCACCTTTAGTTATCAGATCCAATCCAGTGCATTCAATCTTCATCAAGAAAAAACTGCAACTCAAAAGAATAGAAGGGCTGAGATGGATTACCAGCGGGAGAGAGGTTGTAGAGGACGTGAGTGAATTTCAAGGCACTGTCACTGACGCTGATGGTAGGGGTGGCAACATGGGGATGAGATACGTGCGAGATTCTTGGTGTTTCTGCCTTTCTTGCAGGATCTCCCTTCACCACCTTGGGTCCAGTTTCTCTTGTCAGCGAGGCTAAAGAGGCACTGAATAAAGTAATCAAAAGGGAAGAAAAAAATTGAAGTAGACAAAGATGATTAGTACAAGGAAAAGATGAAAAACAACAAACAACATATTAAAAGAATCATAAGAAAATGCCCAAAAAAATTGAGCATTACATGACATAATAAAGTATGGCTAAACTATTCGCGCACCTTTTTTGGTAGTAACTGTTATTGGTTTATTTATTGACAAAAGTTAGTGACATGACTAACGTGTGTGTGTGTGTCTTGCTCCTGCTAAAATATATCTCATCTGGTTTTTTTGTTTTGTATTCAAGTTCTCAACCATTATTAAATTACAAATTTAGTCGGCTGGAGAAAAAAATTATATTAAATAGCATACTGACAGTTTTGGGGACTTTTTTGCGATGTGCTATGTTTAAAATACAACTTGTAGATAACTTAAGTAAAATTTTTATATATTCGTATAAAATTTTATCAATCAAAATAGTTTGAGAAGCCTCGATTCTTTTATGTTTACCATCTGGAGCGCAGGTAACGACAGGGCGACAAAATATCACCGAATCTCCATTAAAGTTTTAGAAGCGTATCGTCTTCTAAAGTTAAGATTTGTTTGATTAACCCCGAACGATTCTCATGCTCTATTTTTCCTCTCTTTCATTTTTTTTTTTTTTTGTTTTTCTTCTTCCCAAAAATTGCATCTATGAACGTGGCACTATTTCGGAGTGAAACCTTTAACATACATGGCCCCACCCAGCTCTCGATAGAGACTGGTAACAAAGGTCCGTTTCAGACTCTTTGATTTTCGGTTCCCTTAGTCCCTTTTTTTTTTCTTTTTTCTTTTTTCTTGTAGTAGCGTTGCCAGCCCATCTCAGATCATCTGTTCAATTTTTCCTGTTTCGGTATAATTTTATATGAGAGACAAAGAATATGAAGTGATTGTGTATTACCTGATGGACTGCAGTTGCTGTTTTTGGCGTTCTTCTTCGGAGAGAGCAGCAAAAGGGCCATGACCACCGTCGAGAATGGGAGTGGTGGGTGCAGATTTCTTCTTCTGAAGAGAATGAAGTTCGTCTATAGTTTGAGCCTTCACCGTTGGCACGCTGTCATCGTGGCATATTCCGTCGTCTCTCTTCTGCGTATGAATCTTCGGTAATCCATTCCTTCCGGCGGCAGCCCCTCCGTTTCCCAAGCTACCATTTGATGCCATGTCTTTTACTCTATCCTACACAATATCAAACCAAATATCAAGAAAAACAACATTAACACGTTTTCACTGTTACCATGAAATGCATAAATTGATACTACTATAGACAATGAAAAAAACACAACATATAACGCACCGAAAGCTACAAACTCAAGAAGCAATTGCCAGGAAAGCAATGGGATTCTAATGAAATTTGGAAATGAAAATGAACAATGGCTGGTCATCAAAAGACGTGACAAGCTTTTGGTGACTAGTTTTAGAGCTATAGAGAAGGTGATGAAGGAATCGTTTAGCCGAATGGTCGAATTTATAGGGGCTTCGGGGCATCCTTTTAACCGTGGTTGTAACTCTCGGTGTGTCTTGACAAGTTGACCATGGTAAGGTCCATTGGTCACCGGACATTTCATTTGTTGTCGTCTTTATTTATTTTATTTTGGAGATAAACGTGTTTTGACTGTTTTCCGATAAAAGAGCCAATCTTTTATTTAACAATTATCTGACGTTCTGCATCCAGAGGTCGAGGGAAGAAAATCCACCTTTTGCCCATTACAAATGTATCCAAATTCATTGCTTTCCTTGATGTTGGCAACGTAATGAATAAAATAGGTAGAAACTAACGTTGTATGAGTTGTAAATTACTATAATTAACTTTCACTACTAAAGTTATCTCTCACCAAAGGCATAGTCAGGGGAGGATGGGGAAGGGAAGTTCGGTTCTCGGTGTCATTTTCTACATTATCAATACCATTGTCATTTATGAGGAATTACGTTCATATTTATTACATCTGAAAAAATTTAATAATTACACATTTAGATAAATTAAATAATTATTAAAACGTGAATGTATGATGACAACTCTTTATTAATAGTATTGGACTCAACATAGGGAATATGGTACTAAAAATCATAACTAAGGTTGTCATCCCATAAATTATACTTTTTTAAATTTTAAAAGCTTTTTATGCTGTAAATTTTTATATTACACTCTATCAATTTATTTTTGCCTTCCCAATGTAAATCTTCTGAATTCGTCATCGACAAATGGTTGGCTGGCACTAGTCAAAAGTTTGAACCATAAGTTACTTAATTTTGTGCATTTTTTCACATGTCCTCTGTCATCTCACCATCCTTGTATGAAGAAATAAATAATAACTTGACTAAATTAGTCGTCCTCTATTTTAATCTAATCGTCTTTATTTGGCGGGATTGCAAGCTGTTTCAATTCCAGCCCGAATTGGAGACATCATCATTATATTTTAATTTTGTATGCTCTAAATTCTAGGAAATTATTACTATTTAATTCTGAGAATTGGCATCTTATTCTGATGTTTTATTTGTTTTCTGCAACCAATCTCCATGCAATATGCATGGAAAGTATGACACAGTTAACCGCGTCAATTCGCCACAAGGCGCGCGTCTAATTATTGCTTGTGAAAAAAAGAATTACAATTTAATAAATTACCGTGTCAGCAGATTTTTCTTATCCATTAATATATGCCCGTTTTTAGAATATTACCATTTTAATACATCTCAGTTGTAACACAGTACTTCTAGTGACAAGATTTATGGCAATCAAATTTACAAATTTGTAGTGCGGGAATTGTACACTTGCTATTTCCATTTGGGTAATTTTTATTAGTGCCACTCTCACCAATTCTTAATTTGTAAAAAAAAAATGAAACTTATGAGTTATACATCTATGACTTTGTAGTTAGTAAAGATATGAGATATCCTCTTAATTACAAAAGAATATTTAAAAAGAATAATATTTTACCAATGGTAAATTCGACATTTTTCTAATTAAAATTCTTTTTTTTTTGGTCTGTTGAAAAGCTTTATTTTCAATTTTCGCACTAAAAAGATTGTGAATCAGAATATGCTATTTCTGATTTCATTATCCTTTTTAGGAATACAGGTTTGTATTGTTAATTAAAGTTTGTCAAACAAATGATATTAGTTGTAAATGCAATTTTCTTATCTAACAACTATATAAATGCTTGTCACATTGATCTATGGAGGATCGAACGTTTATTTGAAAAATTATGATAACATAATTTCGGTATAGATAACCCTTAGTAGAATTTTGTGAAATTTATTTTACTTAATTTTCATCTTGTATTTAAAATTTATTTTTCATCTTACGTTAAAAAAAAAAGAGCATACATATATACTATAAACACGTAAGTGAAGGGATATATTTTTTTGGGTTTTTGACATACAAGTTAAAGAAAAGACATAATGTCAATAACAAAAAATAGAATTTCAATATTAAAAAGATAATTTCAATATTAGTATATCATCACTTTTTTCATTTGTATTGTTATGCTAGTAATATTAAAATAGTCGATTACCTACATTTGCCTATTATTCCTTTTCCGGACAAAATAAAATAAAGAAAAATATTCCTATAAAGGCAATAATATTCCTAATATATCTACATATCTGTGACTTTACGAGAAAGATATAAAGTTCTAAAGTAGTAGGTTAATTTTTGCATATCTAATAGTAGGTCTCTGTATACATCTATGCGATTGATGTGAATCTTGTGGAGAGGAAAATACTTTTAGGGATGTTTGGTTCAGAGAAATCATGGAGGGGAATATGTTTTAATAGTAATAACACTCACGGTTGATATTTGAAAAATAGCTATTATTATCATTAAATTGGAATGAAAATGATTAATTAGGATTTCTATAATTCGTTCAAAAATACTATTATATCAAATTCATTAATCTTATTTGGAGGGAATGATACTTATTGCATTACTAAACCAAACATACGGGAAGGAAACGTCAAAACTCATACTTATAGTAAGGTTAATGATATCCACTGTAATAGTAATTAAACAATTTGAACCAATCGGCTCCTTAATTCATATCAGATAGTGACAAACAAATTCTATGATATGCTAAACAAAGATGGCATTTTCTTTTATTCTATGGAAAAATCAAAATGGATGGCGAAAAAGATGAGGAACAATGGCACGGATCTAGAAGGGCTCCACAATGATGACTTTTTTTAGCTCTGAAGCTGGAATTTTATCTTTGGAAAGGTCAATTTCAGCATGCAAGAATCAATAATGTGTTCTCGTATGACGAAGCAAATCCACTTCCCCTCCCCCCAAAAAAAAGTGTGGAATAAATTCGTGAGTGTTCTATCAGTCTTCCTATAATGAAGATTCCCTTTGGTCTAAACTCAATGCATCAAAATAACAAAAGAACCTATCATTAAAAACTATTCCAATTTCTCCTCACGTGAACCACAGAATTTTGCATTGATATAGAATTTCAGCGTGAAGCAGCGTGGTATCGCTGAAATCCGGAATATCTCCTCTATAAGATATAGACTCCTATACGCCGTGTAAGAGCACTTGCTGCATCATTGTTAATTGTTTAATTAGCCCGGTGTCTACTGGCTGAAAGTTCTCCCATTATGCATGCTTGTATCACCCACTCACGAGGAAATTTTACAACATTAAGGCTAAATATGAGAAAGGTCATGACACGGGGCTCAAAGATAAGAGGATACTGAATACACCAAGTAATGCACTAATATCACGTTCTCAATAGTTTCTGATTTTTATAAAAATAAATTTTAAAAAAGTTAAAAATTAATTAGTTTTTATTTTAACTTAAAAATTTTAAAAATATAATGAAAATGCAGATAAGAATATTACAAAATAGATTTTTAAAAAATAAAACTAAATTAGAAAAATAAATTGTTAAAAACATTTTCTAAAATTATTTTTTTTTTCAAATAGTTTTCGACACACGGTCTACAGGAAAAGGGAATATGAAAACCTAAATCAAAATTATTTGCTATTATCATTATTACATAGTAATAAATTATTAATTTGAGTGTATATGATTCATTTAACATTTTTGCCTAGGAGATTGTGAACTGCAAAGCTGACTGGTTGGTGGTCTTGTCTGCGAAAATTCCCCTAACAGAGCAGTGAACTCAAGGAAAATGGCAGTAAATTGACAGGAGAAATCAACTGGGGAAGGGTATATGTGCCTGAGTCTGTGGCAGTGGTCCGAGAAGATTCTTTTCCTTTTCTTTTTCTTTTTTTACAGGTCTTTCAATTCTCTTTAGATTAGGTATTGTTGATATTGATGGGTCGCTGGTATTTGCATGGAAATGATGCAAAGAAGGTAAGGCCAAATTTTGTTTGATTTGGGGGCGGCAAAATTGGGGGTGGTGTGTTTCAAGCAAATAAATAGTTAGTAGCCAAATGAAACCCCAAAAGGTGAGGAAAGTTCTCAAGTTTCCGAGTACGAAGGAGATCAAATACGTCCTTAGCCCCAATCCCAAAAAATTAAAAAAAAAAGTGCCCAGTGCCTTCACCTGCTTGGGTAGATAGCTAACCTTATGGTCATATTAAAAACTTGCAATAAATGGTATGAACGACGATGGTGGATTTAAAGAATGGCTGGCGATATTGTGAAAGTACGACTTTTACTATCAAAGTAATTTTTGCTCAAATATAAAGATTATTCTTGACAAGTTAGACACTATATATTCTCAATAATCTTTTAGAGTCTTTTATTACATTAATCAATTCCTTTCCAAACCAACTCCCTTATTTCCCTAATTGTCCTTACAAATTAACTCCCCCCTCCCCCTCCTCCTTCACTAATTTTCCCATTTCATATCGTTCCCTAGTTTTTCTCTTTCTATTTCTTTAACACTTGTATTAGTAAATAGATTACACACAACTTATTATTCCACCTTCCTCTCTGTGATAATTTTGTTGGCTTGTTTATACTTTTTATATTTATTCAAAAAATTAGTTGTAGACTTTTTGAGATTATACAATTAGGTCCTAAAGTAGTCTCTTGCTAAAAAAAGTGAATGCAAAAATTGTTAAAGATTGTAACAACCTTCAATGTGACTTTCTTTGACAAAATTCTTGGATCTTCATAATTCATATTTTTAAGAAAATATATTTATATTCTCAGGTTTTACAAGAGGCATATTTTGTTTCACCATTTCAAATAAATTTACATACATATTGAACAAACACAAAGCCTTTACATTTTTTTTAATTATCCTTTAAAATTTGCAAGTAAATTTTAGTTAAATAAAAAAATATTTAGTTTTTTTGTTTAAGATTAACATGCTTTGCTTTTTTTTCACAGTCGGAGATTAGTACAATGGTAAAATTATTTTTCAAATTACTTTTATTTTACAATAAAATTATTTTTCAAACTACTTTTTATTTTAAAATAGCCAAAGGTTTACAAATAATTTTTTAGACTAATTTGAGTAATTTATTCTTTGTTATACATAAAATAATAGTTACAAGTTTTTTTTTGACATTTTTTAATTTTAGAATAACATATTGAAACAAAAGATTTAGAATAAAAAAATTTATGAACATAGCCAAGTCGGTAGAATTAGAAAGCAATACGTAAATGAATGAGAGAGTGAGAGAATGGCAAACTGAGAAGAGAGACGAAACAATTAGAGGGAAGGAAGGTGTCATTAATTTAATAAAATACTTAGAGTTGACTTGCTAAGGTTAAACTTAGCATTTGAGTAAAAATTGCTTAGCCAGCTGACAATATGGCCAGCTTTATATAATAGATTGTGGCCTAAGCTTTTTGGCACCTTTTTTGGGCAATTGTGTATTTAGGTGAGTTATGCGTTTAACAAAAGTCCATATGCCGGTATAACTTGTAACAGTTTAAACTATTGATTTACTTAATTGGAAGTCAACAATGAGATTTATGACAAGATTTAAAAATTGATCATTAATCCAATTTACGTACCTATGCAGGATATACATCAACATAAAATAAGTAACAACAACAAGTGATACTTCATATAAAATTATTAACTCTTGATATATAGTAACACGGAGAAGACAAAATTCATCTGTACTCTCCAATATTAATGACGAAAGATTGCGGATAATGTTCAATTTTAGAATTTAGGACACATAAATATTATTCTAACCCAAATTTCAAAATAGATTATACGTAGCATTTCTTTTGTCGTGCGATGTTGTGCGTATATGATAAGAAAAAATTGGCCGCCCTTGTTTTTCAAACTAAAGGCAAGCTGTATATCAGTAATTAATTAGACACGGAATTGAAGAATTTTTTGACTCAAAAAATAGTTTAGAGAGTACATATATTTCAAAGCCACAATTGGAAAACAACAATGTTCCTTGGTCCTAAAATGGTCTTCTTGGTTCACTGTATATTTCTGAAGAGTAACTATTATTTTAGCCTCGAACCAAAATTATTCAAAAAAACGAATCAGCAACTAGGGAAAATTGTTAAAAAAAAAGTTTCTCTTACCAAATTTTTTAAATAAAATAATTTCCCTAATAATCACACAAGCAATTGGAACTAATCAACGGTGGGGTTTCAATCATGATTTTAGCTAAAACACGTGTAACTAGCAAACTTGAATTAAATGTGGTCTAAATAATTCAAAGTGATCCTTAATAATCAGATTACTGCATCTTTTCTATCTAGTTTAAAATGGTTACGAGAAAATATCATTAGTAAACAAGTTTTTCTATTAAGTATCAAATAATCAAAACAAAAAATCATCTCAATATACATATATCAAATAATCAAAACATGTTTATATATATATATATATATATATTTACTTATTTTAAAGAATTTTTCACATTGCAGAGTTCTCAGCATTAAACCTGCTCCTCAGTCCTAACAGAGCAATGTAGCAAACAAATGAAGTTTGACCCGGCCCATTCAAACTGGGCTTCTTGAAGTAAAGTCCACTTGACTACCGGGTCCTTCTATAAAGCTGGCGCCGTCTCTTACCACCATATGTAAATCGGACAACGTCTGACCGCCCGGGAATCATTTTCGGGCAGACAAGAAATCAAGAAAGATGGATTACAAGGGCAAACTTGTTTTGGCCCCCATGGTCCGCGTTGTAAGTTCTCCCTGTTTCATCTCAACTATAGTCTTACTCTCACTTTATATTTATTCGTGCTGTAATTAATGTTTTTTAGCTTACTTTAAGCATTTTAAGCCCGTAATCATCCTTAATCCGTGCCTGGTTTTTACAGGGTACGCTGCCGTTTAGGTTACTGGCTGCAGAGTATGGCGCCGATATAACTTATGGGGAGGAAATTATCGATCATAAACTCCTCAAGTGCGACCGACGAATCAATGGTAAATTGATTTCGTTTTAGTTTAACTGTTAGTTATAATACAATTTTTTGCCTTTGTTGGTTATGGAATGTACTGCCATTGTAGTTTAGGATAGAGGGCTAGACGGCTCAAGAAAAGGTTGTTCACAATTCGGGGTTTCAAAGCTCGGATTTGGGCTTTGTTGGGGAAGGGTTAATACATTCTAAGATTTGACCAGGATTTGTATTGCAATATAATTGGTTGGCTGAATGAATCTAATTTGTATTACAATGTTATTAGTTAATTTATATCTTTCTGAATCTGATCAATGCAATTCGATTCATGGAAGGTTTCTCAATTACCACCTCCCATGCACTAACACCTCACTTTTAACAATTTTACCAATGGTTTCTTTAATTGCAAATTGAATTGCTTGTAGTTGTGTTTGCATATTCATCTCTGAGTATGCTTTTTGTATGTGCACTGTTTGTTAATGGGTTATCTTGTTAGCTATGTTGACCTATGTGAGAAGTTTTATGGTATTACAAAGCCAAACATCCCAACAAATGTACTAGGAAAGATCATAATGCACTTTGAGTTTGTTATGGTGCATACTCAAACATTCTACCTTCTTTGCTTTCCCAGACTTGTCAAACTTTAGTTTTTTTTTTAATTTTTTTAAATTAATTTTTACTTTTTTAATTTTTTATATAATGCTTTTAGCCTTGAAATCATCACATTAAAGGCATTTCTTTGTAGCAGATTTGACAACTTTAGCCTTCGTGCTTTGTTTCTTTTATTATGAAATCTTCCATGCCTTGTGAAGATAACCACTGTTAAATATTGCTTTGTGTAGTTGTCTAATTTTCTGGAAACATTCTGTTTTCCTGAATAGATATCCTCGGATGTACTGATATTGTGGAGAAAGGAACCGAGAGTGTCGTTTTCAGAACGTGTCCTGAAGAGAGAAATAGGGTGGTATTTCAGATGGGTACTTCTGATGCAGTGAGGGCTCTTAAGGCCGCTCAGTTAGTGTAAGTTTGTTTTTCTTGTTTTGGTTTCAGGCTTCTCTTAACATTTGTTGAGGTGATATACCCTGAATGTTTGCTCAAAAAAAAAAAAAAAAAAAAAGATATACCCCAAATACTTGGAAATGATTTTGGTTTGCTGTGCACGGTCAGAAAGAAACGTTCCAATGATGCTTTTCAATTTTGTATCTGTATTCTGGTATAAATCTTCATTTCATCATTACTCTGTCTCATAATGTTGCAACTTTGACTCTAGTGGTAGCTGAATTAGCACCACTGTCCTCCAGGTCAATACCACTGTTTTCTCGGTGACTATATAGGGCTGAATGACACCACATTGGCACTGTTCTCACTTTAGATGCAGTTGTTGATCACTGTACTTTACTTTTTTCCCTCTTGGATTTTTTACCCCTTGGGGTCGAGGTGGAGGGGGATAATGGTCTGTTGTTGTCATCGGAGCAATGTAAAATAACAGCCATGATGTCATTAAAGGTGATAGTAGAGTGCTTCAGTAGTGTTGGTGGGCATTTCGTGGAAAATGGAGCGGAAAGGATTGGAAATTGTTTCTGGAAATGCTTGAAAGAATGGTTGGAGAAAAGGCTGCTTTTCATTTAAAACAATTTTCCATAAAAAAATTGTTAGGGTGTAAAACATATTATGTTGTACCAACTGGAGCCTATACATGGTTGAATATACTTGATGATCTACTAATTTTGATCACAATTGAAGTTTTGTAGTAGTTGGATCAGTTCTGTCAACTTCTTGGTGGAGCCTGACATCAATTGTCGTTTTTTGGGGCTCAATTCCATGGGACTGGACAGGGGGATGGGTGTCTCTCTAATCTTTTGATAAACCAACGTTCTTGTCGTATTCCACTTGTAAAAACATCAAACAACAATGTCCTTGTGTGTCTGGAAGGAATAAATATTTCAGCCTCTAGTTACATTCTTTAACAGGGTGACTGCCTTTGCAGATACAAGGATGTTGCAGCAGTGGATATCAATATGGGTTGCCCCAAGTCATTTTCTCTAAGTGGAGGAATGGGTGCTGCTCTGTTGAGTAAGCCAGAGCTGATTCATGATGTAAGCAAATGAAAATTCTTGAATGGCTGCTTATCACCTTTCTTCTTATTGTAGATTTGCAGCACATCATTTTTTGACTTCTGTCTTCCTAATGCAGATTCTAACAACCTTACAGAGGAATTTGCCAGCCCCTGTAACATGCAAGATCCGGCTGCTAAAATCATCTCGTGATACAGTGGAGTTGGCAAGGAGAATTGAAAAAACTGGTGTCTCTGCTCTTGCTGTCCATGGGAGGTAAGTTCTTATGTTGTCTTGCCTTTAAAGATCCATTGAATCATGCGCGGCTCCTGTTTTCCTTTAAGGATGTTTCCTTTTCTAAATTTTGTCCTATTATTACCTTCTTTTTGAAATGCTCCCTTGAATACTAAAACAACTGGTTTGATTTTTTCTTCCTGACCTTCTAATAGCAGCTTTGCTTTAAATGAGTTCTAGGAGAGTTGCAGATAGGCCAAGAGACCCTGCCAAGTGGAATGAAATTGCTGATGTCGTAGCTGCACTTTCTATTCCTGTTATAGCTAATGGTGATGTCTTTGAGTTTGAAGATTTTGAACGTGTCAAAGTTGCTACAGGTATTAAAAAAGACAATGTAATAATAGTTTCTTTCCTGTTTGATTTTGTCTTATCTGTCTTTGGTTGACGTGGTTTTGAGCGATAATAATTTTTTGACAATAAGAGATATTTGCAGTTCAGTATAATATGGTATTCTAAAGGCATGCTTATAATAGGTATGCTTTTAATAATAGATGAAGGAACAGATATATGAGTTGTTTTGTTATGGAAATAGAAGTCATATGTGGTCTTAATGCTTTTTGTCACAACAAAAATCACTGCATTTGAGCAACAATATTATTATTTTGTTTGGTTTGCAACATCACCTGGATTTTGTTTCTCACGTAAAGATTAAGTGAGATTTACCTGTGCTAACTGATGACATTCAGTTGTGTAGTTAATTAAACAGCATTTGGTTAATGCAAAAGGTTATTATATACTAGACCATGCTGGTTCTGGTGCAACCTCCAAATCATTTTTTTACTTTGTTGGGTTCCTCTAATTCATCTCATTTTAGCAAGTCATTCTCTTTCTGCAGCCTTCTCTTTCATATTCATTCCTTCTTATATTGATATCTCCTTATCAATTCCCAAAGTTGGAGAGTCTTTTGTAGTGGCCCCTATGGTTGCATTTTTGTTCGCAAACTCTTATACGGGCTTCTGCTTCAGTAATTTTCTCATTCGTTTTGGGTACATGCTTGTTTAATTCTTTTCAATATCCGCCTTAAATTGTTGGTAGTGTCATGATATTAGTTTTTCCTTCAATAAGGTTTATGCTGTGTTGAAAAAAGGTTCAGGTAAGCTTTTCCTGGATGGAGGGTATAGTTTGTTTGAGAGTAGTTTGTATTGTGGATCCAACCTCTTTCATGCTTTACCATCTCTACCTGACTGTTTTCTTCCTCGAGCAGACTTCTTCTCTGAAGGAAGTCATACAACTAGCTGAAAGGGAATGTGGAATTTTTTTACCGGTAAACTCCAAATTTTTTTGTTAAGATGCATTAATTTGCTAATAACATGCAGTAAAGTGTTGCTTTTGCTACCGTTATACCTCTCTCTGGTAATGTCAGAATTTTGGGGTACAACATTTTCATTTTTCACTTGGATGGTAGGGCCATATCAGACAATGTCAACAAATAGTTGTGGAGACACATCAGATTCTTTCATTCGTTGCACCTCATTTTGTTGCCCTTTTACTCTTTCTTTGAGTTTGGGTATGTAAATTAGGTTGTAGGAAACTTCAGATTTTACAAACTTTTGGAACAGCAATAGCCAATAAGACATTGTATGTTTTCCTTAGATACAGACAGGGTGTGTGTGTGTAGAGGGGAGAATATGCATGTATCTTAACCTATAAACTTGTTTATTATCCTTTTATTCATTTTTTGCTTCTGCACGCAAGGTGGTTCCATTTTTTTCTGCCAATATCATTTTTAGCTTGCTGATGTATGACTCCTGGTTGTTGATTGTTTTTTCGCATTGAAGTTTCTTTTTGTTTTCAAAAGTGATCAATGTTAAATATTTTATACCCGACCCAGGTGCCTCATCTGTTATGGTTGCTAGAGGTGCTCTTTGGAATGCTTCTATATTCTCTCCTAATGGCAAACTACCATGGGAAGACGTAAAAAAAGAATATTTGAGAAAGGTATCAGGCCAGCCAGTAATTTTCATATGACCTTTGGAATTCATATATAGGTTTTAACGGTTAGTTTATTTTGATTTCTGAATGAAAAAGGGTAATAAAGACATAACTAATTTGGTTATAGTGTACTATATGGGATATCTTTAGGTAAATTTTTTTACCAACTCTCCATTCCTTTGGTTTCAGAGTATCTTGTGGGATAATGATGTCAAGAGCACAAAGCAAACACTGAAGGAAATGATAATGCATTACTCTTGCCTTGAATTCCCTGAAGGAAAGGCTGTGATTAAGTCAGAGACCTTGGCAGATCTTGCGTAAGTTTTACTTCAAATTACTTTCTTGTCAATAGTTTTGTAAATGAAACTGATGGTGTAACCAATATATTGCCATTGCCATTATTGTGAAATCTCCATTGCCATTATTGTGAAATCTTTTTAAACTATCCCCATTTTTGTTGCTTTTGCATTTATCTTGTCCATAATGCATGTCCAGTTGAATAATCAAGGGCAACTCCTTGGTAGATCCCTCAGAAGACTCAACTAACTTTAAACGGTTTTCTAATTCTGGCAATTTGTACTATGCTTTGGCTATGCTTTACAATCTCTTTGCATGATTGGGCATCAAATGTTACATAAATGGGCTCAATTTTCCCTTTCTCTGCCATGTGTTCTTGGTCCTCTTTCTACTTGATGGCTCCAACTGGAGTTCACTTCTGCAGAAAGTTGGCTCTTGGGTAAAGCTGATAGGTTAATCATGTGATATTCTGTTTGTTGATGTTTCAGACAACTTTATGGGGAAGAGCATTACTACGAGTACGTGAAACTGAACCGGCGGTTGTCTGATGGGAATAGGTGACTCCAATTTAGCAGCTTACCCTTGGTTGACATGCAAATGTCAGGTGCGCTTGTTTTTGAGCCTGGTGATTTTCATGGTTGATTTACAAAGTGCATATTGGGATATCATTTTAAATTCTTAGTGCATGCCTATCTCCGAATATTTATATTATATTCTTTTGCATCCTTCTTGTGTTGAATTGAAGTGGTTTTTTATTCTCGCAGCCATGCTAAAACTAATTGGGCAAGAGCCATGTCCTGCTAGCAGAAGCAATATTGGAAAGCCACAGCTGCCCGCATGTTTTCAGATAAGATGATATCATATGCTTAGCGTTTTTGGAACAATGGATTGTGGTGGATGATTAGTGAGGATCAAAGCACCCGTAAAGGACATGAAAATGAGTGCCAGGCTTAAGCCATTTCAATCGTGTACAATTTTTTCTCTTTAACCCGAGAGTATGTTCTTGAACAGCTATGGTGTGGTCCAGGTACATGCTTAAGGTACAACAACACAAAAAATCTGCTACTATAGGTTGATTGTTGGGCCGAATTTGATTAAAAGAGAACATTGTTCGAATTTGATCGTGTTGGTATACTGTTATTCTTCGTCCCTTAGAGGAGTCGACAAATACGACGGGCTTACTCCAACCTGCAAATGAATTATATGGTTACTAAAAAGTGAATGTTTTCTTAGCCACCGCATATCATTTCCTTTAGGCTTGTAGCGTCTGAATTACATTAATCGGCTTACAAACCCCTTTGTTTTCTGATTTTCATACTAGTAGTTTATTTAATCGAAAGGAATCAAGTGGAGGACATTGCGATGCTAGAATCTCTAACATTGTGTATTTGTAGATGTTAATTGGTTTTCGATAACTAGTAAATCTTAGATTTTAGTATTTTCTCTAATCTAACTCGAATGTTAAGTGGTTAGAGATATTCAGGAGAGATGAAAATTTACAAATTAGTAATAATGGGATATGAGGAAAATAAACAAGTTCTAGTTAAAATAAATTGAATACTTTATATCTTTGTCGTTAACCAAATAGATATTATTTTAATCAAACTAAACAAGCATTATTAATTTTATTAATTTTATCAAAGTGATGAAGTCGATTCTCTAAGTTTGCACGTTGTCTTCTATAACTTATTTGAACATAAATTTCGAAATGAAACCGATCTCTTGGAAAAATCGACCTTCCATATTTAGGATTTTTGCTCAAAATGAAATCGCTCTCTCGGAAAATGACATTCCATTTTTAGGATTTTTGTTCAAAATGAAATCGATCTCTCGCAAAATCGACTTTCCATATATAGAAATTTGCATATTTACAAGAGTTTTAAGTAGAGTCGATCTCAAGGAAAATCACTCCTTTCTATTTTTTTTTTATCCAGATTAAATCGTTTGGAGTCCATTTTTAAGAAATAAATTTCGATATTTTTAGAAGACCAATAAAGATACCGATATTTTTTTGATGTTGATAAAAAATAATATGCCCATCTAGCGGGTCCAATTTTTATTTCTACTCTTCTTTGTTTTATTAGAGGGCAGATCCTGGTTTGTCCAAAAAAAAAAAAAAAAGGGCAGATCCTTGCCGAGTCAACCCGCTAGTCATCAATCTCTGAACGCCAGGTCCATGTACACCAGCCAATAACAACTCAACATCAACGGTTGGGAGTTAAATGGGTGGCCTTCATATCACAAATCGGAGGGACCTTGTAACAGCAGATTTGTGGCCCTCTTTTTATCACGAGAGAGGGGGAGAGAGAGGGGTAAAAATGGTAATAAAACCGGGTCATAACCCAAATTCTAAGCAAAGCAATCAATCGAGAAATCTCTCCTCTTCTCTCTCCCGAACCATCGCCGGTCGGCTCCCGAGTTTCTATTCGCCGTTTTACTAACTCCGGTAAGAGAACAATTTTAAATCTCTCTTTCTCTTTCTTTTTCTCTATAATCTTTACAATCTGCCTGTGAAACGACGTCGTTGGTAGGTGAGTGAGATTATTGCCTCTGTTTCTGTATCTCATAATTTTCGATCTGAAATTTTCTTATAAGATAGAAATTTTCACACAAACACGAAATAAATGCTTGCGTGCATGCTTCAAAAAATTTTTTTGGGGTAGTATCATTTTAAAATTTCTGTTTTGGATGTGGAATTGTTCCTTTTGAATGACATTTGCTTTCTTTGTTTGGAAGTTATGAGTTAATACCTAGAGCTGTACCTAATGCATATAGTCGTTGAATTTGAGCTACTTTTTTAACTCAGGTGAAAAGTTGCAAAGAGAAATTTTGTGGTTTTTATTTTTTTGGTCAAAATATGCATTTTTTTTTTTGTTGTTCTGTGGTATATTATTTGATGTAGGCGATGTAATTCTGAAGGTTTTTAGAGTTTTGGCAACATTATTGTTATTATTGTTTTTAATTACAGTAGTTTTGGTGATAGAGTTGTTGCAGTTATGATATGCTTGCCGTAGTAGGTGTAGTCCCTGTGTACGCTGGTTTGACATTTTGGCAGGGTGAACTTTCACCCGAACGAATAGCTTATTATGATTTATTCAAAAAATCTCATGCAAATAAATCATGAAAATGAAATCACTTCTCCTCAAGACTTGGTGTTTTTTAGACCAAGTAAAATTTCCATAAGCCGTACCTTGTGCCCTTTTGTTTAAGAATCATGGTTATGCTTCAGTTGTTTTATGTCTTGTAAGTGGTCGACTCTAAATGCAACTTTTCTAATAGGGCTCCTGATCGAGGTTTTGCTTTATTTTGTTACAAGTGAACTAAGGAGCCACAATAAAGAGCTATCTACAGTGTGTTTTTCTTTTTAGGCTTTCTTAAAGGAGCCTTTTCTTTTACCATTCTTCAGTTTCTCCTTTGGTAGTTCTTTAGTACTCTTTCTGGAACTGGTTATGGGCTGCCATTGGCTTCTAATTGCGTGTAGTGGAGTGATTCTCTTTGGCATTATGTGGTCTTTGTGTTTGCTGCTTTTTTTGTTGATCGAGCTCTTTAAGTCACTTAAACAGAAGAACAACCATTTTTCATCGTGATTTTGAATTTTTGCGAAGGTGCCTTTGTAGAAGTTATTGATTTTGTCTTTCACGTAACCAAAACTTGGAAGAGGATAAACACAATGTCTGCTTGAGAGCCTGAGACCATTTTTCCTTTTATGTACATGCAGATGTTAATGTATGGTACACATATCTGCTCATGGCATGCACAAACAAACCTATCATCTTTCAGGATAGTTTCCTGTACATACAAGTAATTCTTGGAGTTCTGGTTAAGCTTTGCAGTGTATTGTCTTATGCAACTGCAATCATGGAAACAATAGAATTTGGGTTATCTGGCTGAATACAGAAACTACATTCTCAGGTCAAAACTGAGATAACTGAATGTGAAGCTCTGAGACTTTGATTCAACATAATAATTGGTAAGGAACTGACAATTAGGATGGGTTGACAGGCTGACGAGGAACTAAGTGAAGTGAGGGAATGGATTACTAACAATCTGACTGAATTAAGTGAGCTACCGCTAGATAACAAGAAGGTACACAATGTGGTGCTATTATGGCCTGAGTAACAAGAATATTTGCCTACTGTCCTTGTTAATCCCTTCATCATTATAGGTTTTGCTTTGGACTCAAAATTTTTTCAAATTAAAATGTTCTCCAATTTGTCAGTTTTTGAAGAATTTCTCAATGCTGCTTTAATTGATGATAGAAGCTTTTAGTCCTTGAGTTGTAGCTTGATCTTCTGCCCTCTTTTCTCTTTCCTCAGAAGTGCATCCAAGAAAATGTAGATGGATTTTGCTGGTTAACTTTTCAGACTAATCATTCTAATGGTACAAGAAGAAAAGATATACTATGGATATGCTCATCATAAGTTCTTGTCATCAACCCTTAGTGCATATACCAATCTTGCTTTTGAGTCTTAGTTATCATCCAAAGTTCTTGAATTTGCCATAGAAAGTTATGAATGTGGTGGCCATCTTTTTGTGGTTAATGGTGAGCTTTCAATCTCAATGCATCTCTAATTGCTGGTTCCAGAGCACTATTGTCATATACCTTTATGCAAGTATTGTAGAAAGAATCCTGACAGATCTTCCATATCCTCAATTTCGGATGTCAAAATTTGGGAGTATGTCTGCTTCTTCTAGAAAAGAAAAAGGAAAAGAAACCACTTCTAGGGAACTATAAGTAAAGAAAGGAAAAGAAATGTAAACATAAAATGTAGTTCAACACACTTTTGTGGAGGTATATCTTGAGATATATTGGGTTGATCATATAGGATTTGTTGAGAACTTATAGGTGCTTCTCTTTTTTTCTATGAATTTAGTGTTTCTTTTTAAATAATTCATGTCTTCTGGAATATGAATTTTGATATTTACTAATTTTTTGGGACTTCTTGTTTTGATCCCTTTTTCAGGTTGCTATTGATTATCATATTGAACTGATATAGGAAGGAATTTTAGCAGGTATAAAATGGAGTTGAATAATATCAAGGATGCATTTGATCGCGTTACGAAGAAGCAAAAACTGTCAACGTCAAAATCCCAAGAAATTATAGAACGAATTAGCCAAGAAATAGAACAAGCCTTGACAAGAATAAATTCAAGTGATGGTGAAATTATGTCTCAGACAGATTATAGGTTTATCCTACGTGAATTAAAAGCCAAGTTGAAAGAAATTGCTCCTCTCAGTCAGCTTGAAACAACACAAAAGGAATTAAATGTTGCATTAAGCAAGTATCCAAAACTTCTAGAGAAATCCTTCAATCCTGATATATCAAAGGCTTACAGAAATGTTAATTTTGACATCCACATAGTTAACCAGATAATTGCCAGCCATTTCTATCGGGAAGGGCAGTTTGATCTTGGTGATTGTTTTGTAGATGAGGCCAGGGTATCAGAAGGTGAAGCTGCAAAGTCATCTTTCTTGGAAATGTTCCAAATACTTGAAGCCATGAAGTCATGCGACTTGGAGCCTGCTCTGAAGTGGGCTGCTACAAATCATGACCAGCTTAAGCAGAATGGTTCTGACATTGAATTGAAGCTTCATCGCCTTCAATTTGTGGAAATTTTACAGAAAAAGGGTAGAGATGAAGCTCTCAAGTATGCTAGAACCTTTTTGGCACCTTTTGCTACCAGTCACATGGCTGAATTTCAGAAGCTTATGGGTTGTCTGTTGTGGGCTGGAAGGCTTGATGCTTCACCATATTCTGAATTGTTATCCCCGGTGCACTGGGACAAGTTGTCTGAGGAGCTCACTCAGCACTTTTGCAATCTAATGGGCCAATCCCACGAGAGTCCATTAAGTGCAACAGTTGCTGCTGGAGTCCAAGGTTTGCCAACTCTTCTGAAGCTGATGAATGTAATGACAGGAAAGAAACAGGAATGGCAGTCAATGAAGCAGTTACCTGTTCCAGTCGATCTGGACAGAGAGTTCCAGTTCCATTCTATCTTTGTGTGCCCAGTAAGCCGCGACCAGGCAACGGAAGAAAATCCAGCTATGCTTTTGTCTTGTGGGCATGTGCTCTGCAAACAATCTATTACAAAGCTGTCAAAGAACAATAGTGCAAGACCTTTCAAGTGTCCCTACTGTCCCTCGGAGGTTGAAGTAGGTCAATGCAGGCAGTTGCATTTCTAATGTTTACCCTGGCACATATCCCTGTTGTACTAAAATCTCTCGTCATCTTTTCTTATTTCATATTGACTAAGGCTTTAGTATGTTTTTAGAGACACTGTACTACTCTCTGTAGTATAAAATCGATATGGCGTGGTGGTGGTGGTGGTGGTGGTTCAAGTGGGTTTCTTCTGGTGTACTGTTTGATGAACTTGGTGTAAATAGATATTCTTTGCACATTCATTATGTCAGTAAGAAGGCCCACTTGAAATTTCGAATTCTTATGTAACACTTGAAGAGACTCGCATTATAGATATTTTGTGGTGCTAAGTGAATGTTGATGTAGTGTCCGTATTTGCTTTGTCTTCTAAATACAGTCACATCTATATCTTCAATAATTCTTAGGAATTGCTCCCTACTTAATCAGGTAAAGGGCTAAATTTGATCAGCCAGGCTGGACCTTTTTGTGGCGGGCAAAAGAAAAAGCAAACCATCTCTGTATGTAAGGTTGATTTTAGTGTGAATATTCTTTGTCCAAGATCTCTACCCATAAACTTTTCATTTGAAACAATTTCACGATTAAGATCAAAAGTAAGCAAATAAATGGTTCGGATTGAATACACTTTTGCCTTGTTAATTCAATACCGTTCATTATCAAATTGTTAAAAATGGTGCTTGTGCAACAAGAAAAATTCACAAACTCACAAATTTGCATTTTACCTTACTAATAACCACCATATAATATTCACCTTTTTTTGTCAATTTTTTTAATTACACACATAACGAGGCTATACCACTTCCAAAAGGCTTGAACCGGCGCAAGTCATTATTCTTTTCCCGTGACTTAAATTATCCATGTAGAAGATTCAAGAAAATCTTCGCACTTCTATCTTTACACTTCTATCTTTATTCGAAGTCTTTTGGGGCATCTTTATACAAAGTTAATATAACAGTCTATCAATTGGTACATGAATATAAAAATGGGCCAATCCATCCATGATTGTGCTTTACTTTCAAGAACACCTATCATCTGGATACCAAAAAAAGTGGGTTTGGATGACATTTTATAGATTTTATCACCGAAACTGTTAATGATCTTTACTGCCGAAGCTATCATATCAAAGATGCAAATGGCGACAATAAAATATACTCCACGAAGTGGTCAGTGATTTTAATTGGTGTTCTTTGAATCTAGAAATATAAAGAAGCAGATAAAGGTTAGTCTTCATCAGCTGTTGCACATAAAAAGCTTTAAAGGTGTTCCCTCAAACAAAAAAAATTGGAAGTGCGAGATTTCAGGAAATCATCAAACACCTAAAGGAAATCATCCAACACGTCCTGCTCCTTACTAGAGTGTAGCCATTATACATCAAAAGAGCTTTCTTCATTCTCCCACTTTTTTAATGCATTGGTTTCTTCTCCAAAAACTTTTTGATTCCTTCAGAGCAGATGCTGCAGCAAGCTTTCACTCGAAAAGGCTTACACTCTTTTTCCTTAATTTTCACAAACGTGTAGCTAAAGTCATGCTTACGTGGAACTTATAAATGCAGGAAAAGCCACATATTTCTTCCTATTTTCCATTGGGATTTTCAATAGAAGATGTAATCTACAGTAGAACAAGATGGAACTAATCATTTCATTTCATTGGTTTCCAAATCTTTTAGGGACGGAAAATGCTAAACGAGGTCAATGATTCGTTGGGTATGGTATGGCCTAGTTAGATCACCGTATCTATTTTTTCCTTGTATTCGAAAATGACTTGAATATTATGTTCCCTGAACCTTAGTTTTCTGGCCGGTATTTGACGGTGACAACAATAGAGTAGTAGCTTGTAAATTCAAGAATATCACATTCCTGGTTCAGATAGTCTAACTTACTACATGAAGTTTAAACTTTCTTCTTTAATTGATTGCATGAACTACAGAAAGAATAGACATGTCCTGAAATGAAAATCTTGTGAACTTTTCTTTTTGGGACTAAACAAATACTGTACATATTTTCACGGCCACAAACTGTAAAAACACTAAAAAGAAAAAAAAAAATTCTGTAAAAAATATTTCTAATTTATTGTTTGATTCGCTCTGACCTTATCTGACTAAGCTCGTTCTGATGAATCCTGCTGCATTGTAAGTAGTCTGGCATTGTAGGGCTTGTCAACTTTGTGAGATTCTCAACTGAGTAAATCCAGTTACTATATCTCTTTAGCCTAATCTTTCATAGGATACCCATTTAACCAAGTTTGCAGTATCAATCAAAAAATACACAAAAATGTTGCAAGGCTAAGAAATAAGAAACCGCTAATACCTATCTAAGATCATCCTCTCAAACGGAAATGCAATTTGAAATTAAAGCAATATTGTCCATTTTCATGACTTCCACAACATTGTGAGATTTATAAATTCGTATTGGCAACATCATGTCCAACAGCAACTTTTGGCTTTTACGAACCTTTCAACTCCCCAAATACAAAAACAAAGTGCCTTCTATTTGCTACCCACTCATTTAATCATTTCTGTCTATCCAATGATCAGATCAACACACAAACAATTCTTGTATAAAAACATTTATTACAGCCTTAAAATACTTTATGAGAAAAAAAACAAAATAACAAAGACACCTTCCCCACAGGACCACAGGAGGAATCAATCATAACCCTTTAAAGAAAAAGAAAGATTATTTCTGTTCATTTCCCTTAGGAATCATTCATTCATTCTCTACATAGCAGCAGTATTACTAGTATAAAGTTCAAGAAAACAACAAATTACCCAAAAAAAAAAAAAAAAAAAAAAAGGAAGAGGAAAAGACTAAAATTAATATAAAGACAAAAGTAGAAGATAGAACCAAACCCCTCCCCTCAATCAATCACTGCCATTGTGGGTCTCCCTCTCCTTCCATTATCCTTTGTTTCCCTCTGCAGAAAGCGCCCATCCGTCCGGTACCCCTTGTCCCTATTTTACTTCCTCGGTCCCACTTTTCATTTTTCCCTCTCCCCCCTTTTTTTGCTTTTTTTTTTTTTTTTGCCCCTATGCCCAAAATTTATTTTATATATACTAATTTTTTTTTTCCATTTCACAATCGAGGATTTAAGAAAAATAGAAAAAAAAAAAGAAAAATTAAAATCTGGCGTTCTCAAAGCCGTGCAAGTCGCTGACTCTATTCATAGATTTCCTCATAATAGCGACTTTAGCCAGCCTCTCCGCCGCTCTCCAAGCCGATGTCGGCGTAAGCGGCTCGCTTGATTTTTCGTCCAAATTTGTATGCCTCCTTTCCACGACGTTTTGTCTCCGTCGTATCTGCTGCACCTGATCTTGTCTTCTTGAGTGCAACTCCGACAGCTCAGCCTCCAAGCCGAGCGCCAACTCAGACCCCGAACTCGTTTGCAAAACCAAAGCTCGAGCCGAGGAAAGCATGTGATGGGCTCCAGCTAAGTCGTTTCTCTCGACTAATCTCCTAGACTCGGCCACTGCTCGCGTGGCAACAAAAAGGCATCTCAGCCGTTCGATGCCAGGTGGCGTGGATGATCGGACAGCTTGTGGACGTGGGACCAACAAAGCTTGCTCTTTACCTTGGATTAGCTCCTGAGTTGACGGGTCTTTGTACGAGCATCTAACGGACAATACGTGGTGGGCCCCAACTGAACTCATTGGTGATGGGACTTTTAATTCCACCAGCAATTCTCTCTCTTCTTCTGCAAACAATTCCCCCAACCGGATTAAACCCGACCCTAGAGCCATGGGCCGACCCGCGTACGAATAAACTCCCGCAATCTCAGCTTGACTTGACCCGGATATAAATCCTAAATGGATCCGAAGGTCCTGAACCACCACGCTCAATAGACCTCCAACGCATTTGGCCAAAGTGTCGTCGGATGGAGGGGCGTGCGCGTGCCCATACGCGCTGCCGCAATTGAGTCCAACTGACAGCACCGGAACTTCTGAATGAGTTAAGCGCGTGGTGTACACGATCGACGACTGCCGCCTTTGATTGGTGGTGGAGCGATCGTCTACAGCGTCGGACAAGACTATTATGCTGGCGACGGTGTTTCTCTCACGGCGATCTTCCAGAACCTTCGCCGCCTTCTTAATTGCGTCATTCGCACTCGCGGTCGCTGTTCCATCCAAGGAGACAATAGCGTCCACTATCCGACGCGCAGACCTCCTCCCCGCCGTCGTCATCCTCCTCAGCGGCAGCAACCGTTTAGACGTGGATGAAAACGCCACGATGGAGAGCCTATCGGCGGCGGATAACGACGACACCACCAATCTCATTGCTCGTTTCATCATCTGAAGCTTCTCGTTAGTCATTTTCCCGCTCACATCCAGAACCGTTACCAAATCGATTGGAGCTCTCCTAGCATTCTTCGCCGGCGCCGGAGGAGCTCTAATCTTCAACACCACCACGTACGTCTGACTACTCCGGCCAACGGAGATCACGGCAGCATCCGGCGATATCCTCGTCTCAACATTTCCCAAGCCTAACGGCGTCGTCTTCTGAAAAGGACTCGTGCTCGGATAAAAACCTTGAAATTCTTCCAAAATATTGTCGTTATCTTCATCATTCTCGTCGGACTCGGGTATCGGGTTGAACCGAGCTCCACATGTTGGTGACATCAGTGGCTCGTCATCATTATATACTTTCAGCACGGACCGTCCGTTTCCCAGAGAATGCTTGTTAGACGGCGGCGTTTTTGGAGACGACGGGAATTCCATCTTTCTTTCTTTTTGATCTATTCTATTATGACTGCTGGTGCTGCTGACATGGTGAATGGAAAGTACGGGCATTTCCGTCCATGAAGAATTGCAAACCGGGCACTTGAGGGTCCCCTGCTTTCTCACGTGCCCGGCGACGCATGGAAAATGGAAGCTGTGACTGCACTCCGCCGTGAATATGGCTGTCCCTTGCCCACTTTTTATGCCATGTAAACATATTCCGCACCTTGTCTGCTGCAAGGAAAATTAAAAGGATAAAATTATAATATTAATTCATGAGTTCATAAAAAAAAAAAAAGACCCAAATTGATAACGTACCTTGGACAAGCCGAGGGTGGATTTAATAAGAGAAAAAGTTGAAGGGGAGCGAGGAGAAGATGGGTGGGAAATGGAGGGGCGGTGGAAAAATCTGGGGCTGTTTTTTGTACTGGTCTTGCATTGGAGCTTTGGACTTTCAGGTGGAGGCAGCGATGACGGTGGCGCTGGTTGCTCTGGTGGTGGTGTTGTTGCTGATGGTGTGGAAGTCTTGGTGGATGTGGTCCGACATCGGAGTCGGGGGCTAGAAACAGGCTGGGATTGTAACCGAGGAGTTGAAGGATTAGAGAAGAAGCTTAGCTTAGCGCTAAGCTTAGGAGTAGTTGGATTGCTGCTGGTACAAATTTTATCTTGCTTTCCAGTTGAGCTGTGGTTGCTGGAGTCTGGATCTCTGGGGATCGATGTACAGAAGGCTCTTCGCCATCCCAAAACCATTTTGAGCTCAACAATTTTCCCCTTCTTTTCCTCGCTTTCCTGCTTTAATACCAGGTTAGTTAGTTGGAGTATCTCTATTCTATTTGCTGCTGCTGCTGTCGTTGTTTAGTTGTTTGATGTGGTTATCTTGTAGTAGTTGATGATGGAGAAAAGAAAGGGATTTATTTTAGGGAATTGGAGGGACTTTGGTAACAGAGAGCACGAATGGGAATGGGAATGGGAATGGAAATGGAAATGGATAGACAAACCTACATTCACTAGGAGAGATTAAAAGGAAAAAACATTAGTGGAATTGGCAAATAAGACAAATTATATTAGTAGCAATAGTAAGTAAGGAAGTAAGAAGAAAAGCTTTTTGGCCTGAAAAAAGAAATAGTTGTATGCAGGTCCATATGGTGTGTATTTTCCTTTTCTTTCTCAAATAGACCCCAAAAAAGATCACTGCAAAAAGTTCCAAAAACTATAAATCCATCTGAGAAATCTCACTTGATCCCCTAATTGTACTATTTGATTACACAAGTCTTTTTACGAGGTGATAATGACAGTGCCACTACTATTTAATTAAAGCTTCGTGGGTTTGCTTTTTTTTTTTTTTTAACCAAGTGAGTAGCAAGTGGATGTTTATTTATGTTCATTTTTATTTTTTTCTTTTCCTTAACTGAACGTAGCAAGTCAACGGGGTCGGCTTTAGGCCCTGTCGACTGTCACCTTCCATTTACATATTTCGATGCAGTAATTGCCACCATATGAACACTGGACACCGACCCTCCTGCCGCCTGCCGCCTGCCATGAGAGATTCTCTGAGCAGTGGACAGTAATATACTAGTATTCTTAAGTATGAACCAAGAAGGGCTAGTATTGGTCTGCTCTTTCGCCTTACGCTTCGCATAAACCAACTTTGTTTTGTTAATGGTTGTGGTAATCTCTATTCTTTGATTCCCAAGATTTTTTTTAGATTTTTCAACTTTGCATTGCGTTTACTCCAGCCACGTAGCTTGCTATTATATTATTAACTGTTACACTTTGTGCCTATAGGTTCTTTCTTGCTTGTTCAAGCCTTGTAGTTTGCTCCTTCACTTTATTGCTTGTCAAATAAACAATTCAATTTAATTCTCGTTGCTCAGAGGCTGCTGGATGAAATATAATAACTCGTTAATGTTATAATCACTTTAATTTATCCTCTCCTAATTACAAGTTTATGGTCAAAACACAAAAGTCCTCTGTCAAAAGAAAATCTTAATATGATGTACAACAACTCGAGCCCAAAATCCATTTCTCTTCAATAGGCATTTAACATGTAATTGAACACTGCTAGTCTCTTTTTATTTTCAATGTCGTGAGAATTTTAGTGACTGACAACATAACTGCGTTGCATTCCCTATTACTAGAAAGCTAGAATTATTTGTACCGCGTAAACATTTTTGCTGAGGTATCACATCACATATCTTCTATACGAATTACTGAACTTTTGATTGAGAAACTACACTAGTTTTAGAGAAAGATTATAATGTGAAGGGGGTAAATTCATGGAATTGAATTACGAAAGGGCTAAGATGATGAGAATCGGCCAATATTCAATTGGAGGATATAAAAGTATAAAATTCAATTGGATCGCTGATAACATTGACAATTTTTTAACTCTCGTATGGGAATGAACGCTTTTATATTCGTATATATATCATGGTTGGGCGTTTTTCTCTTTTTTTTTTTTTTTGGGGGGGGGGGGGGGGGGGGGGGGGGGGGGGGGGCGGGGGTGTTTACATGGAATTTGCTATATCTGGTCGACCGTTCGTTTGATAGTAGTAAATGGAATACAATGGTGGCTATGATGAATAATGATGACCAATAATTCTAGAATCGTACTCTTCTTGAGAGTCTCTCATAAATGTTGGGGCAGTCAATGCCAACTAATCTAATCGAATCATATGAAAAATCTCTTTTTCTCTCTGTACACAAATCATTAATAAAAAAGATATGAGTACTTGAGTAGTTTGATATCCGTTGTAATTTCAATCCGTAAGTATTGTGAATGATTAAATGGCCGACTGAGTAGGCATACATTTCTGTGAAGCATATCAACATAACCCGCCGGAGAATTTATTGGCATACTTGGAGCTAATGAGTGTTGTGTGCTGCACTTTATTTGTATCAATAATGGATTCAATTGACCACCTGCACGTGAAATTACCAAATTTAATTCAAAAAATTGTGAAGTTTTATAAACATTAATAAGTTTTAGTGAATTTTTTTAAAAATAAAAGTTTACTACTTTTATATGTAAACAATCTCTCTTGTTAAGAATAGAGACAATGGAAGGTACGATGGCTGATGCTGTTGGGTCCCTAAGGCTTTGAAGGATCCCAATCAAGACAGCAGAGTAGTTGTCCAAACAGTAAACTTGGCTGGCTCTTGAGTTGGGGGTGTGGATGTACCACCAAGTACGTACTAGTATTGGGTACAACTATATTTGCTGAATTGGAAATATTGGCTTAGATTGGACTCGATATGGATGTAGTAGTACTGCTACTGTGAGAAATGAAGTGAAAAGGCATTGGAAAAACTGAACTAATTGGCCTTGGCACCCGCCCCAAAACCCAGTGGGGGATCACGGACTCGGTTAGTCCATCACCATTCTGATTTGACATGTTGCGGTGGAGTGGAGTGGAGTGGAGTGGACTGTCATGGACGTACGTACTCTCACGTGTTCTCTTTCTCGTCGGAAAAGTATACAATACATCACGTGTATTACCACGTGGTGCACTAGAACCAATAATTTATTGTCATGTAGCAATGATGGGTCATACCTTGTATTATTTGGCGATGTGTGATTAGTTCTAATGCACCACGTGACAGGTCACGCGCGGCGCGCGTGGTCCACGCAATACTCACTCCTTTCTCGTCGACCCTTTTCTTCATTTCTCCCTCACTTCCATCTCACTTCCATCCCTGCATAAAAATGTCTAATCCTCTCTGTCATCAGTTTGATTCTCCTACATTTTCTCTCTCATCGGAATTTGCAAACTCAACTCCATCCATGATCCATCCCCACCGAAGTATCTATCTTCAACGTTGACTCTCACCACCCTAAAGGTCGTAGTCACTCCTACTACAGATTAAAGTAGTACATCATTATTTACTTAGATTAACCTTTCCTTTTCTTCTTAATTACTAGTACCATTTTCTAACTGGGGTCGAGTGTACAAAAGCATGGTGCATTACTCATTTGTCTTCTCCCAGTTTAATTATGTCCCTCCTTAGCCCTTTTCGAGTTTAGACGATTTCACAGGGTACCGGTGGGGGTGGTTTGTGGAGAATCTCAAACAGGAAAGGTCACTTTTTGATCCTTAGAAATTAACGGTATCAATCTTCCTTTTTTTTTTTTTTTAATTTAATAAATACTGAGTCAATTTGATTGCTTTCAATTGAATAATATAGGAAGTACAAGTGAAGGCATGTGGTAGGCCACGTGGTTGGGGTGTGGCTGTGGGTGGGTGGGAGGGAGGCTTCGGAGTCTTCCGGCGCTGCCTCAGCCAGCTTGGGCTCCGGCGCAGGAGGACACTAAATGCGAGCCAGAGCTTCTCCTCAGTTCCAATGTTAAATTAAATTATCCAAGCAGAGAGGGGGGGGGGGGGGGGGGAAGAGAGAGAAGGAAGAGAGATAAATATTATTGTGAACTTAGCATTTGTGTTATATTAAGGGGTGAAATGAGCACCAATCTTGTTTTGTAGTCTTTATAGAAGATCAAAGGTCAAGTAGATTCATTGAAAGGAATAATAATAATAAAAGGTCAAGTAAGATATCCATGCTCTCTCTCCTCTCCCCCCCCCCCCCCCCCCCCTCCTTCCCCCCAAAAAAACTGTGTACATTATTGACAATACATGACACTTTAGCATTCTCACTGTTGACCTTGTATGTGCTAAAAAAAAAAAAACTGTTGACCTTGTATGATGAGCTTACAAGTTGCCTATTCTATAAGTGATATTAATGTATTGATGTGGTGCTTGATTAATATTTATAGTGCATACACCTAGGAGGTAAGTACTAAATGATCATATAGCCCAATTGTGTATGGCAGCAATCCATATCCTGTGAGATTTTCCTACTAGCCAATTTCGAGCTTCGTGGCGAAGATAAAATTTCAGAATATTAAGCATTACTAGAACTCGTATCATAATGATGTAAAGTTGTCTTGCTCAGAACTGTTCGATATAAATTAAAATTACTCAAACTTCTTGGCAGCAGTTGATGGTTTACACGGTTAGAATTAAGTTGTCCATGGAAATGACAGTTTTTTTTTTTTTTTTTTACCCAAAGCCAACAACTGGATGTTGAATGTAGTGGAGATATCTCTCTTCTGCAAACACCTAAAAAACATACTATTCGCCATTAAATCTTCTCTGAACCTTTTTATACTCTCAAGTGTTATACACACAGTAACATTTCATTTACATCCCGGGATTTTTCTAGAATGGATCACCGGTCTACGTAAGAATGTGCCTACATCCCTTCACTTTGCAAAACAGCAAATTGGTACTCAGCGTAGTGAATTTCTTGTAAATTGATCTTAACCGGAGTTTCCATTATGGGGTCCAATGTTATTCTTCTATCAACAATTTTCTGAATGTCCATAGACTAAGGGCTTGTTTTCAATAGTTTCTGATTTTTATAAAAACTGATTTTAGAAAAGTTAAAAATTAGTTGCACCTGATTTTAGTTTAAAAAATCCAAAAAAGTAATAAAAAAAAAGCAGTCAAGAACATCACAAAATAGATTTTTCAAAGATTAAATCAAGTAGAAAAAGTTATTGAGAACAAGTTCTAATTCCACCCACCGTCTTTTCCCAGCTAAAAACAGAAAAAGAAAAAAAAACACTGTAGAGTATTATTAAGAAACATTTTAAATATCACCATTGATATTTATAAACTATTTTCATTATGAAAAGAAGCTTTTGTGCTAAAGATTTATGCCTCTTTTATCGTGTCACAAGAAATACAATTGGGTTCATAAGATCCCCTAGACCACTCGAATCCTAGGACTTCAGCCATATATTATCTCCAAATAAAAATAAAACGAAAAAGATTTTCCCTTAACATTGTTTATTCATCTCTAATTATAAAATTGGCAACCACATGATCTGTCTTTGACCACAACGGCATACTCATTAATGAAGAATAACGATTGCTTGAGCCATAAAAAAATGCCAACCTTAAGTGGTTTGATATAAAATTATGACAATTTCAAACCATTAAGCATCAAGTATTACGACCAATACACATCACATTTTTCCTTTTGACTTCTCAAACAATAAGAACAGTGGTCCTAAACTCCTATATTTAATGCCAGGATCATCGACTGATTGATTTTAATTAAACTGTGAAAATCGCTCCCTGTGTACCTTAATTTATTTGGACACAAAAAAAAAAAAAAGAATTACAAAATCTCATAATTTGGTTACTCTTCTAGTTATCATTGTTTATAGACATCATGAGTTAGGTAGAAGAAAGCAAACAAAATATGGATTAAAAATTTGTTTGGGAGCATTAATCACAGATATTTAAGATGAAAAAGTTAAAATTATTCCCTACTTCTTCTGTGTGCTTTTTCAAAATTTTGGGTTAGATGCATGGTATGACGTACATGTAGATAGTAGTTGATCTGAAAGGTATCTCATTTTTCTATTGAACTACCACGACCAAAACTTTTAGGCCACATGGATGAGAAAAGATAGAAAGGATATCATTTGTTACAAAATAATACTACTTATTAATTCGAAAAAGAGTTGATTATCTATCTAATAATGTTAAAATCAATGAGAACAAAAATGTACTGGTAGTATAGTTGTCTTTGGGTTGGTGGTGGAGAATGGAGATGTATTAATTATTAAGGCACATGCCATGGACTCATTAACTGCTAGGATCCTCACCAACAAACTCCATAATTAGGTAATTGGATGAATAGTACTACTAGCACGAATTGCTTTTATGTGATATATACACACATGTACATTCATATATGTTGTGTGTATATATAGGAAATTTTCAAGTCCATGTGTATTAAAATTACTTTGTACCCAATCACATGCTGGTATGTTATTTCTTGACATTTATTTTTTTGATGGTACTAATTGGTAATAGTGAAGTGCTTCTAATGATAAAAATATTAGATTAAACGAGTTTAATACATGTGTATTAATAATTCATTAATGCACTATAAAACTAAACATGTGTGTGCGCGCCCATGTGCATGTCTATATGTGTATGTCTATGTACATCGAAGAGAGTTGAAAAATCACTATCTTGTTAAAAAGTTTTATACATATGCCCTTTTTGACCTGTTTGTTTCTCCTTTCAGATGATAAATATTTTTCACACACAAAATTGTAACGGCAAGCAGCTTGATACCAAGTTGGGATCAATGTTTCTTTATATATATAAATTTCACAAGCAAAATCAAGAGTATATTATGTCATGCAGAGCTTCAAAAAGAAAGTCTCTTTTTAACTGTTGGTTCTTTCGTACAGGAAGAAGGTTTAATCTAAAAAGAAGAAGGAAAAGGTGATACTATGAAAGTATCAATGGATCATCATCCCTGGTCGTGTATAAATGATAACAAACTCTAAAGTCCGAACATTGTACCTGGGTTTTACAATAAATGTGTGAGGGGAAGGGATCAATAACAATGCTGTGCACAACAGTAAATAAAATGGTGAACATTATCAAAGTGCAGCAGTAAATGCTTCAGGAAGCATTGGGGTCTCTATTAATAAAAAGTTCAGAAAAGAAAGCCACGCATAATAATGCCTCCAATTTCGGAACCAAAATAATTACAAAGCAAATGCTTTCTACCAGAATGTCTGTCATTATTTTCTATCCTTTTTGAGAAAGTTACAACACTAGATAGCTCAGTGAGTTGGATAAGAAAAATCTACATTGTTCTATATTACCAATGCTATCATTTAGTGAAAATTTTATACCAACTTAAAGAAAATTTAAGTTACAATTAGCCCAGAGAAATTTCTGTTAGCCATCTTGTAAAAATTTTCACTGTATTATTTCCACGATAACGATAGAAATAATACGATAAAAAAAAAAAATCAGACCCTGATTGAGGTTCATACGTGAGTTCTCGGTTAGGAAATTCATAATGTGCCCATTTTCTGAACGTGGATGTGATTAATAATGTTGTGCCGATTGGAGTTATCGTTGTAACCAATTTTATCTTGGTGGATGGTGGCCGAACATGTTAATTGTTTAGCTGTAACAGTGACAAGTTATAGTACTACAGTAGTATTCATTAATGGTTGGTGAAGCCTAACACCAAGTATGGTGAGTATGATGTTGAGGAGACGAAACGTATGAATAAAGCACCACTATCATTTCTAGGGCCAAAAGATATCTGTACAATACTTCGAACATTGTTCTATTTGTGGATAAATTTTTAGCTAAATCATGGGGACAGATTGATTGAAGAGTCCATCCCAAATGGGATCTCAATCATTTCTTGCTAACAATGACGCCAAAGATTTGTCAATTTGCAACCATGGCCGGCCATATATAGATGAACAGAAATGTGGACCTCCATGCTTTGCTTGCTGCTTGATTCTTTTGGGTGGTGGGAGAAACGCATGGAGTCAGTGGCACAAGAAAACGAAAGGGAGGAGAAAAATATTTTGAACAATGACAACTTAACAGCCAGAGTACACGATTTTGAAGCGCAACAATCGGTATTGAACTGTGCAATGTGGCAGCTTAGGGCACATATATATGAGGAAAGTAGCATTGATTATCTTTATGAGTTTGTTATTAAATGCTGTGCTGCATCTACTTGTAGGGTGGGGGAGGATGTTATCTCGTTATCCAAAATTAAAGGGTTAACAAGAAGGGGAACACGTTTTTGTGGGCAAATTGGTGTGACAGTTCCCAAAGTTTTTTTTTTAATCTGGATTGGTTCTTGAAGTCTTTATTTGTGTCAACTTGACCTTTTAATTTTCTGTTTTGCAATATTGAAGGTTAAAAAAACCATCAATCTTGTATTTGTTTCTTTCATTACCTTGTTTGCTGTTGATCATGTTTTGGATATCTAATTGTTAGTTGTTACCTTCTCGTCAAGCAAAAAATTTATCAAGATTATTCAAATTCTACCCTGATTTCCACCATGTTGGAACTAATTCAATCAGGGAAGACAGGATTTTCTTCAGACAAAAGGAGACCAAAAATGAACATGAGGACGCTATTTTTGTGTTATTTAATGAGTAATTTGTACTCTTTCCAGGAAACAAATTTTTAACGATTTTAACCATGAGGATATATTGTGGTTTTTTTTTTTTTTTTTTACTAAGTTGATTAATTGAACCTTTAAAGCTGAATTTGAGATATGAAAAAGTAGAGAGATTGCATATCCTCGTTTTCTTTGCTAAATTGCTTTTAAAATATCAAGTCATCAAAAAAAAAAAAAAACAATCGAACTCCACTTTATAGCCCTGTTACTTACAGAGCAAAAGCAATCCACCACTAAGTTGAAAAAAGAGCACGAAGGAGCAAGTAAATCTAGAATTTGCCAAATTACTTGCTCGACTTTAGTGCCAATCGACTTGTAAAACTATCAAAATTCAAGGAGCCAATGATGGTTGAAGAATGATTATGGTTGTTAATTTTTCTTCAAGTGCTTCCCCCTTTGCACTCAAAGATTGTGATCTTCATTGCGTTGAATTTTGCAAGAGAGCTTGGTTTTTAGCCAAGTGAAACCTAAACCAGAGAAAATGGAAAGCAGAATCACTTCATCAATGAGACTTTTTTCTAATAACTTAATCATAGCAGCACTTCCACTAAACTTTCCAGCTTTCTTCACTAATTGATTCATCATTGCATATAATCTATCACTTGACACTTCAACTTTTAACCAAAACAGTAACTAGATTTCTTGGGGATCCCATTAAGTAAGAAAACTTCCTAAATGTCATACTTCAAAGAAAACCAAGAAAATAAGAAATTTGTAATGTACTCAGCAATAAAGGCAGAAAATTATACTGCACCATATCTCAATTCCAATTTCTGCACATAACTAAATTGCCCACATCTTAATATTGCCTCTTTTGGGCCATGCCATCAACCTCCTACCAACGTCAGCACTGAGAGCTCTTAAGTTTGATTTCGTGCCGCTGATTTCGAAATATATGTAGTGACATATGACAGCTTTAATTTTGCCAAAGATAAACTATAGGACAAACCGAATTAAAAGGGTTGGGACTCGGGATTCCTTTGACAAAGACAGCACTGAGCCGGTATTCAAGCTTTAGATGATTGAATAATCTTTAAGGATTTCTGAAAGAGGATAAATCCAATCACCAATCACCAAGGTTTTTGTACTTAATGTAGTTGGTAATGATTAGACATTGCACTAATTTCCTAATGATTAGAAGCCGAAATAGTCTACTAGTACCACTAATGAGATACCAAAATGTAATAAAACCGGAAAAACCGCAAAAATCGTAGATTTATTAGGGTGACAAAGCTTAACTGGTGTTACTAAGTCAAACAGTTCGATTATCAAGTTTTTGTCATGTAGTAAACATTGGAGCTGTTGAATTGTTCAATAAGTCCAAATTCTTTGCTTCCAATTACCTAAGTACATTAGTGCATATCTCTCTGATCATGCTAACTGACAAAAACAATCTGTATGGATACTAGTATACTGGGGTGGAGAGTCTGCAGACAAATTTGCATTATTGAACCCACTTAGGGAATTCAACTTGAGCTAGATGCTAAATGCTTCAGCTTGGAACAATATGAATGGTTAATCCGAAGTCAACAAATCAGAGGATTTGCAGACACTTTTCAAGTTTTCATGATGTCACAGAATCCAAACTTTTCTTTCCTTGGCTTTTTTTATGATTACTGATGCTTCGAGCAAATATTTAATCATTTACTAGCCGTATTAGAGGGACCCCGGAAAAGGAAGGGCCGGGGGGGGGGGGGGGGGGGGGTTGGTAGGAGTGACGATCCCATGTCATGGCAATTCGGAGACTGATTAATGTGGCAGCATTATGTCGTGGTTTTGGGCAGGATTTTAGGACGTGCACTATGTATTGCTCCAAGAAACCGAAGACGTGCACTATCAATTGCTCCAAGAAATTAAAAACTTTCTGAAGCAAAATTGTGGGCTGAGAGATCACCGCGAAAATACGAAAACATCTTAGCCTCTTGATGCAATAACCATAAGATCACCAAGAAAGTGGCCAAGAATACAAGAAGCTCCTTCATGCATGAATATGCTAGTTTCCCTCTTTTCTTTGGATTCCCTAGTGTTCATCTATCTAGGATCAGCAATGGCTAATAAACGGTTTAGACCAATTTTGTAATGTTCCATGCCAGATGTAAGGAGAACTAACTTCGACGTCTGAATAACAGATTACATGTACATGTATCTATCTGATCATCACAGAAGATTTCTTATTTAGCTTGCATTGTTGACCGGGGAGCCTGTCGATATCTAGTTCAACACCCAACCGAAGAACTGCATTCATAATTGGCCCAAAATGTAAACAAACTCTCAGAAGAAATTTGCCGCCCTTCACTACAGTTTACAAGCATATAAGTGCATGCATACGAGAATTTCTGGAGCTTTGGTCCCCATACTCTATGATCAGAAAGTGGAACATCCAAAACAATACAGGCAGCAAGTTAAAAATAGTATGTTAACAATAATGCAGGCAGCAAGTAAAAATAGTATGTTACAAAACACAAGTCTCAACAAGTTTTTTCAATCACACATGCCACATATGGCGGTTCAAGCTATTACATTTCTCAACAAAGAAATATCCGACTCCACAATTATTGAGATACATAATATTGCAAATAAAACGCTTTTCAAGGACAGAGATTCACTTGAACTTGTAAATCCAATCAAAGCATTGGTGACACGAGAAACAAAGAAACCAAGGTCTGCACTCTGCACTCCATTCGAATTTATTTTGTTAACAGCGATCGAATCTGTTAAAACATTCTTCCATTTACTCCCTCCGCTTTAGCCTCTCCCCACTCTTGACTGGGCAGCAAGGAAACCATGATCACCATGCCCAGGCATGAGCTAAATCTTGTTCTTGGACTTCTCCATGGCCCTGGGAGCTGCAAATTAAACCAAAGATGTTTAGATATGTTTCACTTGTTACTTGATTAAGTTATGAAGTAAGATGCGCAAGGGAGAGACAAAACTAGCAAATGAATTTCATCAGATATTATTGTCCAAGCAGACATGTCTATAATGCACGGAGATGCCCCTTCCATTTTCCCCTAGCTTTTACGAACCTATATGATAGGATTAAATGCAGCCAGATTCAATGTAGACTAAGGTGCAGGATTATCTTAGTATGACCTCAAAATGCATATGTAATTACAATCCAGCTAGTGAAATACAAAGAAAAACGATTGCCTTGTTTCACCTTTAGCATGTATCTGAAAGTTAAAAACTACTGAAGCTAAAAATTGATTTGCAGAATGTACCAATAGGTATAATATACCTAATCCAATGGCATCCGAGCCCTTCATAATTTTCAGCCTCTTGCATGTTTCAATGAACATTCTGCCACACATGCAGTCAAAGGTTAACAGCACAAATCAAACAAAGGGATGCAAAACATGAACGATACAAATAAGATGCATACAGTTGGACGCTACAAATTTCAAGTCAAAATGAATCATTTGCTGTTTTCACAACAATTCAAAGAACAAGGTAAAAAAAAAAAAAAAGACGATTTATGATCAATCCAAGGTACATCAAAGTTCAGTACCAGCAAGAGTTTAAAAAGAAACACATTTCTCTCACCTGTTAAGTGTCCAATACCTAGTATACAATACATACAGAAAAGATCATTGCTGCTACCAGCTAAGAAACATCAATATTAGGATGGTCTTTCATCATGCTCTAAAAATAAATTCCCTTTTTGTGAAAATATCATGCTTTAATTTGTATGGAACCACTAAAATCTTCAAAAGATTAGCCTCTCTCTATTATGCCCGGTGAGTGTCTTGATTGGTATGGAATCTGTGTGGTTGACTATACCAATTTTGAGGATACCAAAGCCTAAGAAGTTCATTTCCAGCTTGCTGATTGATATTTGCAGGCTATTCATCATGTTTCCTTCCAGTATATAGAACTTGGTGCAAAAAGAAAGCAACGAGAAATTTAATACCATGCATGTGAAGACAGGGAACAGCAAACAAAAAAAATAACAAGAAAAACAGAAGGCAAAAAGGATTTGCTTAGTTCTATCTTTATGTGCATTTTGTTATTACTGCGACGGAAGTATTGTCAAAAAAGAAAATCAATGCTCTTTTTCCCTTTATTTGTTCTAGTTATTCAATTTGATTATGTAGATTTTTTTTTTATTCCTTGCTATTTATTATCTATTTTTACCTATCAAGATATAAAGTCTCAACATGCTATTTTTCTATTCCAATAAAGGCTTCCCAAGTTATTTAAAGAAGAAAAAAAAGAAGTAAACTCAAAATTCTGCAAGATTTTCCTGCCCCTACAGCATCATGGCCATAGTATTTAATTCATTATACCTGCGGTTCACAGGAGGATGTAAATAATGGAAACACTATAGGCATGCAAAATCATGTTAAATAAACTGAACTTACTCCCATGGTACATCTCCCACTAGCATCCAATCACCATCCTTATCCTCATATGTAAGCACATACTCGGATCCATGCAATAGGTCCTTCAACTTGCTCTCAGTCAGCATCTCCTTCCCTGAAGCTTCCTCGGCTCCACATTGTCCTGAAGTTAATAGACGGCTGAGTTACACAAACTTCTTGTTTTCATTGCAACATAAACCAATACAAACAAATAGAATCAGCATGAAACGGCATCACCAGGACATCAAAGAAATGCTCACTTAAGGTAAAACAACTGAACATCTTCTCTAGAGCCGAAGAAAGTTCTTGATATGCGGAGTAAGTTTTTAAGTCCACCTTCCTCAGATACGGCGCACCATCCATACTGACCTTGATGAAGAGAGCACCTGAACTTGGTTTTCCATCATCTTCATTATTATTCTTTGAAGTGGTAGCAAGTGTATTTTTCCTGAATGATCTAATAGGAGGCCAACCAACTACCTGTGCCCTACAATGTAAGAACAATATTAATTAACTGATGGAGTCATGGAATTTTCAATCCTGTTTATGCAGTACTTGGTATTTTCCATTTCTTTATGCAGCTATATGCACTTACTTAGCAGCAGGAGTGCTGTTGTTGTTCAAACTATTCAACTTAGTATGGTTCGGTCCGTTTCCTGCATGAGGCCCTTCCACCGATGCCTTTGACTGTAGGTCACTTGGTTGAGTCCCAGAGGACCTGTTAGAAAGCACAGTCATGCCAACTTTCCCAGCAAATTTTCCTTGTTCCACAGATTGAGGAGTTTCAGGATTGGAACCACCAGCAGCAAAAATCCAGTTTCTTTCAGAGAAAGTTGAGGTTTTCATCTCTGAAAATCCATTAATAGTGTCTGAGAACCCTCTTTTGTTTCCAGAAACGACAGCCTTTTGTGATGATGAGCAGATTCCATCTTTTGAAGGAAGCAAAGGAAACAAAGGCTTTTCATCAAATTTCTCAGAGCTAAGCTGGCAAAATTCTAAATCCCGTTCCGGTGATTGAGATCCAGGAAGACCAAGCCTCAATTCTGTAGCCTTAAGATTTAAACAGCTCTTATTCTCTTTTGGCGTGATGCCAGAACTGTCCCCTGAGGAGGAGTTAGATAGTCCAAGATAATTCCATTCTTTCAGTCCTAATCCATTTTTGGAGACACAGTCTACAGATGTTGAAGAAGCCAACAAAGAAACATTGCCCTGCCCATCCCCTTCAATACCCAACAGCGGTGGAGACATTTGAAAACCTCTAGATAGCCTTTCAACCTGCTTAAAATACTATATAAGAACTCGGCCATCACAGTATCATTTATTGACTAACGAGAGAGAGAGAGAGAGAGAGAGAGAGAGATGCAATTCCTCTGTTCTTATAACAAACCGAAGATGGAGCAAAAAACATCAAGCCTTTTAAGGTCATAAAATGCCTATTATGTCAAATAGAAAAGGACATAGTAATAAACCGTTCAAACTCAAACAGAAACGGCAAAATACAAGCCACCGTGGTTTGGCATGGCATCTTTGGCAGATCAATATTAATTATTACAAAACAAAAAACATAAATCACATACGTTTCCAAATTCCAGTTACTTAATTACAAAATCAAAATCCCAACAAGCAAAAGTCATATGCATATCTCGGAAGAATTTTCTACCGAATTTAAAAGTCTAAAGCTTTACAAGGCTCCAAAAGCGAAAGCTTTCAAAACAATGCTACAAAAAATGGAATAACCACACAGTACAACCAACCCACACACCCCCCCCCCCTCCTCCCCCGGAGACCCCAAATAATTTCAAAAAAAACAAAAAATCTAGCCGAGTTGGTAACTTGATGAACAAAAACCATATCAAACGCATAATCATAGAACAAAATAAGCTAACGGGAAACTAGGAAAGCAAAAATCAAAACTTGATTAACATGACCAAAAAGGATATGCAGAATTTTTATCCAAAACTACACAAACAAGTGCAGGATCTCATCATACAACCCTCAAACTCATCAAATACCACCTTATTAAAAAGCATAAACCAGAACCAAGAAATCAAAACTACCAAAGTAGCTACAAGAACACGTACCTGAAACTAAAAATCTGAGCTTGCAGTCAAGAATAATCCAACACCACCCGAGCAGAAAGAACGAACGGCTAGTCGCAAAACTTCAAGCTTGACACCCCAACAAACAAGAATGCAAGAAAGAAAGAAAGAAAGAAAGCTTAGAAAAAATAGTGAGAAAGAGGATTGGTTTCAGGGACCCTCCATTATTATTAAGGCAACAAGCAGCAAAGCACAGAAGAAAGAAAGAAAGCGAACAAAAGTAAGATAGATAGCTGTTGGCGTTGGTGTTGTGTGTTCTGAGAAACTCGAAGCAGTGAAACCCACCAAAAAATTAAAATACAAAAGGGAGTTAGGGGGGCAATTTGGATATTTTAAGAAGAAGCTGTGTCGCATTTTTTGGGGATGAGATGGACGGGTGAGATTTCACGATGATGGAAAATAATTGCCTGACGCTGTTACCGGTAGTTTGCAGGGAATTATTTCTTGCGAAAACAGAAAAAAGTTTTCGTAAAGAGGGTTTTCCGGTTCTTGCTTTCCGGTCATACCGAACATCCGCTGGCTTCTTCATACTTGATGTGAAAGTACGGATTTGGCCCTACGGTTGTCCGGAGGAGTTTTTAGCCCTTCCATGAACTTTTACCAGGATTAAAACTAATGTACGATGAAGATCAAAAAAAAAAAAAAAAAACTAATGTACGATGACAAAGTTAAAAATTATATTTCATGTTGAGTATTAAAATTACAATAGATAAATGCATATATATTTTGACTCAGTATTGAAAAATAGTGTGCTTATAAAGAAAGAGGTAGAAAAAAAGAGTATTGGTGATTAAAATAAATATAGTGATAATACGTTGATGTTTAATATTATGTACAGTACGAAAAAAAATATTACAGTTAACATTTCACTAAAAACTTAAAATGAATGGGGTTTTTCAAATATAATTTACGGTGAGATCTCTACACATAGAAAGAAGTGTAATATACGTTACTCAATTTCCATTCTCTTTTTAATGATTTTGCACTTTTGTTTCAAGTATAAGACAGGGAAGAGGTTAATTTCACATCTGACCTCCATTTGATTGAATAGGCGAACGATAAAAGAGTATAGATGACATGTCGTGAAAATGAAATATAGATTAAAAAACATGCACAAGATGCCAAAATTTCGAGCGAAACATGGAGTTATGAAATTCAACCTAGTCAACATTATTAGAACAAGCAAATAAAAGCCAAAGATTTTGAGAGAAATATGAGGAGGTCGCGCAAAGATCTTCCTTAGTCAACGCAGGCTTCCTAAGATTGGTTGCTTGTTTGTTGCTTGCCAAAACAAAGATTTAGTTTGGATAGGTATATTTACTATTTGTTTCTCAATGATAAACATGTCATATCTAGTAAAACCAAAAATGTCATATTTTTATTTTAGGATGGTGAGTTATAAAGTACCATCTCATTACACATCTTTAATTAATTTTATTTATTTGGGCACGTCTTTAAAAATATCAAACACAATATCTTTGTTTGCCAATTGAATCATAATACGACCTAATAAGTCCCATATATATATATATATATATATATATCGAGAATATATATTGAGAATATAAAGCTAATCTGCTATTCTATTTTCAAATTTCAGCACTCTATTTCATCACGGTGTGTAAAATATCACAACTGAAATAATCGAATGGGATGCGCAAACGCAAGAAATGTATCTCAGACCGTACTCCCACCGCATACATGAACATGATGAAGACCAAAAAAGAGGTAGACAAAAGGGGATTACCAAATCTTGACTGTAATGATAAAAAAAAGAAACGAAGTGAAGAAGATAAACACAGTTTTCTGTTCATGTTTACCCAAAAAGCATCAAATTCAACAACTCCATGATTGCCCACAAAACATGCTAACTTCTTGATATGACTCAAATACCCTCGATCCCTATCCCCACGTGGTCTCTGTCCCTACGTCTTGATCCCACCACCAACTCCATCACAGCCGTCAATCGGGCTCCACTTCCCTTACTACTCAACCGATCCATTCCATTCAGACAGCGTGGGAAATAAAAGAAAGGATCCCACTTGTACTGCAGCTTTTGCATTACAGGTCTAGTTAGTTACGTTGTTGGTTATCATCTTAGTTCTAGTCCTAGGCGTACCAGTTGGATTTGGCAAAGCTTGGAAGGCACAAGAGCAAGCAACTATTCCACCAATTGACATTTAACTTCAGTTAGACAATTATCATCAACTCTCAATTGCTATATGTAGAAATTGGGTAAGGGGATTACAAGTTGGCTCTGGACCAACCCAAACAAGTTGGAGGCAGTGTAACTGATCAGTGAAGATATATAACTCGTCAGTAAAAATATGTAACTAATCAGTTAATTTGTAACCACTTCTTATTCCAAAACGATATTGTTTTTTGACACCAAATTTGACCATTCTGGTTGCATCTCATCCATCTATTTTTTACATTTTTAATCCGAACCATAAACTAGTCCCAACTAGGACTTGTGAGGCCTCTTCATCGTAGAAATTCAACATTTATTACCATACAATATCATAAAAGTGTTCACTAAAAATGTTCAAAGAAGTAAGACATATGAAAATTTTGTATATATAACAATATAGTATCATAACAATAAAGAGTCTATTAAAAATGTTCAAATAACAAAAAAATAGAGGAAAAATGTATTTAATTTACATATGGTATCATGTTATTAACATCCGAATTCTATGTTACGCTAGTCGTATCACACATCATTATTTCAAATGTTGTGCAACTTACATATGATATCATATTATCAACATCCGAATTCTACGTTAGGCTACTTGTATCACAAATCATTATTTCAAATATTGTGTATTTCGCTACATTGTAACTCATTATTCTAGTTATCATCCATCAATTTTTTTTTTTGGGTCTCACAATATATATAGGAGCCAAGTTGATACAATATTGACAATCTAGAATATATCAAAATATAACAATGTTGTGTGGGTTTGGTTATTCAATTTGTAACGAGAAAGTATAGACTCATGAAAATTTTAGTTAAGAAGACTTGTCTAAATGCTCGTTGATTGAAAGAGAAGAATACTTGCAGCTTTCAAGATCATATGCAGAGGGAACAGAGGAAAACAAGGTGTGGATGTGGGAAGAAAAGGAAAGGAAAATAGAGGGAGAGATAAATGGTGGGGAAGGGGACAAGAAAGCGGCAACGGAACTTGTATTGCCGGGTGGTGACCAGGACATTCAACCTCCTTCTTCGCTTTCTTTTTCCTCGCTCCTCAACTTTCCATCATTACCCCCCTTCACCTCCTCATTTATTTGTCTGCACATCTCTGTTAATGTTAATAAAAAAATACTACCACCAAAACAAAATAATAATAATAAAAAATTTCTCCAATGTAGTAGGTCTTAGTTGACTTGGGTTCAAGTTTTTTGAGCCTTTTTCTTCTCATAGTTGTGGTTCAAACCAGTTTGTAATATAATAGTTCTTGAAAAAACCAGTGCCATCCTGGTGAAGCCTCAATCTAATCGTGGTGATACGCTTATTCTTTCAACAATGGCAACTATGGATTGAATCTATAATTCATAACGGGTGAAAACTCTCATAATAATCTACATCTTTTTGCCTTTCAACCGAGCAAAGAATTTTTAAACATGAAAATCTTGGTGCAATAAGAATGATTAGCTGCCACTCGGCTTTTGCACGCTCGGTCTCTATTCCTCCATCCCACCAAAAACTCATCCAATATCATTCATATTTCGTACACGTATTCATGTATAAATATGAGAGGAAGATACATCACATGTCCATGCCTGAGTTTCCTTGTAACAGCCCACGTTTTTACACATCATCACGCTTCTGCTATTGCTTTCTCTTTCGCTATAAATGATATCTGCGTATCAAAAAAGTGGATTTTTGTTGTATTATTAAATGCTGAATCTAAAGCTTCTGTAACCATTTTCGGGCTAGCTTTTGCCTTTTGGCGTTTTTTTGCGAATAATAAATACTTTCTTCGACAAAGAAGCAATCGAAAAATTCCAAGTATTGATTTGCTAAAGTTGTTTTGAAGTTTAAGCTTGTAACTTTTTAACTGCACAGGGTAACAAATTATATCTATGTTTAGTTTGTCTAACGGAGAAGGCAAAGACTTAACAATATTAACATCTAAGATGATGTGGTTCGACCCAAAAAAAACTAGCTCGCTCTCGCTCTCTCTCTCTCTCTAAAATTATTGTAATGTTTCTTACCGTGTAGTTAAACAGATTTTATAAGGAGATATTCCTCCAACAATATGTAAATGTTTTCTTAAAATTGAACGAAAAGGATAGAGGAAAATTTTCAAATAAATTTTGAAAATTTATTAAAGAACACAAAAGAAAAAGGAAAAAATTTTTAAGATGAAAACTCGGGAATAAAAAATTTCAACCAACATTTGGCACTCAAAATGTTAGGTAATAACTAGCCCCACTTATGCATGTATATCCATATTAATACTTTGAGACTTGTAACATAACTCAAAATTACTTTCTCGTGAACCTAAAATTTTGTGCATGCATTACATAGCATATGGTATATGTGTTAACCATTTGTAGCAAGAAAAGTGCAAAGGGTAACATAATTTGCAATTGTTGTATTGATTAATACATTACGTATGTGATGCCAAAAAAGAAAATTTTGCCGGCATTGCTTTTGTATTACTTCGTAAATGATGTTATCATTAACATTGTATTTTTTATATCAGTTTTAGGCCACAACTTGGTGTAACTATTTCCAGCGCACGGCATATCATTTCAGTCTATTACAATCTGGGACGAAATAATTCGTTGTAAAACATCCCATTTGCATGAGTGATGGGACAGAATTAATTAATTTCTAAATGGCAATCACTGTTATTTAAAACTGAAAAAGAAAAAACAAAAACGAGAAAACACTCATCCACAAAAGGGATAGGAGATAATCCTATCTTATCGTATCCATGATCCAATTAATACACTCAAGAAAGGAAAGAATTGGAACGGCTCCTTCGATACGAATCAAATTCATGGAGGATATGTTATCTCGAATAGATTATGTCATATGAAGGTTTGAAAGTCATGTTTTGAAAGGAATAATTAATAATTGAAGTAAATAAAATTTTTAGTGGAAATGGTAGCTTTAGAGCCACAGAATTTAAAGTGGCTGCACTATGCCACGATAAAGGGACCCAATGCCGGTAGGAAATAAGGGCAGAAAACCAATTGTTTCATGCAGTAACGGGCCAAGATATGTAGTCAAGAAATCAATATTTTGAGATGTATGGTAAATAGTATTTATTTTTATACTTCTGTTACGAAGTTTACAAATTTGTTTATGATAATTTATAATTTGTTGAAAACGTTTTTGCATGTGGTTCGATATACTATTATTGCCCTTTGTCCGTACCGGAAGGCTTCTGCGTTGCAGGTGATTCTAAGTTTACCTTTAATATTACACCAAGGACGAGGGTGAGAGCTAGTGAATGAGGCCATGTTCCCTAACACTACTACAATATGAGACTTCCACCCAGCGTGGCACGGTTTCAATGGGCCTCAATGATCCACCAATATATACAACGTTATTCGTACGTCGGATACTCTTTTTAAGTCTTTTTTTTTTTCAGAATTTTTATGGAGAAGGGATAAATCTAAACCCTCAAACCAATCTAAAAACAATTGCTGACTTTCAAGTTGGTCTAAGGAACTTATCTACTCTCCACTTGTAGAGAGGTTAAAAACATTAGTGAGTGAAGTGATAATTACCCTTTAGTAGCAACTCCCAAGTTCTCTTTCTCCTAGTCCCACGTCGATTTAGATACTCTTTTAAGTCTTACCCACAGAAAATATGTCGTTAACTCCTGGACACACCATCTCACCAGCATTAATGCGCTGTCTGAAAATTCTGACTTGTTAATTGTTTTGAGCATTATGATTAGAAAATAAGAAGCTGAAAATTAACTTGTTTTAGCCCCATCAACACCCCCCCAGAAAAAAAAAGAACAATTTTTTTCCTTATTAACATGTAGAAGAATATTTGGTAAATGGATGGCTAAGTAATTTTCTTCAACTTAATTACGCTGTTATTACCTAGCCATCTGGCTGACATGCAGTACTAACTTGAGAAAACCAGAAGCTCGAGTCTTGAGGGCGAAATGATGCCAACCAAAAAACAAAAAAAAACGTAAGTGTAAATTAGGAAATGTATGGGCCAGTCAGTATGCAAATAAGAACAAGCTAGTCCGGTTTTGCAACACGTACATATGGCTTATGCTTAATCTGTCATTATTAGATTATGTAGTTTTTCTTTCAATAATTTTCAATGGCATCTAGAACCAGCTTGCCCATATATTTGCAAGGGTCGTAAATTTTTGGCTTCAAAGTATGTTATGCTAGCAAGAGTCAAATTGAAAATATCAAACCATATAGTACTACTCTCTACTGTGTTTGCTCAGTTAATGTCTAAACAACCTACGTACTGCGGACAGTTAGCCAACCATTAATCATGCTTAGAAATATTGTCCTAACCTGCCGTTCATGGCGGTCTACATATACAGGAGCATTGGAAATGTATCGTCAGTGCTTGACTCACACTTTAATGCAATATGATATCTTAATAGTCTTATTTGTTATGGATGCAATCATGTTCCAATGTGTGGAATCTCAAAGACATACACAGAAATGGTAAAGGTCAATGCTCCTGCAATTGAGGGAGGGGGCACTCAGCACCTACCGACCATCAGGAATTAATAAATGCTGCTCTTATAGGTTACCACATATCTGAGAGCTCACGTGTGAGAGTTTGCAGTCCGCAAGTACTGCTGCAAGAGGATCTTACTGTTTCGAGACTTGCCAACAACCCGCAATTCCTGTTTCCCCTTTGTTTCTACTGGACGGATCTTGATTTTTCGTGGATGAGTTGAGAGAAATGCGAGTAATAGTAATACAACCCAAAAAACTTTTTGCACACCCAACCTACTGTGTATTTTATCTACCTTACATACTTGTTATTTGGTCAGAAAATTATTTAAAGGGACATGTAAGAAATTAAAAATGGTGTCTGAATATCATAGTTTTGTGCGAAAAATATCAGACTTGGTTGAAAGTTGTGATCAAAATGGTACTACAAGGAAGAAGCTCTAGCACGTGCTAGTTTATCATCTTATTTTGTTTCATGCGTATGTGACAAGTTAAGGGTAGGTGGGCAAAATATGCGGTTATCCTATCAAGATTTTGTAAACTCAATTATTTGTCCCTCTTTTTTTTTTTTTTTTTTGTCTACTTTTTTATATTAGTGTCAAAGAACTTTACTGTCAAAATCATCATCCACAAAGACCTTCTAAAATTTTAGCTGTTTTCCTTCAAATTAGGTCCGGTAGTGAGGGGATTAGCGGAACAATATTAAATGCACTACGTGCATTGTCGCGTGGCATATGAAAACCACTAATTTATCGACGCATAGTGATAATAAATCATATTTTGTATTATTTGACAATATATAATTAATTTTACCACGTGACGTGCATAGGACACTTACTGCCCATTTGTGGATTAGCAATTTCAGTCAGTGTATACATCCTTGTAGAAATGATCTGCAACTGTAATGGGCCTAATAATTTAACGGGAAGGAATTAGCATAGACATGTATAGATTGCCTTGATGGGCCTACTTATCTGGGTATGAACATGACAGCCATATTTTGTCACAGCACCAGTAATTAGGCTTTGTGTTGATCAAATACAATCGGCAAAAGTATATCCGCGAATGGTATTGGTGGGCCTTTAAGTTGAATAGAACCGGTCTAATTTTGCACCAAACTTTTGAATGGATTCGGTGGGCCTTTAACTTGAAAGCTATGTTGTTTAACAGCACCAGTAATTAGCCTTTATGTTGATCAAATATAATTGGCAAAAGTATATCCGTGAATGAATTCGGTGGGCCTTTAACTGGAATAGAACCGGGTTAATTTTTCAGCAAATTTTTTAGTTGGGCTGTGGGAGACACCAGCAGCGCAGCTGATTAACCTAATAACAGGAGGTAATTAAAAGTGCATGGCACCGTCGCAATATCTTGAGTGAATCGCATATTCCAGTCGAAAGTTAACCGCTTTTCAGACGGGATTTATTGCAGTAAAACTATGGATACTAGTGTAAAAATTTATTACCAAATAAAAGACTGTAAATTAAGGATTCTAATTTGACTAGATCCGAATGCTTAGCCCTGTTCAAGATATAGTAGGCCCCATGGCTTCTAAATGCTTCGTTGTTTATTATTTTAGTCATAGTCAGGAATAATGACATGGAAGTTCTCGTGAAATGTATCTATCATTTTACGCATGCTTTTCTTTTTGGCTTATTTATATTGACGAATCCAGTCTTCATCCCTTGTTTTGCACCTTTTTGTCTTCTTGAATGCATGCATAAATGTTATTCTTCTTATCAAATCATATTTTTTCCCGAGAATAACTCTCTTGTTAGGCTATAACCTCGGTAGAAATTGACATAACCTTGCCTCCATGGCTAAAAGCCGCACAAAGTAAATACCTATATTGGCTCCTTCTTTCATGACATATTCCATTCTGAGCAAATTGAAAATTGGTATCTTGATTTTGACACACTGTACAAAAAATTGTTACCCTTGTCCTGCTTTTGTGGATCCACTCATTATGCAGTCTGGATTTACTAGATTGAGTTAAGTGCAATACACCGAGAATTATCTGCATACACTTCCGAGGATAAGCTCCAATTCAACATGCAGTGGGACGTAGTGCACTGGCTTACAGAAAAGTCTAAGATGCAGCTTTCAGACAGGCTGGATAGAGAATGCATGTTTAGATATTTTGAAACTACTCTGTCAATCTTTGGCAGTTGAGCTGTGGGGATTCGGGACCACACTATGACAAGAAGTACCAAGAAAGAGAGTTCTCTAATCAGCGTATTCACAAGTCCTCCGGCGGCTCCGGAGATGGATTTTTCCTGAATAAGATGTAATTGAAATGCAGCCAAGAAGCCATATATGCCATTGTTGAGCAGCCTATTTTGAATCCAAATGAAAAACAAAGGTCGCAAAAAGCTAAAATTGCATGTCTATCCTAACAAGTAGGCCATTATAGTTAATAATATCTACTGGATTAGACTAAAATAAAGGATAAAGAAGACAACGGAAGTGAAAATAACGTGCAATTGACTTGGACCTAGTGCCCCAATTTACTTGAGCCACTCTTAATCTTGACAAAAATATGGTTGTGCCTGTTATAGATTATACCTTGATTTGTTGCTGAAAAGAATTAACCAAATATACTAATCAGGTGCTAATTAATATTCACCCTTGAAATTTGCCTAAAAATTTGCTGTTGCACCAAGTTTAAGATAAGGCCGTATATGTGGACTGGCCAACGGTTGAACTTCCTACCAGCTTCAGCGTTGAGATGCAGATGCAGTTGGTTGTTTTGGAGTACAGAGTTTTGAGTCTAGTGCTGCAGCTGTTCATGGCCCAAATATAGTTGTCAATCTTAGTGGCTGTAGTCATTATTTTACTTGAACATTTTTTCTTCTTTCTTTTTGCTTTGATAATTAGAGAAGTCCACTGGTAAGCAATTTGCAAAAATTGGCATGAAAAAGCACAAAGCCAAAAACATTTTACTAATCGTTTCAAACTTGAATTCCTTGGAACGAAACATGAAAGCGAAAGTTGTGGTCACTGGGGCATAAGGAAAGGAGGACGGAGGGCTTGAATTTTTTAGATTAAAGTTACCTTTTGCTGTTTCCTGTCTCTGGAGACTGCAATTGCACCTCTTATCGGAAATTGGTACTTTTTACTACGTGTGACTCTAGTCATTTGGGTGGTCAAGAACGTATACTTAGCAGTAACTAGTAAGTTGATTACACCCGTAAAGTTACATTGCTTCCTCCGTTTTTCCATTTATGCTCCTATCCACGCCCTTCCTGCTTATTCGACAAGCTGTTCTTTAAGAACCCAAAAGGTCACTTTGCTGTTTGTTTGTCAACACTTTTATTTCACAAAGCTGGACAACACATGCCAAATCATTAATGATCTGATCTCACAGTCTCTTAACTTCTCATAACTGACAAATAATCCTAGTATCTCGGATAATAGAAAATAGAAACTGCTCTTTCCCAGAACATGATTCCTGGTAGAAAGCAATGCCCTTAATTGGACGGACGCTCCAATAGTTTAAAGCCCCATACATAAATATTCGTATTATGCCGAATGAAATTGCCAAGTGGTAGAACAAGAATGCATCTTCATGTTTCAGGCTTTAATTAACCTCACACTTTTCCAAGTTAATCAAGGCACTCAAGTATCAATAGACTTCAAACCATGTGCACTACGCAAGAAATGCGAGCTAAATAAAAAGTTGCAGGCTGAAGAAAACGGGAAATGCCAGGACAAAACCGGGCCCAACAAAGTGGGGACAGGCCATAACAGTCTGCCTAGATTACCCCGAATCAGCGGCGGCCTCCAGCTGAACAGCACACATTTCGTCTTTCCAAACATCACATCTGATTTCACATTCAGACAAGAGGTTTTACCCGTTTCTTGCATCTTTTTCTTGTTCTTGAGTTAATACATGGCCCGCGAAGGAAGCAAATTAAGCATAATGGCTTTCATGCTCCTCCACCAAAAAATAGAGTCATTCTATCGTGGACTAGATTTATAGGCAGAACTCGTGAACCCAATGGTAGATGAAAGTGTTAATAAAATTTGGTATTATTGAGTTTACGGTAACACCTATGTACCCAATTCATTCTAAAAAGGGTTAATTACTCCATTGGTCTCTAAACTATTTCATGAGTGTCAGTTTAGTCCCTCAACTTTTAATTATGTCTATTTAGTCCCTCAACTTTTATATTTGTGTTTTATTAGTCCTCAATACCAATTGATGACAAAATTGCCCTTCTACTTTTATGACCTTTACTGTTTCTCTTCTTTCTTATATATTTTTTTAATTTATCCTTTCTCCACATTCACTATCTTTGTCCTCATCATTAGAAACCTAATTGCATACTAGCTTCTTTCTTTTTTTCATGTTTATATTGATTGGTTCACTTGAAAAGTTTAGAATTTTTTTTATTCTCTTGAGATTTCTAAGGACAAATAAAAGAAAAAAAATTAAGAAAATGATTAAAAAAGAAAGACATAAATGTCTACAATCAAGTAAATAAAATTGAAATCTTAAACCTTATGTTTTTCTATTTTAATATTTTTTTGAAGTTTTCTTTCATTTTATTTCTTTTAATTGTCTTCTTCATCTCAAGAAATATGAAAAACACTCTAAATTTTTAGATAAACAAACAATATAAAATTGCGAATAAAAAGGTAATGTTTGGTTAAGTTTTTTGAGAACACAATTAAATAGAAGTGCAATTTGCCATTTATTGGTATTAGGGACCAATTGAACACTAATGTAGAAGTTGAGGGACCAAATAGACACAAATAAAAGCTTGGGGACTAAATTGACACTCATGAAATAGTTTGAGGACTATTTGAGTAATTAACCCTTCTAAAAAAATTCCAAAAAATGTACCACATGGGGCCTAAACAAAACTATCTCATCATGATTCATGCTTAGAAGAGTCAACAAACAAAGGCATGTGGGGTTTACACTTTCTTCCGTACCATCAAGCGTACCTTTACACGTACCGCCGTTGCCATTTTTATAAATTCTCACCGCCTTCTTTTCTTTCCTCTGCCCCCAAACACAACCATTTCTTAATAGAAACTAGTAAAAATTTTCTCCTAAACCATTCGGTCTCATCTTCTTCACTGAATTTTGCTTCATTCAATTAGTAGTATTTGTGGCTCCCAATCTCTTTCTTTCAATCTTGAAGCTTTGGATTTCTTCACACCCCTGATGAGGGGAGCAAGGAGATTACATGATGGAAAGTCCAGATTATTCACCAACCCATGACGACGCTTCCCGGCCGTCTCTAGGATTCCCTCTTGGCACAGCCCTCCTCTTGATCGTCATTTTCTGCTTGAGCGGCATATTTTCTTGCTGCTACCATTGGGATAAGCTCCGCTCCTTCCGCAGATCTTTCTCCGACGCCAGGGATCTCGAGCCGGATAGTGACCAAGACACTACAAAACCTAAACTTTCCCAAACGGTAAATGATTATTGCTATTACTTTTGCAATTTAATTTTTCTCCTTGATAAAGTATTCTTTGCAGCTTTTATTAATATCATGGGATCATCGAATTTATAAGAGTCCTGATTTCTGTTTTTGTAGAATTTGAAGCAAAATCAGAACCAGAGCTTGCCAGTGTTGATGCCTGGTGATCAAACTCCAAAGTTTATAGCAATGCCATGTCCACGCGAGCCTCCACGATTGGAGAAAATAGTTATAGAAGTGCCCAAGAAGCCGCCTAAGCCGCCTCCACTGTCGATCCCTTTGTATTAGTGCTCTATTCATCTAGTCCTGCGTTTCTTTTCTTTGTAGAGCATTTGATTTTGATGTACAGTCCATTCAAAAAATTATTAAACCAAAAAAAATTCTTATATGTACTTTATTTAAAGTTTGTGACTGCTAAAATTTATAGTACATACGACGACATGAATCTCTGTCTTTACCAACAGTGAGTGGAATACAAGTTGGATATGTACTTCTACCGGAATGAAAGATATATAATTGATTCATCAACCTAATGTAAAATCTTTAACATAGATTATGCAGTATCAGTATCAGTTATTGGACATCTAAATTTGTTTGACAACATAACCACATGATCAGAAAAATTCCTCTAGCAAAGCTCTCAATTTTGCAAAGGATTTTGACTCGACACATTTTGAATTGGAAAGTGATGCATTGTATGTGATAAACAAGATAAACAAGAGCCAAGGCGACCTTTCACAGATTGGTAACATCATTGAAGACATCTGTGCCTTGAAAATGGATTTTCCAGTCATCAAAGCTCAGTTCAGTAGCAGGAAAGCTAACATGACTGCTCATGAAGCCTCTAAATAGCACTTCATGTAAAAGGCTATTGTTTGTGGTTTGCAAACTTCTCAAGATCTGTAGTGCATGCAGCAATTGCTCTAACATAATGAAAGTATTTCCATTCAAAAAAAAAAAAATCCTCTAGGATAAAGTTAGCTTGGGGATTAAATTTCTATTAGTATTATTTAACATGACACTAGTAACTATTAAGGGGAAGTGTATTTTCATCTTTTAAGAGGTTATATGAATCAAATTCTTTTTTGATTACCAGTAATATTGGTTATGTCTGCATTGCCAAAGGTCTTAAGTTTTATGCCAAGTTGATTAGTTTAGTTCATTCTCTCGATTGTTCCAGTGTGCCAATCACAACATTTGGTCAATTAGTGCCTAACATCTTCTTTTAAGTTAGTTGTTTGGCCATTGCCAAATTCCAACCGGGAATACCATCAACAGAAGTTCAGTTTGAGGAGGAACAACATAGTTAGTGGGAAATGAATCCATCGAATTAAAGAATAGACTAATCTTGAAGGAAACAGCTCAAATCTTGGGTCGAATCAGAGTCCACGTCCCATTTACATTATTGAAGTAGGAGTTGCGAATTGACATCACTTTTTGAGAACAGCAAGAACAACAAAATAAACCATCTTATACAGAGCTTTATTGTTACTGCAAACAAGAGTTTAATTTAGCAATTACGTGTTGCTTTGTTATTGATCTCTTTAGGACTCAGGAATTTGATTGAGTATGAAAAACTAGTAAGCTGCATGATTTAACTTGACTGAAGGCTCCACCAGAAGTAGCATGATCGGATTGCCTCAATGGACTTCTTTGTTTTTTCTTTTCAACTACCAGCACTATTGCTACTCTAGACTAAATAGTCATGACCTAATTTCACTGTGGAATCAGTTGAGTGTTTTCGCTTTTGCTCCACCAAACACCTTATCCAGTTCTCTCAAAAAAAAAAAAAAAAAACACCTTCTCCAGTACTAGTACTAGTGCCAGTCTTTTCTGTACTGATTCCGTGAAGATTAATCCATATTTCCAGTACAAGTCACTTTTCTTTTCGAGTGCAACTGTACTTTGATATGAAGTTCTTGGTGATTTTAGGATATGAACTTTGTCCTAATGTGGCCCATCTGCCCCATTAGTCTTCGCAGCCTTCATGAGCGTACATAACTCGTCTTCATCCAAATCGATAGATGTATTATCAATGATAAAATCATTAACCCACGAAAACTCCTTTTAATTCTTATCAATTTTTCTTAAAAAATTATATGCACATAGAATTACCCTTCTTGCTAGCAATTCATAAAGATTTTTCTTTGTTTCGGGAGCAAGAGTTATGTATCTGTCCTATTTATGATAAATTCAGTTTTCTTACAAGCAGTAGATGACCAAAGTTAATCTTTGAAAGCAAGACGTGCGTAACACTATATAGTCGTGTATTTCAGAAAGGTAACTCTATACCTTTCATTTGATTTTAGGGATGACAAAATCTAAATTTCATATGAATATAACGAAAATTTTAGGATTGTAAGGGAAATAGAAAGATATTCAATTGTCTCGAAGTAAATGTCAAGATTAATTTCCATTCTCATTTTTCCTGCCTTCTTGTTACCCGAATTTATGAAACAGATGCTCGAGACTTGAGAGTGAGTTCATTTTACAACTATTTGCCAATGCCAAATCTCCCTTCGTCCCATTTGCTTCTTGCTTCCAGTAGGATAAGAGCAAAAAAGAGATACGTAACACACAAGGAGAGTGTCCAACATTGACAATTGAGTCCACATTTATTGAAACCTCCCAACGACCCCTCTGCTAAAGTGAAAATTTTGTTATGTACCTATCGTTATTTAACACAATCAACAACTTACATTTCTAGACTCTTAGATCTATCCTGCAAGATTCTTCCCCAACAACAACTGTTCCAAAATCTCTTACTCACTTGTTGCCGTGATTTCTCCTCCCCCCCCCCCCCCCCCCCCCGCCTCCCTCTCTTTCTGGTATGATTTTGAAGACACTCACCTGTGTCCATCAGTTTGACATTGGGCAATTGACAGTAAAAAGAATGATAATAACAAACCAGATAACCTCCACCGTCCATCAATGCTGAGGACAAGTCATACCGTCAGAGATTTGATCGGCTATGCAAAAATGGAAATCTAGTAGTAATTATTAGCCATGGTAAAAGAAAAAACTAATGGCCCTTGTTTGTTATGCTCTCCCTAGTCCTTAAAATATATTTGTTCTTAATCTTTATGATTGTAGATAGATTAATTTAATCGGAGTTTAACATGTTTTATCTAAGTAATATCACATCAATATATAGTTAATTATTTAATATTAACAAACAAATGAAAATCCAAAAAGGAGGATGATTAAAAAAATAGCCAAATCTTTTAGCGTATCCTAATAAAAAAGCAGCATGGTAAACGTACGGATGATAAGCCGAGAGACTAGTGATGACAGCGGCCCATGAAATACAATACTCTGTGGAGAGAGATTGGACCTCTTGGGGAAACAAATGGTAGTGGGATATTGGTGGGCTTACCTTATACATAGGGCCCATAGAATTTGATGGTGATTTAATATTATAATTCAACTTTAAAATGTTGTTTCGTTCAATTCCCATGCCGCCCAAGATTAATGTTTGAATCAACCATCAAATGATAACTCTATTGAAGAATAATTAGACAAGGGGGAAATCATTTGCACTGACTTATGAGATTTTTTTGTCTATGTTACATAAATAATTGAAGATTTTTTTTTTTACTGTGTAGATTTAAGTTTTTTAAATTCGGTTGTAATTTTATTGTATTTAATTAAACTGAGAATAAATATGAAAGCATGCTATAAGTTTACATAACCAAAACCCTCAAGATTAACTAAGCAAAGACTTCAATTTTCTGATAATGTTAACTCTAAACAGATCAATCAAGCCGAAATCTTTCGAATTTGGGGATGTACAATTGGTCGACACAAATTGTGATAACATTCCGATAAGCGTACAAATTATTCTATTACATGTACAAAATTCTTTACAAAATGTACAAAAGAATTTGAAAGTTCACAAGGCTTTTCCATTTTCGATAGGTTGTGCATTTTCAATTTCTTATGTACATTTAACTTTTCTTTGTAATATGATATAATAATTTATACATCCGCAAAATTTGCCTTTTGCAAATTGTCTGATTTTTTATCCAAATGATACACCCCTCATCCCTAGTATATATATCATTAGTTTTTATTCAATATATCATTCGTGACTATTTCCTCCAAGATAAATGGTAAGGATGATTTCGTTCCTAATAGTGTAGATAGCTTAAAAGATTATAAATAACTCTATATAACTCTAGCACTTGTCCAAATGTTGCATTTCAGATGTGAAGGACTATGAAAAATAAATTTGGAGAGCCCCCCCCCCCCAACAACCCACAAAAAAAAAAAAAAAAAAATCCAGCTAGTCTCTAGTGGAAAAACGCAACTTCTCTGGTGAACGTCGAAAAGGTCACTACTGGTATACGTTGATTTCCAATTTAAAGACAACGCCTAATGGCTGATGCCAACATTTATGATTCCATGCAACAAAGGCAAATGAGAGATTTCCTCAAAAAAAAAAAAAAAAAAAAAAAGGCAAATGAGAGATAGAGATCAATTAGAAATATTGGATTTCTTCAGCTTACGAGGCTGCGACTGTACAGAATATTTTAGACTTTCGATTGGTGGGGTTGTCATTAAATAAAACGAAAGATAAAGTTAGAATGTAGTAGTGTCGTACCAAGAATAGAATGCAAAGTGGAAATCCTAATCACAACGTTAGCTAACCTTAGAGCTCCATCCCTATCTCTTTGTTTCATATTTTAATCTTGGTTTTTGAGGTGGACCTACGCCTGTCTATATGACGACCTAACATCCTTGCTATATTCTTTTTAAACAGATTTGGAATTTTATTTTTCACATTAAAATTTACACACAATGTTGAATATTTTGAAACGAAACACCTCTTTGGATCGCTGAGTTTTGGTCCTCAATCTTGTTTCTTGTTTTAGTATTCTTTCAAATATTGTAATATGCTTAGTTTCATTAGATTGTAGTAGAAGAATTAATCGTTTGTTGGTATGTTATTGGGTTTGAGTGGTCCAAACGCCAATCATGAATTAGGTAAATAAAGATCAAAGTAGAATCATCATGGGACAAATAAAATAAGTTCGTCCAATATGCCCATTCATCAAGTGGCATGAATTTGATTTCCATTATACTCTAAACTTAGACTAAAAGTTAATAAATTTTTTTTTTTTTCCCCCCAAAAATTTTTGATTGCATCAAGAGAGTGGGGTAAGAATCGATCTCATACATTCTCTAAGTCTATTACGACTTTTTTTTTTATGGTATACTTTCTTTTGTATGAGATATACAACCTTTTTTTTTTTTTTTTGCTATCTCCTTTTCTTTTTCCTTGTCCATGTGCATGGAGGGAAAGCATATGCACAATCATGTTTTTAGTGAGAATATACTTGGCAAGGGCCCTGAGGATTTCAACCTTGAGGCATTGATACTGTTGTACAAGATATATATATATATATATATGGGTCTCAATTGGGTTTGAACCCACGTACGTACACAAAACAGACAATGGTCTCATAAAGCGAAATTTAGATCAATAAACAAGTGAAAGGTGGTGGATCAAAAAAATATGAACAATTGAGCTCTTTTTCATGGGCTTTTGTTCCAGGATGGGCCTTTACATAGTTGCGTTTGTGAGAGTCTGGACCTATATTTCAAACTTGAGTTCTGATCTGGTGATTTTTCCTTTCGTCTTTGCCTCTAATTTCTGCAACACAAATGTTTGTGAAAATGCGCCTGTGGAATTCCGCGGACATCCTAGAGAAACCCATCAATCCACCGGGGAAATCTCCAAGATTTTCAGCAAAATCAACCCTAGTCCGAATATCTTAACATTTCAGAGATGAAACCAACAAAAGCAGGGTCCCGAGAAGGTCTTCTTGGTTTTCTCAGAACGGGAATGTTGAGAAGGTTGGTTGTGCCGAGGAATTTACCTGTGTTAGACGGTCTCTTAGATTGTTTCCAGTAACGGAAATGTTGAAAGGATTGATCTTGATAAATCTAAGAAAGGGGGTTCATCAGACTGAGTAGAGAATGTATGAATGTTACAGGAGTTCAATTAGGGATTGTAACCGTGGAGGCTTGAGTGGGAGGACGAGTGTTGTAATGGGTTCACGAAGTCCAATACCAAATGAAGATTCGTGTGCAGAGTGTATATCAGATAAAGGACATGTTAGAAGGGGTGTTAACTTGTCTGAGCAATGTATTTATAGAAATGGAAAGAGGGAGACACTTAGTGCTAGTCAAGGACTTAAGGATAAACAATGTGCGAAGATTGGTGATGGCAAGGCTGATACGTCTATTAAGCATGTTTTGTCTAGATACTCTGTTAAAAAGGTTTTGTCAGATGATGGAGAAGTTAAACTTGCTCTGAATTTATCTAGAGAGCCTATTAGGGAAAGTGAAGAGAAGACGACTTTGGTTTACCTCAGCAGATGCGATAGCAGCGGGAGACTGGAGGGGTGATCTTCAAGCTGAAAAGAAGCAGCTAGGTGTGAAGAGGAAGAATATACAAGCTGAGCAAGGGCTCTTTAAGGATGGACGTTGGAGCAAGTATTGGCACTGGAAATAACTTATTTGCAACAAAGCCAACACTTCATTTTTGGAAGAAAGTTGTCAAAATGGTAACTTACTGCAATATGATTATGTGGAGACAAAATCATTGATTCGTCTTTTGAACCTGGAAATTTTCTTAATCTTCTTGATGACGTAGAATTTAGAGAGTGCCAATGATCACAAATTCTGCAATTAATGAATAATTGGCTTTATTATAGGATGATATGTCACTTCGTAGTTGTTATCTTTTGTGCTATGAGTGCATATTCTGCCTATCTCCATATCACATTTTCAACATTAAATTCTTAGAGAGCATAGAAGACGGATAACAAGTATCATGCATAACACAGATAGACGAACTTATTCTGTGATATTTCAGTTTTGGACATTTTTAAAATTTCACAGGAGTTCTATTAAATTTTCAAGTGGAAGTCTTCTTAAGTTAGATGCCAAATTCATAAATTTTTAGTTAGAAGGATTTGGCTCTTGGCTTGATTTGTTGTTTGATAGATGTCTTCCCTATGGAAAGTGCTATCTGAGGAAATTTAACATCACTCTCATAACACTCAAATACCCCCTCTTAAGTGTGAAATGTTTTCACATCCAGTGGGCGGGAGGGATGGATTAGCTAGGCACTTGATGTATAATTGTTTACTTGCATTCATTACCTTAGATTTCGAATCCTAGATTTGGTCCCAAAAAAAAAAAAAAAAAAAATTGTGAAGTTGCAAGAAGTGCAAGATGGCATCAGAACTTCCTTATTTCCTCTTGGATCTAGTTACTAAACCAGGATCTTAGAGTGGATTGCAGGAAAGAATATGTTTGTCTTAGAGTAGCTCTTAGAGTGTTTCCCTTTTTGTCTTCATGGATGATTTGGCCTGCTAACAATAGAGTCAGTTATGTTTTCTCATGCTGTTTCTATGTCCTATTTGATGTTGTATATATACACATAGGAAGTCATTCCTGTATTGCAAATGGATTACAAATTATATGAGATTGGAACCATATAAACTACAATATCATTTTCATATATCTTAGTTAATTATGTCCATGTTAATATACTAAGAAGTATATATCGTATGAACTTTTAGCCTATACATGCTTGCGTGCAAATAACTAGCATACTTTATAATTGTTTTTCGTAAAAGTACACATCATATTGGTGTTGGCAGGATAAAGCTATTTCTAGAACTACTATTGTATTTTTAACACATTTTGTGATAATTGAGTTACTATAACAAGAAGATAGGACCAGGCCTTGTTTGGCATTCCATGGGCAAACTAAATTTGAAACCTGAAAAAGGGTAGCAGTTTATAAGAATATAAGTGGCTTTGTTTATATACATAGAGACTATCACTCTGTTTTCCAGGAGTGGATAAAAAATTAAAGTCCATTGACACAAGGAAATTAATATTTGAATATAAGCTGACCTGAAGAATTCCCCGAAGTACCATTGTGGTTTCCTTTGACATTCGAATATTTATTTGGTCTGCTTGTGCTATTGAACTTTTACTAGGAATCACATACAACATAATGTTGGTTTCAAGATTGAATTGGTTATTCTACACAAATAGAGTCCCAACTTGATAATTGTTATAGACATTCTGTTCACTGGTTTCTAACTTCTATTTGTGCAGTCTTGATATGAAATAAAATCTTGGAAGTGTATTGCAGGTGGCCCAATAATGTTCTGATAAAATTCATTCTGAACTTTTGACCCCACCACAACCAAAAGAACAATCAAGGGCAAAAGGAGTAAAAGCATCCCTTTCACATCTCAGCAACTAAATTGCTCAATGCTTCATAGCCTAAAATTAAGAAGCTGAGACAGAGCAAGCAGAAAAATCATCATATGCATAGAACTATGCGACAGCTACTGCAGAAACAGCACAATTCAGATCAGGACAATGAAGCAGATCTTTTCACTATAGCTGACATTAGATCAGCTACTCAATTTGTTCAGAGCACTATTTTCTACTCCTGAATGCAACAGAGAAGGAACTGGCGTTGACAAAAGATGCCTGGAGATACAAGAAGCGCCTTTCACAATTAAATGACTCATTCGGAGATACTTTAAATAGTCCTCTTGTTCTAAAGAAAATAAAAAACAAATCCTTGCATGAGAAATATATTGATCAACTGCATTCCAGGGAAGCCAGGAGAAAGGCAGCAGCACTGAGAGCTAAAAAATGCATCAAGGGCAAAAGTGGCGCTAAAGAAAATAATGTTCAGAACGGTGAGGCAGTTAAAGATGCAAAGAGTGTTCTGGTCTTTTCGTGCAAGAGATGCTGTCAGTTTTATCATCTAGAGAGCGGCGAGTTTAACTTCTTCAATACCTCTTGTCATGATTTTGCTAATTGTTTTGACAATGAAGTTGAAGATGGATCTTGACAATTTTCATTATTATTAACAGTGATATTGACCTGTGGTATTGACGTGTTGAATTGCCATTTTATCCGATGGGAAAAAATTGTTCGCTTAAGAGCTCCTGTTACAAAGTTCATGATTCAGTTTTTGGGGGAAGTGGAATTGACCCATTCTCAGGCACTGTTTTTTCATCAAAAATCAAGATACAGAATCCAAATCCACATCATGACCCAGATACATGTACATGTGTACTTGTTTTATTGTATATATTTGCTTCTAGCAGCATGATTTTACACCTCTTTGCTCAATTACTATATCCGTTTTCTGAGTGTGTCTCTTACTCCTCTATGGTACTTGACTTGAAGCTTCATAATTTTAAGGATGATTTTGAATGGAGAATGAAATTAAAGCAAAAAAAGAAAAATGTAATTCCGATATGTTCTTTGATCAGCTCAGCACACCTGTAGATCGCTATGGCATAAAAGAATCTCTATCATGTCAAATAATTCTAGCAAATGGAAACCATGAAACTGAAAAGAGCTGCTCTAATTTGGACGTGAGAAAATGAGATGATCCCGATGACAGCCTTGTTCATCAATCCCAGTTGAAGCAAAATTTCAAACCGAATACTTGTTTTCTACAGTTAACTTTCTATTCCATTATATACGTAGCTGTACGAAATCATGACTTGCAAGATTTTCTTGTTTATATTTTAAGTGAAAGACAACTCTAATTTCACCATCACAATATTGAAATGATATATGAATATAAGATCCATTCTTGGACTCTCAGAGGCAAAGTTGAATTATTGCTTCAATTAATGCCAAAAGTACTTCCATCACCATATTATGATTAAGTCATGGATTCATAAATCACGCTCCGCTGAATTGCAATGTAATCTGGAAGTCACTATCTTCCGGATATGAGCTTCCATATGACTAGTTCCACGACATATCGAGTTGCTAACTTGTGTGTGTCTATAGTTCCGAAGACATCATTTTTTTATTGAACCAAACATTCCCACCGGATATGAAATTATTGTCTCGAGTATTTTATTTTATTTTATTTTTATCCATGGTTATTTTGTGAATGAAAAGATAATAAATGACCATGATTTGATAAGCCCTCCATCGAATCAATGGATAATTGTCGATCAAATCATCATGTACATCTAATCAATAGGCGTAAAGCAATGGACCTCTCTAAAGGGCTACCCTATCAGAAATCCAAAATTTTTGAACAACAAACAGAATCATCCATCTTCCTAGCTAGGCTTCTGGTAGTGTCCAGATTTATTTGGCTGCACTATTTGTCCGCTATAGACATCTGCCTCCATAGCCTGCATTTCTAAATAATGCTTGCTTTACATCGTCAGAACCAATAATTCTGCGATGATCTGCCACCTAATGAATTAATTGGAAGATGAAAAAGAAAACATCAAAAGCAGATCAAGTACTAAATTGTGATGCGAAAAGGCCAAAAAAAAAAAAAAAAGATTCATTCTGCAGTATTCACCAAACACTGAAATATGCTTACCTCCGAAGCAGGAAGCTTGTACTGAGAAATCATTGAAACAGCTGATAACACATTGTTGAATGTCAAGCCCCACTGCTTCCAATGTGCTCACTGTTGACAACAACATTCCTGGCTTCGTAGTGCAACAAATTTCGATCCGAGTGTCTAGATTTCTCCTTTCCACATCAAACTGATGAATCATTGTAGGCAGAAAACTACATTTAGTTGTGGAACCTAGCAACTATGTACTGTACACCAGAAATTCCCAATGTCCTAAATGGTTAGGTGCTATAACTGCAGGTTAAGAACTATACCTTGGGTGGGTTCCTCACATGTAACTCGTTTGGCTTCAGCTCCTTGAAGTTTCCAACTATATTCTTATGGTGTTTATCCTCCTCTATGTTCTCTTCACGCAACTTGTGGATTTTGTCCAAAAGCTCTTTCATATAATCTATGGTATCTCCAAGTATGGATGTTCTGTCCATCTGTTAAATCAAGCACTTACTTCATTGTTTATTTCATCGTATATAACAAAGAAACAGGTAAATTCATTCCAATCTAAAAGGAAAAGGAAAAGAAATGTAATGCAAGTCAAACGACAAATGGAAAAGAATTCTAGGATGACCTTGCTGATCTTAGGAACTATCGATCGAAGCATGGAAAGCCGATCGTTAAGTCGCTTCCTTCTCCTTCTTTCTGCCATCAGATTTTTGGAGGGTTGCCCCTCAACCTTCTTTACTTTGTTCTTTTTCTCTCCAAAGAAGCCTACTGTAGTAGATGCATCCATGCTTACTGTAGGTTGTTCAATTTCCACCTTGCACAAGCCTTTTCCATCTTGAAAACTAGGAAGATTATGGCCAAGGATTCGAAGCTGTCCATCTTCATACTCTTCCTGAATTGGAATTGGTGGTAAAATACCATACTTATTTTGATCACCATATGAGGAACCAAGTTCTGGTGCAGTGAAACCATCAAGATATGGGTAGGGTTCAACTTCAGCAAACGGAAATGCAAAACCAGATTCTGGTTCTGCTAGTGCTGGTGAGATTAGTCCCAAAAGTGAGGAGTTTGAGGCCAATAAATCTTGGTTATGATCAATAGACTCCGAGTTCCAACTACCAGGGAAGATTTCATTCCCTCCACCAGGGAAAGTGGTCCAATAATTGTCCCCCTTTGGAGCAAGTAATAACTCTTCTAAAAGCCCGAGCTGAGTCTGATGAGTCTGCTCCATCTCTCTCTCTCAATGGATAAGAGGCTAAAAGCAAGAAGGCAGCTTAACAAGTTGATGTTGCATCAAGTTGAAGGAATATGTAAACGTACATAATAAGGTTCTATTTGCATTGTTAAATGGATTATACTGTTGATTAAGGGTATGCTTTTTGTGTGTAATATCACCTAGAGCATAAGATTAAAAGGGAATCTACTTTTTCTCTTGCATCTCTCCCTTCACATACAGTATTCAAACATATATATATTTTTTTTCAAGTGGTTTTTCACCGAAACGTTCAATCAGACAGACAGACTACATAGTTAAATTCTCCGACCCTGCAAGAGGTTTGACCCACTGATCTGTCTCAACCGAAAAGGACGGAGCTGGCATCTTGAAACCTGTCGGATTTTCGTATATTAATTTGCTTAGACTCAAAAAAATGCGTAGTTTATTGCTAGCTGATGAATAAGGTCTCTGATCCATGCCTCTGATCTTTCTCTTTCTCATGCTACGTTGGGTTTCGAAATCAGCATTTCTTGAGATGAATAACCTATATAAATTCTTGCTCCATTCTTGATTGATTCTTGAAATTTGTTGAGTCTTTTCTTTCTCTTAATTAGGATAGAAAACTATATGTGCCGACTGTTGTCTATGGCAGTGAGTTGTAGTATATATGCTTTTGTTCGCTAGTATATAACATCTTTAGTGTGTGACATCTTCCCAATTTATGTATGTGTCTGAATTTACTAGTGATGAAATGTATTCCTACTGCCGCGACTTTAGGCTCCAGAGAGTGTTGAAAGTATAATCCATAACGGCAAGCTCTCACCTTCAGAATTCTGATGCTAAATTAAATTTATAAGCTATGGCTGGATTTTTCACAGTCCTAGCCCTCAGAAACAAAATCCACAAGTCAGTCTTCCAGCAAGACATTCTGTCCTAATATAAATTGAATTTTTTTTTTTTTTTGGGTAATTTTGGTGTCCCAGTTGTAAGCTGAATTCATTCACGAGTATACCACTAATTAAAAATAAATCTACTACAAGTCTTCTTTTTTTTTTTTTTGGGGGTATTGTGGAATTAAATCCGGTCACCTCACCTTAAAACAAATTTCTTTTATTTTTTTCATGCCAAAGTGAAAATTAACCGGATAGTACAAAATCAGTTTAGGAGTTGAAAATCGAATGCGTACCAAATGCAGTTAAAAAATATATATAAATGGGGGCTGGAAGTTGGATATCCGCGATGAATTAATAAGAAAAACTATGTCAACTGGAGAGTCAAAAACGAATTATTCAGATTGGGCATTTATGTTATTCGTGTCTCTTAGTACCAATTCTTGAAAAAGAAAATACAAAAAATTTGGAAAAAATTCTTAGCTCAGAATTTAGTGATTAAGAAATCCCAGATAACGGAAGTAAAACTAGGAAGTACATGCATAAAAAAGAATGATGTTCTCTCATCACAGGGAGAGGACCAATAACCTCAAGAACATAAGCACACGTTTCAAGAACAGATCTGTAAGCATCACGTTAGGAATAGAACCTGAACAAATGGTCGAAGCGAATAGACGCACATGTCAAGAACATATTGGATCCATAAAAAATTACACAAAATTTTTGGCAAAAAACGTATTTACAAAATTTTCCTCCTTCACTCTTTACAAGCTGTTCATTTCATGGATATTAATCGTAATTTATTCAAGAGAAAAAACAGTAATTATTTCTCAGGGAAAATCCAATAAAATTCCAAATGCCAAACTGGTAATCTTATTATATAGTTTATAGAATACAGTTTTAGCAGATTTAAGTGCTGCTCAAGATACAGTAACTAGTAGTAGTAGTAGTAATCATGCACGTTATGAAGAGCATCTAGAGACAGTGAAGGACATCTGTGTCTCTTTCAGTTTACTGTATATGTATGAGTTTTGACAACTGTCGTCGTTTGTCAGTTAATCACCTGACCGCATCACCTGAACAGTGTTAACACTAGTACTAAAAAAAAGGGTGTTGCAGACTAAAAATGAAAGTTCTTTTTCCCCCAAGGAAACGAAAATGAAAGATCGGGCCAAAACACATGTACTTGTTATGGGAAACTACTTTAATTTTGAGAAAGATTGAGTTGGCAATGCATAGTTTTCTTAGAAAGTCTATTTTGATAGAAAAAAAGAAACTAATTCTTCAATGGAGAAAATTTTATTAAGACTTCATTCATGACTATGTTCTTTTAGAACCAATTAAATTGATATTAAAAGAGACAAGATGTTAAGTTGTTAACAGCACTTTGAATGTATAATTCTGGTGAAAGCCGAAAATTTCTGAGACTTTTTTTTTTTAAGAGGATAATAATTGATGGTACTTGGCTTGACTGTCCTTAAAATGAAAAGAACACCTGTTTGAATTGTACGTATTCACTTCACTTGGTGAGAAAAAAATGACATCCGAATTCCAAAGCTCGAGCATATGAAATTGTTCTGACACTACAAATTTTCACGACTAACACGAAGGCATCAACACATGCATCCACCGTCAGCTTTGCCTTTTCCGACCAAACAAGAGGGAAGGAAAATGACCAAGAAAACAGCTGCTGAAATATCTGCATTCATACTGCATCATGCAAAACAAAAAGGACTAACTCAATAATGCTCCATCCTAACAATCAAAACTTCCTACTTTTACCTTCCAAATATTAAAACCACACCAATAAAACAAATGGTAGAGCCTCATTGTCTCACCACTTCATGAGATATGTAACCATCTTCAAATTAACCAACTGTTGCATAGAAGACATTATGGTAATAGCTTTACTTTTTTAATAGAAAAAGAGTTAAGAAGTAGTAATTCTTTTTTTACTATCCGAGATAGTTATCTAGAGAGTTGGAAAGCAAAGATTGACTTTAACCATTTATTCTATCCCATGAAAATTGTAAATGAGTCTGTATCTAGCATCAAGCTAAAGCCATTTCTTATGACTATAGCTAGGAATATGAGGCTTCCAAAGAATATATATATTTCAAGAAAAGAAATGGCAATCGACTACAGATGTATATCGGCCAACTACTATGAAGTTACATATGCAAATTCAACATATATGCTATTATTCGACTACTCAATCAATAATTATTGCCTTGTAATTATAGGACCTATGATTGAAGGCCAAGACACTTGACAACCGAAAGCAACTGCTTCGATATACTTTTATTGTTTTTTCCCTCCCTTCATATCATAAATAAAGAAAGAAACACAGACGTATGGTGACAAGACCGTCGCACCCAACTTGATAAACAAAACCACGGCTTCAATTCTCAATTCTCCCCTATTTCCCCACCCCGACTTTTAGCAGCGGTTTTTGGTTTCCTTTCCGTGTCCTCCTCTCCTTCCATTTATCTTAAATTCTTAATCTTATCTTTTTATAAGTGGAGTGTGGAAAAGAAATGGTCGGAATTTACCATGAACAAGAAAGACGATTTTCAACTCAACCATCATAAGGAGTAAATGAATCTAGCAGAAATAATATTTCAATCATAGAAACATCACAAGTTTAACTCATCTGTCTAATTTTTTTTTTTTTTGTTCGATTACGTATAATATAAAATTATGTTGTATAAGTTTTGCATTAACACGATTAGACATAATTAAACGGAAAAAAGGGGATAGAGAATCTGAAATGAAAAATCGTAGCATTTACTCGATATAATAAAATTATTGAGCACATGCATCATTTGTGATGTAACTCGCATTCTTGAATCATACGAAAAAAGAAAAGGAAAAACTCTAGAGGCTGTAGCAGACTAGCAAGGCAGCCCACAATATTTGGCCGAAACCGCTCTCCCGTGTCTCGAATTGTTTGATGATCAGTTGGGTCCCATTTCGATATTCTGTACGTGCATTATGATGCTAATATTACTTGCTTGTCCAAGTGTACCAGTGTCTGCATGGGGGCGACGCGTACGTCATTGTTGTTAATTAAGCACACCTCTCTTTTATTTTATTTTATTTTATTTTTCATTTTATTGTTCTGTGCTTCCACGCTCCTCTTATCTTCACTAAATACCATTTTCCCCCTACAACACAAAAACCAATTGACATAAAAAAAATACCAAGAAAAATGCTTAAATTTTCTAAAGCTGAATCCAGTGTACGTAATAATGCTGTCTTTTGGTTCTATTAAAATTGAAATAGTATCCTTCAAAATATAAATATGGTTCTAATTTCTTCAATTCTTAGAGATAATTTAATTTAGACCGACAACCTTACGTTTTTCAACAGGGTGGCTCGCCAGCCACGTATACGGTAGTATCCCAGTGTGGTCAAGGTTCGAGTCTCTTTCTCAGATCTTCCTGTACATCAGTGGAGCCCGCTCTATGTAGGCGCAGTGAAATTAGTGGGTCCAACACTCGATACTTACTGTGTTGAAAAAAAAAAAAGGAAAAAGAAGAAGTGAATGTAAAATTGGAGATGCGAATTACTTGATGCAAATACCGGTTGCTACTTAATGTTGCATGGGAAAAAATGCGCCCATTGCGACATTTGATTGTTCAAATTTGAAAATAGTAGCAACTATTTTATTGATCTTTTTGGTAAAAGAAAGAAAATATTGTGGTAAAGGAGGGTTAAAAATAAGTAAATTTTTTGCATAAAAGTAATAAATAACATATTGTTATTTTGGCTACTTTTGAGATGTAGGGATAGAGATCGAGGCTATCATGTGATCTTAAATGCCACATAGCCTCCCAACAAATGGGGCAATAGTTTGTGGCATCAAAACAAATGTATCGAATGATGATGTTCCTGAGCAGAACATATTTTATAGGAGTTACTTGTTACTTTCAACAATAAATTAAGGGGCAACAAGCAAAACAAAGTTGTTCACAGAAGAATTTTACGTGACTATTCTTGACAACGATTGTTTAACAGTAGATTCACTGTTTGGGACTGTGATAATTGATTTGAGGTATTCTTACCAATTCGTATGTGACCCATTGCAAATTATGATCTCTTGTAAAGATCAGACATCACTACTGAAATTCTATATATGAAAATTGTTTTTCATGTTTTAAACTTCATGCCATGTTGCACAAAAATTTCGTAAATGCTGATGTAAAGAGTACTACAGTTAAAGAGAAAGCCAATGACCTACATGTCAGACAAATTATTTTCGCTATAATGTTTTGGCCTCTCAATTATCTTATTGAAATGAAAACTTCAATCCTAATCTGACCTTGAATTTGTCTGGGCAAAGGACATGCAAGGCTGAGATCAGTATCTTAGCCAATTTAGCATCAAATATTATCAGCTAAATTTGACTCTTCCAGAATTTTACTGGTAATTTATGACTTCAAATTCTTGAGTGGTTAACAGCTTGCACTAACAATAATTCAGTGATTTCTTGTGTTTTTCACATCATAAATTAATTTGATTAGACTACATCGACTAGGGAAGTGGCCCTCAATAAATATGATAGAATTCAAGCAAAGATGACCGTAAATTCACTTATTTCACATTGTAAAATGATTCTAAAGCACATTGATTGTGATAACTAATTTGTCATGTTTGAGATGCTAACAAGCTTTTCCTGATTTGGTTATTAAGTAAAACTAATTGAACACTAAAACTTGACTTATTGACTCCCAAAATCCTGATGTTTGTTTGCATGACAAATAGGCTTAGATGTGAATAAAGTTAAGATATCTCATTCCTAGCGTCTAAATTAATCAACCCCAAATTTTTAGTGCTAGCCACCAACAGCTGTTAGGTCAAGAAGCAGACGACAAAAAAATAAAATAAAAAAAATTCCAGTGAAGGAAAAGAACAAAAGAAAATCAATGTCGTCCTCTTATTGATAAATATTATATGGGGTATATGTGCAAGATAGATTAGACTTGCAGGTCAAATTTTCAAAGACAACAATATGAAGAGATCTCCAAAAATTTGCAATTATATCTGCTAGCGAAGACAGACTTGTTCATATCTCTCACGTATGAGTGCGACTGCTGACAATTTGACAATGGCATCATCTTTCTTTTATCCGTTTGATTAAGATGTTTTTTTTCTTCCCAACAACCGAAAAATATTTAAGTAAATTCAATCCACACTTTACCTGTGAATCTTGTTGCTTAAAAAAGAATAACACAAACATTCTTACATTAACTCCTTGTATCACCATATATCATTATATACACATATAACACTTTTTTAAATACAAGATTCACAAACATGTCCGTATATCCAATCCGTATGAGAATTTCTTCCCAATGACCTACGTCGCATCCCTTGCAAAATTAATATCAACCCAGGTCGATTGATGTATCGTCATGAACATCATTTCTCTAACTACTGTAATTGTACTATTTATATATAAGTATGTATAAATGTTTTTTGAGCAATACCACATGTACACACACGACGCGTTGCTGACAGAAGAAGTGCTTCAATTGACGTCAATTAATCGACCAGATAGATAGACTAATTGACTGATTGATGAATTGTTGTGGTTTTAATTTCTAGAATCCACAAAAAATATTATTGTTTTCATATTTGTGCGTTGACTAACGTTTATGATAATGCTATCAAACGAGTCAAACACTTCCTAATGATGCCTGAGGACAATTTTTTTACGGTCCGGAGAAATTTGCAGATTGCCGGTTGGACACTACCACGTAACATGTCCAAACAAAGCCATATATCATATTGGTCTGGTTGGTTGTTTTATGCTGCTTACCCTCATTCTTCTTTTGTCGAAATTCTCTACCTTTTGAGGTAATGCTTCCAGTATACCGATGTAATCTTCGAAATCATGATTATCTTTGCTGTTCTTATCATTTCTTTTTATAGATTATGGTAAAAGTTCAGAATAGTAAATATTCACGTGATAACAACATAGTATTGTCAACTACGTACCTGTTATTACCAACGTTTTTTTTTTTTTATTTTTGAATAAAAATTATTACAAACTTTTTTGATGATGAAAAAACAATGGAGGGAATTGGGGGAAAAAGAAAAAAGGAATTTTTCTCTTCTTTTACCTTAACATTTTATGACTATGCTTTCTCTCTTCTTCATTTTCTTTATTCAATCAAATAATAGGGTAGGGGACTGTGCTTTCCATTATGCTTGCTCTCTCTCTTAGTTTTACACAATATTTTTTTAAAGGTGTTGTTTATTGTGGGCACATAATATATATAATAGTAGAATTTATATATGCTTCCAGTTGCAAATGTGTAAATTTTACCACGAGAGTAGGAAAAAAATGTAATTTTCTTTTTTGACATAAGGAAAAAATGTAATTTTCACTGCTAGAGCAGGGGATAAGACTCTATTGTATGGTAGAAAATATTTTTACTGCTATACTGGGTGGGCGAGCTAGTAAATATTATGAGTCTCGTCATCTTTTTTGCTTAGAGCACACAATACAAAAAATCATCCCTGAAAATGTAGATAGAACGAAGAACTTGAAGTCTTGAATAATACCAATGGACTCAAGTCGGTTATGGTTTGTTGGACCTGTAAGGAATACTTAATTAATGGGTATCTGACATCAAATGCTAACAAAAAAGCAAACTTCAAAGCCCAAATGGTTTCAAATAATAGCCCAAACAAGCCGTTTACTCTGTAAAATGGAATTATTACTGATGTATGATGTGTCAAAGCCCGGATTTTCAACACCCCAACTTCAGCCCAGACCGCATATCTAAAGAATAGGCCCACATGAATTCTTGTATTTCCTAAATTCATTTTCAGTTTTTAGTAAAATTTTCCTTTTTTTTTTTTTGACTCTTCAGACCATTGAGAATTTAACTTTTTTAGAAGTAGACAAGCATTCTGAGTTGAGTTAGAATTTTGTAAATCAGCCACCTCAGATAATGGCGGTTATGGCTTCCATGCAAAACAATGTAAAACAAGAATTGCTAGCAAATACGTGGATGATATTACAAAATTTTATGTTTTGTTTGTTCAATTATTCAACAAATTTATAAAAATTTTTCTTAAAAATATAAAATTATAATTGAGTACATAAAAATTAAAAAAAAAAGTAATAATACTCATGTTTTACAATTTTTTAGCGATAGTTTAAAAAATTACAAAATTTAACAGTGAAAGAGTTGGCATGTACTCTGTGGGACTTAAATTGCAATTCGAATATTCATAGCAGCGTGATTATGGTTTTTTGCCTATTACCAAATGCATTGGGCTGCATCTGCGTCTCTGGAATGTATAAAATCCGGTCCATTGCTACGAGGACATAAGTTAAAGAATGTATCTGAACCAATTGTGAAGGGCCTCTATAAACTTACCTACGAGAGAGAGTTGGCGTTCTCTTTTGGTTCAATGATTAATTTTTTTCTTTCAGAATGGTCATGAAAAAGTGAATGAACCTAATCCTCAAATTCCACTCAAAGTGAATGAACCTAATCCTCAAATTCCACTCAAAAGATAATTGCTGACTTTTGAGAGAATCCATGACTTTTGGTTCAATGATTAATTGCCACAACAATTACTCAGTTCACTTTTTTGCATGTGCTCAGCTGGCTTGTGAATATGATAATTGAAAACATTGTACCTAAACAGCATGTACGCATACTGATTTGGAGAATGGTTGGCGGTTGCCAACCACTCCACTAGCAGTCTAGCACCATAAAGCAAGCAAAAAAATACACCGGCAGACGAACTTTTCCGTCAATAGAAAGGGGGTAGAAATTTAGATGCTGACCAAAATGATGACATTATATGTTACTATTTGCTTTCTTTATAAGTTGAGAGAGTTAATATTCCTTTGCAGATTAATCAATTTAGATGCTGACCAAAATGATGACATTGTATGTTACTATTTGCTTTCATTATAAGTTGAGAGAGTTAATTTTTTCTTGACATACATCAGCTTTGTTTAGTTGATGAGATGTATATTCTAGAATGCAATGTTTATATATTTTATAAGTATATTAGTCTTTTTTTTTTTTTTTGATAACATAAGTATATTAGTCTTCTGTGCACAAGTTCAGTGGAATCTCGAGAAATGTTTACAAATTTCCTGAAATTTCCAGTGAAATCTTGTTTCGAGGCTTGCTGTCTTGACACGAAACTTCAAGAATCAAAATCGAGAAATTCAGTTCAACTGTGGAAATAGGGGCACCCAAGTTGCGTATTTTACCTATTCCATTGACCTATTCCAGTGGTTGTAATCAAATTCCAAGCCTCCCATGACAGGGGACCAGAGAAACACACACACTCACACTCTTATGACTTAATTTTGTATATCCTTCGTTGTTAGAAATTAAATTTCAACGTAAGATTAAATGCCCATAGGAATAAAAGAATATGAAAATAGACACCTCATGCCTGTCTGTTGTCTTAAATAGGATGCTGGTGATTCTCAAAAAAAAAAAAAAAAATTGATACCTAATAGAAATTTTACCCCATTTATATAACTAAATAATTTATAGGATCAATTTATATAACTAAATAATTTATAGAAATTTTTTCATTTTGACATATAAGCATATAGGATCAATTTTTTCTTGTTATTAATAACTTCATTTTGTGAAATTCCACTTGCTTAGTTAAATCCAAAGTAAAAGATTGATTTTTTTTTTTTTTTTTTGGTGTGAAAAAGATGCACTACCGTACATAGACTTTCCACAAAATGGATAAGAAAAAGGAAAAGGGCAAAAAGGACAAGAAGAGAGTAGCAGCAGGAGCAGTTATCTTGCGATGACGCATATAGTTGGTCTACGTGTTTCTGTTGGTCATTGACTGATCCAACCTTATATTTTCTCATATTATTGGACAAAATTCTATAAATTATGAATACGATCCACCGCTCATCTCTCGGTCATGTTTTAATTGTACCAGCAATTATTGTAAGAGAAATTTTCATTTTCTTTGCACTGTGAAAGCTCAAAGATGAATGAACCACCAAAATATGCTTATCCTTATCCTGCACAAGGTATTCTTATCTAATTCTTTCTCTTTTTGACTCTGATCAGTGATCATCTTCACTCTCCATAGATAAAATTAATTAACCATGTTTATATATATCAAATTCCAGTTTAATTTCTTCCTTTTTGCATAGTCAGTTTTATGTTGTCTTTCGTTCAGGTCTATTCTATTGATGATCACTGCTTTTTCTCCGTATACATAACAATACAGACAGACCTCCGTCCACAATTTTTTTTTTTTTCCAAAGTTTCTACTATGTATTTTTTAATTTTCTTTTCTAAATTTTTGTTCTTGATGATTGGATATGTATATATATAGGATATTATCAAGGGCCTCCGGTGATGGCACCTCCACAATATTATGCAGCCCCTCCACCTAGAAGGGAACCTGGTTTCCTCGAGGGATGGTAACTTTCTTTTTGTTCTATTTCCGTTCTTTTTATTTTAGCAATACATGGGGTGCTATATTGTCTATCTCATAAATACATTTATGGGGGTTTTTGTGTTTTTGACAGTCTTGCGGCCTTGTGTTGCTGTTTTCTCATTGATGAATGTTGCTGCGACCCCTCCATCCTCTTCATCTGCTGATCCTCATCCACTAATTGTGAGATGGATATTTTCATGTCATCCTACTTAAGATATCTTATGTATTTAGGATTATATGATTATGACTACATAGTACTTTGAAGAACGCTTGTTTGGTATCCCTGTGTACTCAGACCCGTTGAGACAAGTTTAATCCATGATTAATGGATTGTGGTGCTTCTATTGTAAGCAAATTTCAGCGGTATCACCGCTTAATTGTTATCTCTTTTTCGTTTTTACTTTGCTTCTGGAGTTCAAAGTTGCTTTTGTCGTTGTTTCTTTACCTTTTGATCTTCCAGGATCTAAACTTGCTATAGGCATCATCTCAAGAGAATCCAAATTAATATCCCAAAATAAATAAAAATTTGTTAATTAACAAACGCTTACCAACAATATGTAGTTGGATTTTAATTTTGTTTTATTACCAAATAAAAGTCTAAGAAGGTAATACATGATTATATGGGGGAGTCTAGTATTAAATCCAGGTGTTAGCGAGATCAGATATAAAAGTAAACTTTTTTTCAGAGACAAAACATTTGTTTGGCAGTTCTCCTCCACCTTCTCCATAGTTTGTCACTAAAGAAAAAAAAACAAATCAAAATTCTTTCTTGAGTCTGTTATTCTTCAAATTCCTCCCCGTGTTGGAAAATTTAGCACGAATGATTTTGAGACATGGGTTCCACAGTTCCACTAGGACCATTATTTTGACTTCCGAATAAAATGACAAGAATTGCTACAAAATTGTCAGTATCAACGTTGTACATTCTGATGGTGTTTGTTATCTCATTATGTGTATGTTCATTCCTTTGATTGATCCGAAGTGGAGGCTTTTGTCTAGTCCTGGTATTATCATGAAAACAAGAATTTGTCAATATTTTGTGTTTTTGGTTTCGATCATTCGTGATTTAACTCGTGGAATTTCCATTTGTCCATCTTTTATAGTTGAAAGATGACGCTTTCTCGAGATGGAGAGAGAAGGGCATTTTCTGTAGGAATGTGCGTAAAAGTCTTCTGCTTTTTTGGTTAAAACAAATCAAGAAATTGCTTGTTCACACCACAAAGAGAGAGAGAGAGAGAGAGAGAGAGAGAGAGAGAGAGAGAGAGAGAGAGAGAGAGAGAGAGAGAGAGAGAGAGAGAGTGCCAAGATGCAGTGCTAATTTTCCTTAGGCATGTGTCTCTTGAAGCATAACTTTGGGTTTGACTTGGTTATTAGTAAAGGTAGAGAGTATTAAGTCACAGTAATCACGTGTCAAATCTCATGGCCCCATACTTTATATTCGACTTGTGATTTAAACACATTCTACGTGTGTGCATAATTTACAACATATACTTTGTCGAAGTTATGCTTTTGTTATACTAAATTATTTAGTAACAAAAAATTTAACTTGGGATTATTCGAATGGAGAGATTAGAGAATTACGGTGATGGATGTTTTTAAATCTAAAAATCAGAGGGCAATTTTGACAAAATATAAAATGACAAAAAAAAAAAAAAAAAACCAAAAGCATTCTTCCTACTTCATTAATAGTGAAAATAGGATAGGATGCCGGTAACTATCTTAGCACAAGAAAAATCAAACTGGCCCAATGGGTTGGTGAAATAGTTGCAAATTAGTGCGTGGGAGGCTTCAGTTGGGTTTCCATTGACTAATTTTACAAAAAGGTCGCTGAAATGGGTAAGGGACATAGGTCTAAAGTAGTTGGCGGTTGGCCTTTTAGGTTTTTTTCGTTTCAAGGTAGGTTAGAAAGCGTTGTCAGATGATCCATATAACGAATATACAAACATGAAATGGTCCACATCAATTTTTAAGGCCCAGTTAAAAGAAAAATTGTTAGCCCAACACCAAGAGGCCCATTTCGGTGATGATAATGATCGTTATGAAAATAGAATTAATGTGGATCTCGCATTCTTTTGGGGGGAAAATTGGATCTTCTTTTGACTAACAAATATATAAATTGCCATTTTTGTATTATGCCTACGTTACCATTTTTATATTGAGAAATCCAAACGCAAGAAATTTGGGCTGCGTTTGAATGGATGTTTTTTGAGGTATTTTTTAAGAAATTTTACTGTAAATGTTTTTTAGAAACAACTAGCATTTGGACAATACCTGTTTTTTAAGAACAGTGCGTTTGGACAAACTGTTTTTTCAGAACATGTTTTTGAAAAGTAATTTTTCACACTTAAAATTAAAACACAAATTTTTTACCTTTTGTTACAAATAAGTTAATGTCCCACCGCTAAGACGGTATATTATTTTTTAGTTTTTTTAAAATTTTTTTGATCTTTAAATTAATCTAAAATATGGAATGGAATTTAGAATAAAAAATGTTTAGATTTGATGTATGAATCCATAAAATAAGAATGCACTTCTTAAGAAAAATTTTAAACTTATCATTTATAAAATGAACGTAAAGTTTTTATGTGAAAATGCATGCACTTTAGTACAATGAGTGGTAGGACAAATTTTTGAACAAATTCAAAATACAACATTAAGTACAATACTTCTTTTAACCTTAAGAACGGTTCTCCCACATATGGTCAGCAATTCCTTGACGGACATCATGCCAATCATTTATACTAGTGGAAGACATATCAATTACTTGCGAAGGAAAATGACTAATCCCTACTGATTGACTGTCTATTGTTGCTTGTGCCATTGTTTCTTCCATAAAGTACGCATCATTTGGAAGTTGATCCCTAATGAAGTTATGTAGCACACAATAAGCAACTACCATGTTTTTCTATTACGAAATCATATAATTTTGCATCGAACCTCTAAGAATTGGAAAATGTCTTTTCAATATTCCAAATGACCGTTCAATTACATTCCGAAGCGCCGAATGCCGTTGGTTAAAAAGGTTTTCTGCACCAACACGTCTTCCTCGCCTATTTGACTGAGTCTTGAATGGGACCATAAAATCGGGTATATGTCTGTAGGCTGAGTCAATCAAGTAGTACTTACCTAAAAAAATGAACCACATATTTACTTGGGCACAAATAATTGAAGTAATTAAATGAAAAAATTATCAATAGCATACTTACAGGAGGCACCGGAAATGTTGCTTCAGAACTATGTAGAGCACTTCGTAATACACGTGCGTCATGTGCACTCCCTTCCCAACCTGCTTTGATGTACACAAATCGCATATCAAAATCACATGCACCAAGAACATTTTGTGTTATTAGTCATTTTCGATTTCTAAATGCATCTTATTCATCAACCGAACAATATGTCGAGACATGCGTGCCATCAATTGCCCCGAGACAATCCTATAACATCGAAGTAAAACAAATTAAAATAATTCTTTCAATACAATATTATTCATACAATTCTCAATAAATGTATATAGTCGGTATACCTTGAACCATGGATAAAATCTAGTACTGTTTAAAATTCTAGGATGTACTACGTCGCTGTCATTGTGAGGCCCGATAATAAATGGGGCAAGGCATACCAAGCCTTTTATTGAGCGACGTATGTGACGATTGATCGTCTCTAACGAATGTTGAAAACGCTCAACAAGAATCCTTTGCCGTTGGTCATGACTCATACACACAATTGCAATAGCCAACCCTTCCTCAATACATACCTTCTTATTTGGGTGCTCCTTGATGGCCCCGTGATCGCGTAACAAGGTACACAGTTACAAAAAGGTTCGCACATCCATTCGAATATTCTAAAAAATTCTATTGTGATGGCCAGTAATCAGTTCATGAATCCATTGTGAGCCTGTAAGTGCACTAGTCCTGCACGGTGTTCTATGTATCCTGTTCATGTGGTGCATGTTCGCAAAAGGTCCTAGTAGAATGAAAGCTGCAATAGCCAAATCGAAATCTTCATTTGCTTCAAATAACTGGACAACATCCTCGTTACTATCATCACTGTCAGTATCATCACCTTCAAAGTATGGAATGTTGTACAGATCTGACATATTTATATCTAATCATAAAAATAAAAAAGTCAGACAACGTAATACTATAAAATAGTCTCGAATTATTTGTTCAACTTGAATAATGGTGAAGCTAGAATGGGACATGGATTTTAAGCATGTGAACAAAACTAGATCAAGCATAACTGGCATGACATTTGTCTCCAACATCTTCTATCTACTAAATAAAGAGTTTTCGGCCTGCTTTGTTGAAATTATTTAGAAACTTTTAATCCTAATTACAGAAAAATTACTCTACGATAATTTTTCATTATCCAATCATATTATTAGTTAAGAAGTTAATTGTTTGAGTAATTAAAAGATAAAGAAAAAAAATACAATTTGGTCAGCAATAACTGAACTATATTAGTTTGAAATCATAGAAACACCCAACTTCTACAATTATACTAAATATGACTGTAAAAAACAAATGACAATTAAAGTCAATATTCCATTAGATTAGGATAGCACATTGTGAACATTGCTTGACAAATATATATTACACAAGAAAAAACTAAAAAAACTCACAACACGGTGTTCAAATTTGACAACTTCATGTAACTAAGCTAGACGGCAAACGTTTTTTTGTTAGCAACATTGGAGTTGGTAAATTTTTTGGTAAATGGGTCCAAACTAATAATATGAAAAATAATCAAACATTAAGTTTACATGATATAATTTGTATTACATATTTAAAAAAAATCATACAATATAAAACGTAATATTTTGAGAGTTTTACCTCCGTGCCAAGCGAGTATAAACCCGTCTAATTTACAAATTAACACTTCATAAATGACTATAAAAATGGTAGCACGTGGAATTGTGAGCAGAATGGTCTGTAGACGGAGAGAGTAGAGTGGATAAAATGAAAATTAAAGTAACAAAATGGTGCGTGAGTGAGTAATGGGAATACACCCTATTTAAAGGGATTTATGATAGTAAATTGAAGGGGTAGCAGCCTTTGACAAAGCCTACTGACTAGTAACTTTTTAAAAAGTCTGAACCCTTTCACGGGTCTTGGCTTTATAGTTCAAACGCTGCTGACCGGTAGATTGTACTACGTTTCATTTTTGTACTACTTTGCTTTCATTTGCTTTAATATTTTTCTATGTCTAACTTTTGTCATTTACTAGTGAATTACATTTAAATAGACTTCTATTTGTGTTTGGAAGGTGCACGTCACTATTCAGGCATTTTGTGTATCTCCTATGACTTTTTTCTTTATGTTCCCCGTCTTCTATGTCATTTTAACACTAGAATTTAGTGAAGAAATAATGCGTAGTCAGGTTTCTATGTCCCGATTGTTTCTTATAAAAATACAAGCATAAAAGGAAAAATGATATTTAAATTAATTTAGAACGGTCAACCTTTGGACATCAATTGTTTATGCTTTCTGCATGTAGAAACCTGACTACGTGTAAGAGGAATATTTTTTACAAAAATATTAATTGGCCTAATATAGCGACCTTAACATAATTTAGGAATCCATCAACCCTGTTCGGCATTAAAAACAACTGAACGCAATGTTCTATTAGCCATACATCATGTATGTTCAACAAATGGAAACACTACCTAAGCCAACAACGGTTACGAAATGAAAAACAACACAGAAACCTTACTAAATAATATCCATCCCTATTTTAAACAATAAAAAACAAATGAAGACAATGTTCACCAAGCCAACATCATATCCGTTCAGTCACACTAAAAGGCCATTTAATGTTAACAGCCTAATGAGATGTAGCCCATCTCCTCCTAAAATCAGTTTTAAATGTTAGAAACATGGTGCGATTATATTCATCCTTCAGTGCTTCAGCAGCTTTAAGATTTACTTCATACTCAGGTATTTTCAATTCAGCTAGCGCTTTTATTGCATTTAGATAGTTGTAAGGGTCCTTATCTCCGCCTAAACTGTCAACCTGGGCAGATGATCCGAAAGATTCGGACATGCTTGATCTTGACTTAGCACTAAAATGTGAGGCGATTGCTTCAATGCAGTTAACATAAGCTTCACTGGCTCTTTTTTACTGCAAAAAAGGGCCACCATCACCAGAATTTTCTGGTGTCTTCCTCTTACCTTTGCCCTTGTTATTCTTCCTCAAAGTGGGTAATGGTGATCTCTACTGGTCAACTTCAACATCTACATTCACGGTGACCTTCTCCTTCCCGCGTTGGTGCCACTCCATGCCCATTTCACGCTCGTCATCGGTGTCAATAGGCAATTATGTAGAATCTTGAGCATATTTTCCTGTAGCGCCTTGGTTTTGCAAAACCTCATATAGCATGTCAAAATGCGAACAACACCTATTCTTGAAATAAGCATAGTCCGAATCTTCTTGAAAATTTGACACAACAAAGTCAGTTTTAACAACAAATTTAAAAATCAAATATGAAAAATATGATCACTAACTAAAAATGTAACAAAATATGCCTTAATCAAACTCTCTCATGCCTCGTCATCCATTACCGGTAAATTAAGCTCTTCTGACCATCCAAGACCTGTTTTTCTCTTTCACAATTCATTATACAAATTTGTAAGACGCATAAACTTATAATACTTAGTTCGGACTTGATCAGCTGTGTAGCATGTGTCATAACTTATGTTTAGCCTGTTGGCTATGTCGGGACATACAAAGCTTTGCATGTTATTTTTAGTAAGTACTTCTTGCTTCTTATAATCGAGCAAAAGTTGTGCAAAGGCCATTTCAGTAGTGGAAGACCAGTGTGCCCTTTCCACTCGGCCCCTATTTGACTTTGGTTTTGTCATCTAATTGTAATAAAATGCAAACAAATTTAACATTTCATAATGACATACATAGGAGATGCAAACAACTTAACACTGCATAATGACAAATGCAAAAGAAGTGTAATATAACATTAACAAATAATTAAAATAAGGAATGCATTTTATAAGTCTTATACCTTGTAGTATCTACTAATGCACAATTCTAAGTCGTTTTCGTCAATAGAAGATTGAACTTGGTATCGTTGTAAGTGCTCTTTACCAAACCTAGTTGTTAAGTGCATATAAACATATAAAAAAAAATTAAAAAAGAGTTCTATTTCATAATGACTAACCATGTACAACTGCACCCACAAAATTTTGCTCACCTCTACTCTTCAATCTTCTACTATTCCTAGGCATACAGCTCGGTAATTTCCTCCAAAAAGCAGTGTTTAATTCTTTGAAGTACTAGTTAGATGTTCAAACAGAAAATGTAGTTTGAGATCAGCTTATTGAAAAATATAGTCTTCAAACTAACTTATTGTGCATTAGGTGCAAGAAGATAAACATGCAAAGTAGTAACACTAGAAATAATACAACTGGGCTTGGAATTTAGGCAAATAATTTACAATTGCATTGTTAATTTCAGACAAACAAACTAGAATATAAATATTTCTTTTTAGGGAAGTATATAATTAAATCAAACTAATCACCTATCTATCATGGATGCTTGTTTTGATTAGTCTAACTTTTTAAAACAAAACTAACAGTAATTATAGTTGAAAACTGAAGATATATAGAAAAAAGTTAAGCAGACAAAGTATTAACGTCTAAAAAGATAGGTAGACATCGTTGTCTCACTTGAAGGCTAAACAAGAAAGCAACTTAATTTAACACACCATAAAATTGATTGCTAATATAATGCTCACGAGGACAACCAAAGCCACACCTTGAATTTTTACAACTACAATTTGGGAAATGCCAAAAAGTCATATGAGCCAATCAAGGATCTGAGAATTGAACGACAACTTTTCCAATTTGCTAAATTGGGTCTTGAAATAAATTAACTCAAGCTACCAAAGGTTTCCCTTTACCCCCACTCATCTAGCCAAAACAAACCCCTAATGAACTTTGTTATTTCTCTCACAAACACAAGCATTTTCCCATCATCTGTGCAATAATTTTGCACCTAATTATGCTAGTAATCCTATAACCTAAGTAGGATATTAAAGTGCAATCACTTATTTTATTAAACATTCTAATATCATGATTCAAATTCAAAATGGCTAAGTTACAGAAAATTGATTAAATCGCATACAATGGAAAACAATTGACAAAATTTGCGCAGCCACATAGTAGCACCAAATCGAGATAAATCTAGGAATGATATACCAGGAAATAGCATCCTCACGTAGCAACAATCAATTGAACCAGAAAAATCACATTTGAAACAGTCAAAAAAAAGGAACAAATCTGCAATAATCATGGGAAAAAAGCCATGAAATGTAAACTACCACATTTAAGGGCACAAACGAAACAACGTCTAAGTAAGAAAAAAGATAGAGAGACTTACGATCGAAGAAGGTGAAAGAAAAAGTAACTGTTAACTATGGCCAAATCTGTTGGTCGGCCTTGTGAAGTCAGAGTTTGAGAGATCAGATCTCCTTTTGCCGTTACTAGTGGTGGAGCAAACAACTAGAGAATTTGGTGTTATGGAGGCAGTGGTTGAAGTTATTGCTGGAGGTGGCAGTGGCGACGAAAACTCTTGAGATAGATGTAGTAAAAATTGCTGCTAGTGATTGTGGGGTGAATCTGGTTCAAAGAAGATGAGAATGTAAAGGGAACGACGAGCGTGGATTGGAAAGGATGTGAGAGAGAGAGAGAGAGAGAGAGAGAGAGAGAGAGAGAGGGGCAGAAAGAGAGCTGGGTAGGGAGAGAGAGGGATTACAGACGGGAGGGGGGGTGTGACGTAGAGAAGGGAGGCCTGACTTAGAGAAAACCCTAGCCAAAACACTCTCCAAATTCAACGACGTCGTTTTTTATTATTTTATGCACTCTCTTAAAAACACCAATGTATCGTTTTTTGTTTTTTGGATTCTCTGTATTTAAAAAACAGAGACTCCAAACGCAGTCTTAATTTTTGTTTTTCAGCTAAATTGCGTCATTTCAAAATTCAAAGTCCAGATCAATTAAAGCATTCAAACAGAAGCAGACGAAGAAAGCCATCAACCATGTTGTGCAATTTTGATTAATCAAAATCCTAAACAATACCCATCCAAACTTCCAAATACTGAATTAAAGATAAATTATAGCAATCTAAAATTCCACATATTAATTTGAGTCACCCGAGACTAATAAACAGCTGCAGATCAATATATGTTTGTGCTTCTTGAACTCGAATTTCATCTTCTGCGGACTCGCTCTCTGATCCCTTCGATGAGATACTTGCACACTCAGTAACTTTATTACAAATTTTTTTTTTCAAAAACACACACAACTACCAACTAAATGCATACAATAAATGTAACTACGTGACACGTCATGCGGTAAATTAATACCATTAATTAAATTATATCTATCAAATATATATAATGAGTCTCATTTGTCTAGTGAGTTTTTATTGATATTAATATATACAAGATTGTATTTGATATTAATCATCGGAAAAATATAAAATAGACCATGTGCATTTTTATGTTGGTTATTAGAATCAATAAGTTATCCTTACGAGCACGGGACTTTACAATTCGACCCCTTGCTATTTCCTGCAATTTTATATTGGTTATTAGAATCAATAATTTATCTTTACGAGCACGAGACTTTACAATCCGACCCCTTGCTATTTCATGCAATTTAGGCATGGTGTTACTGTTCAGCATCTTAATTTAACTGTCCAGCATTTTGGTATAATTTTTTAGAATTGTGACGTAACTACTTTTCCTACAAAAAATACGTAATTTTTTAAATTTTTTTGAATTCAAATTTAGTTCAACTAACACACATCACAACCGTCGATTTTGCTATATTAAATCAAGCCCATTAATTTGTCAAAAATAACACTTGTGAGGCTCCTAGACATATCGTTATATAATAATGGTACGCCACACCTAATAATAATTGTTAACAAATGATTAATCATAGTACATCACGTGATTATGTGTATCCAATACCAACTCAATAAACATTAATATTTTTACCAAAATACACTGACATAGGCGTCAGCAGGACCAATCAAAATGCTCGGACACGCTGACTCGGCAAACCACGCCATTAGGGCCGCGTTCGGGGATCATACATTTGCCAAATCGCTGACACGCAACATCACAAACAAAAAGATATTTTAGCCGGCTTGATCACCCTGCAACCGCTGACCCACGTCCCACGTCATATATGGCGCCCCCACATCCCCCATGTACGAAACAAACACTCCCTTAGTTTTATCACCTGAAAAAATTTTGGATTTTCCCCTCCAAAATCCAAAAAAAAAACTCTCAAAATTTGAGTTCCCACCGAAACACTACCGCCTCATTAGATCAACGCATTCCGTAACTCCACGCAATCCCCTAGGTCCAATCGCAGCCGTTTGTGCCAGATGGTACGGTCAACCAACGGGGCAAGACGAAGAAACATGCAAGCCGTAGGATTACGATTGAATGGTACAGATTCTGCCCGAAACAAGAGACCGGCAGATCTGGCTGCCTTTAAGAAGCGGTGGTGCTCCTCCTGATTTCCTCGTTCAAGTGAGGAAGAGGGTCATCGAAACCCTCGCCTATTTCTTTTTGTATTTTATTCGATTTTAATTTTCTATACAAAATTTCCCTCCAAAAAATTTTCGCCCTGAAGTTTCCGGCAATCGGCGGTTATATTTTCCGGTTAGAAGCCATGTGTTCCCGCCATTTCTTGGTCGGAGATTGACCGCCGGTCTTCATCCGCAACCCAACCCGTTTGATTTCGAAATTTGACCCGCTTTTTCTTGGCCTTGATCTCTTTTATGGCGTCGGCTGTTTTGCCCAGCCGGAATGAACCGTATTGGGGCGAACGTGAGGTTTATATGAGGCAATTTCCGAACAATCGCCCCATAAATCCTCATCTCAACCCCCGATCAAACCCTAACCCAAACCCTATCCCAAGCAGGTTTCAGAACCCAAATTTTAACTTTAGCCGGCAGATCCATGATGTTACAGTTAAAACCGATCTTCGGCAGCGCAATGAGTCATTACCAAGGGCTCCTCTGCTGTCTCCGGCGGTGATCAATGACGCACCGTCGTTGAGTCGGAACAAAGAAGGAGCTATTCCACCCAGGGATTGCTTTCATCAAGAGTACATGACGTTGCATTTGTCGTCGTACTCGAGGAGTGGGCTGAAAGAGCTGAAAAAGCGACTAATCTCGGATCTAGAACGGGTTCGGACCCTCTTGACCCGGATAGAGACCCGGAAGCTTGAGTTCGGATCTGGTTTACACAGCCCTCAGTTCAGGCCTCCTGCTGCTGTTGAAACAAATCTCCAGCAACCATTAGACCCTCGAGCAGAGAATCGGACCCCGAAAGGGGCACAAAAGAACCGGAGCTGCGGGCCAGTGACCTTGACCCGAATCGGTAAGGGTAGTAAGGATAAGAAGAACAAAAAGCTTTCGGGCCAAAAGCGGGCCCTTGCTTTAACTGTTGATGGCCGTGAAACGAAGCGGCCGGTGGTGGCGGTGGAGACGGTAACAACAGCTACAGAGGCGGAGAAAACATTGGGTACTATGATGAAGGAATGTAAGCAGATTTTGATGACGCTGATGAAGCAGAAGTACGGGTGGGTTTTCAATAAACCCGTGGATGTTGAACGTTTGAGGCTTTATGATTACTACCAAATTATTAAGCATCCAATGGATCTTGGAACCATCAAGACGAGGTTGAACAAAAAGCTGTACAAATCGCCCCTTGAATTTGCTGCGGATGTGAGGCTTACTTTTAGCAATGCCATGATGTATAATCCCAAGGGTCAGGATGTACACACAATGGCGGAGTCTATGCTTTCGACCTTTGAAGAAATGTTTGGGCCTGTGTATCAACAGTGTGAGGCCGAACATCGGAAACTGGTTGCAGAGAAGATGAGTCAAATCAACAACTGGGTTCAGCAGGAGCCGGTGATTACGATGCCACAGCCCATATTTTTGAGTTCGCCTTCGGGTCAGAATCAGAATGAGCAGGTTTTCTTGCCTCCTGTATTGCAGAGTAAAAAGGGGAAATTGCCAAAGCCAAAGGCTAAGGATCCAAACAAGAGGCCAATGACTGATGTGGAGAAACTAAAGTTGGGTTCGAGTTTGCAGAATTTACCGCAGGAGAAGATGGATCAGATGGTTCACATTGTGAGGAAGAGGAATCCTCATTTGGTGCAGGAAGGGGATGAGATTGAGCTCGACTTTGAGTCCCTTGACAATGAGACGCTGTGGGATTTGGATAGGTTTGTGAACTATCACAAGAAGGCTGTGAGCAAGATGAACAGGCAAGTGGTTGTGGATGATGTTGTTTTCATACAAGAAGACCACAAGGTAAAAAAATGATTTGCATTTTTTATAGGATAAAACTTGGTTTCTTGTTGTTTGAATTGACAGACAATTGTTGGTTTTGGTAACAGTCTCCAGTTGGTGAGCCTTACCAGGAGATGGATGTGGAGAAGAACAAGAAAGGAGATGCTGGGGAAGAGGACGTTGACATTGGAGAGGACATTCCAGCGAATGACTTCCCTCGTGTGGAGATTGAGAAGGATGTGGAGATTGAGAAGGGCATTGCTGGCGCTTCTGTTGTGGATATTGAGGAGGATCCGACAGGTGCTAATAGTGGATCAAGCAGCTCTAGCGGTTCAAGTTCAAGTAGTGATGATTCCTCTTCCAGTGGTATTATGTTATCCATTTGTATTGTTTTCTTGGCTTTTAGAGTCCACAACAAAGAGTGAATTTACAAAATACTTATCTTGGTGTTTGATTCATTTTGCAGATTCAGATTCGGGGAGTTCTTCAGGAAGTGATTCTGATGAGGATAGTGTACAGTCGCCTTATGTTCAACCAAAAGAAATCCCTGCAGCATAATTCTATTTGGGGTTTATTTTTTTTTGGTTGGGGGGTGGCGGGGGTGGGGTTGGAAACATTTAAGCTTCTGAAATGAAGAATTAGTACTGTGAGGGTTTGAAGTTGTGAGGTTTCTGTATTTTGTTAGACTCTCCTTTTCCATTTGTGGGTTTTCTGCATTTTGGGTTATGGAGGAGAATTGAGATCAATGAGGTATTATTGGCTTTGGCGTTTGGTGGCTGGAGTTGCAGCATTTGTAAAAAGGATGACCTGGATTTGACTGTTAGGCTAGGATAACCGAGACAGTAGCTAGAGATTACAGAGTAGGAGGGTGTTTTAGCGAAATGTAGCTGTTAAGAAATGGTATTAGTAGGCTAGTAGCTGTAGTAATTGGGTTGGGACAACTCTTTTCTTTTCCATACAGAATGACCACAAGATTTTTAGTGGTGAATCAGCAAAAAGTAGCAAACATGTACAGGCAAGCAATTCTGGATATATGCAAATGAAGTTCTGGTTCTGCAAAGGTCTACTACTAAATTTTTTTGGCTTTCTTGAATTTCATTTATCATTTTATTTTCAGTGTTTTGGGCATTGCGATGGCATCAGATTAATGGGCTAAACCTGGAATGACTTTCTTTCTGTGGCTCATTGGGAATTTGCATGACTCAGAAGCCAAAAACTATATCAACTTTAGGTCTGCTGTTGTGCAACTGTTCCGTTTTGGGGGAAAAAAAAAAGATATGACTGGTGCGCATAGATACGTCATGCTTTATACATAAAAATTTACTCGTCCAACGTGATTTCCTTGTGTCAAAAGTAGTAGTCATTGAAGTAAAATTTTTGAAGAAAACAGTACGGCATAAGAGTATTGATCTTACATATTATGGATAGATGCTGCATGTTTTGTCCAGTGGCTTCTTGGGTAGCAGACACCTCTCAAGTAAAATGCTCAGCTTCTCCTAAAAAAATCCTCGGCTTTTCGCATGCAGGTGGTTAACCCTAAAAGCTAGTACCTGTCAAAATTTGTTTCTAACTGTCAAAACTTTAGCACTGGGGCAGAAAATAAAGTAAATCCAATCACAAAGAAATAGAGCAAGACAAATCTCATCCGGCAATCTTGCCACAGCATCGAGAGGACCAATAAGATGCCAGCTAACGTGGCAAAACTTGGATTTTGATTCTATAATCGATCAACGTTAAATTTGTATTTTCAATGAAGAAAAATGTGAACATAGGGCTGGGGACAAAAGCACCGTCTTTGCCACTGAATTCTCATCACCTAAAGATCATTGAATGGCCACTTAATCGAGTGACTTCCTTTGGCAAGCTTCAAAGAAAGGACAATGATGAAAACAACCCCAACCTACATCCATTTGAAGTTCATTCGTTTAAGAGCACAACTAATTGACTGGGCAACACAGTTCGCGTGCTTTTCAAACAATTGTGATCTCGACATCAATCAATGAACAGCAATGCAGCAACTTCCAGTTATTTTGACATCAATATACAGGACCAGCCATGACAAAAGTAAACCTCTAACATAGGCATATACCTGAGAGGCAAGACAATTGCATAACACCGCTTTGTGTATTTATGTTTTGCGATGCTGAATAACAGAAGAAAAAACGAGACTACAAAGACTGCTGTGCGCTTTTTAGATAAATCTAATGCTCAGTAAATACATAGACAGGCAGATAATTGGCTAAATGTCATAAATGGCTGATAAAATCTTCATTAAATCTTTGTAACAGGAACAAGGGACGAATTGCGCGAGTCTTGTGAAGAGAAAGTTCTCTAGTAGAAAGCCTACATACGAAACCTCTAAATTTTTTGAAGTGAACTACAGTGGTGCAATCGAACTAAACTGCTCACGAGTAGCACGTGAACAACTCTGTCAACTACTCGATTTGAACTAGTTCGAGCCAAGTATCTAGTAACTTGATTAGGCTCACAAGTCGAGTTCGAGTATTGGTTTTCCAAACTCGAAGGCTCATCGAGCATATATTATTTAATAATTATATATTTATTTATTATGTATTTATTATTTTAAGTATAAAAATTATAAAGTTTACCAAAATGTTCTCGAGTACTCGAGCTTAACAACAAAGTGCCAAAAAAAAAAAAAAAGAGTGCCAATGAGTTTTGAGTAACGTTAATTTGAGCTCAAGCTTCACAATTTTTAGTTCAATCGAGCTCAAGTCAAGCTCAAGCTGCACTGAAATAGGCAATTGAGTCGAGCTCGAGCATGGTGCTACTCGAGCTTGACTCGGCTCGATAGCACCCCTACTACAGTAGCAATATGTAAACTGCTAATTAGGTTGGTAAGGATCATGCAAGAGAACCAAAAAGAAAACTAGATTGAGAAATTATCATATCACTTCACAGCAGATCTCATAATGCATAAAGATTGCCACAGCTTCTGAGGATTCATGCTGAAAAATGAGGCATCAATTACTATTTTATTAGCTATGAAGTAAATCATTCTGAAATTTTGTCACAGGGTCCAATTTCTTTTAGGAACAAAGTATTGAAAGCTAGAAGATCACGCCTACTACTAAAACCTAGTGAGCAGTGTGAATTCTGATGTGCAACACAATATTGTTCGAGATTGCATTAGTCTAGCATTTTGCACATTAACAGCAGACAGGAATTATACTAACAAATTGATTGATGCACAAAGACTAACGCTCAACCACCCTCAGCATTCTGTAAAACCACTCTAAGAGAAAATCCTTCAGTTCATTGAGATGGTGAAGTAGAATCATTTTTTATGGTTGCTATAAACATGAAAGCAACTTTGCTTTTAAACTAGATTGCTGAATGTACCCATGAACTAACTTAGACAAGTTGCATGCACTTATTTCATGATTTTGTTCTTTTCATTAGTCAAAAAATATTCAAAGTCATTCAGCTACTGCAGACAAGAATTCAGATATATTGGTGCTTACTCAAAATTCTTGGTAATTTTTTTGCCTTTCCAGAATCCAACATTTCATGTGCCTTCCAGGTAGGATGCATTCATAGTTCTTTGATATGTCTGAGGTTCAAATGCCACTAATCAAAAGCTAAGTAGCCAAAAGTAGTCTGGTTTGAGTATAAGCATGAGATCTGCCTACTTCTTGTCTAGCTATTAGAGCAGTGTGCAGAATAAGATGGAAGTCACTGGATTGTAAGCTTTGATAGCACGACTTTTCCTCCTTATGTTGTACTTGACTGGCTATTTTGTTGACTGATTTATACTATCTTTTGCTCACTTATCAGCTTCGAAAGATGATAATTATACAATTAGTTGCTAGATTGAGCATACGCTCCCCAGGTTTATCTGTCTCTAAAGAGGATTCCAAGACCTGTGGGATACAATACTCAATATTTAGAGGTTGGATGTGACAACACTTCTTTGCTCCACCAAACCATGAGACTTACAATCCTACACAGCTATCTTTACACTTGATCCAGCTGACAGGAAGACATTCCTCTGATGTTCAACTCGTAAAAGGAGAACTAATTGCGAAATCCCATTTTCTAGAAGAAATGCCTATGTCCAGAAGAACATGGAAAGCAAATAATTGACAGAGAAAAACTATAGCCAGGGATGTTAGATTCAGTTAATAGTATATTGCAAAGCACAGAAATTGGCTAAATAAAATACAACTACAGAACTTCAAGAGCAAACAGAGACGGTTCAATCAAACAAGTTGCAGATACCTGTGTCCTAAAACAAATTGGTTTTCCTTGACGTTGTGCCTTGGAGTGAAGATCAAGTGCCAAACCTAATCCAATCGATTCACAAGTCTGCTCTTCCTAACATACTGCAAATTTTTGGCTCGTAATCTGCACTAACCCAATAAATCAAAGATCTCATCTGTTTAGAAAAGTTTTGCCAAGTTTTTAACAAATTTGTTACATATAAAGGAAAGGCTTTTCAGGCTACAGAAAAGAAGAAGATAAAAGCAGCAAATCACTAAGAACTAAAACGTGGAAATTCCTATAGTTGTGCCTTTAATTTCAATACAGTCAAGCACACTGCACTACACGTCTTCGATAAGAGCTGTATGGGCAAATGCATCAGTGAGCTACAGTTCAAAGTTGTGTAGGGAGAACTCCAATAGGTCCTTCTTCAGATAAACACGCTAAAAAATCAAGTACTTCTGCGCATAAATACATTTGCACTTGAACATAACATGTATATATTGACACAAATATATGTTACGTTAGTAGATCGTAGCAGAACAAGACAATCCAATTAAAGGAAAAGCAGAAAGATCAAACCTTTTCGATTGGAGTATTTTTTTTGTAGAGAAAAAATAATAAAAAAACCTCCAGAATGCAACTAATGAGGATAACCTGATACAAGAGCAAAGTAACCAATTCGTTTTTGCCTAAAATTCTGGGGAAAAAAAATAACAGAGGGATGAGGTGAAACTCAATGATGGAACCTGCTAGCATGACAATTGTTTCATCCCATCTAGACATAATCAACAAGTTTAGATTGAGATATGTTGAGATAAAGAAAGCGATACAGGCGAATCAACCATGAGTTTAAAGTCGAAAGTGAGATCCAAGATTACATTTTGGCCGCCCAAACAAGTTAATCCTACAGAATTGAATGCCAACAGTAAAGTGCTGAAATATGTTCACACTTCAACTCTTAAGAGAGGCCCCCCCTCTTTCTTAAAGTGGGCATTAATGAGAAATCTTACTGACAGACTTATTTTTAGCTTTGGGTTTTCTGTTATATAATTTGGTGTTACACTTATGTTATACTATTTAGGTAATTGATAAGTGTACATCTACTAACCATGTTTTCAAAAACAGGTACACTTGTCAATCACTTAAGTGGTGTAATATGAGTGTAACACCAAATTGTGTAATAAAAGACCCAAATCCTTATTTTCCCTACATAAAGTCCACACAACAGATTTTCAATTGTCCTCTCTTAAAAAGAAGCATGTAGGGAACAGCAAAAAACAAAAAAAAAAGCAGTAAAGTGGGAGATTCTGATGAACTCATTTACACTAATTGAATAAAGACAATTTTTGCCATTTGAAAATTCAATACATTAACAGCCCTTTATGAATATACAGTGGCAAAATATATTTGCATAACGTGATTAATTGCTTATCTTTGTGGAAGTGCACATCCAACAGATGGTCACTTATTAGAAACGTGTACATACACAACACAGGTGGGCATGTGGATTCAGATGGCTTAGACTTACACCAAACAAACCAAAGAGAGAAAATGCAGTGGTCCATAATATGAACGAACCTGATGCCACTAGCTTTGAAATCTTATCTGCAGTTAATTTTTAGGAGTTCCCTTATTGTGTTGGGTCATTGACTATCATGCTTTCTTTTTCTTTCAACCATTAATTGGTTTTTGATGTGAGCAAAATGTAGAATGAATTGGTGGAGTAGGGTCAAAAGCTACTACCTAAATTCAAGATAAGTACAGAAGCTGCCAAAGGCATAACGACCCACTTGCTAGACAATCAGGAGACTCAGGGCTGCTTTTGAGGAGAGGTGGGATTCCATATTACAAGTGCAGTGAGTTAGGCGAAAAGGGATTCCGTTTGGCAAGTGCAATGACTTGAAACACAGTCTAGATAAATGAATGTGTGGTGATTGTGAATTTCACATTGACCAAAAAGGTTGTGGGCTTGTTCCTTCTCATTCTATTTTAACTTTTTTAAAAATCTGATCAAGATAAAGGGATGATGACGGTTCACATTTTCTGTATAGTAATTGTAAATCTTGGGTTGGTCATCTAAGTGCTCGAGTACAGGGGTATTTTTAAAAAAATGCAGAATAGAGTGATGCGAAGTTTCTAATCAAAATGTTAGGTTGCATACCTAAATATTCTTATGTTTGTTAAAAAACACACACATAGACGCACACGCACAAACAAACATTATATCCAAACAGCCATGCAAAGTTTTTTTTTTTTTTTGTGACAATGTAATTACATGCATGAATTTCAAACGTTGAGGTCCATGATTTAGCACCTGTCATCCTCAATCAGCCGGTAAGGGGCCTCACAATTACCATTTCTTACAATTTTATAACTCAGTTTTAAAGGTAAAGAATGAAGGGACGAGATTGAACCAGAAAAACTAAATTTTAAAAGAAAAAATGAAGTGTTTTCAAGTGGAAAATAGTTATATTATTCAACAAAGTTATAACATTATTTAGCATGGTTACACCATGAATCTGCAAAGTTATACAAGATTCAAATTGTGAAAAATGAAAAGTGGTCAAATTGTGAATCCCGGTCCCCAACCCACCAGATTCAAACAATGGAAACTTTAAGGTTAAGACCCTAAGAAGTGAACCGGAACTTTTTAAAACGTCTGTTAATAGTTATAGTTCAATTTCCAGTAGGAATCAAGTATTCATCTCTTGCACATCTTCAGCCTATTATCAAATGTTAGACATTGAATGGTATTTGGGCCTTGAAGACTGCTCGACTACAAGTAGAAACCAAGTAGAGCCATCAGGCCTATTCGTCCCTTGTCTTGGTTGCAGAGACTGTCTGTCATCCAGCTAGTCAACCGTGCCGCCATTATGTCAGCAGATTGGATATACATAACTATACTTGAAACGAGTTTACTTACGAACAGCCTAAAATTAATAATGTACTCTAAAATATTGACGTAATAATCTTGTTAAGGAGATGTGCACCCTCAACAGTCAAGGGCAAGAAAACAACATACGGTTGGAACGACCACATTATTTCATTGGCTCTCAAACAAATAATACAGACACACAGATAAATACATACATGCACAATTCTAAGATAGTACTTCCTTGTAAGTAATATATATATGGGAGACTTCTCACAGATGAAACTGGATCAATAGAAAGCCAGCCCATTATTAAACTTTACATACACATCCACACAAGAACTTAGCTTCATGATAGCACTAATCTCTAGAACAGACCACATCATAAAATCCAGGACAGTTTTGGATATAACATAGAACTTCTAACTGAAGTATAATATGCAACTTATGTTCCTGCTGTTTGATTATACCCGGATTTCAAACAACGAGAACCACTTTCCGTTTAATGATGCAGTTATTGCCGCAAGCTTTATTTTCATCTACTAACTGATTGCTTGAGCGACTACTGCACCCGCGAGAACTACCACAGCATCCTCAACAATGACCAAAATCAAGGCAGTGCACCAGTGATCTTATTGCCACAACCGCCACCACACCCACCAGAACCACCACAGCCTCCTCCACAAGCACCGGCACTGATGCCTTGAGCAGCAGTGATCTTATTGCCACAACTGCCGCCACACCCACCAGAACCACCACATCCGCCACCGCACCCACCAGCATCGACACAGGGTGCATCAGTGATCTTATTGCCACAACCGCCGCCGCAGCCTCCTCCACAAGCACCAGCGTCGACACAGGGGGCACCAGTGATCTTATTGCCACATCCACTACCACACCCACCAGAACCACCACAGCCTCCTCCACAAGCACCAGCATTGCCTCCACTCTTAATCATATTGCCACAACCAGCCCCACAACCGCCACATCCTCCACTATTAATCATATTGCCATTCTTTGGTGTGTTTCCACAATTAGCACCAAAACCGCCACAAGCCCCACTCCTCACTTCACTTCCACACTTGCTGCCACAACCTCCACCACAGCCACCAATGTGCATTCCTCCTTTCCCGGGTATCACTGTGTTTCCTTGCGAGACCTCCAGATCCAACTTCCTATCTTCTTGTACTGTGGCTGGAATGGTTTTGTTGTCTTCCATCTGACAACTATAAACTTCTTGTTCTGAAATTTTTTTTCCCTCCAGATTCATGCAGCTGGAAATGAAGCTGTCATATCCCTCTTTTCTATATGTTTCACCAAGTATGAAAGCTAGTATCAAACCAGGAAACAACAGCCACTCTTCATTCACCTATTTTTTCGACAGGTAACATTATGCATAGTGAGATAAATTGAAAATCCTTCACTTTAAGGCACATAAACACATAATAAAGAATATGATTCACCTTAATAGTTCCAGATTTCAAATCAAATAATGCCACTGCCCTTCCATATGGGTCTTCTTCAGAGAACTCAACTGCTGTAAAAAAGCCATGATTGTTTCTATGTTTCTCACAGTGCTTTGGATCATATGCCAGCCTTCTACCAGGAAAGAGTTTCACCTGTACCAGGAATGGAAATGGATTTTATGGATGCTGATAAAACTATCAAGATGTACTTATTTCCCATTTTGTATGTACCCAAATTTCATAAGTTGCATGGTCTTCAAATTTTCACATTTTTTTTCTGTGAGTGATTTCTTAAAGAGATGACCTTTAAGTGGCATGCTTTAGCAAGATAAACAGATCTGTTAATAATTAATCCTAATATTAATCTCTAAAGACATGGTTCTGAAAAAGGCAGGAATATTGTGACAACGTATTCCCTTTAATGGGTTCTTTAGCATTTAAAGGTGAAAAGTTGCTGTTAAAATCCTTGAAGTGGTACGCCTAAAGGAAGATGTCATCTTATTCTTTTTGACTCTATTAAAGGGGAAGGGGCAGATAACTAATTGAATCTTGATGCTTTCTAATCTTTATAATATATTAAAGAGGCAAAGAAAATTAAAAACTGCAAACAGACAGGAAGACCGGACTTGCAATATGACAATAGTTATTCTCGAAGAGAGTTGACTAAACAACAATTGGTAAACCTTAAGAGACTTTTTATGCAGAAGCAAATGTTGTCGTGAAGCAAAGAAGGCACATGAGTGCATGATTTTTTCTGCACAGGAACAGATGGAAGAAGGATGAATGCTTACTCTATGATCACCAATCAGCTCCAGAAGATAGCCTTCGACATCAACCTTTCCTGGAAGCTTGAGGGACCAATTAGAATCTATCAACAACCACTCTGTCCCTGTAAACTCAGCAAACTTAATTGCTGCACCAGCTTTTATGATGCCAATCACATCTTTTCTCAACATACAATTATCCTTTCTCTTTGATTTCTTGAAATCCCTGCAATAGATACAAAGTGACTTCAGCTTATCCAGAACACAAATTAAATAGAAAAAAATCAAATTGGAGAAATAAAAGAGCACTCATATCATTATAACACTCTAATTTTACATCTTCAGTGAAGTTGAATTACATATTATTACTCATAAAACAAAAATGCTAAGATTAATATCAAGAAGAATCAATCTTCAGGAAAGACTTCAGGAGAAAATCCATTGCTAAGATTAATATCAAGAAGAATAAACCTTTGACAGCATCAGAAAACTTTGTGACACACGTTGTATTGAAAGTTAAATACGAATATGAAGAATGCAATTTATGCAAGTAACATGAGATATCAAATAAATAAATATAAATTGGAATCCCATGTGTTATATGAGAACCAAGCTTCATCTGGATAAAGTAATTTAGGTGCTCCACAGATTGGAACTCTTTGAAGTTATAGTCAATATAACAACAGGAAAAGTAGTTTAAATCATACCTCATTTGTAGGTTGATGATCTCATCGCCATTGTCATCAATTACACGAGTCCAGTTTTTAGCCAAATGAACCCTTCCAGGCAATGGGAAGAAACAAGAATTGTTTGAAAATGGTCGTGAACGAATCATGTGAAGAACATGAGGTGCATTAGTTGGTACAGTAACTGATATGGCCACTCGTAAATAGATAGGCTTTGAATTCCCAGAGTTGGAACTCGGCACCAACTCCAACCATTTCTCCATAGTGAGATTAGACAACGGGGATAGCAAATCATCCAGAGAAATGGAACCAGAACCCATCCTTTTGGATGTCTTTGAGAGAGGTAAATTGCAAGCTGAGTAGCACATAAGTTCAAAAAACAGATGCCCAGAAGGTTGACATTGGAAACAAGCAACTTGCTTCTCCCCAGATACTGACAAAATAGTGAGACTTCTCTTGGCACTGAAGATTGTGTCAGGTTGTTGCTTTCTAAATGAGACAAAGAAGCCTCCCTTGTGGCCCTCTGGAAGGTTTTTCACATCCACAAACTCCAACATTACCTGAAACAATTTAAAGAGAACACAGCTAAATATATAGATTAAACGTGGAAGTGACAAACATTTTCTACTTCAAAAGATAAATAATTCAATTATCTAAAAGGGAAAATTTTCACATTAAGGAAGTAACAGGGATCTCAACATCTAATTAGACCATGAATCACAAATGTATGAAAAAGTTCTCTTACTTCAAATACAGGAGTTTCTAAGAATAAAATTCACCAAAAAGATTCCATTGTCTGGGAAATACTTCAGGAAGTTATGCAGGGACATCCTATATTGCTGGATAGAGCACGCACATTGCATAAATTAGGTATACAGGCATTCCAGCCCTTTTAGTGGAAGCCTGTGCCATTTGTTTATATCCATTCGCATGTAAAGGGGTTTGATGCGAAACTTTTGGATCTTTACAAAAACTAATGGATGAAACGAGCCAAATTTTTTATTTTTTTCCATCATCTACATAAAATTTTCAACATACACAGACTCCTGATGAATGCAATTCAATACTTATGCTGAAGCAACAGAAAATCGTTTATATTTTAAGCCACGTGATCCTCACCATAGATATGCTTAAATGGCCACAAAGGGCCATATGACACCCAATTTTAAAGCTAAAGTAGTTAATGCTCTGTAGGAAAATGAAATTCCAGATGTGCAAAAGCAGGATCAGATAGTAAACAGAATTCACCAAGGTCAACTAAGATAGTTACAAATAATTTCTTGCAATGCTAGGAGATATATTACAGGCCATTAGAAATGATACACCAAGCATAAATATATGAAGACGAGTTCACCAAAAGTCTAAGTTGGTAAACTGCATGATAACAAGTCTCTCTCTCTCTCTCGTCTATGCACTTAACTGCAAGTAAAACTTGCAGAGCAGCGTTGTAGTTAGAGTATTGAGGTGGGTTGGCTAAGAAATTTGTCATCATGGGAATCACCGAATTTGGTGTAACTACAATTACTGGTTGCTAGTAAGGCTATTCAGTTCTTATCTACTTCCATATGTTCCTAAACAATTCAGACTCACTCACATCCTGCCAGTGATATAACTAGAAAAATATTCATTGACAAGCACATAAAATGAATAAGACCAGTTCACTAGACATAAGCTGCCAAATTTGAATGCGTATGTGTATATAAGCTGTAAAAGACATATTAATGAAGAGAAAAAAGCTTCCAGAATGGCAAGAAAAAGGTTTCTTCAAACTACCTCAACAACTTTTACTTCAGGAAGATGCATTAATTTCTGATTCTCTTTGGGTAGGAAATCCTTCTTTGTCCAATTGAGAGATGGATAAGGAGTAGACCTAAGAGGCAAAGGGGCATTGCCTTTATTCATTGCCCCTGCTCTCCAATATCTTACACCATACATCTCTTCCCACAGCTTGGTAGTTCCAGAAAATCCGACATCCAGTTTTTTCCCTTTAGTTCGGTCTGAATCTGTGTCATCATGTTCTAAAACCTTACCCATTATTTCAACAAGGTCTTTGCAATAAGAAGCTGGATGCAACTGGTGAGTGTGCCAGATAAGGTCAATGTCATAAGTTGGAACAGAGAAGCTCTTTATTGATCTCTCCTTGTTTCTCTTAATTAAGTGCAAAAACCCTTTGTATCTAGCTACTGCTCCTTCAAGATAGAGCTCACTGCTCATATGTGGCCTAGCCACCTGGAATTATACATGTGATAGTGCTGAAACAAATTAATAGTTATCTATTCAAAAATGGCAAGATGTTTGCTTATGAAAATCAAAAAGTGCAGTAGATAAGAATGAATTGTTGGCAAAAGAATATAATTAACAAAGCTGTAAGAAGTCTATGTCAATTAAACTAAAGTAGTGCAAGAAAGAGAAGACTTTGAACCATTCAAACCAAATTTTTCTCAAGCAGAAGAAAATAAATATGCATCACATTCAACATATTCCGTATCTCTTGTTGTGATAATAGGTAAAAAAATTGATATTCATGGTGACCAAATGTCATGCCTTATATCACTGTAATGTGCCCAGAAAGGAAAAAGTAGAACCAGTTTTGTACGAAACTTTGGCACTAAAAAATCACTGCTTAAGAAAGCAACATCACTTCAGAGTGCCAGTATTCAAGGGGTAGATTTTTCCATTGAGGTAAACTTTTAGCATATTGGCATTTACTTCTGGAGACAAGAACCATGTTGATTACTTGGCAAAGGGTATTTTAACTTGTGAAAAGGAATAATAGTGAAGAATTTGAGCAAGATAAAGAAAAAAGTGGACATATCGATATCCCAGACTACAACGTCAGAAAACGATGTAGCTTCACCAGAGCCAAAACTTATTTAAGGTTTCCCTGCTAGTTACCTGGTAAAAGAATGTGCTTTGCCTCTTAACAGCAGAAAGCAGATCATATTTGGTGCATTTTACCAGTCCAGATATTTCTTCAGAAACCATGTTTGAAAAATGTCTGGTTACATCCAATTCAAAGGGCATGTCTGGGTACATACTTTTCCATATCTCTTCAATCTTAATCTTTGAAGCCCCTCCAACAGTGGATACAACATTATGGTTGTCAAGAATACTTCCATACAGTTCTGCACAGTCAGATTTGTACCTAACCTGGATGATGAAAATGTCGAACGTATGCCAGTGCGTTAAATTGAACGAGTAGCTAGTATAAAACTATGACTATAACAAACTACACTAGGCCCAAAATTCTTACTGGATTCAATCGGTGGCAATGCCAAATCCATTCGCAATCAAGTGGCACAACAAGAGGTCCTTCAAACAATGGGGACTCTGAATGCTTTGCCAGCAAAGGAAGCCAATAGACGTTATACCTGTCACATGGAAATTCAAAATTTTCAACTGGAGAAGCAGAGTCGAGAAATTATATCAACCCACTGTTACAACGTACAAAAGAATTTTGAATAAACACCACATTTGTTCATTAAAAAAAAAGTAAAATAATGATTTTTGTTAGGTATCTGTAGTCACAAAACTAACAACATGAACTAAATCACCAGTGATTCTTGAATTCCAAAGAAATCATAAACAAATTACGAATTTAACGACATAAACAATTTGGCAAACTAAATTAATCAAGAAGCTGTTCAAGTCAAAAATAGAAATGGAACGTTAATACATGTAAAACTAGCAGCTTTTAAGGTTTAATTATTACCTATAGATGGCAATATCTAGTGCAGGTCCTTCATAAAGCCAACGGTTCCGATCAACAGCTGCAAGAAACTCAAGCTGTCGCTTTGCAGCGGCCACAAGGTCTACATTTATTACAATTTTCTGGGCTTTCTTCCATTCCAATTCTTGCTCCATCTCCATAGCTGCTGCTCGCCCTAAGCATGCAAAAGCCAAATACATCCAACCATACTAGTATCATTTTTTTTTTTTGCAAATATTCAAAGATAATTTAAAAGATAATGAGATAAAGAATTTCAATAAGTTTCTGAGAAGAACCCGGTAATTCTCTCCGGCGACAGTGACGGTGACGAAGTTGACAAGCTTGATCGAATCAAAACGTTGACGCTTCTTTCAGTAGAGGAAGAAAGATTTTTTCTTGGCTTTTGGCAATTTCTTGGATGGTTTTGAGATGGTATTTATAGTTAGTCTGTGCCTGGTATTGAGTCGCCGGACGGAATTGCCCTTGAAAAACCTCAAAAATGACAACGCCGACATTTATTTATTTTTATTTTTTATGAGTCAAATAGTTCTTGTTTTCGTAGTAATTTCCTTTCTGGTTTTTAGATTTTTCTTCTTTTACTTGATACAATGTAATGAAATTTCCTGGAAAACGCCAGAGTTTTGCTGGTATATTCTGCAAAAACAAATTGAATTAAAAAATTATATATTTTTTCGTTATTTTTTGTTTTTATCCTGAATAAGAAATTAGGTTTATAATTGGCGGGTACATGTAATTATTGATCCTACAAGGAATTATGTTCCATCATGAGTTTTAATAGATAATGGATAAAGTTCTAGGCCCACAATAAGCTTGATTTTAATTGTATAGATATTAGCCTTTAGTCCTAGGGGGCGGCAATCGGATCGGGATTCAAGTTAGATAATTGGGTTGAAATTTACGGATAACAGGTAACTCAAATCTGACCCGTCAATTCGAACACGATCCAAAACGAATGGCGGGTTGATCCGCCAACTCGGGAAAAAAAAAAAGAAAGAGAAGAAGAAGAAAAGATGAAAGAAAAGAAAAAAGAAAAGAGATTAAAACACAAAAAAATTAATCAAATACATTTTTTGTACATAGTAATATTAAAGTCACTCATTAATATATGCTTGATTCCTCTTACAATTTACCCTTCATAAATTAAGGTAGAATTCTTAATTTTTCTTACAATTTATTTAATTAATTATCCAATAAGTGAAATTTGTGTTTGAATGTGAATGGGTAAAACAAAGTTACAAAATGTTAGAATTTTTTTTTTTCGAGTTCGTGAGTCGACCCAAACCCGACCTGTTTTTCTTCTCGAGTGAATCAAGTTCAACCCACAAACACTAACCCAAACGCATTATTTTTGAGTTAAATTTGTGTCGAATTTTCGAATCGTGTCAAGAATTGCCACAAAAATTTAGTATCACAATAAACTTAATTTTAATTGTATAGTATAGATATTAGCCTTTAGTAGGGGGTATTTTCTCCAATTTTTTTTAAAAGAATATTAGTCATTTCAAACTAATATAATAACGAATGCTGGGTCTCACTAGTGGTCCATATGACGCCAGTATTGTACTATTGGTGATGCGGAAGTTTCCTCAATATGTTAAAGTTCACACAATAAATAAATACATAAATAAAAATGAAAAATAAGAAGACAGAAAGAGACCTGGTGGAAATTAGCCAATTAGGTAAGGTGGTTAATCAATTCAAGCAAAATGATAAACTTATTTATTTAACCAACCTAACTTAGTTGAGTTTGCCACCACAAAGTCTTTAAAGGCTAAGTAGGATGGGAGTCCAGGGATTCAAACCTAACCTCCCATAAAAAAATCCAAATGGGGGTATAATGCACTCGTTTGGTCCGATAGTAATTCAATTTTTATCGGTTCTTCCGAGACTCAATTGGACCTCTCCTTATTATAATGTAGGTTAAGAATAAAATAGTATAACTATGACTATTAAAAAAAAAACTTATTTATTTATTTATTCACTCCCAGTAAATTTACCATATTGGTGCAAAAGATTTGGATAAGACAAGAAATTTGGTTTGAAAATCAAGAAGATCACCTAATCAATCAATCAATCAATCTTGGCAACGTTCAGTGTACTAGAGAAGCAAGAGTCTGCGTATGTACTACCATAGTACTAGTACTGAACAGGCGCAGCAGTAGTGTAGTACAAAGAACCCATATCCAACAAACAACACCAGCATCAGCAACACAGTCCTGATAATGCTGAGAACCATCTTAGTGTGATCATCTCACACGATACTCATGAGAAGGAGAGGCGGGTTGATTGTTTTCTTGTGTAACCGTTCCCTTTTTTTGCGAAGATGATACAAACAAATTTTGTTTTATTCATTTATTGTTAATAACAAATTTTGTTGTATGCTTTATAAGATCGTTCTGATCTTTCTTTCACGTTACCCACAAGCCCAAAGCATCAGTTAGCTTTGAGGCTGCAGCAGATTTTGTTGGTTTTCTGCTTGCATCAGGTAGCAACAAAAAGCAATGCACATACCAGTGAAAATTTTTCATTACAGATGGATACCAACGTTAGTCTTGATTTCCAATGATGGTGAAAGTATGTTTCAGCGTCCACAATTTGAATAACATAAAAAAAGTTTTCCAAATCTGCTAAACTAGATACTGCAATTGTCTTCCATTCTCACCGGAAAGGCCAAGAATATGGTGTGTTTTACTTTTACCCCCAGTTAGGTGGCCTAATAAAAATCTCATGTTTTATAATTTAGTTACCTCCACTACAATACCAAAGAATGTCTAAACTTGTGATTACCTCACTTTCTGACCTCCACATATTCTGCTTCTTTGGCTTGCTCATCACCCTGAGACCCTCCAGAGACATTCCCACAGCTACCACAAGGTCAAAAACTGTAAGGAGACCATGAAAACTGGTAATAATACAACCTGGTTAATGCAACAGACATTTATACCTTAAGAAACCATGTTAATTCTCATTGGTTTGTTGTTAAGCTAAGCTCAGGTAATGTAGCACTGTGCCACTACCTGGTGGGCTACGAGATTGATGTACATTCTTTCCGTTTTACATTATGTTCCAAAGGTGGTGCCGAAGTGTATTTCCTAAAATATTCCAGAGCCAGGTTGGGACATAGACTAATGACAACAGAGCATTAGCATGAGCTCAAAATTGAAAGTGTAGCTGTACATAGCTAATCAAATTGTGAAAGCTATATTATAAGTAAGTTTGCATGGAAAAGATTAGGCACATAATTAGATGAATTTGAGCTCCAAAAGCTGACGATTTTATTCCCTTTTCTAGGAGCAACTGGGATGTAATTAAATTGAATGAAAAAGATGTGTCTTTTCATGTGTTTTTGGAAGCCTGATATGGCATAAATGCATTAAAGAATCTGTTCACACAAAATCCTCAGCATAGTAATTGGCTAGGTTGGCATTTTTCAGTTCTGTGTTATATGCAATAACAAAATTAGCCTAAATTGTTCTCTCTGCAATCGACAGGATAGCGAACATTTGTAGGCTAAAATAGTGATCCCCTAAAAATCTGCAAAAAGAGAATAGTCATATAAACGATGAAGAAAAGGTTAGTCATGATTAATCACAAAAGACAAAAACAAAAGTGGGAGCTAGCGGATTAGTCATGATTAATCACATAAGACAAAAACAAAAGTGGGAGCTAGCGGATGAAGGAAACGAGATGAGTTTTTCTTCTTTTCGATCGAGACGACTTAAAACGGACTCCTCAATGCTCAGCAGGAATGAATAAACTTTGGAATTGCCTCCTCCATAGTTCCACCAGCTGTAGTCCTTATCTCGACCTTTGCCCCTTTTAATTCCCCCTTCAAGGCATCCTGAACGGTTGGGGCATCCCTAACACATAACAATAGGGATTCATTAACTAATTTTTTTCTAAACTCAGTTAATCAATTATATCTCCTGGACTTGATCAACCTTGTTTGGCTCTAACATTTAAAATGAGACCTGTTAATAATGGTCATTGCCCCGACATTGCGATTGACATGGGAAAGCCTAACAACTTTACCGTTGGCCTTGAATTTTCAAGCCTTTCGTACACAGTGATAAAGAAGAAAAAGGATGATGATGGTAAATGGGTGAATAAAGAAGTGGACTTGTTGCATAAGATCACTGGCTATGCACCCAAAGGATGCATCACGGCAGTCATGGGTCCTAGTGGGGCTGGCAAATCAACCCTCTTGGATGGATTGGCTGGACGAATTGCAAGTGGAAGTCTGAGGGGCAGAGTGTTCTTGGATGGGATGGACACAAATCCAAGCTTAATCAAAAGAACTTCAGCATATATAATGCAGGATGATAGGCTTTTCCCTATGCTGACAGTCTATGAAACTCTAATGTTTGCTGCTGATTTCAGACTCAGATCAATCTCGAGGTCTGAAAAAAGGCAGCGTGTTGAGATATTGATCGAGCAGCTTGGTTTATCTGTAAGTGAACCAAACCAGCCTTTCTCCTCGTCTTTTTGCAAGTTGAACTCGTAAACGCTAGAACCGTTAATTTGCCTGCTGTAGCATTAGTAAGTATTTCAAGATTGGATTTTTTTTTCCTTGTAGACCTCTAGGAACACTTACATAGGTGACGAAGGGAGTCGAGGAGTGTCTGGAGGTGAACGACGCAGGGTCTCAATCGGGGTGGATATCATACATGGACCTACATTGCTGTTCTTGGATGAGCCCACTTCTGGTCTGGATTCCACCAGTGCTCACAGTGTCATTGAGAAAGTGCATGATATTGCTCGAACAGGGAGCACTGTAATTCTAACAATTCATCAGCCTTCATCCCGTATCCAATTGCTCCTTGATCATCTCATAATCCTAGCTCGTGGGCAGTTGATGTACCAAGGATCCCCAAAAGATGTGACTCTCCATTTGGGGCGAATGGGACGTAAGGTTCCAAAGTGGGAAAATTCGATAGAGTACCTTATTGATGTGATCCAGGAGTATGATCAGTCTGAGCATGGAGTTGAGGCTCTCGCAGAATTTGCTCTTGCTGGGATGAAACCTCCTCCATTAGGTGATGGTGACTTTTCAACTTCAACTGTCCTTCCATCACCAGCTCCGGCTCTGCGTTCTAGCCATCAGGCGGATAAAACACTTGACAAATCCGGAAAACGCCTTCGGTTACAAGCTGGCGCCGATGATGACAGGGAATTTGATAATAGTGTAAGGAGTCCATGGAACACGTCAAGGTCTTGGACCCAAAGTGGAGTCATGCAAGCCCTGAAGTTAACACCAACTAGGCAACATCCAAACAACAGAAACCCAACCAGGTGAACACCATGGCCTTCAAATCTGCTTTTTTGTTTAAGATTCTAATTTCCAAGCTGTTAACTAAATTCATGCTACCAAATGCTGATTAAGCTTGTCTATACATTTTGTGACAAAATTTGAAGATATGACATTAGGGCCTCAATTCGTTTGATTTTTTAATTTTCCCCTAACATATCTTCCAATTCTGCAGTCAATCACCAGGCTATTACACCTATTCCAGTGATATGTTTCAAGGTACTCCAACACCTCATAGCAGCGATTACACAGTGAACGAGAATGACTATTTGACCCCAGATGTTGCTTCAAACAACAGGTCTTACCTGCATCTAGGACCAAAATATGCGAATTCCTTCTTCCTTGAGACTTGGATACTCATCCGTAGAAACTTCATAAACATCAGGCGAACCCCTGAACTTTTCCTTTCTAGACTAATGGTCCTCACTGTCATGGGCATCATGATGGCAACAATGTTCTGGCACCCCCCAAAGGATATGCAAGGAATTACAGACCTCCTTAGTTTCTTCATTTTCACAGTCTGTCTCTTTTTCTTTTCTTCCAATGATGCTGTCCCGGCTTTCATCCAAGAACGCTTCATCTTTGTTCGCGAAACCTCTCACAACGCCTACAGAGCCTCATCCTACACCATTGCTGGCCTGATCACCTACCTTCCTTTCCTGGCTATCCAGGCTGCAGTTTATGCTACCATTGTTTGGTTTGCCTTAAAGCTTCGAGGGCCCTTCTATTACTTCTTACTTGTTCTTTACATGTCTCTTTTATCCACCAACTCATTTGTGGTATTCATTAGCTCAATTGTGCCAAATTACATACTAGGCTATGCAGCAGTCATTGCTTTCACTGCTTTGTTCTTCCTCTTTTGCGGCTACTTCTTGAACAGCCATGACATTCCCAAATATTGGAAATGGATGAACTACATTTCAACAATGACATATCCATACGAAGGCCTTCTGATGAATCAGTTCCAGACTCCAATCACCTTTGGAGTAAATCCAGTAAGGGAAGAAGTAACAGGATTTGGGATATTGAAGTCGCTACATATTCGTATAGAGGAATCAAAAAAGTGGGAAAAGGTCTACTTTATGTTGGGTTGGGCTGTCTTCTACAGAATTCTTTTCTACATAGTTCTGCGCTTCTTTTCAAAGAACCAGAGGACATAATAGTGACATCAACTGAAATTAAAGGAATGATTATCTTGAATATGTTCTGAGACCGGATATAATTAGCTGTAAACAAGTACTTTGCTGGTTAATTTCTATGTTATTTTTAGTAATTCCTGAACTTCATACCAATATCAAAATCAGCAACTGTAGACTTGAAAAACTTTTTACCGATAGCAAACTTCTTGCTTATGTAATTAAGCTGAAATTGGTTTATTTGCCTACAACTAAAGTGATCAATCCGTCAAAGAAAATGAATCTCTATAATTATGTAGGAGTTTTGTATTTTCTCTTTTATGGGATTCTCGAATGAGGCAACATAGAAGCAAAACTAGCAGCTTAAGTTTCACCGCTAAAACTAGTAACCTGTCCATTATAGATATTTGTCCTACTAATTTTGTTACTTAATTAGCTCCTGAATACAGTTAATTTGCTAAAGACGATGAAACAAACATTCTTGAAGGCCAACAATACGACATTATGTAACATGGTTGTTCTTTGGTCCCTCTTTAATGTTTGAATTAATTTAAACATCTTGATGGTGATATCCTTGTTTGCACTTTGCATCTCTTGTGTAGATGACAAGACTGTGATCAATTTAAAGAAGCTTCTCTTGTTCCCTATTTGGTTCGTGGTTTTCAATGCTAACAAGGAACTCAAACGCTAGAAACAATCGTTTAATATACAGCAAAATATAATTTTTAGTGAAAAAAGCTGAGATATTTTTACTACATTTTACGTCCATGAGATATTATTACAACCCACAACAGTGCAAAAATAAATGTGATGCTTGCTCTTTTTGACTTTTTGTCTTGGCTATTGTCTCTTTTAAAAATTTACATAATTACAGAGAAAGAAATATTGATGATACATCTTCATTAATGTGATTCTTTTTGCATTAAACGTTTATTCTTTGTGATCTATATATGTACCTCGCTTGCCTTGTTAATATTTTGGTGTTTATGCGAATCTAAAATTGCAAATGTACTCTAGAAACTAACAAAAAACCAAAAAAAAAAATGATTGGATTATGAAAAAAATATATAAAAACAAAGTGCGTCCTAAAGCAGGGCGCAAAAAATTTTGCCCTACCAAAGATAAACTTTTTCTCCCCTATTCATGGTTTTAAGTCTCTTGAACAAATGTGTAGTGGGATAGTTTGCTAAATCATGTAATTTGGGATTTTGATGAAATCATGCAACATGCATTTTAATTGGATATGAACTAGACTTTTCAGTTTAGTTTACCCAATTTAATTAAATACCATGAACCCGTGATTCGTGAATGAGATGTGGGCCTTCCATGTTTATAAGATGTTGATGGGAATGCTTATAAAGAATGGTATTTGCCTCAGTTTGATGCATCATGAACTTTTAGCCCTGTGGAAAAGCAAAATGCTAGGAAAGGGCAAAAAGGAAGATACTACTGTGCACTACATGGACAAAAAACTGTCACTTCTTATCTGAAACTAACCAGAATTAATTGCAATCTGCATTTAGTAATCCTGCTGGAAAATGGTTACTATAATGCAGAAGTTTACAGAATCTTCAATGCTACGGATAGTAATGTTATGCAACTGCATTGCATCTGGAGGGCTAAACGAATTTAGCAGGATAGACAGCTCTAAACTGAATCAGTTCCAAACAAGAAAGAATAGTGGGAGCCAAATCAACCACACATAGCAGGGAAGAGAGACTATTTCAATATAAAGACAGTTTAGTTATTTTATTAATAACCTGGTTAATGTACATGTACAATTTGGTCAAGTGGAATTTGCTGGATATCATACATTACAGCTTCAAAACTGCTACTAGCTTGACCCACTTAAGCTCTCCCAGTTCATTCTGGTACTACAGAATATCGAATGTCTTCATCTTGGATGTGTCGTGCCTGTTCCATCGCAAAGGTGAAAACGTTAGCTGAGAGAACTGAGAATGGAACTAAAAGATCAGAAGCGATGGTCTTGTTGCATGGCAGCATTTACTAGGACTGTTGGTTTATAGCAAAAGCTGCACATGCCTGGTCTGGCTTGCAGAATCAGTTCCTCAATTTTTGTACTTCATTGTATCTTTCTCAAATCCAATTGTTGGGAATTGTTTTGCATATTCCTCCACATCATGGAGGAGTTTTGCTATCTCAGATTGGACACCAGTAGACTGTAAAGTGGTCAAAAAGTCCTTCAACTTTGTCCCTGAAAATCAGCAGGAGAAAGACAAAATTCATTGAAGGTTAAAATTCAACAAAATGACACACATGGGCAGGGAAAGTACTACTAATGATTATCAGTTACACTGATTGATCTATGTCTGACAAATAGCTTCGGACTGATAGCAGATTTTCATAAAGCATAACCCCAGACAATAAGCATAACAAAGAAGTCACCTAGGTGAATAAGAATATCATAAAGCTTGCTTCCAATACAAGAAAGGATTCAGCACGAGTACTAATGAGTAGAAATATGCTGGTTTGAATGTAATGAAACCATGCTGTAGCCACACACCTTTAGTTTGGCCCTTTATTTTAACAGCAAGTTTCGCTGCAGCATCAAAGAACTCAGCAACCTTGACAAAATCCTCTTCCATGAATCCCCTGGAAGTGAGAGCAGGAGTTCCTGAGGTACAAGAATTCACCAAGCTTGTTACTCTCAGGAAATTATTAATTGATCAGAGCCTCTTTTGAGATCTTATAAACAAAGAAAAAGAAAAGCTTTACCCATTCTGATGCCACCAGGAACCATTGCAGACACGTCTCCAGGAACAGTGTTTTTATTAGCTGCAATATGAACAGATTCCAACACCTTTTCAACCTTAGAACCGTCAAATCCCCGCAGAATGGAAAATTTCAAAAAAATCATGGAATCTTGATTATAAGGTAAAAATAGTCCAAATACATAAATCCCAAAATGTAGCTCAGTTCCATGCATCTTGACAGAACAATCAACATTGCTTTCGGCCCAGCTTGAAGACAATAAAGAAAAGAAAAATTGCTGCTAACATTTATTGAAACTGATCTGAAAAGAATATTTGGTCGAAAATTCTATGAACATTTTCCATACATCAAAAAGGTATAAATGAAGTTCTCTACATTACCTTATTTTTGAGATTCACCAAAACTAAGTGGTTCTCAGTTCCACCCGAAACAAGTTCATAGCCCTTCTCAACCAAAGTCTACAAAGCAAGACAAGCTTCAGAGTTCCATAATAAAAGCATATAACCAAATTATGTGACTCAGTAATACAGTGATGAATGAATGTCAGGAAAAATATATTTATGCATAATATCTTGCAACGGTCACTAGTTCCAAGTTCTCATAAGCAATACCTGGGCAAACTTTGTGATACGAATCCTGTGGCCATGATTCCTATCATTCAAGTTTCACCAACGGATTTTATCATTCTGTGCAAATTGGAGGTTTTAAAGTGTTCAAGGCATGACAACGGAGCAAGGGAGATGGCTGATTTAGCATCCACTCAAGGGGTCAAAGGCTGGTGGTCGCGTCTAAGGTCGAAAGTACGAGGTAGAATTTTCAAAGGACAAGACCAGAAGCCAGTTGCTGATGTTCTGATGGAGGCCGCACCCCAGGCCGGCCCGCGGCCTTCCCCACGGCCTGGATCAGAATGCGTGCCAAGGCCAGAATTGCTTCTGATCAAGGTCGCGCCTAAGGCCGCCCCGCGGCCTTGCCCGCGGCCTTCGTTCGCAGCTTGGAATTTTAATTGTTTTAATTAATTTTAGTTTAATTTTTTAGGTTTTATTTAATTAAAATTTTTCATATTTAGTTTTAGGGTTTGTATGCCTATATAAGGCTAACTATCGTCGTTTATTATTTTTAAGTTAATGTTGAATTATGATTTGAAATCAATGAATTGATTTTCTCCCTTTGAGGGATCTCGTTAGTTCTTGCGATGAGAACTATCTTTGCCTTTTTAAGAGTGATTCTTGTTAGGTTTTCCTATACCTTAAGTTCTAGTCAACAGGTTTGATTAGGGTTTAGGTTTTCTTCTTGTTAGATTCAAACGGTTTCATTCCACGGGGTTGGATTGGGGTCGAGTGATTCAATGAGAGTTTGTATTATTTGATAATTTGATTCAGATCTGCGGGAAGGTTTGAGTTAGATTATCACGCTGATCTTCAAGACGGTCCTTTGGGGATGTTTCTGTGACACACGAAAAGGGAGACCAACCCGGATCGTGTCACTTTGCACAATTACTAAGTACTAGCTCTTGATAAGCTTTGTATTTTGGAGTCACTGCCTGCATTTAATATGAATTAAGAATATACAACAATGATTTAATGTCCTAGAAGCAATAAGAGCTAAAGTGAAATGGATTTTTTGAAAGATTCAAATTGTTGTCAAGAAGAAAATAATATATGAATTACAATTTAATTGTAAATTCAAGAACATTTGTATCAATGGTATCTCCTAACTCATCAAAGTCTCAATTTATAAACCTAGGGGCACTTATACTCTTTCCATTTAATGCACATGAAGCTCACATATACTGTTACTTGATCATCAAACCTGTTTCAGTGCCGCAGCTAATCCTGTACTTGTGTGGTTGTGAGGACCACCTTGAAGCCCAGGAAAGACAGCCTGGTTGATTTTGTCTTCGTAGTCATACAACACCTTCAGTAAAGAACTCAGTTTATCAATACTTTCCTTTTATTTGTGATGCCGGACCAAAAAAAGTTACAAGTTCAGCCCGAACTAAGCTTAAGAGGCCAGATGATGAGTGAAAAAGGTTATTTAGGAATTTTGTCTCCAAACACTAGCCTCTTGTCCTTGTTTGTTAGTCTCTTTGACACCCTTTCTGAAGAAAATCATGGCACCACGAGGTTCTCGGAGTGACTTGTGAGTTGTGGTAGTCACAACATTAGCATAGTCAAATGGAGATGGAATAACTCCAGCTGCAACTAATCCACTAATATGTGCCATATCTGCCAACAGTATATAGCCTTGTGGTTGTCACAAACCTGTCAAATTTAAGTTTCTACTTTTTAGCATCCAATGAATCCAATAATAATATACTTTCAGATAACCTTTCAAGCAGTTCCCTAGGATATATATCTAAGGAAACTTCGTGTTACATCCGTGTCCGGAGTACAATACCTGCCATGTTAAGACTACACCATAACATAAGGTTGGTAAACAACAACTTAAACTGTCCAAAATAATCATTTCATTGAACTTGACTCAAATACAAAGTCATGTGATATATTACAAAGATAATCCTAAACAAAATAAAGAGTTCATTTTTACACTTCCACTAAGATCACAAAAAATATTTCTAGGTGAAAAATTCTATACAAAGTAAATAACAGGAAATCTTTGCTAAGTATTACATCATATCTCCAAAAGCTAATACCACAAGTCAGTCCAATTCTCATCTACCAAGGCATCGTCCTCTGCATGAAACAATTATAGGAGTGAGTGAAACTAATCACTCAGTAAGTGGTATAAATACTCCCTATGGCTTAAGAATGTTACTCGTACATATACATTTCATAAACAAGTCATTATCGAATTTAGATACAAAATAATATGGCCCAACAACATCTTTTCGTCAAAGCATATATTTCCATAAACAAACCAATGAGTCCTATTAAAGAGTTCCATTTGACCCTAAATATCCAGTTGTTAATTATTACCAGTTAACACGATCCCAAAAGCAACTTTAACAGGTTGGTGCGGCCCCAAAACTAACTTTAACCAGTTAGTATGGTCTCAAAGACATCAGTCATACAATTTAAGGAACTAGTCCCATTAAAAGAGTACCATAATTAAGAACTCAATCAATTCGTTCATACAAACATTCATTCAAATAGACCACATTATCACCTTTATAAACAATTGCAAATAACCATCATTAAGCCATACATTTATATCACAAATAGTTATTTCAAAACATTTAACATTTCATAAAACTCATTTTTAAAAGATCAAAGAGTACAAGCCCCACTTACATTGATCCCAGCTAACTAAGATAATTGGAGAACGAATGGTTGATGTCTTCGTCTAAAAACAAAACAAAACAAAACTCAATCAATTCACTAATTCTATCAAAAAGGCAAAACTAAAACTTACATCTAACTTAATACGCAAAACGGAGCGAAAAAGAAAAAAACTGTTGTGACCCACGGAGTCAGCCGCGACTTACAAACAGTGACCAATCGCGATACCAACTGCGGCGCGGCTGGTACCGCAGCTCAGGTCAGAGGCGCGAAGCAACCCACCCGCAGTGTCATCCGCGGCGCGGTTGGTGTCGCGAACGACGCTAGAGGGTTACTCCCAACGAGCCACAGTCTCATCCGCGGATGAGCCCAACAAAGCACCCTGCACAATTCCAAAACCAAATCTAACATTCCCTACTCCATCCAATCACCACCCAATCACTAAAGCAACTTCAAATTAACACAAGAAGCCAATTAATCATTACATTATTACTACTCAATATAGATTTCTCCAAAATCCATCAAATGTAAATCATTAAATACAATCCCTCCGACACTTACACACTCTCACATCACAACCACCATTAATGCACAATCATTATGATATAAAGCCTAAAATCTTCTTAGCTAAATACTTAATGCATACTTTCTACTTCTAATTCAAGGATCTAAGAAGGGAAAAGGAAGAAATACCTCGGGTTGAAGATAGAGCAACACCTCCTAAGCTCTCCCAACTTGCTTGACCCCGCAAGTCCACACCTTCACTTCCTTCTTCAAGAAATGAGAACAACTAGGAATGATAAGAATGGAATTTGGGTGGAAAGAAAGAAATGAGATAAAATGGGAAGAAAAGGAAGAAAAGCCCTAAAACGATTGGAATATAGATTTCTTAAAATTGCAACTAAGGCCCTCAACTATTAACTAATCCTCTATCATGCATTATACATTGGGGATTTTATAAATAGGTCCCTAAGAAGGGCCTTAGTGTTACACTTCGTTTCTGTGATTTTACCTTCCGAATACGAGCATAATCATAGAGACGGGCATAAGCACTAGCACCGGCAACTAGGGCTGTTCAAAAAAACCCGAAAAATCGAAAAATCGGGAAAATCGATCTGCCCCGAACCGAAAAAAAGGGTAACCGAACCGGTTTTTGGTGGCGGGGCGGTTTGCGGGGCGGGTTATATTTTAATCGGGGCGGTTCGCGGTTCCCATTTTTGCGAACCGGCGGGTAACCGAACCGAACCGAAATGGGGGTAGTTATGTAATTTCACATGTCACTTATGTAATTTCATATATTAGTTTGGGTGTTCATTTGGCTATTTGTTGAATATTTATGTTTTTACATTGATTGAAATGAGAAGATGAAGTTTGAAAGACTAAGTGATTATTTTCTTGTTTATATAGTTTTTGGTTATTTGTTGAATATTTATGTTTTTATGTTGATTGAAATGAAAAGATGAAATTTGAAAGACTAAGTGATTGTTTTCTTATTTATTTAATTTTTGTTTTTTTGAAGATTAAGGTTTTGGATGTAATTTAACTTTAAGATATTAATGTTTGTATTATTAGTGATTTATAATATTTTGTAATTTTTCTTGTTTATTTTTTTAAAAATATAGGTAAATTATTATGGACCGGGTCGGGTACCCGCCCTATCCGAACCGGTTTTGCGGGTAACCGGAAGGCCGGGTACCCGCTACATGTGGACCGGTTTGCGGTTCGAATTTTTGCCGAACCGCAAAGACCGGTTCGGTTCACATTTTTTGTCCATGGACCGGGTACCCGGTCCATGAACACCCCTACCGGCAACTATTAGTTTTGGCCTGAACAGTATTGCACTTTTCTCTAGCTGCATTTTAGAGATAAAAGTCAATGAACCCTTAAATATTGAATGTACCCTGTACAGACAACAAGATGTATTAGATAAAATATTTAATTAGTCTTCTTAAATTGAACAAGAGGTATCCTGGCTAATGCAACCAAATGCAAAAGCAAGGAATAGAAATTGAAACCATCTCACTTGCGAAAAAAAAAAAAAAAGAAAATGCCTGCAATATTGAAAGATAGTACAAATGAGAGGCGTGAATGGAGGTGAAAAAGTTCCATCTCAACTTGCATTTGACATGAATTTTAAAGTCTTTAGCAAATTGCTGGTCCTACCATTTCAGGAGAGAACAATTCAGATGTCTAACAAAGTTAGAAATACCTAGATCAATAAACCATTTATGTCATATTTTTGATTGCCATTGATTTCTTTTTCCTTCTTTTGTTTAATTCATTGTCTCGTAACCATTTCATTGGGACTACAGAAGGAAACTAAACCTCAGAATGCAACATCTGTTCATGCTACTATTTTGTCCTACATCAATATAACCTTGCATTCCAGATTCTAACTTTACAATTTTCAAGATAGAATGGTCTATGAATGTCAAATACTAGATGTCCAGTACACCTCACTTGACCATCACATGAATTTTTCATCCTCCAAATAATTAATTGCATCATTAAAATCAAGTGTATAATGCTGAAGTGCAAATAATAATCATGGGGTTCAGCAGCAAGAACAATACATCGTACGCCAAACACAAAGATTCGTGAAAACAAGAAAAAAGGAAATCCACCTGGTCATAGTCGATATAGCCTGTGCTCTCGTTCAATCTGTATGGCATAGTCTAAAAAAATATAGAAACTGCAGATATCTTCTTTGTGTCAGTCTGTGGAAGTTCAAAAGAATGCAACATCAATTCCAGATTCAGCAGATTACAATTAAGTGATGGTTAATACAAAACGACATCTCGAAAATTCACAATGAAACCACATTGAGATTTTATGCGAATTACTATGCAGCTGTGACAGTAATTTTCTGCGAGAATTACAAGGCCTAAGAAATCCTACAGATGCACCGAGTGGAAAATATGGAAAATTATACACAGGCTAGCAAATTATACCGCATTCATAACTTCTGACTCAGTTGAACAAATTTAAGGAAGGATAAGAACTATATCAACTAAAACATTCATCTAGCGCCTTTTTTAAGACATACCAAACTGTCACAAGCACAGAAGCCAAATTTATTTATTTTTTATTTTTTATTTTTTTGGGGGTTTGGGGGTGGAGGGAGGAAGAGAGAGAAAGGGAGTAGAAGCACCTGATATCCATGGGAAAGATGGCCACCATGTGGAAGATCAAGTGCCATGATTCTGTCATGAGGTTTCAATAATGCAGTATAAACTTGAAAATTAGCAGGAGAACCAGATAGAGGCTGTACATTAACTGCATCAGAAAATGTGAGTAGCAGTGAGGGTTCATTCGAATATTAGATGACCATATTTACTTTGATTTTGCTTAGTGAACAACAAGTTACATCAGAAATGTGAGTAGCAGTGAGGGTTCATTACAATACTCAGATGACCATATTTACTTTGATTTTTGCTTAGGAAACAAAAAGTTACAATTCTAATTTTTCAAATTTCTGCAATACTGAAGTGTCACCAGAATTATTATCCTTCAAATCCTCAAAAAAAACAAGTGATAGCCACATCGAGCAGTGGAGAAGAACAATCCCGAATGAACACACTAGTATTTGAACTTCTTAATATAGTTTACAGTGAGTGCATGATGTGTGGAAAGAAATCAGGAACTGCTTCAGAGAATACAGAGTGTCGTTTTTTAAGGATTCCCACTGAAATGATGCAGCAGTTAAAACTGATTGCAGTTTACCTCCCCATTTGGCAGGATCCAACCTGAATGCTTCCAACACACGCTTCTGGCATAAGGTTTCTGCCATGTCAATGTACCTGAGGGCAAAGTATCCAGGAAGATCTTTCAGAATATCAAGGAAATTTTGGAGAGGACTAATTAGCCATCATGTTAAAACCTACTCATATTTTCAGGAAAATATATACGTATATCCAGGACCAAAATCACAAGAAAAAGGAAAAAAAACTGGAAGCAATTTGCATACTCGTTTCCTCCGTAGTATCTAGCACCAGGGTGTCCTCCACTATATTTATTAGTCATAATAGGACCAACTGCTTGCATAACAGAGACAGAAGTGAAATTCTCTGAATGGATGAGCTCAAGTCCCTGCACAGTACAAATTCCCTTAAGATATCAATTTCCATTAATAATAGTAACTTTCAATTGCATATTCTTATTGAAAACATTATCACATCTAAATTTCATGGTTGCTCAAATTAATCAGGACCTGTTCTATAACAAACTAGTTACTCATAAGAAATCATGCTATTATGAATATAAAAATATTAAGTGATCCTATTAGTTTCAACAGAAAGACAGTGAAAGCTGATACAATTTAATCACAGATATTACTAGCAACCTATTGACCATAATTCATCCATTCTGTTTCACTTGTTTCTCGAGCCCAGCACCTGAGAAAAGAAAACAGATTGCAAACTCTTTTCATGGCCTTGCTTACACAAGTTTCGCAAGATGGTTTAAGGAAAAAAAAAAAACCATGTATACCTCATCAAAGAATGGCCTTTTTCAGATAGAATGTATGAAACTTTAATCCAACTATGGAGACATAGAACACCATTACCTTCCATTGCCTGGCTTTCTCGAGCTCGATAATGTCAGCAATTTCTGGATCAACCACATGTAGTGGGGCATTCAACTGCTTTGGCCACTGAAAATTTCAGATTTTCATGTCATTCAATGCAAATATACAACTTCCAATTCACATCAAAAGTTGGTAAATTCTTGCAAATGGACTTGCTGTGACGCCAGACTTTTCCTTCTCACAAACAGCCTAACTGGGTAAAGAAGACTGCATCATGAAATCAAACAAAATGAACCCTCAAAACAGAAATACAAAAAATATATATATGAAACTTTAGTACCCAAAAATGAAAAGAAAGAAAGATTGACCAACCATGTAATATAGAGAGCCGCCATTGTAGAGACGCTTAATGGGTTTGTCGACCACTGTAGAAAGTCAACGAAGAGCCATTGCCATTGCCATCTTTTCTACCTCCTCTCCTGTCTACAACACGCAGAGTCCACGGTCGTTAACTCAGTGATGACTCCCATGCACTCTTTGTTGGTTGTAACTTGTGAGATGGGTGGAGTCATGCGGAAGGATATTGCGTGGTGGAAGGAAATTTAGTAATATTTCTGGCGTTTGTGGAGTTACTTGTCCAACTACTAAGTAATAAAATTAAGCAGTTATTAAATAATAATAAAGTTTTGTATGGTTTCATATTAATATCTTGTAATTTTACATTATAAATAATTAAACACAGAAATTGGACATGAAATCTAAAATAGTTACTTAGGGATTTGCATTCTGTTTCTGTTTTATGCCCATGTAAAAAAAGAGATCAATACTAATAAAAATCAAGTTTTTCTAGTTTAAAAGACGTTCTCAATTTTATAGGAGAAATATATATATATATATATATATATATATATATATATATAAAGAAGATAGGAAAGAGTAGTTAAAAATCGAACTAAAATTTTATAATCACCTTAGTCAATCTGACTAATATCCTATCAAATGAATTGGTCTTGAAAATCATCTTATATAGTCATATCTTCTTGTTTTCCTTTTTTTTTTTTAATTGTTTCACCGGTAATTAAAATAAGGGGAAGAATAATTAGTCTAACCATTTTGGCAAATTGCCAAAAGGCTAGATATCAACCATCTTCGCAAATTGCCGAGGGCACATATTAATTTCATCCAACAGCTCTTTAGATTAATATGAATGTAGCCTCACATTTCTTACGGTTATCGACCAAATAAAGAAAAAGAAAAAGAAAAAGAAAAAGAAAAAGCTATGGTGTGATTTATATTTTGATGTCTGGTTTTTATTTTTGAGAATTCATTATATTTATTTCTTTGGGTTTTACTGGGTGGGGGTGTAAGCAAGTTACATTACATGACACCAAAATAAGCCATGAAATCCCTTATCCGAACGGGAGACCCTTCGTTCGTAGCCACAAAGCTAATTGGCACGTGTCTAAACTAAACTTTACCTCGACTTACCTATTTTCTTTCAAGTTTACTTTCGTTTATCTGTCTTTTCATTCCCACCAAAAAAAAAAAAATCTCATCTGCATCCTTGCGTCGTTTTCAAATATGCTTTCATATTTCGGCCTTGGGAATTAGGCCTCCAATGTGAATGAATGGGCCTAGACATTGAGAGGAAGGAATTTTTGTTTCTATGCATGGGACTCACAAACTATTAAAAGGCTGCTTATGTAGCTAGCCCTTTTCTTCACTATGGGCTTGTTTGCATTTCAAAAAAGAAAAACGAAGAAAGGGGCCGCAATGGCTGGATATTATTCTACTGAGATTTTAGGGTCTCGGTTCTCTAATAACGCACACATTGTTATAACTGTGACGGTATTTTATTTTCTCTTGCATTTTTACATATAACACCATGACTTCTCTGCTGAAAGAAGAAACATATTGACTTGGTCTGTTAAAAATCTAAGCCAATAGGTGGCATGAAAGTGTAATATTGTGAATAGATATGTTTAATTCTATTTTCAACAAAGTAAATTGTCAAGAGGAACATTATAGATTTGTTTACCCATAGAAAAAACATAAAATATTTGTACCGTATGCATTGAAATTATACTTTATATAAATGTGTGAACATTTGGTGCAACTTACCCTTTTTTTGGTCTAGACCCTATTATTTGATAGCATATTGGTCTCGATTATAGATTTGTTTACCTACAGATAACGCATAAAATAATTGTACCGTATGCATTGAAATTGTACTTTATATAAATATGTGAACATTTGGTGCAACTTACCCTTTTTTTGGTCTAGACCCCATTATTTGATAGCATTTCGGTCCGATTAATCAAGAATCGTTATTCGATAGCACTATGGTCCCGATTAATCAAGAATCGAATCAAGTCAAACTCTATTGAAAGAAAACATTCATACTAATTATCTCTTTATTCACAAAGTTCGAACCTGAGATATTCGATAGCACTTTTGTCCCGATTAATCAAAAATTGTTATTCGATAGCATTTTGGTCCCGATTAATCAAGAATTGAATCAAGTCAAACTCCTTTCCATAAAAAGCTTTTTCACTATCTCTTTATTCACAATATTCAAACCCAAAATCTTACTTAAGATTAAGAGATACCAAACTCTTTTTACTCAATCCAACAAGTCATTTTTATGTATCTTACTCTAAATCTTTGCATAATGGGCAACGGTAAATGAGCCTTATCCCGACCTCCACGGCTGAAACAAAAAAGAATCCGAGGGAGTCTCAAAGCATTGTAGAGTACAAAAATTGAGGTGGATCATGGAAGGGACGGTAAGTCCAAATTAAGGGCTTTTGCCCTATGTTTTCAGACTCGGACCGGATATCGAACCGGCTGAGCTCAGGGGTCAGGGGTCAATGGGTTCGACCGGGGGTCGATTCGGGGTCGAACCGGATGACGTCATAAATATTTTATATATATATATATATATATAAACACACACATATATACACTTACTAATTTTTTTCTTAATTTTAGTTGTTAGTCCAAAAAAATTATAGCCAAAATACCCTCAATAACCATTCTGATATCTTGGTATTAATAGTTAAAAAAGCATTGAATTGAAAAAATTATAAATAAATATAATAGACTCAAATTATTTACTTTTTAATATAATTGGTATAAAGAAGTAAAAGTAAAGCAACACTAATATTTTGTAATTGGTCAAAGAAGTTGGTTGCTTTTGGATTTGATAACTAGCCCAAGCAAATAAAAATCATGTGTTGATTTAGCATTGATGTTCATTTGTTTGATTTATGTCAATGGGCTCATGTCATTGTCAAAATTCAAAGACAAATAATTGTTGTAATCTATTTTCTTTAGACAATGAATATAGAAGCCCACAAAGATGTATAAGGTCCCATATCTGATTAAGTATGGAGCATTAATGGGGTTGGGTTTATTTTTGACTTTTGACCAAAAAAAAAAAAAAAAAAAAAAAAAAAAAAAAAAACTGGCCGGTTTCCGGTTTCCGGTTTCCGGTTTTTCCCGGTCAAACCCGGTTTTTGACCGAGTTTGACCGGGTTTTTAAAAACCGATTTTTTACACTAACTCGGACCGGACACTTGGCCGGTTCCCGGTCCGACCGGTCCGACCGGCCGGTCCGGTCCGAGTTTAAAAACACAGCTTTTGCCATGCGTAACGACTAATGAGAATCATTTTAACGTTTTGCGCGTTAGTTAAAAGGAGTCGAACTCTCAAGAAATGTACATACATAATTCCACACCTGATGCGTTAAAAGGAGCTTTACATGTATTAATTAAAAATAAATATTAGCATTCTATTCTATGATCAATTGAGTCTAAGCCCTTTTAATCAAACAACCAGACTAACTTTATCAGTAATTAATTAGGCAGCGTAGTGACCACACTTGTATACACATCATTATCAGCATATCTAGCTCCAATCAATCGTTCTTAGCAGACAAGCAAATGGACAAAAGGCAGAAGAATATGGTACTAGAAGACTACAAAAACTAAAAGACACAGAACATTACAGGCCCACAATATGACAGAACTAGTACAAATTGCAAACAAGATTCAAGAACATCTCAGAGTAGCTTGGTTCGTAGATTGGAATCATAATTAGAATAATAATCATTCACTTTGAAATTGTAATGAAAATTTTCATTTCAATATCCTTGCTTAGTTAAATGTTGGAATCGCAGTCGGAATCATTCACTTTTAAATATTTTATAGTACTAAATCATTTAATTTTATTGATTAACAAACAAATGATGATGTCTACTAATAATTTATCACAACAAAACAATTGAAAAATAAAAAAAGAAGTCAAAGTTGAAAAATTTTTAAAAATGATTCCGATTCCTTCCAATTTAGTCAGGAATGGAGGATTCTCAAATTTTTAGAAATAATTCTGATTTTTCAATTCTATTCCCTCCAACCAAGCAGCCTATAAAGATTCATTTCGATTTCCGATTTCGATTCCCATGAACCAAGCAGCCCCTTATATCTTCCTTTTTCCCGTGGCCTATCAATTTTTATTTTTTCAAGACTCCACATTTCTTGACCAAATTGCAAATATGGCGTTTGATTGTATGCACCAGAGGCCATCTTAATTCTCAGGTTGCATGTCTCCTTCATGTGTGCCCGTACGCGAAGAATACTCTCGCGTGGACATTAGGCATGGCAGCAACCGAAGAAGCAGGAGGTTGAGAAAGCTGATTAAGAAGCTTATGAGTGAAGGCAAGAACAGTTTTGGCTCCAAACCAACATTTCAATATGATGCTGTTAGCTACTCGCAGAATTTTGATGAGGGATGCCACAAAGATGAATATCCAACATGTCAGCAAGCGTTTCAGGAAGTTAGATGGCATGTACACAAGTAATCTTAATTTCTGTTGCTTTTTTTTTTAATTATTAAAAATGAATCATATTATAGTTAAGATCCTCTAGTCTGTGGTAAATTAGAATGACAGAAGGCCTTAAATTCTTGATGTACTCAAGGGGTGATGGCATATTGCGGTAAGTAATTGGTGGAAATGGCCCAAAAGCTTTCCCTGCGCTACCAGGCTACCACGAGACAAAAGGAACAAAGGAAAAACAATGGGGCATCATGGGTTGAATTCAATTATCAATATTCAGTCATTCTTTATCAATTTATGTCGGTGGCATTGTTGGAATTGATGTTTCCTTGAAAAAAAATTAACAAAGTACAGGTTTTTTTATTTTTTGGTACAACAAAATTCAATTATTGTTGTCAATGGTAAATGGGTTGCTGAATTGCTGCATGCTTTCATTGACTTCTAAATCCGATTACGAAATTGAGGATTTAGAAGTTAGTTTCTCGTTTATGCCTGATTGTGCATTCCTAATCCCAAAATATCATTCCATATGTTCTTGGAATTTTTCTTTATATCATGTTAGGCACTCTTCTGATTGAATTATGTGGCAATCCTTGGTTTGATCAAATAATTGTGGATACACTTGTCAAGAGTTTATCTCATTACTATGCAAACCGAAACCACATTACAAGCATAAGCAAGTAGAAGAAAGCACTGTAAAGCCGTTTGTTAGCTTTTCTTTTGATAATTGACGTAGTTTAAAGGGTCATGTCTCCTCTGGGTTCTGAGACTCCAGGATAACTTACTGCCGTTTTTACCTGCAAGAAAAGAAATATATATATACTATGATTTCTTTGAAGCAGTCGTAGAGAAATCTTCTCTATGATAACAAGGAATTACGACAGATGAGTCTTATTGGAAGAAGTCATCTGTCTGAAACAGATATTAATATATGAAATTAACAGTTCCAAGCTGATCAAGTTTTTGTCTGGTCCTCATAAAATGATGAGAATCTATGGAAACGACAGCCGTACGGATTATGCGAATTGATCTCAAGTTGGTTTGGACTACCCTGTAGTTTGTGCATAGCCCTATATTTGGCATACTAGACTTCTTTCTTCTTAGACTTCACGCAGACAGTGCAAGGCTTTTTAAGTGGTAAATTGGCAGAAAACAGTAAGTGTTCATCCGTGATCTTAAAAACGAGTGTAAAAAGCCCAAAATTTGTAGCTTCAGTTCCACACAAGCATTTTGCTTAAATAACTTTTAACTTAGTTACCTTGATTCTGTTGCTCCTTCTGAAGTGAAATTTTGTGAGTCTGGCTGGCTAAGTTGGAGATGGATAGGAGTATGCTCACTAATTGTAAATCCATATGGAATACAGGGGTCTCCATTTGCGGTATTTGAGTTCCTCACGCTGTAAGCCTGAGACATAAATGCTCTTTGAAACATTTAGTTCCCATATTTAATTTCGAGAAAAGGAGAACATTTGATGCATGTTGATTAGGTAAACAATCTGATTATGGTACCTTCTTATACAATGAGATGTTTTCTCGTTGAATGAAGTTTACCTTCTCATAGAGTTCAAGGTTTTCTTGATGAATGAGGCACCCCTGTATATGTAGAATATAGTAAAACTCAAACTATTTCAATCTTTGGCAATGACCGTAATACAATTGCCTTGTTTTTAAAACGCAAGGACTTGGGATAAGTGGCAAGAGTTTGATGTTTATTTGGATATACCTTTCGGTTTAGTTCCCAAATCTCATCTGTCAGTATTTGTTCCTGCCATGACGAAAAATGATGCAGCAGAAGCTTTTGAAGCATTTCATCATCGGCAAATATCCATAACTAGCAACAGTATGAGATTTACAGCTTTGTTCGGAAATAAGAAGTCTGACCTTTTTCACGCGGATTCCCCGTAAACTCATCTCAAGTCGGTTCTCTAGATCTTGCAAGTCTTTAACACTCAAGCCATAAAGTTCTTCTCCCATCAATTGCCTGTCTTTTTTAAAGTGTAACGTGAGTTATAACAGGAAGTTTATGTCTTGTCTTGCACCGTAAGTGGATCAGATTTTTGATAAATAATCTTCAGATTGGGTTAGCTGATTGATCAGGCAACTTAATGGCAATTAGAGTTGAAATTTGATGCTAGCATGCTACAATTAGTTTGACGTAAACTAATGTCAATTGTTGCTTGTGTTATGTTCACAACTACCAGAGAAAAATGAACACGTCGAAATACAAAGCATCAATTTATCTTGAATGATCTTATCAATTTTCTCAGATTTTATGAATGCACTCTCACATGAAAATTTTTATTTCTTTCTATTAGCAAGTTCATGGTCTAGATGGGTGTCTACTGATTTGATCTAATAATTGGGTCATTATCAGAAGTAACTAACATAGTTTGGCACAGAATATTACAAAAGAACCTTCAGTTCCCGTTCTACCATTTTGCATTTATCTTACTTCGACGTTTTCTTGCATTTTCTTTTTCTGAGAATTGAAATAATCCATTTTTCTAGGTTGAGACATTACCTGTGATTTTCCTGCAAGTTTTGCACTTGTTGCCTTAGAACTGCTGCCTCCCTTTGCCAAAACTAGTAAATCACAAAGCACAAGTTAAACATTCGGCGAAAACAGATTACGGACAATGACATGTCTGAAAAAAGTAACAAAAACGATTTTAATATTACGTATCATTGATTTAACGTGGCAGAGTTATTCCAGGGACACCGAAGTTGATGCAGATAGCCATGCACCATTTACAGCATTAAGCAGCTTAGGAAAATCAGACTTTCAAGTAGATTGCTAACATTCAGCTGGTAATTTCAATTCTCGTTTGCACTTGCAATTTTAGTTCTATATATTGACTTTGTGTTGCCGTTCCGGGTTTCATTATTATGCATTATGAAATACTCTTAAATTATCTTCCCGTCACTCATATCCTATCCGAGTGGTTTGCATTATTAATTCTAATTATTTACTTCTCAACTGATGGATGATTATCTAATTTTCACATTTCAGATCATCCAGTTAGATACACCTTTAGCAACAAAGAGAAGGGCAAGCACATTGCAGGAAGAATTCATTCCATTTGTGAAGCCTAAGTAGTGCCATTGACTTCCATGTGTTAAAACCATGATGCCCAGATGGCATTATGGCAGTGGAACGAGCTTATCACTGCATTATTCGCTGCCATGTTATATGTTACTAAAGCACATCATTCCTAGCTGATCATGAGCATAGAACTAAAGATTGCTTGGTCATAATTTACTTTGGTGCATCATATTCCCAGTGTTCTGTACGACCAACAAAAACGAACTACCCTGTAATGGAATCATGTTAAACTGCAGTGTACTATCAGGAGAAATTCGATATATAGCATATATAGCACCACTTTGGTGAGCAGAATATTACTTTTCTTTGTCACTCAAGTGCCAATGACGCTCATTACTTGGCATATGGTTCCGATTGAATGGAGAAGCTTAATTCTTCTTCCTTTTATCATTTTTTTTTATAAGTAGTTCGAATTTCTTGATTATTGGTTACGTATTCGGACGAAAAAGATAGGGCTTCTACATTTGAGTCAATCTGAATTTTGAGATGACCTATCCAAAATGGTGCACCTCAAATTTCATAAACGGCATATTATTTTGATTTAGTTAGAAAATATACCTGGCGGAGGGCAGGAATTACTGTCCCAAACATTGAAATTGTATGCAGTAGAGGTGGTGTCATATAATTCACTAAAAATTTTAATAAATGAAATTTGATTTTCGTTTCAAAATATCTCTTATTTCTAGTAGTCGAGCTTTCTTTATTTGAAAATAATTATATTGTACATTTTATAGATGAAATGTACAGTAATTTATATTCGATCTACGTGATATATACCCATGTATATCATAGTTTTACAACATTGTCATTGAAACAACTATTTCAACCTTAGATACTAGGCTTCATTTCTTTTTAATCTTATATTCTAGAGCTATTATTTTTTCCAGTATATTTTTATTTGTTTTTATGACTTTTAATGTTGCTCATAATAGCCTCCATTTCTTTTTACCCTTATATTTTCTATATAAATGTTTGGCCTTTTTTATACATTTCATGTGTGCTTATTATCTTTCCTCTTGTTATGAGTTATCCAATGAATGTCATTGGCACTTGAATACGATTGCAGAAATCTAACTTGGCTGACAAGTTGAGGATCTGCTCAGGTCCATTATCTTTTTTTTTTTTCTTGACATAATTCCATTAAAAGATAGTTCGTTCCTCTTGGAGGACTAGAATACTGAATACTATGCACAAAAATTGTTAAAATTATAGAGCTTTTTCTACTGCTACGACTGTTCAGATGGAAAAGAGAAATACTTGTAGAAATTAACTGATAGTTAGAAGCGTACCTTAACCTCCGATAGTGGATTAAGCAGTTGATGGCGCTCCTCTTTTGCTTTGTTGTAACGTTCCAAGACGGACTTCATACTGCTATCAGTCAAAACCAATAGCTGGTCAGGTGTTTGCTTGCTCTCTCTATATATGCCATTGCATTACCACCAATGAAAGTTGAAAGAATTAAGCAAGGGATGAACATAACAAACTTTTCTGTTTAGCATCATAATATAAACAGAAGAGAAGCTTCTCTTCAGAACCAAATAATACACCTCTTGGTTACCAATATATCATGAGAAAAATGGGTGAACAAAAAGAGCTAATATTAAGGACAATGCTGTAAGGACAATGCTGTGATGACAAAAATTTGACGCATTCATAATATTTCAATATGTATAGTAGTAATCTTAATAATCATGAAACTACAATTTTTAGTGATTCAAATTGTTGTTCATTGATTATTGTTTGATGATATATATTAGCTGCAGTATGTCTAGCTTTAACAATACATCCTGCTCATATGCCATTCTTTATGCCTCTTTTATGAATGTCACTGTTTCAAGTGCATGCTACTATTCAGTTTGGTAAAGAACATCTTTGATTGTGAAGAAATTTTAAGAAATAAATTGAATTGACATTAGAAGACAAAAGGATATAAAAAAATATAAAGTTTAGACACTAGATAAAATCTTTTTAAACATGTAGGGACTTCTCTCTTTAAGTAATTTTACCCATACATTTTTGTGTTAGTGAATTATATATAAACTTGGGAACTAACAAATACACTCTATTTAATTTTAAATTATCATCTCATTAATTTGTTGGAGGAATAAATTTTAGTTCTATTATATGATAGAATTTTACCTCATCTACTTTCTAGAGGACATTTTTGGTGCCCTACAGTATGCCTTTTTCTTTTCTACCAAGAGCTGCATCAAGTCAAGTGACTTAGAGAATGCCTGCATGTTATCTCATTCTGATATTCACAAACCCCATTCGACTTGTACAAAAAAATCAATGAGAAATTCGAGGCCTTTTGAGGGAGCCCTGAATTGCATTCTTATGTTTTCATAATGCCAGACCATGAAGACAAAATATGAATGAAGTAAGGCAGTATTGCGTAGTCGAGATAAAAGACATACAAGTAGAAGTATAACATGATAGTTTCATATAACTTCTATAATGGATTTAGTGAAATGCATCCTGAGCCAAATTCTTCAACTTTTGGATAGACATTATACTGACATTACCATGAAACAACGTACTTAGGAAACAAAGATAGCATTAGAAACATATTAAGTAAACATTCGAGTTGGACTTGGAGAAGCCTAAAATTATGTAATGTTATATATATCTGGATTTGTATAACTCTAATTTTGTGATAGTATTTCTGATGGCAAATGGGATGTACAAGAACGCTAACTATTTGATGACCAAAATTAAGAAAACAGTTGTGTCAAATCAGTGCGCATATAAGCGGCAAGACTTGACCATCTTGTCTTCTATAATTTCAACTTAATTAATACTAATAATGAACACAGTTCATAACATACATAACTTTGAAGTAGATATTACTTTAATCCATTATCTGAGCGAGTAGTATTATAATAGTAATTAAATGAAAGTAATATTAGTAGTAAATCTTTAGATGGAGATATAGTAATAACATTTTTTTCATTATTTTCAACTTCTGCTCGTCAAAGAAAGTTAAGCATTTATGTAGGAGAGAGCCATAGATGAGTTTCGTATCCACTAATAAGAATGTAAAATTTCTAATAGTCTCAACAAAGAAATACTCCATTCTTCATGTATTAGTGGAAAAACTTTGGGGAAAAAAAAATTTCTTTGACACCATCAGACGGGACATTACCGCTAGTTTTTTCTCCATCCTAAAAGTAAAAAATTGTTTCACTAGTTACACAAGTATAACTGAGTTTCCTTTCTTTTTTTTTACCCCCTCCTTAAAAAGAAAGCAAACAGGATTTAGACGACTCCTTTCCGGGGAAAACTTCAAGATTTTGCAATGATCTGGTAGTTATGACTTGTGACTCGTGAGTACTGTTACTTCGGACAAAATGTACTAATATAACCATATTTCGTACCTAGATATTAAAAAAAAAAGTAGTAAATGCTAACGATGATACAAATATATCATCCATTCAAGAATCTAATTACAGATAAACTAAAAGCAGCAAAAGTCTTTGTTGCATAATTGTCAGAAGTGAAGCTTGTTGTCGTTCTGAACAGCCATAGGAACACACACACATATATACAAAATTTAGTCAGCATATGGTAAAATTAAACCAACTTGTCTAAAAACTATATGCATAATGGGGATACGAGTTGACAAAGAATAAGACAACCTAAGTATGCAACATGGGAGAGGACTACATAGACTTGCTATACCTACCTAACACATGATGTTTTAAAAAGCCAACAACATACAAAGACCACATTTAAGTAAAGATATTTAACCCTAATTAAATAGTACCATCGAATATTGATCACAACTTGTTTTCATACCTGCTGCTTGCATATTCATAGAGCTTGCTGGTGCTTGAGAAGATGACTACTCCAACTTCTGCATCACAGAGAACAGCAAGCTCCTTGGCCTTCTTTAACAGCCCATTCCTTCTCTTAGAGAAAGTCACTTGCCTGCTCGTGGAGTTATCGATCCTTCGGATCACAATCTTCCCCCTTCCCATATTCCCTAGTCTGTAGAATTTAGGGTTCTTTTCAGCTTAAACATTGAATTAGAACATTAGATCTACATGATTATACATGTACTCAAAAAACAATTCAAGAAAATACAAAGAAAAAAAATAAAAGACTGTATATATTAGGTCAAACCGCAATTTTGCGAAATTAATGGAAAGCTTACTTTCTTGAGCTTTGATGAGTTTATGGTTGTGATTGTGAAAGAGGGTTTCTCAGAAGCATTTGATAGCCACCAAAGTCAAGACCTTTTTATAAAGAAAATGGTGAATAGGGCTGTTACAAATTTACAAAGACTTTGGTTTCCAAAACAGCTAGGAGAAGTGTGATAAATGTAATTGAAGTACAACAGTAGTGAAGACATCGAGGACGAATTGGTAATTTTAAATTGTAGTACTCTGGTAATTGTACTGACGCCGCCACCGTATCAGCCACTGACGCGTGGGGAATCCAAGTCTCTCCTAAATATTTCTAAAACAGGAAATGCGTTTCCCTATTTAAGTAACCGTAAACCTTAAATTACCATAACAACTTTTGGCCAATGATCAGAATTTTTGGCAACTCTGAGGGCTTTTCACGTGAGCCAAAGACTACAGACTAAAACTAAACGACCTTTGATGCCCTTATATCCATTATCTTCTATATTTTTTAATTTTCTTTTTTCTTTAAAAGGATTCTTCTATTTTTACTCTTACAATTTTTTTTTTCCTTAACGTTCAGGCCCATTAATCAGCTTTAAATATTTTTTTCCATGGAGGAAAAAAAAACATTGGCAAGAGTAGAGGAATTAGTTAGATCATAAGAAAGAGGAGGTCTTTTTCTACATGTATAAAGAAGTTCTGTAATCATCTCTTGGGGCAAACTCCAATTTACTTTTTTCTCCAAATAATGGTTTCTAACTTCAATTCTTGCTTTTGGCAATTTGCCAGCTAAATTTTTGCATATCTTGCGCTACAGTGTCACTTGAGCCAATGTCGACAAAAAAATTTTTTTTTAAGCCAATGTCGACAAAGTTATGAATGCTTTATCCATATGTTCAGCTTTAACCATCTTCATGATGCTAGAGTGGAGACTCGCACTTATCCAGGTCTTTTTTTTTTTTATCTTTTTATGTTAATTAATGGCTTATTAATTAGGTGAAGTTTCTATGTTTTACGTTAAAAAAAAAGGACATTTTAACAAAATTTAAAATTTTATTGAATATCCATAACTAATTTTATTGAATATTAATACGCGCTAGCCTTGCAAGAAAAGGAGACGTTAAATGGATACATGCATGAACATAGAGGAGTTCTATAAAGCCGGGGCCACAACCGTGCTACTTGTTCCTAGCTAAAATTTGGCCATCATCAGAATCAAATAGGAATCTATGGCCTAGGCTTCAACCTGAGGATTATTTGCCTTGCAATCTGAAAATTTTTGTTTAGCAAGGCCAATTCTTGAAAGGCCACTTCTTGGAAGTTGGAAATTGCCAAATAAAGTACCATAGCAGACGACTGACTTTCTCCACAAATCGCCTGAGAGTCTTCTGTATTAGTGCCATAAGTTCATTAACATGTCAGGAGTTTAAAACAAATCCGACACATACGTGAAAAAAATCAAGTCACATTTCGCGAATCGAGAAAAATCTTCGCACGCCTTCATAATTCTTCATCCAATGGCAAACAACCCCTACTGTAAAGCTGATGGGAATTGAAATTTTGCCCTCCTGGCCAAAAGGGTCGGCCTTATCTCACTGAGAAGTGAGAAGAACTATATACACACATTATACAGAATCCCGACCTAGTTAGGCTTTGACCCAAATTAAAATTAGTGGATTGCTTGGAAGTTCGATGCCCTGCGCAGACAATCACAGTAAAGGGTCATCCCAGTTGTCTGCAAAATTGGGTTGCTGATTGGCTAAGTTCACGTGAACACTATTTTGCAAACCAATGAGGTTCGTCCTCACTGGAAATCATTATGAGTTTCTGGGATTAAGAGTCTCCATAATCAAGGGGATTGGACTAAAATATTGCAGTTTTTATTCCTTTAATACCAGCTTAGACAGGTGTCAATCATCAGCAAATGATATATGTAGTGGAAGACCAAGGAGAAAGCTAGTCCAAGATTCAAGTTCGTTTATTTTATCATCGCAACAATGGAAATGTCGCTTTTGTGACTCATCAAACTTCATTGAAAATTAATTCTTTCAGGTTTTGATGTCCACATTGACTTAAAATATGAGAAAAAGGAGATTTGTCTTAGATGTAATGTCCCTTTTCATGATCCGCGCCACATGCTTGACATTGTTGCCCTTCACGTACCGTTTGATGAAAGAAAGATAACCTCGATCCGGCCACTACTTTTTCGAATGTATATTCGTCCAAAAATACATAAATAAACCTTGAGCAAGGGTTATCTCACAAGTGAATTGCTATATTGGATTCTCTATACCTGCCAGTAAGAATTTTGATGGTTTAAGGGTTAGGTGATTCAGTAAGCTTACCATCGTGCTGGTCTCATTATGTTTTTCTAGCATCGGATTCTTCATTAGCGAGATCAACTTAGGTCAGAATTTAGTAGAATAATTACGATAAAGCGCTTTTTTTTTTTTTTTTGCTTTTTTTTTCCTTAAAAAAAAGTGGAGAGTAAGGGAGAAAATTATTCACCTTCTTTTGATAAATTGTTAATTATGTTATCCCGCATCAATTAGAATTAGACATTGATTTTTGAAGAATGTATATTAATTGGAATAGTATTTTCGTGTATTAATGTGTTGCCGATGCCTTATTGTTCATTTTCGAGTAAAGGTCGTCATATACAAGCAAATGCAACAGAAGGATAAATGATTTTTGGTATATTTTTTATATAAAAATTTCTTTTCTTTCAGCAGCAGAATCACAATATCCTCTTTAGTAATAATAGCAATCAAATAACCTTCATCAAGTTTTACATGTGTTAGAGGGAAGAGCCACAGATGAAGAAATTTTCTACTGAAAATTCATTGTGATCTACTAATAACATATGAAAGACAAAGAGATACTATAATCTAAGACTCGTAGACCTAACAACATATGCTAGTTGATGCGCAATTAATATATATATATATATATATATATATATATATATATATATTCTCTTATCAAGAATCGGAAATGTACAGAAAGTAGGGATGATTAGAATCCATTTCAATGCTTTTCCCTTCAGTTGTCAAAAAAGCAAGCAATCAAATGTTTAGAAAAATATTATCTTAGTTTAGAATTGTGTTTCCAATCAATTAAATTAAAGAGTAAAATAAAATTATAACCTTGAATATTTGGAAGAAAAGAAAGATTCTCTAAGCCACTCGTCTATTTTATAATATCTGAAAACACTTATAATATAAAAGTGAGACTTCACTCACTCGCTTTATCAACCGCAATAGTTTTTATTCTCAGGCCATGTTGGTATCAGCAGATTACAAAAAATTGGATTATCAGCTACATCTTATTTCGCATTCGATAGAATTTTAGACATAAGAAAAGTAATCCCAGTAAAAAGTTTTATAGAATCTATAAATGGTAAAATAATCCCATTAAGAGGTAAAATTCCCTATCTTATGAGATAGGATGATAATTAATTGAATCTTATAAGATCACAGAAATAATAATTTATCCCTAAGCCGTAAGTAGCTCTCCTATATGACATTTTAAGACAATTCTGAAATCATGTGTGCATATATTCTTAAGATATTTTATTGGTTATTCAAAAGAAAAACCAAATTCAGTTTGTCAACAAAATCACAATCATTTATGCCTAGTTTGGGAGGAAGGAAATGGAGAGAAAAGAAAGGAATAGAAAGGATGTTTAAACAATTTCTTTGTTTGGGAGTAAGAAAGAAAAAAACAAAAAAAAAGGATTCTTAACTAGTTTCTTTGTTTGGGAATGAAAATGGTGAAAGAAAACAAAGGAAATAGAAATAAAATCTCCCCTTTTCTCCTTCAAAAATTTTCCTTCCTAATTTGGGAGGAAATGACAGGAAAAAAAAAACTTTCCTTTCACTTCTTTTCTTTTCTAAAAACTTCTTTTCTCTGTTTTTCTTTTCCATCTTAACTCCCAAACTAAGCATTAAAATTGTCTTTTCCCGAAATTATACTTCCTATCTAATCAAATTCCTGAGCCAAATGGGTTTTAATAATTAACTAGTAAATATATTACTTGGCAAAAACACAAAGGCCAAAGCCAGAAGTATTGAAGCCCAAATTAACTTGTATTGGTATAAGAATAGTCCACGGCCAGGGGGCATTTCGGAGCCCAAGGCTTTCGCACAGCCCAAGGCCTTGAACACGGTTTAAACATTGCAAACAGGATTCTTAATTAAACAGGGGATATTAATGAGTTTTAGAACTTTTGGTTTTGGGCTTCTTAGTCCATGATTTTTTACCGCTAGTCACAAATAGTATGATGCAAGAAGTTGTATGGAGTTTTAACAATTTGCACCTAAACTTTCTATTTTTTGACAATTTACTATTTAAATTTCTACTTTTTGCATACCATTGCCAAATTAGCTGTTTGATGTTAATCTTAGATTGAAATTGTGCAATTCAACATTAATTATTTAGTACTAATGAAACCATCATCTAAAGAAAGGTTGTTATTCAATTATTCTTTAAGAACTTTAATGCTTAATTGTGAAATTTATCAAGAACTAGGCTTTTAGTTTTGGCCAAATTATTGAGAAATAAAAATTTCTGTGCTAAACTGTCACAAAGAAAAACTTTACCAAACAAATAGTCAAAGCCTCAGTACTTCAAGAATGGCAAGTAGCATTTGTCCCGTTTTCTTCGGTTTTGAAAAGTTTGAGAAATGATTTCACAAACTTGGATTATTACTAGATAACTACCGAGTCGTTATCATCACTTGATATATGGCATTATATCTTAAAATTATCAACCAATACAATATGTTACTGTACCCTTTACGAAGTATTCATAATAGTTCGACTAAGATGTCCAATTTTTGTATATTGAGTCTCCGTTTACCTTGTCAGAGGACACTAATAGGCTGTATACTCAACCGTAGCTTAGATCATCATCGCTATTTTCTTTAAGTACTCATTCTTCTTCGTTTGAGTTAACCCTGTTAACGTTGACTTTAGCCGGCAACGGATCAGCATTCAACGACTCAAGTCGTTTTTTATATTTTGTTTCTTTCTAGGGAGCTTCTTATCCTTGTAAAAAAGTAAAAGAAAATTCAGAAAACTGCGTGAGTGCCAAGATTTTGACTTAGTAGTAAATTAGTGTGAACTTATGGTCATGATCATCAACATATATAGCTAGCACCACTTTTGGTTCTTCTTTCAATTAATCAACTTCACTCAAGAGTCATCATGTTCACTTTTTTCTACAATTCACCAAGCAAATTCACTACTCACATGAATGCTTTTCTTGCTTTCTTGATCCCATTATTTAGGCTTATGTCCTTTGCCAATGCAATTTCTTTTCAGATACCTCGTTTTAGTCCTGATTTAACCACCGTACTTTATCGAGGAGATGCAGTACCTTCAGTTGGAGAAATTGAGTTCAACAAAGTAAATTATATTAACCGGGTTGGTCAGGCCATCTATTCAGAGCCCGTTCCAATGTGGGATTCACACTCAGGGAAAGTCACTGACTTCACTACTCATTTCTCCTTCACTATTGACACCCAAAATCGTACCCTTTATGGCCACGGGCTAGCATTCTTTCTTGCTCCTGTTGATTTTCAAATCCCACCAAATTCAGGCGGTGGTTTTTTAGGCCTGTTTAACACAAGCACAAGTGATTCCTCTCAGGACCAAATAGTTTCTGTCGAATTTGATTCATTCGCCAATACTGACTGGGATCCAGCTTTTGAGCATGTTGGTATCAACAACAATTCAATTGCTTCATCCATAACTGCGCCCTGGAATGCCAGTCTGCATAGTGGAGAGGCAGCCGATGCTTGGATAGTTTACAATTCTTCTACAAAAAATCTCAGCGTTTTCTGGAGTTATGGATCAGGTTCTAACTCCAGTCTTTCTCATCAGATGGATTTGAAGCAGATTCTTCCTCAACGGGTCATAATTGGATTTTCAGCTGCCACAGGTCAATATGCTGAAAGACATACTCTTGAATCATGGGAGTTCAGTTCGAATCTCGAAATAGAAGAGACAAACGGAAGTAAAACAACAAAAACTGGATTGATTATAGGATTAACTATAGTTGGAGGAGTCATAATTGCAGGTGGAATAATAGCGGTCTTAAATTTAAGGAAACGGAGACTAGCCGCGAGGGAAAACAGGGAGACGGCCAACTTGACAACTTCTATAAATGAAGATTTTGAAAGAGGGGCAGGACCAAAAAGGTTTTCTTATAAAGATCTTGCTTCGGCTACCAATAACTTCTCAAATGAGAGAAAGTTGGGTGAGGGAGGATTTGGAGAAGTTTATAAAGGTCACCTTGTGGATCTGAACATTGATGTGGCTGTGAAGAAGGTCTCAAGGGGTTCAAAGCAGGGGAAAAAGCAGTACATCACTGAGGTAAAGGTCATAAGCAGTTTGAGACACAGAAATTTGGTCCAGCTTATTGGTTGGTGCCATGATCAAGGTGAATTCTTGCTTGTCTATGAATTCATGCCAAATGGCAGCCTGGATACTCATCTGTTTGGCAAGAAGGCCCTCCTAAGTTGGAGTTTGAGATACAAAATAGCACTCGGATTGGCATCCGCTTTGCTCTATCTTCATGAAGAGTGGGAACAATGTGTGATACATAGGGATATTAAATCAAGCAACATAATGCTGGATTCAAGTTTCAACGTCAAGCTTGGTGATTTTGGCTTGGCTAGATTAATGGACCATGAGCTAGGTCCCCAGACCACAGGTTTGGCTGGAACATTTGGCTACTTAGCCCCTGAGTATGTCAGCACAGGCAGGGCTAGTAAGGAGTCAGATGTATACAGTTTTGGGGTGGTTGCTTTAGAAATTGCTAGTGGAAGAAAGTCAGCAGATCCATTGCCGCAAGACGAGAATTCTGAGATAGGGCTGGTGCAGTGGGTTTGGGATTTGTATGGATTAGGGGAACTTTCATCAGCTGTGGATGAGAGATCGAAGAATGATTGTGACCTTAAACAAGTGGAATGTTTGTTGATAGTAGGCCTATGGTGTTCACATCCAGACCGCAGTTTGAGGCCATCCATTAAACAAGCAATTCAAGTTCTCAATTTTGAGGCATCACTTCCTAAACTTCCTGCCAAAATGCCAGTTGCCATATATGAATGCTCCTATGGGTGCTAATAGTTCCTCAGGAGAGCCTTTAATAACTTACACCAGCATTGATGTGGGACGTTGAACAAGGAAGAATGATTTTCCTTCAATTTGGTTATGTAAATTAGTTATCTGATTACACTTCACTGAAATTTGCAAATATATTTGAAGTTACTTAATTTGCCATATGTGCGAGTCATATTATGATTCAGTAATATATCCAAAATAGTGTTGTATTAGTATTGTATAACTTCATATTTAGTACGATAAAAATCTTATGACATTGTTGGTCTACTAGTGTATGTATGTGTTGCACTGCTTATCCTACACATAAGGACCCCATCATACTAGACCAACCCTTGGTACAATATGGGCATCCGTAAGACATGCATCCGAAATTATTGAGCAAATGCTGACTCCAATTTTTTCTCTTTTTTTCTTTTTTCAAGCATTGCATTAAGTTTGCCTGCATTTGCCTGCATTTTGTCGCCATGTTTTCTGAAACAGATAACACCACCAAAGGGATGTGTCTATTTTTGTTTGTAGTTTCATTCACGTGATATTGAGGGTAACATATATTGTCTCACACAAGCTCTGAATACGGAAAATAAAGATTGCGTTGTGTTGTGTTTAGCTCAAAAGAATAATATGTTTAGTGGGCTCAACATCTGAATTCTGGTTTGGTTCGCCAAATAACACCGCCCTGGATTAGAAGATAAGCAAGCAGCTCCAAGATAAAATAATTCACAGCCTCTTATCCCAAAATTACTTATCCCTCTGGATCCAATCGATGGACCAAATGTGCCTTATTGGACTAAGATGTTTGAACCTCCTTGCCAAAGCGGAAACAGTTCTGAAATACTAATTTACTGGAGTTTGATTATGTTTGAAACATCTCCTCATGTAAAATGCACCTTTGCTCACTTTTAACGCGACCCTTTGCTTTAACAAGGTCATCATACACTTATTTTTCAAGCAAAGTGCACTGTTAATTCCATTAACAATTACTAACAATGACAGAATGCTGGGAAAAATTTCCTCTGTTTCCCACCCTCCCCAGTTAATTACCTGTCACCAAATGCTATTAGCTATCATCATCCTCCATTATGCTTTCGCACTCTCTCTAACTCCACCCATCCTCATATAACTATTTCATCACATATCTCAGCAAAATTACAAGTATGGATAGAAACTTGAAGAATGAAGACTGCTACAGTTAACAAAAACATGCCAATGTGTTCTGCTGCAAAAGAGTCTAGTTTACTCATGAAAAGAAGACAACTGCAAGACTATAAACTTTGCGTAGAGGCATAGCATCAACGCTAGGAACTTCTACGTCATCGCAAACTAACATACATAATACTTAGTGACAGTAATAGAAATGGAGTGCAGTATAACTCAGTGATCATAATTCATAACCCTCCAGAAATCAATCAGATATTACTCTCATCAGTCTCAGCTGATGAAACTTTTGAACCTTATAAATAATTTCCAGTTCTGATTAATATGATCGAATATCAATGGGATAATATCTTGAAGCTGAGTGACTTATTAATCCATGCCTTCCAACTGCTGCTCTTCTTCGCAGAAATCATCTCTGACCTTGCTTCTGTCATCTGTGGTTGACTATCCTTCTTGCAGAGGAGAAAGTTCCTCACTCCCTGAAATCCTATGGACTCTGATGGATTAAGAGCTGCAAGCAAGTGCATGTACATCTTCAACAGTCATGATCAATTAGAATTTTTTGTTTAGAAAAAATAAAGTACAGCTCAAAAAAATTCAAGAACTTAAAACATTATACACGTAAATTCACACTTGGACTGGAATCTCAAAAAATTATGCCAAAAGGGGAAGAAAAGGGTGGAATCACAACGATGTGGAGATCCCTACCATCCAATCCTGCATTGGCTGGAAAAACAAGGAAATTCTTGGCATCAGAACCAAGAAGTGGGAGGCGCTTCTCGCGAGCATACAGTTTTAGAACTCCATCGATCACTTCTGAAACACAGTCATCCTTATTCACTATGAACCTTATAGGTCCAGAGCTGCCAAGAATATTTACCGTAATCAAGATCCTATTATTATTACTCATAGTATTCTTTCCATTCTTATTCCCATGGATATGATCATTCTTTTTCTTTGGCTTCTGCAGCAACACCTCGTCAGAAATACTTTTCTTCAACACCTTTACTTCCATGTATAGTCTTATTGTTGATATCACTCGAAATATTTAGAAGATGCTTTGATATAATAAAGACTAATGCCTATGCAGCGATGGTACCACGCTACTTTGATGGACTCCAAAGAAGAAGAAAGAAGCAGTGGTAAAGGAGGAAAGAACTGCGATATCTGTGCAGGCACAGAACAAGTGGGATTGGAAGATAAATATAGCATCAAAATTCCCCCGGTTGCAACCATTCAATCCGTGTGATTTGGCTGGGGTGAGTTCTGCAAAGAAGAACACTATACGTATAAGCAAGCAAGGATCAGGATGAGAAGTTATCTATGTCGCTCTTGTAATGGGCTTTAATTCTTCTGTTTTGTCTGCATTTTATAGGGCCCTTATAACCAAATTTTTTTATGACTTAACTCCAGTATTTTATAAGTTATTTTAGAACTTAACTCCTTTGATATCAAAAGACTGTGGCTCAAATACATGCATACATACGTACGTACACACACACATTGTCATTCTCCAAAGGTCAACAGATGATCTTTTCGTATTTGAACAAGGATACAAACTGTGCTAGTGTTAGACTAGTATATAAATTGCAAGCATTCATCCTCTCTGTGAACTTGGAGCCCACCATTTCTCCGTAGCAAATACTCCACCAGTCGGTCTTGTGATATTGTATTTGCCTTGCGCAATTTTTTTGAGCAAAATTTTCTGAGGCAGACATAAGCAAACATGCCTGGTGCCTCCATTGCTAATCTCAGTTGCAGGCCGGTTGAAAAAACTCGTGGAATAATTATATCACAAAGACAGTGGCTGAAATAGTTTTATTTTTAATTGAGTAATAATTCAGATACCCCACTTGTTTTAAATTCTATACCATAAAATCCTTATTATTTTGGTTTTTTTTTTTGTATAAAAATTTAAAATGTTATAATAGTTTATATTAACTGTATAAATGAAGAAATGAAATATATAAATCATTTTTCGAAATAAATATAGTGTACGACGACCGTCCCATTAGTCGATTATGAGAAAAAACAATTGCTTCGAACTCAGTTATGAGACAGATGCTGTGGTTGAGTGGTTGAGACTTCGAAAGTTTGGACCATTAATACTTACCCAGCAATTGTTTATACACAAATGACCCAATCAAATATTTAGAAGACGAGGTACATTCAGGGAAAGATCATGCCATGCCAACCTCATAATGCTTGCTTATAGACAAATGAATATTTATAAACCACAGCATAAGAATGGAACCAGATAAAAACGCTGGATATCGAATCAAATTGACAGGATATTCGCTTGATCTATCGACCACATAAAACCAGTGCGTGCTTGATGAAAAAAAGTACCAGATGCAGGTAACAAGCTAAACAGCCTTCACATCATGGAATATGTATTATTACAAGAGCCTCATAACTGTGTTCATAAAGAATTCAAACGCCAATATAATTTTCAGAAGAGCATTCGAAATTATTGGCGGCCAACAAGCAAACAACCTTAACAAATGCCTGCATGTACTTGAGTAGGCAATAAAGAATTAAGCCCTCGTACATATAGATAAAACAAAGGTTCCTATTTGTCTTGAATCTTGACATGGCGGCACCACTTCAGACGACATTGATAGTGAACTCTTGGCTTTTTTTGGGTGAAGTAAGGTTTTATTAGTACACAAGGAAACACAAATACAAGAGGCACAATCCAGCCACCACCACAAAACTGATACCTAAACTTTTGGCTTCTCCAAAAGAATGCACAAAACTGATAACTAACCTTTAATGCATTAATAACTCCTGAGGCCACCATTGTGTAAAGGATACAACGAACACTTTATTCTCAAAAATGACAGTGCAATACCTAGATAACTCTAAACGCTGTAGGGTCTACTGCAATTAGCTGTTTGATTTTTAGCCATTCCTTTTAGGGGTGGCAAGAGATAGTATGTATGATGTACAAGACAAAGTAGTGGTTACCACCAACTACACAAATATAGTCAACCATCAGAACGATACAAAATTTCTTCCCCTAGGTAACATTTATTTCCTTTCTTGATCATCTTGGATGGATCAATATCTAGTCCAGCCTTTGTCTATTGGAAAACTAAAACTAAAAACCTTCACATTTGATGTAATTAGTTTCCAGGAAATACCAGTTAATGTACAGCAGGTGAAAATATTCAGAGGGTAGAGAGAGAGAGACCCACGCTGTGTGTGTGTGTGTGGGGGGGGGGGGGGGGGGGGGAACTTGCTTTCACTGTCATCAATAAGAAATAAAATACAGAGTGCTGGAAGCCTAAATCTTGAAAATGAAGACCCTGCAATATGTTGATGAAAAATAATCTACAATCATCTCACCCGAGAGACAGAATAAAAGACACAGAAAAACATCTCTAAATTTCCGGTGCTAATATTAGCTTTAGCAAAATGCAAGTGACTCCAACAAGGTATACACCTAAAATTTGGTGAAGACAATAAAAAAAATTTAAACCATTTCATCATGTTGGGTTTCTAAGGAGAATAAAAGGAAATTATATCTTCAACTTAAGCATCAATTACCATTTAATTGTCCCATTTTTTACCACAAATAAAAATATGTTATTTTAATCTTTGTTCCATCATGAGAGACAATATTACTAGTTCTGTTCCTTTTCACTTTCCTTCACAAACTCTAAGATCCAAATGCACCAGAAAATGTCATGGTACTTGAGTAAATAGCGTCTATCTTCTCACTGCCTAATATTGACAACTATGACTACTACAATTTGAATTTGTAGACAAAGCTTTACCGATACATATATAACTTCACCAGAATACCAAATCTCTGTATGTAAACAGTACAGGATTCTATTGATGCTCAACCTAGATAATTTATATTAAGCTTAAGCTACGAGTCTCCACCACCAAATATGAAAAGTACATCAACTAAGCACAAAATAAAACTATTCTCAAAGGGAAAGAGTTTTTTACTGTGGAAGTGACCAGTTAATCAGCTCATCAAATATGTTCCTGTCATCAAACTGGAGGTATTCCAACATCACTCAGCCCATCTAATATGACCAAGTCACCAAAACTGGAGCTATTCCACGATCAGTAAATTGTTTTGCATCAATCCCTCACCAACAATAGGGAATTCTGGTGATAAATTCCATTCTCCATCTACCAAGAACTTAATTTCATACCTTCATGATATAAAAGATGGATCAGGAAGAACAGGATGACACCAATGATGATTTAACAATTTCATCAAATGAAGAGAAGGATACCTTCCAGGTCTGAGCATTAATGTTGTTGAGAACTTCGTGTAGGAACCAGTATATTCTTGTGATAGGTGCTCGCCTTGACTCCATCCATCAAAAGAACCCATTACTTGTACACTCTAACACACAGCAATTTTAGTTGCTCAGGTTGATTGTGTAACATAGAATATAATATTGCTCAAGGACTAGGTAGTAGCACATCCTAACTTTTTTCCGTATGACTTCAGTACAAACTAGGTAGGTTGCGAATCAGATTTAAACACCTGATGCTTAAATAGAATAAGGGTTGTCACATTGATTTGTCTGTAACCAGATACTGAAATCCAAATAGGGTAAAAGAAACCAACTAATAAAAAAATTTTCCTGGCAAAGAAACACTTTTCGAAATTTCTAACTATAAAAAAAATTACATTCCACTAGAAAATGACACGGTTTGCTGCTAACTCACCTCTGCCACTCCATACCAGAATAAAGGAACCTCTTTGGATTGTGCAGCTTCCACACCCTTTGTCTGTTCCCTCAATTTTTTTTGTACACCTTTTACAACGGTGAAAATTTTATCAAAGTGAAACAAGAAATGGTTAGGCTTATTTAACACATTAAAATACATTAGGATTATAAATAAGCAATTCAAAAGCCCAAAAAGTCAGCTCAATGAACAGCCTCATAAAATGCTAGACACTATTTTTCTTCCTCTGAAAGAAAAATTCTTCAATAAGCACCCCAAATAATGACTTAGCACTTTGTCAAAAAAAAACATGCATTCTGACAATTAGATTTCTTACAACAGAAAATAAAGAAAATTGTTTAACTTCTCAAGATCCTTTAGATTTGCTCCTTTTAAGCCTAAGAATAAGTTAGATGACCTCCAACAAAGCCAAAGGAACCAGAAGGGGAAAACTAGGAAGCTTCTCAGGAGAATAAAAATTTGTTAGTTTCAGATAGTATGATAATTGTACCTTCCAGCCTTGAAAGTAGGTGAGACTGAATATATCTCCCCTTTATCTTTCTTGAACCTTCTGGAATACCAGTTTTAACAATTTGTTCAGCTAAACTAACCAAAGCCTGCCAATGATAGAGATATCCAATGAATGCCAAAATGTCCTCAAATAGAGAGCAGAACCTAGTAATTGTTACATGATGTGCAGTAAACTAACTACTCAAAAATGGTCATCTTTTAGAGGAAGGACAAGGTCACAACAAACTCCAACCTTGTCTATCTAATTTTTTTACCCTTTAGGATGCAGTTAACACAGAGAGCTTGAATAGTGGTCCACTTAAATTGTAAGGAATTTATGAGAAGAAAATTAGCGATAATCAAATTATAGAACAAGAAAGCAGTTGTGCTGGAGATAAACCTGAACCTCCAGCTCCAGGACAGCTAGCTCACTTTTGAAATTAACCAATTCGTCCTCCTTGACTTGCAACTGCAGGTGATAAATCAATGATGACTTTGGAGGATCAAAAAATTGGGATTATGTGTGTGTGTGTGTGTGAGAGAGAGAGAGAGAGAAACAAGAAAGATAAATAAACAAAAAAGCAATGACAAACCTGTCGCTTCAAGATGCGATTGTGCTGGTTGGCATCACTCAGTTTCCTGATGAGATTTGATCTTTCAGAATCAAGAAGCAGTGTCTTCAACTGATACAGGAATCCATAAACCATATCTCTATAAGAAGATATTATAATTTACCAATCTATTGCCTCAGCAAATAAGTCAGGCTAATTAGCTTATATGATACTTGATCATAGACGTAAAGTATCATTGACCTTAGAAAGATACCCACTCTCGATTAGACAGTGAAGATTTTGAAGTAATCACTGAAAAGGAGGAGCAAAGATTGAAATTCCACATATGACACCATTAAACACAAAAGTAACTAAGTCTTGCTTTTAGCTAATTCTGTTGTACTATTCAACTAAGCAATTGTACATGTTACAAGTTGCGGCAAGGATAAAAACAAGTGGGCAACCAATAGAAACACACAACTGGAAATCTCCATACCTCATGTACTTTTGAAGCGACATAAAATCATCCAAATTGTTCTTTTCAGAGTGGCTTTTAATTATTATTATGATATTAATATAAAATGCTGGAGTTGCCTTGCTAAGGTCCAATCTCCTAAGTATTCTATGAGAATATTAGAGATATAATCACCATGTCTCAGGAAAGATTCAACTAAATTTAAAATTATCAATTACATTTTAACAATCAACTTCTTCCAAAAGTCCTTCAGTAAAAATTTCCATATTCTGTATCACGTCCTCATATTCACTCAATTTTTGGGAACGACATGACTTACAATGTATCTTCTAAAAATGGAAGACCAAAAAAGTTTTCTTTTCTTTGTAATATCTTTAGGCAGAAATAGGGGATTTGTTTTTACGTAACAAGACCTTTTACAACTAAGAAAAACTTGGACCAAGTTTTTAGAAATTCTTTAAATAGGGGAAATTTAAGAAATGAAAGGCCATAGTTTATATGATGTCTGCTGTGGAATAACAGACGAACATGAAACAGTGTTTTAGAAGCACAGGAAAGAAGGAACTTTGCAGTTTACCATGGCTATAAGTTGCAAGAACTAAATATGAAGTGAACATCAAGCTCACCTCCTCACTACTCGGAGGTTTTGGAAGATCTTCATCAGACAAATCTTCCCGGTCAATATCATGATTCTCTGAAAAGTTCTGCGACTGCAAAGCTGAAAATTCCTCCTCCAGACTAGCAGGGTTACAATGTAATTTGTCCATAGTGTTTCTCCTGATAGAAGCTTGATTCAGCCTCACCAACTTTTGGAAAGTTTTGTTTGAATTCCATCCAGCAATAGCACCATGAAATCCATCAGCATTCTCCATCTTAAATTTTCTTGTTTGCCAGAGGACATATCCAGTATTTGTCAGCACATAAGTCTCTAGATTGTCGCACAACAAAACTCAAACAGGATAAGTGCACACACTGCACACCCAATACAAATGCTTTCGAAAACAAATTTTACTATCAATACCATAGACAAGATTACAAAAGGTGGTGCCGATATGTCAGAATCTATAGTCATATTGAGTTAAAAAGAAGATTCACCTTGTCAAGAATGGCTGAACTGCAGCACTCGCTATGTGACATTCCATGGTTGAAGTTTTGAAACTGCAATTAAAACTGCAAAAAGGAAATGGAATGAGTTGGGATCATAATCAGATTTCACTGATTTAACTTAGAAACAAAATGAACCACTATTAATTCCCCCCCCCCCCCCCCCCCCCAAAAAAAAAAAAAAAAAGAAAGGAAGAAAGATCAAAGGCTAGTGATCACCTACCCTCTAAAACTAGCAACTACCATCATTCTCATTCTGTTATTTCGCGTACTTAAATACAATAACTCACATGTTCTTTATCAGCAAAAACAAATCTTTATCACAAAATCAAATCTTTATCAGAGATAACTAGTTTCACCTGAGAAAGACATTATCCCGCGCCTAAATCTTTAAAGGGCTCATCAAAAATTTAAAGAGTACGCTGCTAAAATAATCAAAATTTATTAGAACTCACAAGAACTGCAAGCATCTTTCCTCAAAAAAAAAAAAGAATTGCCAGAATCAGTAACAAACTAGAGGTGGGTTTCTCCTTAATCTAAAAAAAATGATAAAAGATCCTCTCCTTTAGGCGTGCGACTAAAAAGTGGCCTAACAAACAAAGTCACAAAAATCTCGTACAGGCTTTCAATTGGAACAAATGGAAAGCATTCAAGGCTTTAATTAAATTTAATATCAGTAAACCACTTACTGCGCTCTGGTGTCTCTCTCTTTTTTGCTTTTTTTTTTTTTTGGGGGGGGGGGGGGGAGGGCGGGGGCGTGGGTTGGCGGGTGCCCGGGTGGGGGGGAGGGGGGGTAAGTTGGTGGCTTGTTGTGGAGACGGGGGCAAGGGGCTGTGGAGTCTGGAGAAAAGAAGTGCAAATCTCTGTGGCAGAGAAGCCAGAGGAGAGAGGCTGCAGAATCCCAATCAGCAGAATGGAGATTAGCACAATCATCAAGAGGATGTGGTCGGACAGATGGTTGCCGCGTGGAAAGAGAAGTGGCCCACTATCTTGCTTTCATGAAAAATAACACGTGATTTTTTATTGTTGTGTGGGCTCACTGCCAGTTTGCCACGCTCCCAGGTTAATCGACATTAATAAAAGCCCAGATTAATATGAGACCCATTCAACTTTAAAAGCCCAATTCCATTATTAACTCTTGCCTTTTCTTTTTGTACAATTTAAAATCAATCAAGAAAAATAACTAGTTTTATATTTAAATATTCTATGCATAAGGACAGAATTTGCAATAAGATTTAGAATATACTTAGGAAAATATTTGATAAATTTGGTTACAAAATCAACATTAACTGTTCAAAACTTAAATCTCAAGTTTATGAGCAATTAATTAACTGGACGTTCTCTTCGCATGCCAAAGTTGGCCTTCTGTGTTTAAAGAAATCCCAAATTCTTAACAAGAATGCTACATTTTGAAGTTATTATAACCAACTTATTCTAATAATTAAGTTTCTATTATGGTACAAGTTTCTTGACTCTGTAAAAAGAACCTTAAAATAACAAACTTTACTCCCAGCTTCTTTGACAAAATTATATTTTCCGAACAGAAACACTGCAACCCCCCAACTAGGGCTGGCAACGGGTCGGGTTGGCGGTTCGGATTGAGACTTGGATATAACAGTCAACCCGTCAACCCGAACTCGACCCGTCAACCCAAAAATGCTCAACCCGAATACGACCCGAAACGGGTTGGCGCCCACCGACCTAAAAAAATAAAAAAAAAACTACTAACATTTTGTAGCTTTGTTTCACTTATTCACATTCAAACACAAATTTTATTCATTAGATAATTAATCAAGTAAATTGTAAGAGAAATTAAGTGTATTTTAGTGAATGACTTCGATATTTGTATGTGCAAAAAATGTGTTTGATCATTTTGTGTGTGTGTGTGTTTTAATGTCTTTTCTTTCCTCTTTTCTTCAAAAAAAAAAAGAAAAAAAACTACTACTAACATTTTGTAGCTATGTTTTACTTATTCACATTCAAACACAAATTTCATTCATTGGATAATTAATCAAGTAAATTGTAAGAAAAATTAAGAATTCTACTTAGGTTTATGAAAGTAAATTGTAAGAGGAATTAAGTGTATGTTAATGAGCGACTTTGATATTACTATTTGCAAAAAATATGTTTGATCATTTTTTTCGTGTGCTTTAATCTCTTTTCTTTCCTCTTTTCTTCTTTTTTTTTTTCTTCGGGTTCGCGGGTCAACCCGCGGATTCACCCGAACCCGACTTGTCTTTCTTCGCGGGTCAATTGAGTCCGACCCGCGAACCCGCAAACCCCCAATCCAAACCCACTATTTTCGGGTTAGGTTTGTGTCGAGTTTTCGAGTCGTGTTAGAAATTGCCACCCCTCCCCCCAACTAATAAATACTCTTGACTGTTTTAAAAAAAATAGATAGTTAAGATGGAATTGCTGTTTTTTAAATACAAAAATTATTGTCACTAATTTCTATATTGATGACTGTGTCATGCATTGGAAATAGGTTCAGATTTCTTCTGGGGTAGGGATGTGCTTCCTTCATTCTTGTGCAATTTCTCTTAAAAAACATACCAAAAAAAGTGATCCCATTATTCTTCCATTAGCTATTTTCAATTAATATTCTCCAGGCAGCAATTCATGCAGCACTAAAATAAGGATCCGTTTGTTTGGTTCTAATTTTTATAAACATGTTTTTAAAAAACTTTAACCATATTTTTCAATCAACTTTTTATCCCATAAACACATTTGTTGAAAAAAAATTTTAAAATTGTTACAATAATATTTTCTAAAAAACAGCTATACAGATGGACCTACTAATAAGAACCTTATTTCGTGTATGCATATTTCTTCTCCTTTTCTTGGCTTGTGCTGGTGGACAATTAAAGATATATTTGATCCACCAAATCTCGAAACACAAGTTAAAATTTTGTAGGAAAAAATTCACATGGAAAACTCTAATATTCTTCGGATATGACAACCTTCCAGAGCAACCAAAATTCAACCTAGACCAAATTGGGCAGCCGAACCAATTTTTCATTTTTCACTTCTTTCAATTACACAATTAACTTTTTTGTTTTTATCTTTTGGCTGCTCTTTATAGACTTGGTTGTATGAAATGTGTTGAAACTACTTAAGAAATAGTTTTTCTTTATAATTCATTTGACTTAGCGTTCGTTTGGTTGGATGTAAAATATTTTCATAAGGAAATTGTTTTTCTAAAAAAACATTTTACATGAAAAATGTCAATTTCTTTATAATATTTTAGTATTTGAATGACAGTGTGAAAATTTTTAAAAAATAATTTTTTTATTTTTTAATTTTTATATTGTTAATATGGGTTAAATAGACTAATAACAATTAATAAATGTTTAACAAGTAAATAGAGTTAACTAAAAATTATTTGATTTATAATTAATATTCAAAATAATATAATGGTAAATTTACATAACTATAATCATATCATTGTGGAGCCCAAAATGATGAAAAGAATTAGTGGATAAGAATTAAAAACAAAAATTAGTTTAGTAATTAAAGCTATAAAAAGTAGGTACTTAAGGTTTAATGTCACTTTTGAACTCTAAAGAAAATAACTTACATTCATTGAATATGTAAGTTATTTTCAGCCAAAGGAAAAAAAATTATAAAATATTTTACACTAAAAAATATTTTATGGTATTTAGCACCAAGGAAAATTTTGACAATATTTTTCAGAAAAATATTTTCAATCCAAACAAACATACCTTTAATATTATTTTTTCTTTCCTGTAATTGCTTGCAATAGACCTGGAAATTCATAAGTTTACTAACTGAATTGAAAAACCACTCTCACGACTAACAAAAAAAATGATTAGATTCGCCGTTCCTTATCATCCATGTAGAACTACAAACGTCTGTAGGGACTTCTCAACAATTAATAACTAGTCAATGAAGACTAAATTCACTTTTACGTGAAACTTCCGATGGTTCTCAATAGTATTTTCCTGTACTAATAATTGTATTAATAATCGTACAGAATGAAAAGGAAACTTCAGAATGCGTGAATTGTAATTTTCTGCAAAATATTAGGCTGAAGAATTTTAGGTGTCGTTTGGTCGGTTTGTTTAAATTCTACTATTTGATTTGTTTTTAATTCACAATAACAGTAAAAACATTTCTAAAAACTTAAAAAGTAGGTACAGAATCACAGGATTCCAAATTCTCACATTTTGTGGATATTGTGATTCCTTTACTTTTGATCGATATAATGACTAGAAGTTTAACTTTTCTTGCCCGTCTTCTCCTACTCCTACACAAAATTCAACTATCAATACCTATCCTTATAAAACACATTCTCATTTTTCAACTCTTATTATATATAAAAAAATACTCGTATCTGCTTGTCTTTTATTATGTATTGCATAATTAGTGGTTTCACCTTACGTTAACTCATTTTTTTGTCTTAAAAATAAAAAATGTATTTAAAGTTGCAATTAATTAAACTATCTTTTACATTTATTAATTTCTAAATTTGTCAATATACTTTTTTACATAGAATAGTTAATTACTTGTTCCATTAAATATAATTAAAATCCAAAGACAGAAAATAAAAAATTACATTATTTGCTAATTTTTATTTTAATTTAGGCTTGCATTAAAAAATAAAATTATTGGATACATTTTAACATTATGTTTATAGAGATATTTTTAGAAATTGATTGAGATTTATATGACATTACATGTTGCGTCATTCTAAACTAAACGTTGAAATTAGGATTCACACAATTTTCTTGTCAAGATTTTTAACAGTATCCAAACATAATAAATTAACATATTTTCGCAAAATTACATTAAGAGAAATCACATTTCAAATTAATTTTACCTTCTTGTCAACCAAATGAATAGTTGAATTAATTAAATTTAAATTTTCTCGCTCTACCTCTATCCCAAAGTATCCATTCACTCGAAACGATCTACTTTCCGTAAGCTAGCCCAGACTTTTTCCAACTGTTCAATGGCCCCTCTACGGGTTCTTCTGAATTTCCTCCCGTTAGTCTTGTTTTTCAATAGGTTTGAAACAAGCGGGAAAGTCGGGCGTTATTCAGGGAAATTGCGGCTTGTCGGACAACTGGCGAGTTCCTCCACCAATCTTGCAACAATAGAGCACTTCGTTTAAAACCAACTTTTGTTGGCAAAGTTCAAATTGAACATCAACAACGAACTATGCCCTACACGGGAATTGATCGATCGCCATATTACTACGCTTATTCCTGTACTTTACTGTCGTTTTTAAACGAAGTTCAGTGAGGTGCACGCATCAGAGTCAGCAGCCACCACATGGGTCGCATCGAAAAATTTACCTCAAGCTTTCATAAGACGTTGATTGTAAATCCATATCAATTAGTTTAATTTTTTAAAAAGTTATTGTTTTGTCTTTTTGGCCAAAAAAGGATACAAATTTGTATTAATGAAATTAATTAGCTATTGTTTTGTTTTTGTTTACCGAACTTTAGTAGGTAAGTATTGTTTACCACAAACTTTTATCAGACTCTTTTTTTCTTTTTTCTTTTTTTTCTTTTCTCTCTGTTTCCCCGGGCGGGGGCCGGGGGGCCGGCGGGACGGGATTTGTACCATTTCTAACCCAACATTTTACATGAGTTGGTGAATTTGATGATTTGCCACTTACTAATTACTCTAGTTTAGATGACTGGTCCCCTTGTCGGAAGCTAAATGAGGGGCTATTATTGAGATGCCTCATTTTGTTTGCACATAATTTGTCCATTCCTGGAATCGAAGATGCCTCTTTAGTACGAGGAAATATATCAGAAGTTTACATCTCTACATGGAATGACTGGCCTTGATTGACGTTATACCCGTGTTTTGTAGACGTACGTTAATAATACTCTGTTATCCTTTTTCCAGTTGTCATTTTTCGACTTTAGGCTGCAGGCCATAGATGCCATCGATAAAATAGACCATCAGGTGGATTTAATTTTAATTATAAGATGGAATCAGGTGGATTTAATTATTAATTGGAAACATCAATTATGACAAGGACTTTCTCCAAACCATTTGGCCAATCCCGGATTTCGTTAAACAAGTTCACACCTATAGGTTTGTCTCACTAGTGACCTTAAATATTGACTAATCTAACAACTGTTTGAACTTTAACAAAAAAAAAAAAAGTTCACATGTATTGGTCCCTGTAGAAACCTATTTAGCCGAGCTAACCCATGTGGGACCTCATACTTCCATTTGGACTTTTTAGCCAAGTATATGTCGTTTCAACTTGGCATTTCGGCTAAGTATCTTGAGGAGTCTTATAATTATTATGTTGTTGTTATATCGCCATTAATGCTGTTACATCTTCAGTAAAGTGTTCTGACATCAGGCACCATTTTGAATGAATAAATCTTATTTCATATGTATTTGTTTTTGCCTCTCCTAAAAAAAAAAGTAATCTCCATCATTATACTGAAAACATTCTATTCTTAAACTCTCTGTATCACAATCACAAGAGCTTTTATGGGGATAAAATCCCCTTGCCTTTAAGACTTCTTGCCTTACAGGTTAATCTACCGGACATGCACGTGGAAAGTAGAAATTGAAGCCACAGTCCCCAATAGCTTTTTGAAAAAAATAATGATAATACAACAACTTTTTTCTTCTTTTTGAAAAATTTTCTACCATGAATGTATCACGTAGTAGTAATGAAAGTACTTTATACATGTGAGACTCTTGTGATAAATAAGTGAAAATGAGCGAGCCATTCAGAAATAAAAAGACGAACCTAAAGTTATCTATGAACGATTGGTACATATATTAATATCCAAAAAGAAAAAAAAATAGAAGAAGTAATTAATGAGGCTTTAGAAAAATTACTTGGACAGGCTTCTAATGTTTTTTATAAAGCATTTTATAACTCCTTTCCTTACTATTTTTCTTATTTTGGAAACCAAGGAGTTAGATTCTGTATCATTTCATCGCAACCAGAGATTTTCTAAATTATTTAGGACAAAAATATTAGATTAAATGCCTTCCCTTCGAGGCCTTAATCAGCGCTTTTATGAAGCAGACATGCTAAAATGTGAAATATGCTTCCGACTCAAACCAGAATAATGGATATTTAACGTTGTTTCACTTGTTTGTTGGATCAAATCCTACCTACGGCAATTAGGCGGTTTAAGTAGATTTCGGAGAACCATACTCCAAATTGTGCATGGCAAATAATTTAGAACTTCACCTAACACACCATTGGGAGCTTTACCTCTATTTGTGTGAGACAACAAATATTGTAATACAACAGAGGTTGATAAAATAAATAAAAAAAAAACTTGTTTGTTGGAGAACTATATATTAAAGCTTGGAAAGTCAAGCACTAGAAATTGACAACCAATGACAGTCTGACAGAAACTAATGAATTACTTATTACCCCCTCTCCTTCTTTTTTCCCTATCTTTTTTGGTTGCGTAAATTCCGGAGGCCATTGGGCATTAACAAAAAAAATTCTCATGTGGCCAATGTGAAAAGGTATTGGACACACGAGGCCTGCAATGGAAATGGGATGTGCTTTAACAGCGGCTGTACGAGCTGCTCAAAGACGAAAGTAGAAACACTGTCATGCAAATATGAGAAACAATGCATTTATATACCGGGTTTACCCTATTAAAAGTTGACTGCACTTTCATATTAGGCAAGTAACTTCCAAATCTCAACTAACTCAAAAAAAAAAAAAAATCAAATACTTGAGATAATATCTTAGTCCCTTTGATTTAAAATCTTGAAAACAATTTAAGGAATGTCACATTTGATCTGACATAAGCTTTGGGGTGCCAAAGGATCAGAGAAGAAGTCAACTTCTTTGTGCACTTCTCTCTCTCTCTCTCTCTCTCTCTCTCTCTGACTGTTTTTTTATTTTTATTTTATTTTTGTGTCTCATTAATTTGACTTAGTCTACAAACAATTTTTGGTATCTTAATTGGATATGACGAATTCTGATATGCTTAGGATGGTTTGACGTACCTAACAATGGTTTTTTACTGCATAGAAAATATAACAACGGAATTTCTTGACGCATTATTATTTTTTTATTAAAGACTAGGGAATCACAAAGTCTTCAAAAGAAAAGGAAACAAAACAAAAAACAAAAAATGCCTCTTCGGCATTCCAGCAAGTTGTGCTTCACGATGCCAAATTGCCAATATGGACAGGTTAAGTAACGCGTTGGGCTCGTTAACAAGCATCAACTGTTCTTTTGTATTTTTCCAACATGTGCTTCGAAAGTTTCCTAGAATTTTGAAGACAGAAGGACAAAGACAGTATTCATCCCATGACAATTTTAAATAAATATTCTACCCAATTTGTAGATTACAAAAGTTACTGAGGTATGTGAAGTGAGTGATAGATCCAATCTGCTAGAGCTCAAATGGTTGGACGGTTGATGGACGGAAAATTCTTACAGAAACCATAGCCATCTTCTGTTTGTTGGAGGGCAAACCATATGGCTTTTCCATTTTTTGACAGTACATTTCTTCTTGTTTTTTCAATGAATCTATGATTTATTGAGCCACATTACACGGTCTTTATTGTGATGGAACCCACAAATTGACTGAATTATCTTTTCAGTAGCTAAAACTAAGCTGCATTACTGGCACGCATTAAGATAACACAGCATTAAATTGTTAGAAAAACAATCTACGAGCTCCATCGATGATCCGTGCCTTTATGGTGAGTCGGTGGGGCAGTATTTAGTTTAGTGTGAAAAATCCATGGGCCTCTGACCAGAAGTAAATGTGAATAAAGAAATCACGTGGAACAAGGCCAAATAAATGGGAAAAAAAAAAAAGAAAAGACAAACCCACAGATTCCAAAGATACTCAAGAAGCATGTGGTTTTTATGTGGTGAAGCTGACATCGGACCATAGCGAGGACTGCAACGTTGGACTAATTCTGAAGAACACAAGATGTCTGGCCAACCGTCCTCAAGCCTAGTCAAAGGTTGATGGCGCGCCCCGTATGGATATATCAATGGGCATGGACGCGTCCAAAACAAGAGAAATCAAATCCCTTGCCCTGCCTCTGCCAGTTAAGTTCATATTAATAATTGCACAACATTTGTCAAATTATTACTGTAATTTTATAACAAAACACTCGTTTATCACACAGTAAAAGAGAAAAAGGGCTAGCTTCAAATTTTGGAATTTGAAAAAGATAAGCTAACAACTATTTTGACGATTGTGGGTCCCATGATATAAAGCACACGGTGTCAAGAAGAAGGCATAAAAGACAAAAGAGCAGAAGTTAGTTATAGTCGGTTAAGAAGTAGTTATAACAGGCAGTAGGAAAGAAATGCAAGAGGGAAATGGAACTATAAATGTGAAGAAATAGAAAAGGATAGGGATTATGTTGGTTGTAATTTCATTCTCTCTCAATAATATTCTCTTTCTTTTCTTTCACATTTCTCCAAAATCTCTTCCTCTTATCTCTCAGTTCTTAGTTCTTCTTGCTGTAATTCTTCACCTCAACCCTTATTTCCTTTTAATTCTGTTCGATTCCACGAGCTACCAGCTCAAAGCATAACAAATTGGTTTCAGAGCCACTGAATTCCTTGGCAGCATTATGGCAGAGAGCACTCGCTTCAAGACTTTGGAAGAACAAATCAAGAAACAAGAAGTTAAATTGCAAGAAGCCATGGAAACCTTTCAGAAATTTCAGCAACAGATGAAGACCGAATTAGATAGGAAACACTAAGACGGTAGAAAAGGTGGTCCAGAATCTAGACCAGAAATTTAATTCAATCCTATCATTGCTGACAAAAGACAAAGTGGTAAATGAAGAAATTCCAACCTTACCTGGGAATCCCCCATTGTTGCCTACGCCAACAAGTCTACCCAGAATGCATCTGGAGGAAGAGAGACTAGGTAAAATTCATATCCCTTATACACCTAAAATAGAACTTCCTACTTTCTGTGGTGAAAATCCTAGAGAATGGCTAAGAAAATGCCATAAGTTCTTTATTAACTACCAAGTAAAAGAGGAACATAAACTAGATGTGATCGAAATGTACTTAGAAGGTCGAGTAGACACATGGTTTCAAGGGGTAAAGATGGAGAAAACCAAATTGAATTGGGAAGAATTCAGTGAAATCTTGTGCAAAAGATTTGGAGATAAGAATTTCTTGGATGTTGTGGAAGAATTTAACAAACTGCAGCAAACAAATACTGTAGAGCAATACCAAGAAAAGTTCGAAGAATTGAAATCTTTAATGTTGATCAGTAACCCCTTGCTCAATGAGAACTACTTCATCTCCAGCTTTATAAGTGGATTGAAAGAAGAAATCAAACCTATGGTTAAAATGCTGAGCCCAAATTCCCTTACCAAAGCATTCGAAATTGCTAGTGTACAAGAACAGGCTTGTAGAATTCATGCTCAACAACAGAAGACAGCAAACAGGCAAATTATTGACAACAAATATGGGATGAGTAGACATAGTGAAAATGCAAGTAACAGTCAATATAGAATACCCTTGGTAGCCGAGAGAAATAAGGGGAATAACCATCTTGAAGGGAAAAGACTCACTCCCCAAGAAATTCAGTACATAAGGAGGCAAGGACTTTGTTTCAAATGTGGAGAAAAATATGCAGTGGGGCATCAATGCAAGATGAAACACTTGAATGTGTTGATGAGTGAGGAAGAAGAGGAGTTAGAATTCGAAGATGCACAGGAGGAACAAGAGGAAATGCAGGAGGTACCTGGCAAGCTGATAGATGTATCACTAAATGCACTATTAGGATCTCTTAAAAGAAAAACTATTGTGCTGCAAGGTAAGATCGCTGGGTATACAATGAAGGTGCTAGTGGATACGGGAAGTTCTGATAGCTTTGTGAATGTCAAACTAGTTAAGCAGATGAATCTACCGTTTTCTCTAGCCAACCCTTTCACAATTACCATGGCTGATGGTAGTGCAGTATCAAGTTGTGCTATATGCCCGCAGGTAACTTGGGAAATCCAAAGATATCATTTCAACCATGATTTGAAAGTTATGGAGTTGGGAGATTGGGGCATAATTCTGGGCGTAGACTGGATGTTCCAGTATAGCCCCATTGTGTTTGACTTTCATCACTTTAACATTACATTGTACAACAATGGTAATGCAGTAGAATTACAAGGCCAAGTGGACAGACCAGTGATGAATTTGGTGAGGGGGAAGGACCTCAGAGAATTTATTCAATACAAGAGCATGTATTTGAATAACCTCAATACAATTGGTACAGATGAAGGAGTTCCAGACCAAATTTCTGAATTACTGAATCAGTTTCCAGAAATCTTTGAGGTACCAAAAGGCCTGCCACCAGAAAGGTCACTCGACCATCACATACCCCTCAAACCAGAAGCACAACCCTTCAAACTGAAACCTTATAGGTACCCACACTCCCAGAAGACTGAGATTGAGCAACAAGTGGCTGAAATGTTACAATCTGGAATCATCAAGCATAGCAACAGTCCCTATGCCTCACCTGTCTTATTAGTTAAAAAAAAGGATGGATCATGGAGGTTTTGTGTGGACTACAGACACTTAAACGACTTAACTGTTAAAGACAGGTATCCCATACCTAATATTAATGAGCTTCTGGATGAGTTTTATGGAGTTAAGGTCTTTCGTAAGATTGATCTCAGATCTGGATATCACCAGATCAGAGTTCAAGTCCAAGACATACCAAAGACTGCTTTTCAAACTCATCAAGGACACTTTGAATTTTTGGTGATGCCTTTCGGCCTCACTAACGCACCTGCAACGTTCCAGAGCTTGATGAACCAAATTTTTCAACCTTATTTGAGAAAGTTTGTCCTAGTTTTTTTTTATGATATTCTAATCTACAGTGCAAACTTGGACGATCATGTAAAGCATCTTACAGTAGTGCTGCAGGTTCTTAAGAGAAACCAGCTGTATGCAAAAAAATCTAAATGCACTTTTGCACAAGGAGCAGTAGATTATCTGGGACACATCATCAATGCTCAAGGGGTTAGCATGGATACTAGTAAGATTGCATGTATAAGAGAATGGCCTGAACCTAAGAACATTAAATCCTTAAGGGGGTTTCTTGGTTTAACAGGGATACTACAGGAGATTTGTGAAAGTCCTATGGGATCATCTGCAAGCCCTTGACAGAACTTTTGAAAAAGGATAATTTCAAATGGACCCCAGAAGCACAAAAGGCTTTTGTTCAGCTTAAGGAAATAATGAGCTCAGCTCCAGTACTCAAGCTACCGGACTTTTCACAATCATTCATCATAGAGACAGACGCAAGTGATCAAGGAATGGGAGCTGTTCTGATGCAGGAAGGGCACCCCATAGCATTCTTGAGCAAACCCCTGTCAGGGAGACATAAGGGCTATTCTGTATACGAAAAAGAGTTGATGGCTCTAGTCATGGCAGTCACGAAGTGGAGACACTATCTGTTAGGATCACCATTTTATCATTCGTACTGATCATCAATCTCTCAAGTTTTTGTTAGAACAGAAATTAACCACTAATCTGCAACATAGATGGTTAACAAAGTTGCTGGGGTTAGACTACGAAATACAGTATAAAAAGGGGACAGACAACAAGGTTGCAGATGCATTATCTCGAAGGGAGCATGAGTCCCAAGAAGAAGACATCAGGGCAGGTTCTGTGCTAGCCATTTCTACTGCACAACCTAAATGGTTACAGGAATTGCAGAATAGCTATGAAGGAGATCCCACCTACCAGAACATAACTCCTCAACTGTTATTAGACGACCAGCAACCATCGGATTTTAAGCTAGAGAAGGGACTTCTCAAACATGGAGATCAACTGTATGTAGGTCAGTCCAACGGAGTAAGAAAAAAGCTAATTCATGCCTTGCATTCTTCAGCTATAGGGGGACATTCAGGCCAAAAGGCATGTTTCCACAGGATCAGCTCCTTATTCTACTGGCCAGAACTCAAAAAAGATGTTATTGAGTTCATTAAGCAATGCGACAACTGTCAGAGAAATAAAGGGGAACACATACAGTATCCTAGGCTTACTGCAGCCATTACCTATACCCTCACAAGCCTGGTCACAGATCACTATGGATTTCATAGAGAAATTACCTCCTTCTCAACATTTTGATACAGTTCTGGTAGTAGTAGACAGACTCACTAAGTTAGGGCACTTCATACCATTAAGGCATCCATTTTCAGCTGCAGAGGTTGCACAGACATTTTTAGATAATGTATACAAACTTCATGGTTTACCCGACACCATTACCACTGATCGAGACAAAATTTTTACAAGCAAATTCTGGCAAGTTCTCTTTAAATTGGTAGGTACAACTCTCAACTACAGCTCAGCCTACCACCCACAAACAGATGGTCAAACCGAGAGGCTGAACCAGTGTCTAGAGACCTTTCTCAGGTGCATGACAAGTGAACATCCCAGTCAGTGGAGTAAATGGTTACCCTTAGCGGAGTGGTGGTACAACTCTACGTACCATAGTAGCATAAACTGTACACCCTTTGAAGCACTTTATGGCTACAAACCCCAACCCTTACCTCTAGGACCTTACCAAGACTGTGTCATACCTGCTGCTACACAAATGATTCAAACTAGAACCAACATACTTCAATCAATCAAAGAGCATCTTCTGAAGGCACAACAACGCATGAAGTTTTTTGCTGATCAGAAAAGGAGTGAAAGGAGTTTTACAGTAGGAGAATGGGTGTTCTTAAAACTGCAGCCTTACAGACAACAAAGTGTCTCAGTAAGAAAGAGCCTCAAACTCACTTCCAGATTCTTTAGGCCCCTTTCAGATTATCGAAAAAATTGGCTCAGTTGCATATAAGCTTCGCTTGCCCCCACAAGCTAAGGTCCATCCTGTTTTCCATGTGTCAATGCTAAAGAAGAAGATTGGACCAGTAGAACAAGTTTCTGATCAACTTCCAAACTGGAATGACAATGATCAATGTCTGCTAGAACCTGAGACTATTCTTCAAAGAAGAGCTATCCTTCGTAATGGACTACCCATTGTGCAATTTCTTATCAAGTGGAATCACCTCAGCATTGAGGAAGCCTCGTGGGAAGACAAAGAGTTCATCCAAGGACAATTTCCTCAATTCCAGACTTGAGGACAAGTTTGCTTTCAAGGGAGGGAGTATTGTCAAGAAGAAGGCATAAAAGACAAAAGAGCAGAAGTTAGTTATAGTCGGTTAAGAAGTAGTTATAACAGGCAGTAGGAAAGAAATGCAAGAGGGAAATGGAACTATAAATGTGAAGAAATAGAAAAGGATAGGGATTATGTTGGTTGTAACTTCATTCTCTCTCAATAATATTCTCTTTCTTTTCTTTCACATTTCTCCAAAATCTCTTCCTCTTATCTCTCAGTTCTTAGTTCTTCTTGCTGTAATTCTTCACCTCAACCCTTATTTCCTTTTAATTCTGTTCGATTCCACGAGCTACCAGCTCAAAGCACAACACACGGATCAAGTAAACTACAAATAAATAAATACGTGTTTTTTGTTATGTATATTTGAAGAAAAATTCATTTTAAAGAAAAGAAGAGACACATACACAAAATCTCAAGTACTGTTGATAATTGCATGCAAGATTTCTACTTTCATTAGATCAAAACCAAAAAAAAAGAAAAAAATTTTTTTAACATGAGACGAAGGCTTGCCCTGACTTTAAAATTAAGTGCATATCTCCTTCTCACAAATTTTACCTTACCAAAAAAAAAAAAAAAAAAGAGAAGCTTAATAATTTAAAATTACTTTTGCTTGTCTTGATTAAGTGTTGAATAAAAACATGAAATATCACAATCACATCCATTCTTCAAACTATGATGTTAAGGCAAATTTGAATATGCACTCAAAAAAGTAAGAATAGATATTTTCAACAAAAAAAAAAGTAAGAATAGAAGCATCCACTGATTCAACAGTCAAAAGATGAAATCTCTATAAAGCAAAAACTTTATACACCTAAAGTCGAAGCAAATTGCTTGCAGGCGCCAAACACCAATTTTCTGCTGCACCGTTCAGTCCTTAGTCAACGGATCTTTGCAGAATCGGCTTCCTCCAGTCCAAGTGTGGGGAAACATCATAAATGGTGGGGGTGAAATGGTCCAATGACACGCAGCGCGTGACTGTTGCTCAATTAAACCAAACAAAACAATCCCACCACTGAAACCAATTAATTATTCCTTAATTGTGGTTACAAAAAAAAATTAAGACCTTCATGTTGTCGTTGTCTCACAGGGCCACTACTATAAGAATACCTCCCCAGTAAACGTTAGCATTAAGAATAAAAATCCCATATTTTTTGGCTTCTCTGATCCCTATCTCCCCATCTCTCCTTTCAATTCCAACCTGATCCCATTTCCATTTTTCGACCAACTCTGATCATCTTTTACTGAATTCAATCATTCATTCGTTGAAGTTGTACTGGTTTATGCAACAACTACTTTTTTCCTTGCTTCAATGGAGAACTTAATAGGGCTGTTGAGAATTCATGTCATCCGAGGTATTAATCTTGCTGTAAGAGATGTTAGAAGCAGTGACCCTTATGTTATTGTCCGATTGGGCAGACAGGTCAGTTGTATTACTTTCCGTTACAACTTCTCACTTCTCAGTTCTTTAGCTTAACTTAATTTTTCGGGTTGCTTAATCTGGTGAAAAAAGTTACTTGGTTTTTCAGTTTCCATCCATTTCTTGGATATATCGAACTTTTGTTTACTGGTTTGACTGTCAGATTTACATTTTCTTATGAATTTAATGATCTGTCACCATACCAGCAGATCTCCTTTTTTTTTTTTTTTGGTTAAAAGAAATCCCTATGTTTCTTGAATTTGAGTTGTCCCAGTTGTGGAACGATTGAATTCAGAAATAAGTTGATTTGTCTGATTTATAATTTTGTGAAAATCCCAGACAGGAGTCCCATGGGCACAAGTATTCTTGTTAGATGTAGGAATTATCTAGTATTGCTGAAATAGCCGTGTAGGGAAAGAAGTACCGGAAATTTTATCTAAGGAATGAACACAAAGTGGCGAATTTTTTCTGATGGGCTCCTCTGTTTTACAACGGAGGTGACAAATTAATTGTAAAATTAAGAGATTAGCTCCATTTTTGGAGCAAAAGGTTACTAGTGTGACAATGATCTTCAAAGCTTTTTAAGGAAGACCAGTTTTATTGAGTGCTTACAACTGACAAAATTTCGGCATCAACTTCTGAATTTATGTGTGTTTGTTGTTTTGACTCGTATTATTTTCCAATTTTGCTGATGGTTTGTTGCTTTATCTGTGAAGCAGAAATTAAAGACTCGTGTGGTCAAGAAGAATGTCAATCCCGAGTGGAATGAGGACCTCACACTATCTATTGTTGATCCAAACATCCCAGTCAAGCTTGTGAGTTTCTTTCTTAATTGATATGTGGTTCAGAGTCTCTTTATCATGTTTTAGAGTAAGAAACACTCCATGGACTATACATAAACATAGGAAATGAGAAAATATGTACTAATAGGCTATCTAATTCCCATCAAAACTGAATTGTATCAGGTTTAAGATGATGAAGTTGTTGATTGCCGATAACTGGATAATTAGATTGAGGATTTGGATTATGCATATGAACACGAAACTCATATTGCATTCATATTTGCAATCCTTGTGAAGTCCAGCTTATCCCTATGGCAAAATAAGTCATAATTGAAAATTGATTAGACAATGGCCTTATTATTTTCCATCCAGGGCATTGTTTTGTTTATGTATATTAGAAACTCCTCAATTTGGAAAGTTGAAGAATACAAAATCTACATTCTGTTACTTGAATGATTGAGACGTATAGATATTATCCCATATTTATAGCTCCAACCGGAGCACATTATTTGTGGTGTTCTTGTCATGTAGGAGATAAAAGTTTTCGTCTATTCAATAAGTACAATTATTTAACCAAATTAACTTATTCTTCTCCCAATATTGAAGACAATTCAATTAGCCTAAAGACTCTTTGCTCATTCTAATTTTAATTTATGTAATGCAGCAAGTTTATGACAAGGACACATTCACTCTTGATGACAAAATGGGAGATGCAGACTTTGACATTGGACCATTTGTAGAGGTTGTTAGAATGCGGTTACAGAACGTTCCCAGTGGAACAATTATCACCAACGTAAAACCATGTAGGCAAAATTGCCTGGCTGAAGAAAGCAATATTGTTTGGGAAAATGGAAAAGTTAAACAACATATGTTTCTGAGACTGCGAAATGTGGAACGCGGTGAAGTAGAGCTTCAGTTGGAGTGGATAGATGTTCCTGGTTCAAGAGGTCTGTAGCTCTAGCTACATTTCCTCATAATGTATCATCATATCACATGGTGTACAGTACTCAGTTGTAGTGTGATAGTATGATGCAAAATAATGGACTTATTTTTGTTTCTTTGTTCATTTGCTTGGAAAATGGATTGAGAAATTTGTTATATATTCGTCATGTTTTGTTATTTTAAGCAAATATGCAAGAAAGTAATCTGGTGAATGCTTATTTTTGAGATTTTTTTATTTGTGATTATTATCCACTAATATTCCTGCCAACGCATCCTAAGTTCCAAAAGGAAATTGAATATTCTTAAATTTTTTTTTTTAACCCAGAATTGGATTGAATTTACAGGGAGATTGGCAGCCCTTCAACCTTAATGCGTATGCAATGCTGTTTTGGAAAGAAGCTTCTTTCTAATGAAGAACATATGGAAACCAGTTTGATCGATTTGGTATTTAATTTTTGTCACAAGTTTCAAATCTGTTCTAAGGTTGTAAAAGAGTCGAGTCAAGTCAAGCTCGAATATTATCATTTTTTTAGCTTGAATTGAGCTCTAAAGAGATATACTTGGCTTCAAGTTTGAACTCGTTCAGCTTGCAATTTTCGAGTTTCGAGTTCGGCCCGATTCATCAAGTTCGAGTTCAATTTAGATTCCTAAATTTTTATACATTTTAAATTTTTTTATTTCAAGGTGATAAAATGATGAAATGAAGCTTTATTATTCAAAGTTATGAAAGGTAAAAGATGCAATTTATTTAAAAATGACCAATGTTTTAGTTATATATATATATATATATGAATAACACTCGATCCGATAAGCTTTCGATTTACATGTTTGAGCTCAACCTGAGCTACTCAAGCTCGACTCGTTTGGTCAATTTTGAATTCGAATTGAGTTTTTTATTGAAGTGTTCGCAAACTGCTAGTTCGTCGACAACCCTAATATGTTCTTGTGATAAAAATCACAAAACGCGTTATCCCCGTTTTTCCTAAGAAAAAGTTTTTTCTCTATTATATTATTATTGTTATTATTATGGGTAAGAATTTCTCGGTCACGTTCATGTAATGTCATCAATGGCGTAAACAAAAATCTATAATTGGGCCACTGGTTTGTACGCCCATTTCCTGGGTATCTTTTAGTCCATTGGGCTTAACAATAATAGGTGGGCTGCTTTTTGATTTACATATCTCATTTTTCATGGACAATGAACTATTTGAGCAATTCTTATTGTTTGGTTATCCATTATCCTCGAAAATTTTATCTTGTAATCGTTCATATTAGGAAGAAAGACATTATACACCCTCCATCTTGTGATATTGTTAAAAAAATTTTAATAAAATGGATGGGGCTATAGTCTAACCACACCAATTCTAGGCGATTTTAATTTGTTTTTCTTTAGAACTCTTAGCATATTTTTACTTCTAGCGATTCTTTTCAACTACAGTATTACTACTTGTAAGATTTGAGGTTTTTCTTGACTGAAACTATGAAATAGATAGATAAGAACTCTCCAGCTCCGACAGGTGAAACAATAATGCTGAAATTTTAGGACACGCTTGTTTCATGGGCTTCGTCCAATCAAAATGGGTTTCAGATAGCTGGAAAAATGAAACTTCATAATAACATTCAAGAACTTTTGATTCAAACATTTGGAATGGAAAGTTAATATTTAGGTTGAGGGGCTATAGATGTTCATTGAGTTGTGCATTTTGTTTCAAAATGAAATGTTGGCCACATTTTGCGTGTGTCTACACACACATTGCTTCGTAAAAAATTATCATAAAATTTTCATATCTCAATTTTAAATTAAATAAAAATAGAAATTTTCTTTTAATAGAGCACAAACAATGTTACTCCACTGGCAATACAATAAAAGACAAGAGGAATGTTAATATCTAAATGCATATTTAATAAATAGAACTCTTTTTATTATTCATCAAATAATATTCTTAAGAAATGTAATCCAAACAAAGCCATTATTTCTTTAGTTTAATATGCTTAATTTGATTCAACAATGTCAAATTGAGCAAAGTACTCGTATCAAGAACAAAAGACAAAAAAAAAAAAAAAAAAGGAAGGAAAGAAAGAAAGAAAGAAAACTGAGAGTGAAATCACATATTACAACGTTATTAGCTGTTAGAATCTGAATCCTTCATCTTCCAAGCATGTACTACTACTAATATTGTCTCGCAATCCAAACGACTCCATACCACCAGCCTAGCATGGGTTCCTGATTCTTCTGAAAGGAAAATTTAAGCCGGTATCAATCTTCCATGTCCAGAACACTTTTATTTTTCTCATGTCAAAAAGACAGAAATAAAAATATTTCTATTTTCCATTCCATTCCAATATATTCTGAAAAAAGAAATGAAGGACCGCAAGACTTGTTGAACTGAGATAATCTACACCGAGTCGAACCAATCATACGTGCATGAACTATTACTCGCCTGGTGAGTAGGCCTCCAGCACAGACTTTACCGTACTTCCTCTTTCAAATATGAATCTATAAGATTCGGAAGGGAACATCTTGCATCAGTATGTCCCATAGGAATCTGGATGTCATCCAATTGATTTCTAATCTGGTTATTCTTGATAAAACATTATCTTCGATTGACGCTTGTATGTTGAAAACGTGTAGTTTATGCTATAAGCCTACCACAGTTCACTGAAGCGTGGACATGGTCATTATAATATTATACAGTTAGTTGTTACTTCTAAACAAATTTACAGGTAACACTGAAAGTCAAATGCGTAAACTACAGAATAGACTCGTGACATGGAGTGGAAGAAGGCCTTTTTGTAAGGACGAAGAAGAAACTGTTGAGCATTTATTCTTTGAGCGTGAGTATTTTGGAAGTATATGGAACAAGATTTCAGCAATTGTGTTTCATTTATCGAGGAAGAATGCCTTGGCAACTAAAATGGTGAAGCAAATATGATGTGAAAATAATTCATTTACTCGTCAACTTAGAAGGTTTTTAAGAAACGGCGGTGACAGTTTATCAGATTTGGCAGGCGAGAAAAAAAGGTGATTTTCAACAATGCTGAGTTTGACAAAGGTGGCTATGATGAACAGAATTAACAGAATTGGAAAAGACGTGAGATTAATAACAGCTTCATGGAAAAACATCCCAAGAACTAAGGAAAATTGGGAGCTAATGGTGGAATCGTGTAATGATCAAGCTTGTACTTAGTTTTAGTTTGAAAAAAAGATCACTATTAAGTCTGCAAGTTTCAGGTTTCAGTAGGAAAATGGAGTTGATATGATGCAATAAACTTTCCAATAGAAAAAGAAAAAATAGAGTATCAATAATACTCAAAACTTTTCAAAAACGAATAATTATGTCATCTATTATCACCTTTACAGAGTCAGACTTCATAATTCACACATCTTGCAACCTTTCATGCCCATCAAAATCTTTGGGTCCTCCAGAATGGTGAGTGTATCTTCGTCAAACTGAACATTGTCTATCATGTGTGATGGAAAACGGTTCCCTTTCTTTCACATTATCTAATAATTAGTGGTTACACTTACCCCAACTATGCTGTTTATATTTTTATGTTCTTATCAAATGCATTAACAACACCGATCCAATCCAAGACAAGACATTTGATTGGGAAATTTCTTGAATGAACGGGTTAAGGCTATGGATTCTGTGGTTCACAATCAGTTACATTATCACAGTGGTGGGTCATTATAGCCATGATGACTGATTGTAAACCATAGGGTCGACGGTTCAATCAAGAACTTGGTCCACTTAAATATCTCTCACATTTAATGGTTAAAAAGCAAAAAATAATTTTTTTTTGTCTAGTGTAATAATTAGGACAACGTGCTACAGATTACCATATGTCATTTCATTTTCTGTTAATTTAGAAATTCAAAGAAGCTAATTTGGCTCTCAAAATAGTACGATTGTTATAAGTAATTTACATTACGAGCTACAGAAAAGGAAAATTTAATATGTAAATATCGATATAATAGTCAAGTCATCGTTTTTGAGTTTTCCAAAATTGACGAGCTGGCTAATCAAACAATGATAGTCGATTCCTTTAACTTTTAATACGTCACCCGAGAGTCGACCTTCCCTTTGTGATAAACTTCTGCGAGCATGCACGCTTTATAAATGAAGACAAATAACGTATGTGGTCAATTATGTCAGCATCATTTTGGCAAGCAATGTGTCAGTTAACATATCGCTCTTGTCTATCATTCACCATAAACATATGGTATAGGAATTCTCGGCGTGGATCCTTTAGAATTCTTGGTGCATATATCACCAATACAAAAATCTCGTTCTCTGTCTATTGTTACTTGCACACCTAAGCTAAAGATCAGAAATGAAAGCACACTCAATTACTTGTCTGGTCTCTTTTTGTCTTTTCATCAGAAGGGGAACTAATGTGAGTTGTGCCGTTCATATCACAACTCCTGAGCATTTTATTCCAAATTGACCATGGAGCATATTCTGAGTTCCTAGTCATGTCACTCATCCCCACTTTGCAGAGTGAGTATTGCGTGCACCACGCGCGTCACGTGGCGTGCCACGTGGTGCACTAGAACCAATCACACATCGCCAAATAATACAAGATATGACCCACCATTGCCACATGGCGATAAATTATTGGTTCTAGTACACCACGTGGCAATGCACGTGGTGTATTGTATACTTTTCCCACTTTGCAAGTAAAATCTGAACAGCTCGCTGCCCTCATCATAAGATCTTTTCCGGACGTCTTTCTACTTTGATTGGTCTCCTTTATTTTGATATTTTTTTTCCCGTTTGATTTCCGTCTAAGCTAAATCAGCTACAAGAAATTGGTCAATTGGGCATGATTGGTAATATGGCATAATTAAATGCAATAAGCTGACTCAAGCATTTTATAACATATAATGACTTCAAATGAACAGCCAAAAATGGATTAAAAAAATAGAAGTAGATACACCGAAAAGGGGAAGAAATTAGCCCATCATTGTGTCAATTATTAATTTGAAGCTCACAGGCAAGTTGTTGGATCAAAATATCAATTGACCTTCAATGAATAAGTGACAGCAAAAATGCTAAAAGAAAGAAAGGAAAATTACTGGAAGTACAATATTTTTTGGAATGATTTTGCAGTCTAGTGAGGACGAAACATATGAGGTCCATAGCCCAATAATGGGAAATAACAACAGATCATTAAAGATAATTGAAGATTCCTGGCAGGGATGGGCGCGCATGTGACCACATGTATTACACATTTTAATTATTAGGGTTAATCTCAAAAGCATGCCTTAGCTTTTGGTTAAAGTTACAGTTTATCTCTATCTTTTAATTCTTTTCACTTTATCTTCAATTTCTATCCATGTCATCAACTTAATATTTAAAACATTGTGAATTGATAAAAATTTCACCTCCTAAATAATTTTTTAAATTACCAATTCTTTCCATAAATGACTATAAAACGGAAATATATGTCCAAATTCATTCTCTCTCTTTTCTTTTTTTTTAAAACTTATAAACAACACATTTTCTTTTCTTTAAGTTTCTTTTCTTTTACTTTTTTTTTTGTCCAAAACTCCCAAAACTAACCGCGAAAGTTGATACTCTTTCCTTAAGTTCTTGGATGATTGGAACTTCAAAATTCTTGTAATATTTATCAAACACAAATTTTTAGTAGGCTCTTGGTGTATGATAATAGTTTAAGGCTTATCAAATAAATAGAAGGGTGATGAGCTTTTAAAATTTTTTGGATAATTTCTTTCTTGTTCAACTATTAAGTTGCAAAGATGAAAGTGAAAAAGAATTTGTAATTTGAAAAATGGTTTAGGATATAGCATTTCGTCAACTCGTAATGTTTTAAATGTCAAGTTAATGAAATAGAATGAAATTATGGATAAAGTGAGAAAAACTAAAGGTTAAGGGATAAACTACAACTTTGATCAAACGATAGAGGGAGTTTTTTGACATTAACCCTAATTGTTATAATGATGTTACACTTCAACATGAGTTTTTCAAAAGAAAATGTGTTATTGGTACATTCAAAACTTTAAGATGTATAACACCTAAGTGTACAATATTAGTCTTAAGATTTTAACCATTTGAAGCGGTTGAAATTACAGCCCTTGAGGCACCGTGCCCAAATTGTGTTAGGGTTTCTCCAGTTAGTGAGGAAAGTGAATCGGGAATTCGAAAGTCACGTCTGAAAACGCCGTTAAGAGACGTGTTAATCTATAGTTAATAAAGAACCAATAGGTTTGGAGATAACTATTTTGACGTTTTATAATAGTTGGACTAGTAGTTGATACTCCTATATTATACAGAGAATTACTGCTCCTGTATCTTTTGGAAATGTCCCCCAACAATTCATCCTTGCGGATGGCAAATTTGCACGTCAGAAACTACTAATTTTTTTTTGTCCCTTACCATTTGCGCTAACAAATGAAGACAGATTAGGAAATAAAGTCCTATATATAGGTTGAAACTGGAAGGACTGGTAAGAGAATGTAGCTGTGAACGCCAACATCTTCATCTTTCACATGCTAGCTTGTTGTGTAAGTGCGGCAACTGCAGTGTAGGTGGGCAAGCACCATGCATGGTAATCCTGGAGTAAGAAAAGGTGCATGGACTGAAGAAAAAGATATCCTTTTAAGAAAGTGCATTGAGAAGTATGGCGAAGGAAAGTGGCACCAAGTTCCCGCTAGAGCAGGTAAGTGTAATTCAAAGTTGACACACACATGACACACAGCCACTCACGAACGCCCATGCATACTGACGAAGACAAAGTTAATCATGAAGTTACACAAACTTTTAAGTGTTGAAAAGGTTTCATATTCGAGATTTATTGTTTTGGCAGGGTTGAATAGGTGCCGGAAAAGTTGTAGACTAAGGTGGCTCAACTATCTCAGGCCAAAAATAAAGAGACTTTGCTCTTGATGAGGTTGATCTTATCATCCGGCTTCACAAGTTGTTAGGCAACAGGCAAGTTCAAAGTTTTTTTTTTTGAGTAAGTGTGAATATTTTATTGATGGATCATTGAGAATTTACAAGATTAAGACATCTTAAGCCAAGCCTTCATCAAAGGTTTTGCTTAAGTTGTCTCTGAGAAAACTACTTCTACACGGACTAATCTACCCAATTCATGGTCCTGTATATCTTCTGTAGTACTACTACAGAGAACAAAACCAAAGTTCACTCAGGCCCTTCCTGTTTATCAAATATTTTGAGTGACAAACCCCATTCTAGTGCCAACTCCCAATTTCGTTGGTTTAGGGATACTTTCCTCAAAGACCTCACTACCTCTGCTACTGATTGTCTTATTTCTTCAACTAACCTGCATGCTGTTATGCTTTGTTTTTTATACAAGCTTCTGTTTCGAGCCCTCCAAATTTTGCACATTGTGGTAGCCAGCATTACTCTATTTATCCTATCAGCAAAAGAATTGGTTCTCCAATGTGAGCTCATCCAGCTAATTTCTTCCTTCCAAGTGTAATGCTCTCTGTAAATGAAGTTGAAGGATTGCACTTTCTGCCACACTGCTGCTGTTACTGGGCATTGGAAGAAAAGATGGTCAATGTTCTCTTCCAATTGTTTGCACAGCTCACAGTTTGTGTTTTCCAAGTTGACTCCCCAAGCATGCAATCTTGCTTTTGTTGTTAGTCTCCTTCTGCATGCAAGCCAGAGAATAAAGGAGAATCTTGGCACATATTTTTGTCCCCAAACCAGTTTATGCCACTCGACTGTCTGTTGTCTTGGCTTGAGTAACTTCATTGCAGATTTTATGGTGAAAAGGCCAGTGCTGCTTCCCAACCAGACTGCTGAGTCTTTTGTTCCAGTTTTTGGGAGAAAATTTATACTTTGCTTCAGGACTTGTACTTCTCTAGACATTTTCCTACCTTGGGGCCATTTCCATTGTCCATCCTCTATACACATTGCTACTGTGGCTTGGTTATTCAGTCCCATGCAGGTAAGCACATTCTCAGTGAATTTCAGATATAAAGGCCTTAACGGATTCCAAAAATCATACTAGAAATTTACTTCCTCTTCACTTCCAAGATTTATTTTGATGAGAGGTTGAATCTGAGTTCTGCCCTTTAGGATCTTTCTCCATCCCCATGAGCAGTCTCCTGGAACTTTGTATCCCCAAATTGAAGATCCTTTCAGATATATTGCATGTATTCATTTCACCCATAGTGATTCTTTTTTAATGCAAATGTTCCATAGCAGCTTTAGGATGAGGCATTTGTTCCAAAATTCTATATCAAACAGGCTTAGACCACCTTTTTTATATGGTTGGCATATGTCTTTCCATCCTACCTTGGCTCCATAATGTTGTTTATTTTCTTCAGCCCAAATGAAGCTAGTCATTATATTGGCAATTTTTTTTAGAACAGTTTTTGGCAGAATAAAAGCACTAGCCCAATACATCTGAACTCCATAGAAGACAGATTTCACCAACTGTAATCTGCCTGCAAAAGTCAACTTCTTAGTTGCCCAACCATGTATTTTTTGTTACAATTTCACAAAGATTGGCATACAATCCCTGTAGGATAATCTGGCAGTAACTAAGGGAAGCCCCAAGTACTTCACAGGGAGCTCACCTACAGGTATTTGGATGATGCCATGAAACCTTCTTTTCATATCTTCAATTGTGCCAGCAAGGAATATTTGACTTTTGGCAAGGTTTGGAGTCAGTCCAGACAAGTTTGCAAACTCACTAAGTGATCTTTTGATTAGTTGGAAAGATCTCTCAGTTGCTCCTGTCATGATAAATAATTCATCTGCAAATGCAAGATGTGACACTCCCAGCTTCCTACATTTTGGATGGTAGTCGAAATCTTGATTTTTGATGTTCCATTCAATCAGTTTGGTAAAGACTTCCATTGCAATGAGGAATAGATAAGGTGAAATGGGATCACCTTGTCTAATACCTCTTTCACTTCTGAAATATCTTACCAGGCTTCCATTTAAGTTAATGGAAAAATGTGCTGTTTTAATTCCTAACTTTACCCATTTAACAAACACTTCTGGTAATCCTAACAGTTCCATAGCATAAAGCAAGAAATCCCATTCTAAAGTATCAAATGCTTTCATGATGTCCACTTTCAGCATAGCTCTAGGTTTACCTCCCTTCCTATTATAGCCTCTAGCAAGCTTATGCATAAGAAGAACATTATCAGTAATGTTTCTACCTTTTATGAAGGCTGATTGGTTTTCACTGATCAAGCTAGGTATTATTTTCTTTAGCTTGCTCTGTAAAACTATTGAGTAGCACTTATACAGTATGTTACAGCAGGATATTGGCCTAAAATCTTTCTCCTCGTGGCTTCAGTTGTTTTAGGCACTAATGTTAGGATAGAACTGTTCATTGGGTAATACATGTACTTGTTGCTGAAGCAGAACAAAATGGCTTGAGTGATTTCATGACCAATATGTTCCCAATTTAGCTTGAAGAACTCAGCTATATATCCATCAGGTCTCGGAGCTTTTCCATTCTTATCTGAAAAACTGCTCTCTTGATTTCCTCCTCAGTAATAAGGACAGCTAGGAATTGTTTTTGCTGGTCTGAGAGTACATTTGGTATGATCATTTGTAGCTTGTTTAGTCTTCTGCTGCTCATGGTCATAGGTCTTGTGAAAAGATCCTTGAAAAAATTGATAGCTGTCTCTTTAATCTCATTATAATCAGTGATTTTTTTGTCCTCTTTATATAATGTTAAGATCCTGTTCCTAGCATTGTGGGATAACACATTTCTGTGAAAGAATGATGTGTTCTTGTCCCCTAGTTTCAACCAGCAAACTCTGGATTTTGCTTGAAACAATTCTTCTTCAGCTCTCACTAAATCAGCATATTCTACAAGAAACTGCTTTTCTTTGTTTATTAACTCATCCTCAAAAGGTTGTTCTTGAAGCAAACTTTGAGTGCTGCAAATCAACTCCTTATGCTGTCTTACTCTATTGGTGATGCTGCTGAAATTTTTCCTGTTTAATATTTTCAAATTCCCCTTCAGTAGCTTTAGTTTTTTGCAGACTTTCATCACAGGATTTGCTTTAATAGTTTCATTCCAAGCAGATTTCAGTATCTCAGGAAATTGACCATGACGCATCCAAAATTTCTGAAATTTGAATAGTTTGGGGCCAAAGGAGACCTGTTTCTTCATTTCTACATAGATTGGTGAATGATCTGATATTTCAGGTGCCAATTATTCAACTACTGTATTTGGAAATTTGCCATGCCAGTACTCATTTATGAGCACTCTATCTAGCTTACTAAAAACTCTTTCCCTAGACTCCCTTTTGTTGTTCCAGGTAAAAAAGAAGCATTTACCTGAGAGTTTCTTAGCATCCAATTCCTCAATGCATTTATTAAAATCTTCAAGAGCACCATAATTTAGTTCTTTGCATCCCACTCGTTCATACGCATTTTTGATCTCATTGAAATCTCTTAAAATGATCCAGGGAATGTTCCCAGTCATCATTTTTATCTGCAACAGGTGGCTCCATAAAACTTTCCTTTCTTCAGGTTTATTCCTGGCATAGACCATAGTAATTAAGCCTCCTTTCTCCAGCTCTTTATGCTTAACAAAACATGTTATAGCTTGGTCATGGATTTGCATTACCTGACATTCTATTGTTTCAGGCTTCCAACAAAATCATATCCTACATACATGATCTACTGAACCATTATGTACAAATTTCCAGGTTCTAAGACATTTCTCAAAAATACTATCTGCATTGCTATATCTAACTTTATTTTCTAGGATACCAAACACATCAATTTGCAATTCTATTGCCTGTTTCTTTAATTCAACCTACTTTATGGGATCATTCAACCCTCTTATATTCCAGCTCAAGATTTTCATTTAATTATTATTGAAGACTTTGGTACCTTCTTCCTACTGTCTCTTCCAGCTTTCTATCCATTTTCTGCTGGTTGTTTCTTCTCAGGAGGTTGGTCTGATTCTGAATCAAGCATACTGTACGTATTAGAAATCTGTATGACTGCTGTTTCAATCATCTCAGTTTTGTCTTTGTTCCTCTGATTATCATTGAAATTTGCTTCTCTTGTCTTCTCATTTTCACCCTCCTCTACATTTCTCTGATGCATGTTGACATCCTTTATCTGCACTTCATCCTCAGCTTGGCCTTTTCCGTGAGACCTATGTTTCTCATTCTGGTTATTGAATCCAGTATCCTGCTGATTTTGATAGTTTGCTTCTATGTTTTTTGGGTCCTCTTGAATATGACTTTTTTGCTCTTTTGGTACCCACTTCTGAATGGTCTTAGGTAGTTTTGGGCATAGGTGACTGCTATGTCCAAATATCCCACATTCCTGACAGCTTGGTGGTAGCCACTCGTATTCAACCTCTTGCTGTTCCTTCTCTCTAAATTCATTCATATATTCTATAAAGTTTGGTCTTTTATCTCCTACTTTTACCTCAACACAGATTCTGGCATAGGATACTCTACTTTGAGTAGCTGTCTGCTTATCAGTAAATAGAGGCTTTCCAACACAGCTAGCTAGTTTACTAAGACCTTTAACAGTGTAGTAATGAAGCTTTAGGTGAGGGAATCGAATCCAAATAGGAACAGATTTCATATCCTCCTTCTTTAAGCTCATGTGGGGACTTTAAGGCTTTAAGAAAAGCATTTTGCTTGCTAGAGGCCATGGTGCTTGGTCCAAGATCTTTTCCTTATCTTCTTCTGTTTGCAGTTTGAATAGGTAGACTCCATTTTTTAGGGAGATCACCTCTACATTACCACAATCCTTCCATTTCTTCTCCACAAAATTCTTCACTACTAAATATGGGGGTGAAGACCCTAGCATATAACCCACTAGGGTATACTTCCACTTCACCAGTCCCTCATCTACATCTTCCATAGTCATTTTTATTTGCCCTTGCTCTTCCGGTTCAACAAACTGTAGTTCTAAACCTCCATGAGTAGCATTTTTTCACCTACCACCTGAGCCCAAGATCTAACTTGGTTTTCTGAGCTTGCTAAATGGTCCTGGAGCTGAGAGTTCAAAGCTGGGAAGTCCGCATGAGCCATTTTCCCAAGGTCTACTGCTAATTGGTTGCAAAATTCTGACGAATTCCTCACTTGCAAGTTCATGTTAGGAAGGAATTAGTGAAAATTTACCCCAAGGAAGGTAAGCTTCCAGGAAATGCAGGAGTCAACTACAGAGTAGCCAACTCTTTCGAGAGAGCTTCTCTACTGCACTTCTCCTAATTCTTCACAAACAATAAACTTACAAAGGATAGAGAAGGTTGGTATCTAGCAAGAATTCTTGGATGTGGTACAAGAAGACGCGGGACTGGTGGTTAGTGTAAAAAACAAATTTTATGCCCATCTAGAATTTGCAGCCTGCTTTTTGACTTTTTGGTCGAATAGAAATTCTCCGGTTCAACCAACAGAAATGTCCGCTTACATGGAGAATTCAGGTGAATCTTGCACGTCCATCTTTAAGACTGACGAAGATCTAAAGGTTTTGGACGCTGTTGATATAGAAGGTCAGCAAATGACAGCTGCAAGTCAAATTATGTCACTGATCCAAAATTCACACTATGCGTTTAGAAAAGATATGACAAAAACTACTGCAAAGGGAAGTGAAGACAAAGTCAACATGGATTCAGTCAGTCTGATTGATGTTGCAGAGCCATTCAACCCTGAAATTAGGGAAAATTGTGAATCAGAGATGATAAAGAACCTCTTTAGATCTTCTTCTCTTGATGAAGAAGTAGAGTGCTTGTCTAATGTTACCGGTTACGGTCCGTGGAATCCCGATAAACCTGTTTATGGCAAGTTCAAAGTTGATAGCAAAAGAGAATAATAACAAATGGATTTTGATCAAAATGGAAAATTCGTATGGGATAAGAAGTTCTACAGGTTAGAATAGGCTCTTATCACTCATCGCAGTTCTTGTACCAATTTTTATTCCGATTGTTTCACTAATCTCAATCTCACTCCCTATTTTTCATCACATGTAAATATATTACGTGGTAGGTACATTCGCAACTGAGATAATATATAATAATAGAAGTTACAAGTGAAATTACATGTACAAAAATAGACTAATATAAATATTGATACTCTGAGTAGGTGAGATAAAAGCATCCAGCGTTGTTGAAGCAAACATACGATTGTCTCTGTGTTCGTTTCAGTAATAGCATATTGGATTTAAGAAAACCTACGCTACTTCTTTCCAATTAAAGTTTTCAATTATTGTGCTTTAAATAAAATTATGGCGTTGTCTCGCAATCAAGTTCCATTATTAGAAATGCTACTATACCATCATTATTAATTAAAGAAAAAGTTCCATTATTGGTATATATAAGAAATGCTACTATTAAATTAAAGCTTTCCTTGATTCAGGTACTTCTTCATCAATTAATAACCATGATTTCCATTTTACTCCGTACTTCCACGGACGTAACTAGGGGAAGGGAGAGGTCAGTCCCAAAAAAAAAAAAAATTTTATTTGAAACTTCTTTTAACCTCCAAATTTAATTTAGTAGTGGTTTTCAATTTAATATCTAACTTTTATTGGAGTTTCCTGTTATTCTACACTCTCCTATAACTTTGCACAATCCCTTAATAATATAAAATAAGCCCAATACAAGATAAAATCGAATAATTTGAAAAGGTCAATAGATATGTGTTAATTATAAGAAACAAAAAATAAGGGTAAATATTCGTTATCTCAATCACTATTCTTAACATTCCATTTTCTTGATTGGGTAAGGAATATAAATTGATAGATTATTGTTGTTTCGTCCAAGAAATAACTCATTCAAACATTGTATTTGAATGGTACATGCTCCTATATATATATATATATATATATATATATATATATATATTATTTCTCAGACAATATGTAACTTGATTGTATATAATAATGTTCTTATTGCACACCAAATATCAATTAGAATAATCTTTTATACATGACACCTTGTTATATTATTAAATTTTCATCCCTCAAATAAAATTTTGTGTTGTTATTTTCACTTTTATACTTAGACACACACACACACACAATGTTGACACCCAAATCCAAAATTCTGGGTCCGTTATTCCGTACTGCATCATGACTTTTCTCATGGTAGTTGTGCTTGCTTCTGTAGATGGTCACTAATTGCCGGTAGACTTCCTGGAAGAACTGCAAATGACGTCAAGAATTACTGGAATAGCCATTTACAAAAGAAGATGACAAGTAGTGGAGAATTGGAAGAGGTTAAGACACGTAAGAGAAGTAACACAAAAACGTTACCCCGAGCAAGCAACATAGTGAAGCCTCGAACTTGGACCTTTCGCAAAAATGCATCTTGGTTGAGGGAAAAAACAACTAATGCAGAGACTACTGCTCAAACAAAAGATGAAACTATTAAGGATTCATCTCCAACTTCAGAACCAACAGAGAAAGACAATATGCTGTGGTGGGACAATATATTTCTTGGCGAAGACGGCAGAGAAGGAACCACATGGTCCTTGGATGTTGGTGGATCGGGAGAGGACAATATAACGACCCTGTGGTCCGATGAATTGTCCCAACTGGGAGTAGAAAAGGATGGCAATTGGACGCATAAAAATCAAGATGGCACAGATTACTTCTCTATTTACGCAGATCTATGGGACCTAATTTCTGATCAGCAAGCCATGTAAAAGTTAATTCGTTGTCCTCTTTGATTCTGAATGGCACTATTTCGCTATGAACAGGGAGTTATTGTCTAGTAGTCTTGTACCATTCGTTTTGATGCCCAAATCCTCTTGAATAATGTTGAAATTGTACTTGAGAAACAAAATTAAGACTATTTAGTGCACTGAAGACTTGTATTGTAAGTAAATTTCTATTGCCAGGCAATGACACCAACGCAGCTTGATATTTTCTGTCTATTTTCTTTAGACAAAATGAATTGTAGCTTTTTACTTGGTTCGAAATCTGTTACATGAAAATTTTCGCAAGGGACCACTGAAAGGTACTCCTGATAAAAACTGTGTTTTTTTAATCAAGGAAGTCAAGAAAGTTAAAGAATTATTTCAGTAATTCTTATTCTCTGATTGTCCATTATCTATGAAAATTATCATTCATATTATGGAGAAAGACCATCTTGTGATATTCTTAATTTTTTCTTAATAAAATGGATAGAGCTATAGTCTTACCGCACCAATATTTCTAGGCGATTTTAATTTGTTTTAGTTACTTCTAGCTATCCAGTACAACATTATTACTCGTAACTACTTTTGCCTTTCTAGGCTGAAATCTATAGAGATAGACAAGAACTCTCCAGTTCCTAGAGTTGAAACAATAATGCTGAAAGTTTAGGATATGCTTGTTTCGTGGGCTTGGTATAAATCAAAATGGATTTCGGATAGCTAGAAAAAGAAACTTAATAATAACATTCAAGAAATTTGGATTCAACTTGGATTGGAAAGTTAATGTTTGGGTTGAGGGGTTATCGATGTTTACAGAGTTGCGCATTTTATTTCAAAATGAAATTATGGCCACATTTTCTATTTAAAATTTAGGATTTGTTCTCAACAAATTCTGATTTTTATAAAAATAATTTAACAAAAAAACTAAAAATTAGTTGGTCCTAATTTAAGCTTAAAAATTCAAATGTAGGTTTAAAAAAAACAATTGAGAACATTACAAATAGATTTTAAAATCAGAAGCTAAAATCAAGTAAAAAAAAAGTTGTTGAGCACAAGACTTAGGGACTCTTCTCAATAGTTATTTTCACTTGATTTTAGCTTTTTATTTAAAAAAATCAGATATGTAATGTTCTGAATTATTTTATTTTTCTCTATTTTTTGATTTTTTAAACTAAAATTATGAATATTTGATTTTCAAAGTCTATACAAAAATCAGAATATGTTGAAAAAGTACCTTACAATATTACCAGCATTATTATATGTGGGGTTTGCAGTGGGGAAACAGATAGGGCGAAGGGGAGAAAATAACTACAAATTCAAGTGGCCTTTCTATTCTTTAGGAGGTAGTAAAGGTTACCTATTTCAAGGTTAGAGTAGGCCGCCATTCGAGGTTTAGGTAATTGAAACAGGCGTAGGATTTTTTTTTTCTTTTTTCCATTTTTCCCTGTGCCATGGGGGCACAAGTAGTATTGATCTGAGTTACCGGGAAAAGTATACAATACACCACGTGCATTGCCACGTGGTGTACTAGAACCAATAATTTATCGCATGTGGCAATGGTGGGTCATACCTTATATTATTTGACTATGTGTGATTAATTCTAATGCATTACGTGTCATGCCACGTGTCGCGCGTGGTGCACGCAATACTCACTCGAGTTACCGAGATACTTCTATACAGAGCAATGATACTACTCTTGGGTAAGAGTATGGGCCTTTAAGGCTTACCAAAAGACCAGAAAATGGAGGCCCAAGAAAGGATTGTGTCAATTTCCAAGATAAAGTCTAGCAGTATTTATGCCGCAGACTACCCAAAATTACATTGCTCCGTTGACCCTCCCGCATGTTTGCTGTGAGAATCTTCTTCTTCCTCCCATTTCTTTTTTGGGATAATTTTGTATTCCTCCCCTTAGATTTATCCTAATTGAGAAACCTCCCCACTTGCTCCGATAATTGCAATTATCACCCCTGTTTTGTTATTTTTAATAACCAAAAACCCCATTTTGCTAACATAAGCCAAAAATTTCACATGGATATCCATAATTGCCTTTGTGAAATTCTTATTAAAACAAATCCCTTCTCCATTGTCATAAAAATAAATAAATAAATAAAGAAGAGGGAAACATAAAGAAATCAAATCCAAGCATGGACAAAAACACATACCAAACAAATGAAACCCACACGAATTGATTCAGACCATCAATTAGAAAACAAAACTAATGCATGAGAAACCTAAAATAGTTTTTTTTTTTTTTTAAAACTTCATGGTCATCTTTTTTCCAATTTTGACTCGTGTTGAAAAAGTGAAAACAAGATACTATTTGTTCAGAGGTTTTTTGCAGTGTTGGTGCCAAAGTGACAGCTTATTCCTATGGCAAATAAGTCATAATTGAAAATTGATTAGACAATGGCCATATTGTTTTCCATCCAGGACATTTGTTTTGTTTATGTATATTAGTAACTCATCGGTTTGGGGAGTTGAAGAATACAAAACCTACATTCTGTTACTTGAATGATTGAGGCGTATAGATATTATCCCATATTTATAGCTTCAACCTACATTCTGTTACTTGTATTCAGTAAGTACAAAATTGACTTGCATTACTTAACCAAGTTAACTTATTCTTCTCCCAGTGTTAAAGGTAATCCAATTAGCCAAAAGACTCTGACTCGTTCTAATTTTAATTTATGTGATGCAGCAAGTTTATGACAAGGGCACATTCACTCTTGATGACAAAATGGGAGATGACTTTGACATTGGACCATTTGTGGACGTTGTTAGGAGCAGTTACAGAACATTCCCAGTGGAACTATTGTCTATCACCAATGTAAAACCGTGTAAGCAAAATTGCCTAGCTGAAGAAAGCAATATTGTTTGGGAAAATGGAAAAGTTAAACAACATATGTTTCTGAGAATGAGACATGTGGAGCGTGGTGAAGTAGAACTTCAGTTGGAGTGGATAGATGTTCCCGGTTCAAGAGGCCTGTAGCTCTAGCTACATTTCCTCATAATATATCATATCCCATGGTGTACGGTACTCAATTGTAGTGTGATAGTATGATGCAAAATAATCGACTTATTTTGCTTCTTTGGTCGTTTGCTTGGAAAATGGATTGAGAAATTTGTTATATATTCGTCATATTTTGTTATTGTAAGCAAATATGCAAGAAAGTAATCTGGTGAATGCTTATTTTTGAGATTTTTGAAATTGAACTGTAAATTCTACATTCTTTTTTTTACCTCGAATTGGTTTGAATTTGCAGGGAGATTCGCAGCCCTTCCACGTTAACGTGTAGGCAATGATGTTTTGAAAAGAAGCTTCTTTCTAATGCAGAACATATGGAAACCAGTTTGATCGATTTGGTATTTAATTTTTGTCACAAGCTTCATATCTGTTCTAAACAAGTCGAGTCGAGCTCAAATATCAATATTTTTTAGCTTGACTTGAACTCTAGAGAGATATACTTGACTTCAAGCTCTAACTCATTCAGCTAGCAATTTTCGAGTTTCGAGTTTGGCTCGATTCATCGAGTTCGAGCTCAAGTTAAATTACTAAATTTTTATAAATTTTTTATTTTTTATTTCAAAGTGATAAAATGATAAAATAATGCTTTACTATTCGAAGTTGTAAAAGGTAAAGAATGCAATTTGTTTAAAAAATGATCAATATATATATGTGTGTGTGAAAATGCTCGATCCGATGAGCTAGTGATTAAAGTATATATATGTTTGAACTTGACCTGACTACTCACTTTCGACTCTATTTGGTCAGTTTCGAATTCAAATTGCCGAGCTACTCAAGCTTGACTCTGACCGAAGCTTGACTCTGTTCGGTCAGTTCTCAATTCGAATTGAATTTTTGACTAAAGTATTTGCAAGTTTCTCAGTTTGTTGACGGCCTTAATATATTCTTGTGACAAAAATCACAAAATGCATTATCCTTGTTTTTCCGAAGAAAAAGTTTGTTCCCTATTATTATTATTATTATTATTATTATTATTATTATTATTATTATTATTATGGGTCAGAATTTCTCGGTCACGTGCATGTATTGTCATCAATGGGGTAAACAAAAATCTAAAATTGGGCCACTAGGTTGTACGCCCATTTCCAGGGTATCTTTTCGTACAGATTTGGGCTTCTTCTATTGGGTGTAACAATAATAAGGTGGGCTACTTTTTGATTCACAAATTTTACATAACATGGCTTTGAGTCTCGTTTTTCATGGACTATGAACCATTTCAGCAATTCTTATTCTATGATTATCCATTATCCACGAAAATTTTGAGATCTTGTAATCATTCCTATTATGAAGAAAGACATTATGCACCTCCCATCTTGTAATATTGTGTGTGTGTGTATATTAATAAAATGGATGGGGCTACAGTCTAACCACACCAATTCTAGGCTATTTTAATTTGTTTTTCTTTAGAGCTCGTAACATATATTTACTTCTAGCGATTGTTTTCAACTACAGTATTACTACTTGTAAGATTTGGGGTTTTTCTTGATCGAAATTCTGAATAGATAGTTAAGAACCCTCCAGCTCCGACGGTGAAACAATAATGCTGAAATTTTAGGATATGCATGGTTTCATGGGCTTCGTCCAATCAAAATGGGTTTCAGATAGCTGGAAAAAAGAAAATTCATAATAGCATTCAAGAACTTTTGATTCAACTATTTGGAATGGAAAGTTAATGTTTCGGTTGAGGGGTTATAGATGTTCATTGAGTTGTGCATTTCGTTTCAAAATGAAATGTTGGCCACATTTTGCGCTTATGTCTATGCACACACATTGCTTCGTAAGAAATTATCATAAAATTTTTATATATCAATTTTAAATTAAATAAAAAATAGAAATTTTGTTTTAATATAGCACAAACCATGTTACCCCAATGGCAATACAATAAAAGAGAAGAGGAATGTTAATATCTGCACGCATATTTAATAAATACAACTCTTTTTATTATTCATCAAATAATATTCTTAAAAGCCGTAATCCAAACAAAGCCATTATTTCTTTAGTTTAATATGCTTAATTTGATTCAAGAATATAAAATTGAACAAAATACTCCTCTCAAGGACAAAAGGGTTTAAAAAAAAAAAGATAAAGAAAATTGATACAGTGAAATCCCATACTACAACCATTAGCTGTTAGAATCTGAATCCTTCGTCTTCCAAGCATGTAACTACTACTAGTATTGTCTCACAAATCAAATGACTCCATGCCACCTGCCCTGCACGGGTTCAAGACTCTTCTGAAAGGAAAATTTAAGCCGGCATATATCGATCTTCCATGTCCAGATTACTTTTATTTTTCTCATGTCAAAAAGACAGAAATAAAAATTTTCTATTTTCCATTCCAATATATTCTGGAAAAAGAAATGAAGGGCCGCAAGCCTTGTTTTTTATTTTTTTTTATTTTTATTAAACTTACACTGTTACGTGAAAAAAAAAAAAAAAAAGTTTCGTATTGGTGGGATTTGAACCAAATCAAACTTATCATGAATGCATGAACTATTACTCGCCTGGTGAGTTGGCCTCCAGGACAGACTTTCACCGTACTACCTAATTCAAATGCAGAATCTGTAAGATTCGGAAGGGAACATATTGCATCAGTCTGTCCCGTAGGAATCTGGATGTCATCCAATTGATTACTAATCTGGTTATTCTTGATAAAACATTATCCACGATCGACGCTTGTATGTTGTAAACGTGTAGTTTATGCTATAAGCCTACCAGAGTTCACTGAAGCGTCGACATGGTCATTACATTATTATACAGGTAGCTGTTGCTTCTAAACAAAAAAAAAATGAAAAATGTTATATGTATCAAATTTTACAGGTAACACTGAAAATCAAATACGCAAACTACAGAATAGACTCATGACATGGAGTGAAAGAAGGGGTTTTTGTGAGGACTTTGAAAAAACTGTTGAGCATTTATTCTATGAGTGTTGAGTATTTTGGAAGTATATGGAACAAGATTCAGCAATTGTGTTTCATTTATCGAGGAAGAATGCCTTGGCAACTAAAATGGGGGAGCAAATATGATGTGAAAATAATTTATTTACTCGTCAACTTAGAAGGCTATTAAGAAACGGCAGTGACAGTTTATCAGACTTGGCAGGCGAGAAAAAAAAGGTGATTTTCAACAATGCTGAGTTTGACAAAAGTGGCTATGCTGAACAGAATTGTTAAAGACGTGAGATTGGTAACAGCTTCATGGAAAAACATCCCAAGAACTAAGGAAAATGGGGAGCTAATGGTGGAATGGTGTAATGATCAAGCTTGATGTACTTAGTTTTAGTTTGAAAAAATAATAACTATTAAGTCTGCATGTTTCAGGTTTCAGAGTACGAAAATGGAGGTGATATGATGTACTTTAGTGGAAATACCCCTATTGTAAAACTTCATAGTTTTTATTAATGGAAACAATAAACTTATCACAAGAAAAAGAAAAAATAGAGTATCAATAATACTCAAACTTTTCAATAATGAATAATTATGTCATTTATTATCTCCTTATCAGACTTCATAATTCACACACCTTGCAAACACTCATGCGCGTCAAAATCTTTGGGTCCTTCAGAATGGTCAGCGTATCTTTGTCAAACTGAACATTGTCTATCATGTGTGATGGAAAACGGTTCCCTCTCTTTCACATTTTCTAATAATTACTGGTTGCACTTACCCCAACTATGCTGTTTAGATTTTTATATTCTTGTCAAATGCATTAACAACACCGATCCAATCTTATCAGTAATATTATTCAAGACAAGACATTTGATTGTTAAAAAGCAAAAAATAATCTTTTTTTTTTTTGGTCTAGTGTAATAATTAGGGCAACGTGCTACAGATTACCATATGTTATTTAATTTTCTGTTAATTTAGAAATTTAAAGAAGTTAATTTGGTTCTCAAAATAGTACGACTGTTATAGGTAACTTACATTACGAGCTACAGCAAAGGAAAATTTAAAATGTAAATATCGATATAATAGTCAAGTCATCTTTTTCGGTTTTCCAAAATTGACGAGCTGGCTAATCAAACAATGATATTCGGCATCGTTAACTTCTAATACGTCACCGCTGAGCTACTGATTGCGGGCCACCTGGTACTCAAACAAAGGAAAAATACTTAGGTAGACCTAAAATTTATGAATTTGTAAACTCGATCCACCTAAATATTTTTTTAAACAAGAGAAAAAAAAAGGAGATAAAATACTATAGTATTAAACAAAAGAGGAAACAGCAATGCAAGAAAAAAAAAGATGTGTGATTTTTCTTTTTTTTTTCTTTTTTAAACCCAACATAGATATAGAAATGAAAGAGACTCAAGATTTTTTTAACCAAAAGTGGCTGGAAAGGAATACCGTTTCATCACTACTTTTATGTTTTGGTGTTAAGAACAAAAAAAGAAAATAATTTAGGCACGTAAAGATTGGGTATCATCAGACAGACTATTGTTTTCTACCATTTCCGTTCACATTTGACTGAAAATAAAACCTCAATTTTCACACATCACTCCCTTTATCTCCACATGTTTTCGCCCCCTTTTCACGGTGAATTCCCTTTTCTTTATTCCACTAAATTCCATCCCTCCAAGGTTGTCATTGTACCTGAGATTCGAGCTCCCCTTTGTGTAAACTTCTTCTACGAGCATGCACGCATTCCAAATGAAGACAAATAACATACGTGGTCAATTTTGTCAGTATCATTTTGGCAAGCAATGTGTCAGTCAACACATCGCTCTTGTCTACCATTCCCCATAAACGTATGGTGCCTGAATTCTCGGCGTGGATCATTTAGAATTCTTGGTGCATATATCACCACAAAGGTACAAAAATCTCGTTCTCTGTCTATTATTACTTGCACACCTAATCTAAAGATCAGAAATGAAAGCACACTCAGTTACTCGTCTGGTCTATTTTTTTCTTTTCATCAGAAGGGGAACTAATGTGAGTTGTGCCGTTCATATCACGACTCTTGAGCATTTTATTCCAAATTTCCCATGGAACATATTCTGGGTTCCAAGTCATGTCACTCATTCCCACGTTGCAAGTAAAATCTGAACAGCTCGCTGTCATCACCATATTTTCCGGACGTCTTTCTACTTTGATTGCTCTCCTTTGTTTTGGAAATTCTTTTCCCTTTTTTTTTTGGACTGCCGTGTAAGCTAAATCAGCTACAAGAAATTGGTCAATTGGGCATGATTGGTAATATGGAATAATTAAATGGAATAAGCTAGCTCAAGCATTTTATAACATATAATGACTTCAAATGAACAGCTAAAAATGAAAAAAAAAAAAAAACGAAGTTGATAGACCGAAGAGAGGAAGAAATTAGCCCATAATTATGTTAATTATTAGTTTGAAGCTCACAGGCAAGTTGTTGGATCAAAATATCAGTTGACCATCAATGAAAAAGTGACAGCAAAAATGATAAGAGAAGGAAAGGAAAATTACTGGAAGTACAATTTTTTTGGAATAATTTTGTAGTCTAGTGAGGACGAAACACCGAGGTCCATAGCCCAATAATGGGAAATAACAACAGATCGTTAAAGATAATTGATTACTCGTGGCAGGGATGGGCGCATGTGACCACATATATTACACATTTTAATTATTAGGGTTAATCTCCAAAGCATCCCTCAACGTTTGGTCAAAATTACAGTTTACCCTCTAACTTTTAATTCTTTTTTACTTTATCTTCAATTTCAATCCACGTTATCAACTTAATATTTAAAACAATGTGATTTGACAAAAATGCCACATTCTAAATAATTTTTCAAATAACTAATTCATTTCATAAATGACTATAAAATAGAAATATATATCCAAATTCATTCTCTCTTTTTTTTTAAAAAAAAAATTATAAACAACACATTTTCTTTTCTTTAAGTTTCTTTTCTTTTCCTTTTTTTTTTTGTCCAAAACTCCCGAAACTAGCCACAAAACTCTTTCCTTAAGTTCTAGGATGGTTGGACCTTTAAAAATCTTGTAATATTTATCAAACACAAGTTTTTAGTAGGCTCTTGGTGTATCATAATAATTTGCGGCTTATCAAATAAATTAAAGGTGATGAGCTTTTAAAATTTTTTAGATACTTTCTTTCTTTTTCAACTATTAAGTTACAAAGATGAAGTGAAAAAGAATTTATAATTTGAAAAATGATTTGAATAATTATGGATAAAGTGAGAAGAATTAAATGTTAGAGGATAAACTGAAACTTTTACCAAACGTTAAAGGGAGTTATTTTAAATTAACCCTAATTATTATAATGACGTTACACTTCAACATGCGTTTTTCAAAAGAAAAGGTGTTATTTGTACATTCAAAACTTTAAGATGTATAACACCAAGTGTCCAATACTAGTCCTAAGAATTTAACCATTTGAAGCGGTTGAAATTTCAGCCCTCGTGGATCCGTGCCCAAATTGTGTTAGGGTTTCTGCAGTTAGTGAAGGAAGTGAACCGGGAATTCGAAAGTCACGTCTGGAAACGCTCGTGTTAATCTATAGTCAATAAAGGGCCAACCGGTTTGGAGATACCTGTTTTTACGGTTTATAATAGTTGGACTAGTAGTTGATACTCCTATATTATACTGAGAATTACAGTTCCTGTATCTTTTGGAAATGTCTTCCAACAATTCATCCTTGTGGATGGCAAATTTGCACGTCAGAAACTACTAATTTTTTTTGCCCCTCACCGTTTGCGCTAACAAATGAAGACAGATTAGGAAATAAAGTCCTATATATAGGTGGCAGCTGGAAGGACTGGTAAGAGAATGTAGCTGTGAACGCCAGCATCTTCATCTTTCACGTGCTAGCTTGTTGTGTAAGTGCGGCAACAGCAGTGTAGGTGGGCAAGCACAATGCATGGTAATCCTGGAGTAAGAAAAGGTGCGTGGACTGAAGAAGAAGATATGCTTTTAAGAAAGTGCATTGAGAAGTATGGCGAAGGAAAGTGGCACCAAGTTGCCGCAAGAGCGGGTAAGTGTATTTCAAAGTTGACACACACCCACTCACGCCCACACATGCATGACGCAGACAAAGTTAATCACGAAGTTATACAAACTTTTAAGTGTTGAAAAGGTTTCATATTCGAGGTTTGTTGTTTTTGCAGGGTTGAATAGGTGCCGGAAAAGTTGTAGACTAAGGTGGCTCAACTATCTCAGGCCAGATATAAAGAGAGGGGACTTCGCTCTTGATGAGGTTGATCTTATCATCCGGCTTCACAAGTTGTTAGGCAATAGGCAAGTTCGTAGTTTACTTTGATATGAATTTCAACTTTTTTACTTTTTAGGATGATAACAAACCAAAATGAATAATATAACAAATGGATTTGGAATGTACTGGATTTTGTCATTTTGATCAAAATGGAAAATTCGTATGGGATAAGAAGTTCCACAGGTTAGAATAGGCTCTCATCACTCATCGCAGTTCTTGCACCAATTTTTATTCCGATTGTTTTATTGATCTCAATCTCACTCCCTATTTTTCATCACATGTAAATATATTAGGTGCTAGGTACATTAAGAACTGAGATAAAACATAATTATAGTGTTACAAGTGAGATTACACGAGAAAGGGATATTCTGTTACACTTTTCCTATTACACTTTATGTTACACCCATTGATAGAGTGACACGTATCCAATTAAAGTTCAACTTCTTTGTAACTTCTCATCATAAAAGACATGTGTCACTTTATCAACGGGGTAACATGAAGTATAATAGAAAAAAGGTAACAGAGGAACCGGAGCCGATTACATGTATAAAAATATAAAGAATAAAATAAAAATTGATATACTAAGTGAGTGAGATAAAAGCATCCAGCGTCGTTGAAGCAAACATATGATTGTCTCTGTGTTAGTTTTAGTAATAGTATATTGGATTAAGAAAATCTACGCTACTTCTTTCCAATCACGGTTTTCAATTATTGGTATATATAAGAATGCTAACATTAAAGAAAATTTTTTCTTGATTCAAGTACTTCTTCATCAATTAATAACCATTATTTCCGTTTTACTCCGTAATTCCATGGAGTTAACTAGCGGAAGGGAGAGATCAACCCCAAAAAAAAAAAAAATTCTTTTTTTGAAACCACTTTTAACCTCCAAATTTAATTTTAGTAGTGGTTTTCAATTTAATATTTAACTTTTATTAGATTTTCCTATTATTCTCCCTTCTCCTCTAACTTTGCACAAGCCCTTAATAATATAAGATAAGTTCAATACAAGATAAAATCAAGTAATTTGAAAAGGTTAAGAGATATGTGTTAATTATAAGAAACAAAAAAATAAGGGTAAATCTTCATTCTCTCAATCACTATTCTTAACATTCAATTTTCTTGATTGGATGAGGAATATAAATTGATAGTTATTGTTGTTTCGTCAAAAAAATAACTCGTTCAAAAATGTATTTGTATGGTACATGCTTATATATATATATATATATATATATATATATATAAAATTAATTAAAAGATATATAATTATTGTGTGTACCTTACAAATGCAATTTTCGCATGATTTATTTCTTAGACAATATGTAAATTGATTGTATATAATAATATTCTCATTGCACACCAAATATCAATTAGAATAATCTTTTATATATGACACCTTGTTATATTATTAAAATTTCATCCCTCAAATAAAATTTTGTGTTGTTATTTTCACTTTTATACTTGGACACACACACACACACAATGTTGACGCCCAAATCCAAAATTCTGGGTCCGTTATTCCGTACTGCATCATGACTTTTCTCATGGTAGTTGTGCTTGCTTCTGTAGATGGTCACTAATTGCTGGTAGACTTCCTGGAAGAACTGCAAATGACGTCAAGAATTACTGGAATAGCCATTTACAAAAGAAGATGACAAGTAGTGGAGAATTGGAAGAGGTTAAGACACGTAAGAGAAGTAACACAAAAACGTTACCCCGAGCAAGCAACATAGTGAAGCCTCGAACTTGGACCTTTCGCAAAAATGCATCTTGGTTGAGGGGAAAAACAACTAATGCAGAGACTACTGCTCAAACAAAAGACGAAACTATTAAGGATTCATGTCCAACTTCACAACCAACAGAGAAAGACAATATGCTGTGGTGGGACAATATATTTCTTGGCGAAGAAGGCAGAGAAGGAACCACATGGTCCTTGGATGTTGGTGGATCGGGAGAGGACAATATAACGACCCTGTGGTCCGATGAATTTTCCCAACTGGGAGTAGAGGAGGGTGGCAATTGGACGCATAAAAATCAAGATGGCTCAGATTACTTCTCTATTTACGCAGATCTATGGGACCTAATTTCTGATCAGCAAGCCATGTAATAGTTGATTCGTTGTCCTCTTTGATTCTGAAATGCACTATTTCGCTATGAACAGGGAGTTATTGTCTAGTAGTCTTGTACCATTCGTTTTGATTCCCAAATCCTCTTGAATAATGTTGTAAGTGTACTTGAGAAACAAAATTTAGACTTTTTAGTGCACTGAAGACTTGTATTGTAAGTAAATTTCTATTGCCAGGCAATGACACCAAGGCAGCTTGATATTTTCTGTCTATTTTCTTTAGGCAAAATGAATTGTAGCTTTTTACTTGGTTCGAAATCTGTTACATGAAAATTTTCGCAAGGGACCACTGAAAGGTACTCCTGATAAAAACTGTGTTTTTTTTATCAAGGAAGTCAAGAAAGTTAAAGAATTATTTCAGTAATTCTTATTCTATGATTGTCCATTATCTGTGAAAATTGTCATTCATATTATGGAGAAAGACCATCTTGTGATATTCTTAATTTTTTCTTAATAAAATGGATAGAGCTATAGTCTTACCGCACTAATATTTCTAGGCGATTTTAATTTGTTTTAGTTACTTCTAGCTATTCGGTACAACATTATTGCTTGTAAGTACTTTTGCCTTTCTAGGCTGAAATCTATAGTGATTGATAAGAACTCTCCAGTTCCTAGAGCAGAAACAATAATGCTGAAAGTTTAGGAGATATGCTTGTTTCGTGGGCTTGGTATAAATGAAAATGGATTTCGGATAGCTAGAAAAAGAAACTGAATAATAACATTCAAGAAATTTTGATTCAATTTGGATTGGAAAGTTAATGTTTGGGTTGAGGGGTTATGGATGTTTACAGAGTTGCGCATTTTATTTCAAAATGAAATTATGGCCACATTTTCTATTTAAAATTTAGGGTTTGTTCTCAACAAATTCTGATTTTTATAAAAACAGTTTTAAAAAAAAAACTAAAAATTATAAAAACAGTTTAAACAAAAAACTAAAAATCAGTTGGTCCTAATTTAAGCTTAAAAAAATTCAAATGTAGGGTTAAAAAAAACAATTGAGAACATTACAAATAGATTTTAAAATCAGAAGTTAAAATCAAGTAGAAGAAAGCTGTCGAGCACAAGACTTAGGAACTCTTCTCAATAGTTGTTTTCACTTGATTTTAGCTTTTTATTTTAAAAATCTGATCAGTAATATTCTGAATTATTTTTTTCCACCCTGCTTTTCAATTTTTTAAACTAAAATTATGAATAATTGATCCTCAAAGTCTCTACAAAAATCATAATCTGTTGATAAAATACCTTACAATATTACCAGCATTATTAAATGTTGTGGTTGCAGTGGAGGTACCATGTAGGGAGAAGGGGAGAAAATAACTACAGATTCAAGTGACCTCTCTATTCTTTAGTAGGAAGGAAGTAAATGTTACCTATTTCAAGGTTAGAGTAGGCCGCCATTCGAGGTTCAGGTAATTGAAACAGGTGTGGGATCTTTTTTCACTTTTTTGCCCTTTTTTCCCTGTGCCATGGGTGCGCAAGCGCTATTGATCTGAGTTACTGGGATACTTCTATATAGAGCAACGATACTACTCTTGAGTAAGAGTATGGGCCTTTAAGGCTTACCAAAAGACCAGAAAATAGAGGCCCAAGAAAGGATTGGACCAATACCCAAGATTAAGTCAAGTATTGTTTATGCCGGGGCCTACTCAAAATTACATTGCTCCGTCGACCCTCCCGCATGTATGCTGTGAGAATCTTCTTCTTCCTCCTATTTCTTTTTTGGGATAATTTTACATTCCTCCCCTGAGATTTATCCTAATTGCAATTATCACCCCTGTTTTGTTATTTTTAGTTAAAAAAAAAAACCCCATTTTGCTGACATAAGCCAAAAATTTCGCATGGATATCCATAATTGCCTTTGTGAAATTCTTATTAAAACAAATCCCCTTCTCCATCGTCATTTAGAAAAAAAGAAAAATTAAAGAAGAGAGAAATTTAAAGAAATCAAATCCAAGCATGGACAAAAACACATACCAGACAAATGAAACCCACAGGAAATTGATTCAGACCATCAATTAGAAAACAAAACTAATACATGAGAAACCTAAAATAGTTGTTTTTTTTTTGTTGAAAAAAAAAAAACTTCATGGCCATCTTTTTTCATATTTTGACTCGTGTTGAGAAAGTGAAAACAAGATACTATTTGTTCGGAGGTTTTTTGCAGTGTGGGTGCCAAAGTGCCAGCTTATTCCTATGGCAAATAAGTCATAATTGAAAATTGATTAGACAATGGCCATATTGTTTCCATCCAGGACATTGTTCTGTTTATGTATATTAGTAACTCATCAGTTTGGGGAGTTGAAGAATACACAACCTACATTCTGTTACTTGAATGATCGAGGCGTATAGATATTATCCAATATTTATAGCTTCAACTGGAGCACATCATTTAGGGGTTCTTGTCATCTAGGAAATAAAAGGTTTTCATGTATTCAGTAAGTACAAAATTGACTTGCATTATTTAACCAAGTTAACTTATTCTTCTCCCAATGTTAAAGGTCATCCAATTAGCCTATAGACTCTCTGCTCATTCTAATTTTAATTTATGTAATGCAGCAAGTTTATGACAAGGACACATTCACTCTTGATGACAAAATGGGAGATGCAGACTTTGACATTGGACCATTTGTAGAGGTTGTTAAAATGCGGTTACAGAACATTCCCGGTGGAACAATTATCACCAACGTAAAACCATGTGGGCAATGATGTTTTGAAAAGAAGCTTCTTTCTAATGCAGAACATATGGAAACCAGTTTGATCGATTTGGTATTTAATTTTTGTCACAAGCTTCATATCTATTCTACGGGTGTAAACAAGCCGAGTCGAGCTCAAATATCACCATTTTTTAACTTGACTTGAACTCTAGAGAGATATACTTCAAGCTCTAACTCATTCAACTAGCAATTTTCGAGTTTCGAGTTTGGCTTGATTCATCGAGTTCAAACTCAAGTTAAATTCCTAAATTTTTATAAATTTTTAATTTTTTATTTCAAAGTGATAAAATGATAAAACCATGCTTTATTATTCAAACTTGTAAAAGGTAAAGAATGCAATTTGTTTAAAAGATTATCAATATTTTAATATATATATATATATATATATATATAAATGCTTGATCCAATGAGCTTGTGATTAAAGTATATACATGTTTGAACTTGACCTGACTACTCACTTTCGACTCTATTTAGTCAGTTTCAAATTTAAATTGCCGAGCTACTTAAGCTTGACTCTATTTGGTCAGTTCTCAATTCGAATTGAATTTTTGACTGAAGTATTTGCAAGTTGCTCAGTTTGTTGACAGCCTTAATCTGTTCTTGTCACAAAAATAACAAAATGCATTATTCTTGTTTTTAAGAAAAAGTTTGTTCTCTATTATTATTATTATTATTGTTTTGGGTAAGAATTTCTCGGTCACGTGCATGTATTGCCATCAATGGCGTAAACTAAAATCTAAAACTGGGTCAATAGGTTGTACGCCCATTTCCAGGGTATCTTTTCGTACAGATTTGGGCTTCTTCTATTGGGTGCGGCAATAATAAGGTGGGCTACTTTTTGATTCACATATTTTATATAACATGGCTTAGAGTCTCATTTTTCATGGACTATGAACTATTTCAGCAATTCTTATTCTGTGATTATCCATTATTTACGAAAATTTTGAGATCTTGTAATCATTCCTATTATGAAGAAAGAAATTATGCACCTTCCATCTTGTAATATTGTGTGTGTGTGTGCGTTAATAAAATGGATGGGGCTATAGTCTAACCACACCAATTCTAGGCTATTTTAATTTGTTTTTCTTTAGAGTTCTTAACATATATTTACTTCTAGCGATTGTTTTCAACTACAGTATTACTAATTGTAAGATTTGGGGTTTTTCTTGATCGAAATTCTGAATAGATAGATAAGAACTCTCCAGCTCCGACAGGTGAAACAATAATGCTGAAATTTTAGGATACGCATTGTTTCATGGGCTTTGTCCAATCAAAATGGGTTTCAGATAGATGGAAAAAAGAAACTTCTTAACAACATTCAATAACTTTTGATTCAACTATTTGGAATGGAAAGTTAATGTTTAGGTTGAGTTGTTATAGATGTTCTTTGAGTTGTGCATTTTGTTTCAAAATGAAATGTTGGCCACATTTTGCGCGTATCCCTATGCGCACACATTGCTTCGTAAGAAATTATCATAAAATTTTTATATATCAATTTTAAATTAAATAAAAAATAGAAATTTTGTTTTAATATAGCACAAACCATGTTACCCCAATGTAGGGCTGTCAACGGTCCGGGTCTAGACCCGGACCCGACCTGGACCCGTTGATTTTTTCCGGGTCCGGGTAGGAATAAAATTCCGTTTACCCGGACCCGGACCCGGACCCGTTTTTTCTTAATAAAAAACGGGTCGAATCCGGAATGTCATGTTCCGACCCGGATCCGACCCGAACCCGTATATATATATAATAATTATAAATTATATATACGTATTTTAAATTTTTAATACATAATATTCAATAAATAATAATTATAATATACATACATACGTATTTTACAATTCTAATACTCAATACTTAATAAATAATAATTATAAAATATATAAAAATATTTTATATTTTCAAAACCCGGACCCGGACCCGAATGGACCCGGACCCGAACGAACCCGGATCCGGGAAACCAAATGCAAGACCCGTCGGGTCCCGGGTCCGGGTCCGGAACCTCAACACAAAAACGGGTCCGGGTCCGGAACATTCAATTCCGGCCCGGACCCGGCCCGTTGACACCCCTACCCCAATGGCAATACAATAAAAGAGAAGAGGAATGTTAATATCTGCACGCATATTTAATAAATACAACTCTTTTTATTATTCATCAAATAATATTCTTAAAAAACGTAATCCAAACAAAGCCATTATTTCTTTAGTTTAATATGCTTAATTTGATTCAAGAATATCAAACTGAGCAAAAACTCGGACAAAAGGGTTAAAAAAAATAATAAAACTGATAGAGTGAAATCACACACTACAACCATTAGCTGTTAGAATCTGAATCCTTCGTCTTCCAGGCATGTAACTACTGCCAGTATTGTCTCACAATCCAAACGACTGCATACCACCAGCCCACCATGGGATCCTGATTCTTCTGAAAGGAAAATTTAAGCCCGTATCAATCTTCCACGTCCAGAATACTTTTATTTTTCTCATGTCAAAAAGACAGAAATAAAAATATTTCTATTTTCCATTCCAATATATTCTGAAAAAAGAAATGAACGGCCGCAAGCCTTGTTGAACTGAGATAATCTAGGCCGAGTCAAACCAATCGTACGTGCATGAACTATTACTCGCCTGGTGAGTTGAGTGTCAGTATTTTGGAAGTATACGGAACAAGATTCAGCAATTGTGTTTCATTTATCGTGGAAGAATGCCTTGGCAACTAAAATGGTGGAGCAAATGATGTGAAAATAATTCATTTACTCATCAAGTTAGAAGGTTAATTAGTAATGGCAGTGACGGTTTATCAGACTAGGCAGCCGAGAAAAAAGGTGATTTTCAGCAATGTTGAGTTTGACAAAAGTGGCTATGCTGAACAGAATTGTTAAAGACGTGAAATTGGTAACAGCTTAATGGAAAAACATCCCAAGAACTAAGGAAAATGGGGATCTAATGGTGGAATGGTGTAATGATCAAGCTTGATGTACTTAGTTTTAGTTTGAAAAAATGATGACTATTAAGTTTGCATGTTTCAGGTTTCAGAGTACGAAAATGGAGTTGATATGATGTACTTTAGGGGAGATACCCCTATTGTAAAACTTCATAGTTTTTATTAATGGAAACAACAAACTTTCCACAAGAAAAAGAAAAAATAGAGTATCAATAATACTCAAAACTTTTCAATAATGAATAATTATGTCATTAGCACCTGTACACAGTCAGACTTCATAATTCACACATCTTGCGACCTTTCATGCGCGTCAAAATCTTTGGGTCCTCCAGAATGGTTAGTATATGTCTTTGTCAAATTGAACATTGTCTATCATGTGTGATGGAAAACGGTTCCCTTTCTTTCACATGATCTAATAATTAGTGGTTACACTTACCCCAAATATGCTGTTTAGATTTTTATATTCTTGTCAAATGCATTAACAACACCGATCCAATCTTATTAGTAACATTAGTCAAGACAAGACATTTGATGGTTAAAAAGCAAAAAAATAATCTTTTTTTTTTGGTATAGGGTAATAATTTGGACAACCTGCTACAGATTACCATATGTTATTTAAATTTCTGTTAATTTAGAAATTCAAAGAAGTTAATTTGGTTCTCAAAATAGTACGATTGTTATAAGTAATTTACATTACGAGCTACCGCAAAGGAAAATTTAAAATATAAATATCGATATAACAGTCAAGTCATCTTTTTTCAGTTTTCCAAAATTGACGAACTGGCTAATCAAACAATGATATTCGCCATCGTAAACTTTTAATATGTCACCGCTGAGCTACAGATTGCGGGCCACGTTGGTACTAAAACAAAGGGGACCCAAAAAAAAAAAAAGATGAGTGGTTTTCCTTTTCTTTTTTCTTTTTTTTTTTTTAAACCAAACATAGATATAGAAATGAAAGAGACTCAAGATTTTTTTACCAAAGTGGTTAAAAAGGATTACCGTTTCATCACTACTTTATGTTTTGGCGTTAAGAACAAAAAAAGGGAAAATAATTTAGGCACTTAACGATTGGGTATCATCTGACAGACTATTGTTTATTTCCATTTCGGTTCACATTTGATGGAAAATAAAACCTGTTTTCACATGTAAATCCATTTTTCTCCACATTTTTTCACTCCCTGAAAAGGTTAATCTATATTCGGAAATCTTTATATAAACCTTCCATCCCTCCAAGGTTGTCATTGTACCTGAGATTCGATCTCCCCTTTGTGTAAACTTCTTCTGCGAGCATGCACGCATTCTAAATGAAGACAAATAACGTACATGGTCAATTTTGTCAGCATTTTTTTGGCAAGTAACGTGTCAGTTAACACCATTCGCCTTAAACATATGGTGGCGGAATTCTTGGCGTGGATCATTTAGAATTCTTGGTGCATATATCACCAAAAAGTTACAAAAATCTCGTTCTCTGTCTATTATTGCTTGCAAACCTAAGCTAAAAGATCAAAAATGAAAACAAACTTAGTTACTTTTTTCAACAGTTAATAGGGAAGGGGGAAGAGTAGAAAAATGAGAGATGAGGTACACAAAAAGGATTTACCTTTTGTGCAGCCCATTAAACTTATTTACTCATTTCTTACACTACCACTTTTCGATATGGGAAATTCTACTGGACACAAGAGGGGAAACTAGCAAGCCTTTACTAGAGATTAACTAACACTCCACTCAACTAGTATAAACCTCCTTTACTAGAGATTAAGGTCGTTTGTTTTTCTTTTTTCAACAGTTAATAGGAAAGGGAGAAAGTAGACAGAGAAGAGATGAAGTACACAAAAGGAACCCACCTTTTGTACAGCCCATCAAACTTATTTACCTATTTCTTACACTACCACTTCTCGATGTGGGAAGCAAACTTAGTTACTTGTCTGGTCTCTTTTTGTCTTTTCATCAGAAGGGGAACTAATTGGACATGATTGGTGATATGGCATAATTAAATATAATAAGTTGGCTCAAGCATTTTATAACATATAATGACTTCAAATGAACAGCTAAAAATGGAAAAAAAAAAAAAAACAAAGTAGATAGACAAAAGAGAGGAAGAAATTGGCTCATAATTATGTCAATTATTAGTTTGAGGCTGACAGGCAAGTTGTTGGATCAAAATATCAATTGACCATCAATCAAAAAGTGACAGCACAACGATAAGAGAAAGAAAGGGCAATTACTGGATGTACAATATTTTTGGAATGATTTTGGAGTCCAGTGAGGACGAAACACCGAGGTCCATAGCCCAATAATGGGAAATAACAACACATCTTTAAAGACAATTGGAGATTCGTGGTAGGGATTGGCGCATGTGCTCACATATATTACACATTTTAATTATTAGGGTTAATCTCAAAAGCATCCTTAACGTTTAATCAAAGTTACAGTTTATCCCCTAATTTTTAATTTTTTTCACTTTATCTTCAATTTCAGTTCACGTCATCAACTTAACATTTAAAACATTATGGATTGAAAAAACGTCACCTCCTAAATAATTTTTTAAATTATCAATTCTTTCCATAAATGACTATAAACGGAAATATATATCCAAATTCATTCTCTCTCTTTTGTTTAACTTATAAGCAACGTATTTTCTTTTCTTTAAGTTTCTTTTCTTTTCCTTTTTTTTTTTTTGTCCAAAACTCCCAAAACAAGCCATGAAAGTTGAAATTCTTTCCTTAAGTTCTTGGATGGTTGGACCTTCAAAATTCTTGTAATATTTATCAAACACAAGTTTTTAGTAAGCTCTTGGCGTATGATAATAATTTAAGGCTTTTCAAATAAATGCAGGGGTAATGAGCTTTAAATTTTTTTTGGATAATCTCTGTCTTTTTCAACTACTAAGTTGCAATGAAAGTGGAAAAGAATTTGTAATTTGAAAAATGGTTTAGGATATAGCATTTTTGTCAACTCATTATATTTTAAATGTTAAGTTGATGAGATAAAATGAAATTAGGGATAAAGTGAGAAGAATTAAAGATTAGTAAATAAACTGTAACTTTGACCAAACGTGAAGAGGAGTTTTTTTAAATTAACCCTAATTATTTATAATGATGTTACACTTGAACATGAGTTTTTCAAAAAAAAAAAAAGTGTTATTAGTACATTCAGATTAAGTATAGAATATTAGTCTTAAGATTTTAACCATTTGAAGCGGTCGAAATTACTGCCCTTGTGGCTCCGTGCCCAAATTGTGTTAGGGTTTCTGCAAGTTAGTGAGGGAAGTGAACCGGGAATTCGAAAGTCACGTCTGAAAACTCTGTTAAGAGACGTGTTAATCGATAGTTAATAAAGAACCAATAGGTTTGGAGATACCTATTTCATAATAGGTGGACTAGTAGTTGATACTCCTGTATTATGCTGAGAATTACTGTTCATGTATCTTTTGGAAATGTCCTCCAACAATTCATCCTTGTGGATGGCAAATTTGCACGTCAGAAACTATTGTTTTTTTCCCCCTCACCGTTTGGTAGAACAAATGAAGAGAGATTAGGAAATAAAATCCTATATATAGGTGGGAGCTGAAAGGACTGGTAAGAGAATGCAGCTGTGGACGCCAGCGCTTTCATCTTTCAAGTGCTTGCTTTTTGTGTAAGTGCGGCGAACTGCAGTGTACGTGGGCAAGCACCATGCTTGGTAATCCTGGAGTAAGAAAAGGTGCATGGACTGAAGAAGAAGATATCCTTTTAAGAAAGTGCATTGAGAAGTATGGCGAAGGAAAGTGGCACCAAGTTCCCGCTAGAGCAGGTAAGTGTATTTCAAAGTTGACACACATATGACACACTCACCAACGCCCATGCACACTGACGGAGACAAAGTTAATCATGAAGTTATACAGATTTAAGTGTTGAAAAGGTTTCATATTCGAGGTTTATTGTTTTGGCAGGGTTGAATAGGTGCCGGAAAAGTTGTAGACTAAGGTGGCTCAACTATCTCAGGCCAGATATAAAGAGAGGGGACTTCGCTCTTGATGAGGTCGATCTTATCATCCGGCTTCACAAGTTGTTAGGCAACAGGCAAGTTCAAAGTTAATTACTCTGATATGAATTCCTAATTTTTACTTTTTAGGATTATAGCAAAAAGTGAATAATAACAAATGGATTTTGATCAAAATGGAAAATTCGTATGGGATAAGAAGTTCCCCAGGTTAGAATAAGCTCTCATCACTCATCGCAGTTCTTGCACCAATTTTTATTCCGATTGTTTTACTAATCTCAATCTCACTCCCTATTTTTCATCACATGTAAATATATTACGTGGTAGGTACATTCACAACTGAGATGTTATTATTTGGGAGAATTATTGAAAAAAATTATTTGGAGAATTTTTGTTGATTTTTTCAAAAGGTTGAAAAGTGTTTGACTTATGAAATTTTTTTGAAATTATTGTTTGGATAGTGAATAATTTTTTTTTGACTTTTTGAAAAGGTGAAAAAAAATTGTTTAAATTGAAAAAGTTTTTGGTTTGTTTAAAAACTTTGTAACAATTTTAGAGACTTTTTACACAATTAGTCACAAAAGCAAACACATTTATATTAAAGATTTGCTTAGAAAATTTGAAAAAATTGTAAGTAACAAAAAAAGATCCATTGTCAATAGGTTTTGTGATTAATTTGTGAAAAAAACACTGATGTTGGACGCTTGTAAAATGACGAGTGCCCGATAAGTTTTTAATTTTCATACAGTATCGGACGCTCGTAAAACTACCAGCATCCGATATTAATGCTTGGTTTGCAAGACCTATTACAGAACCTACCGACAATGGATCTCATTTTGCATACATACATATACATACATAGACATACATATATATACATACATACATATAAATACATATATACATACATATATACATATTTATCTATCTATCTATCTATCTATATGTATATATATATATATATATATGTAAACATACATATATACATACACACATACATACATATATATATGTATCTGCATATGTATATATGTATATGTGTGTATATAATAATCTTACTTGAGTTATTTCTTAGACAATATGTAACTTGATTGTATATAACAATCTTCTTGTTGCACACCAAATATCAATTAGAATAATCTTTTATATATAATACCTTGTTATATTGTTTAAATTTTCATCCCTCAAATAAAATTTTGTGTTGTTATTTTAATTTTTATAACTAGACACACACACACACATAATGTTGACGCCCAAATCCAAAGTTCTGGGTCCCTTATTACGTACTGCATCTTGACTTTTCTCATAGTAGTTGTGCTTGCTCGGTAGATGGTCACTAATTGCTGGTAGACTTCCTGGAAGAACTGCAAATGACGTGAAGAATCACTGGAATACCCATTTACAAAAGAAGATGACAACTAGTAGAGAATTGGAAGAGGGTAAGACACGTAAGGGAAGTAACACAACAACGTTAGCCCGAGCAAGCAACATAGTGAAGCCTCGACCTTGGACTTTTTGCAAAAATGCATCTTGGTTGAGGGAACAAACAACTAATGCAGAGACTACTGCTCAAACAGAAGATGGAACTATTAAGGATTCATCTCCAACTTCACAACCAAACAATATGCTGTGGTGGGACAATGTGTTTCTTGGCGAAGAAGGCAGAGAAGGAACCACAGGGTCCTTGGATGTTGGTGGATCGGGAGAGGACAATATAACGACCCTATGGTCCAATGAATTGTCCCAAGTGGGAGTAGAGGAGGGTGGCAATTGGACGCATAAAAATCAAGATGGCTCAGATTACTTCTCTATTTATGCAGATCTATGGGATCTGATTTCTGATCAGCAAGCCATGGAATAGTTAATTCGTTGTCCTCTTCAATTCTGAATGGCACTATTTCGTTATGAGCAGGGAGTTATTGCCTTGTAGTCTTGTACTATTCGTTTTGATGCGTCAGTAGTCTTGAATATTGTTGAAAGTGTACTTGGGAAACAAAATTTAGACTTTTTAGTGCACAGAAGACTTGTATTGTAAGTAAATTTCTATTTCAAGGCAATGACACCAAGGCAGCTTGATATTTTGTGTCTATTTTCTTTAGGCAAAATGAGTCTTAGCATTGTACTTGGTTCAAAATCTGTTAGATGAAAATTTTCGCAAGGGACAACTAAAAGTTACTCCTGATAAAAACTATGTTTTTTAATCAAATTTAAAGACAAGGAAGTCAAGAAAGTAAAAGAATTATTTCAGTAATTCTTATTCTATGATTATTCATTATCTATGAAAATTTTGAGATCTTGTAATCATTCATATTATGGAGAAAGACATTGTGTACCCTCCATCTTCTGATATTCTTTTTTTTTTTTTTTTAATAACATGGATAGAGCTATAGTCTTACCGCACCAATATTTCTCGGCAATTTTAATTTGTTTTAGTTACTTCTAGCTATTCTTTTCGAGTACAGCATTACTACGCGAAAGTATTTATAGCTTTTATAGGCTGAAATTCTAAATAGATTGATAAGAACTCGCGGGTTCCGAGAGGTGAAACAATAAATGCTGAAAGTTTAGGATACGCTTGTTTCCTTCGATCTAAAGGATATGCTTGTTTCGTTCGTGGTGGGCTTAGTATAAATCAAAATGGAGATTTCGGATGGCTGGAAAAAAAAAAACTTAACAATAACTTTCAAGAAATTTTGATTCAACTATTTGGATTGGAAAGTTGATGTTTGGGTTGACGGGTTATGGATGTTTACACAGTTGTGCATGTTATTTCAAAATGAAATTATGGCCTCATTTTCTGTTTAAAATTTAAGGTTTGTTCTCAACAAATTTTGATTTTTGTAAAAATAGATCTTAGAAAAACTAAAAATTAGTTGGTCATGATTTAAGCTTAAAAAATTCAAAAGTAGGGTTAGAAAAAAAAATTGAAAACATTACAGAATAGATTTTTAAAATTAGAAGCTAAAATCAAGTAGAAGAAACTTGTTGAGAACAAGACTTAGGGACTATTCTCAATAGTTTTTTTACTTAATTTTAACCTTTTATTTTAAAAATTTGTTTTATAATATTCTTAACTGCTTTTTTTACTTTACTTTTCGATTTTTTAAGCTAAAATGACGGATAATTGATTTTCAAGAGTTTTTATAAAAATCAAAATCTATTGATAATATACCTTACAATGGTACCCGCATTATTATATATCGGTGTTGCAATAGAAGTAACAAGTAGGGAGAAGTGGAGAAAAAAACTACAAATTCAAGTGGCCTTTCTATTCTTTAGTAGGAAGTAAAGTTTACCTATTTCAAGGTTAGAGCAGGCCACCATTGGAGTTTTGGGATGGTTCTAAAGCAAATGGAATATTTGAAACAGGTGTGGGATTTTTTTTTTTTTTTTCCTCTCTCTTTTTTCCCCGCGCCATGGTGACGCAAGCGCTATTGAACTGAGTTACCGAGACACTTCTACATGGAACAGCAATACTACTCTTGGATAAGAGTACGGGCCTTTAACGCCTATCAAAATACCAGAAAACTGGAGGCCCGAGAAAGGATTGGGCCAGTACCCAAGACAAAGTCTAGTACTAACTACCCAAAATTACATTGCTCTGTCTACCGCGTGTAAGCTGTGAGAATCTTCTTCTTCCTCCTATTTCTTTTTTGGGATAAATTTACATTCCTTCCCTAAGATTTATCCTAATTATAAAACCTCCCCTCTTGTTCGGATAATTACAATTATTACCCCTTGTTGTTATTTTTAGTAACAAGAAACAACATTTTGCTGACATTAGCCGCAAATTCCACATGGATATCCACGATTGCTTTCGTGAAATTCTTATTAAAACAAATCCCCTTCTCCATCGTCATTAAAAAAAAAAAGAAAAAGAAAAAAAGAGAGAAACATAAAGAAATCATACCCAAGCCTGGACAAAAACACAAACCAAATAAATGAAGCTCACATGAAATTGATGTTAAGTAAAATACAGAAATTTATGCGAAAATAAAGATGACTTTGAGGCGTGAAAAATCACTGTCCTTAAGGTGTTATTTGCCCCTTATCGTTAACAGGCAAATTATCTCTAGGATTCAACAAAGTCAGATTAACACACAAATCGCTTGGTTAGAAGAGTTCTAATCGGTTTGGGTATTTAAAGACAATGACAACCTTTTGTCTGAAAGGTTGTGTCTTAATGAAGGGGCACTGACAGTTTAAATAACTGTTTAATTAATTAAAAAAATATTAATTAATTAATCGGAAATTAACCAATGTCAAATAATTCATAATAATTCATAATAATTGAAAATTAATTGGTTAATTTCCCTATTGCAAATAATTCATAATAATTGAAAATTGATTAGACAATGGTCTTATTATTTTCCAACTGGAGTACATCGTTTAGGAGATACGTAGTCATCTAGGAGACAAAGGTTTTCATGTATTCAATAAGTACAAAAATGATTTGCATTACTTAACCGAAGTTCCAAAAGGAAATTGAACTCTCAACACAGCCTTTTCCGCTTTAATTTGTACACAATGATGTTTTGGATGGAGAGCAGTTGAAAGAAGCTGCTATCCATGCAGAACATATGGGAACCAGTTCGATCAATTTAGCATTGAACTTTTGTCATAAGTTTCATATCTGTTCTCCGTGACAAAAATCGCAAAGTACATTATCCTTATGACTCCGTCTACATGGTTTTTTTTTTTTTTTGTATTTTTGAGAAAACATTATTGTAGTAGTTTTAAAGATTTTCATCGATCAATGTATTTGTGAGATAAAAGATTAGTTGAAAAACGTGTAAAAAAATTTTTAAAAATATGGTACTAAAAAACAGAACCAAACAAACAGAGCCAAAGGGTTTGTTCTCTACTTTTTTTTGTATTATTATTATTATTATTTTGGGGAGTCAAAGATTCTAGCAAATTCATTGAAATATTGTTAGGTTAAAAAAAATTCGACAAGTGTGAGTGTCTAAGGGGTTTTTGGCAAATTATAGTCATTGTGTTTGCCAAACGCTGGCATTGTACTTTTTTTTAAAAAAATATTCATGCGCCACAATTGGAAAACATGGTGGGACCACCTGTGTTTCCCAAACGCAGCGATACTATTCACCTTTTTTTCTACAAAAGAAGGTTAGAGCTTTTAGGTTTAAGGTTTTTTTTGAGTTATTGTTTAGATAGATTTATAGGATTTAAGTAAAAGTAATTGAAGCAGTTCAATGTTTGATTTGAAAAATTTTAGATTTAGAAATAATAAAAATATAGATACCAAATTTTGATATACAGCTAAAATTTATAATATCTGGTGGGCCATTTTTTATTTTTTGAATGCAAAATCTGGTTTTTAGAGAAAGTGTGTAAAAGTCTTCTGGCAAAATTATAATTTCAGCACGTAAACACCTTTTTCGCCAATTTTTTATTTTTAAATTCATATTTTATACCCTTGTACAAATTTTTAAATTTTGTAATTTTTCTAAATGAACCATTATTTTTCTGTGTATTACGTCAATTGAAGGACAAAATAGTCATTTTTATTTTTGAATGCCTTTTTTTTTGGCTATTTTTAAATCCCAAACTCATATTTCATACTTTTAAGTATATTCTAAATTTGTAATAATTTTTTGAGTTCAAAAACTATTTTTTCTATGATGCATACGTACCTGAAGCAAAATCGTTATTTTTTTTAACCTAAAAAATTATCACAATTTTAAAATATGCTTAAAATTATGAGATATGATTTTGGGATTCCAAAATAGCCAAAAAAAAACATTCACAAATTGAAAATAACTATTTTACCCTTGAATTGACGTAATATGTGGTTCATTTAGAAAAATTACAAAATTTAGAAATTTGTACAAGGGTATAAAATATGAATTTAAAAATAAAAATTTGGCTGAAAAGGTGTTTACGTGCTGAAATTACAACTTTGCCAGAAGATTCTTGCACACTTTTCCTAAAAACCATATTTCGCATTCAAAAATAAAAAATGGTCCACAAGATATTAAAAAATTTAGTGGTATATCAAATTTGGTGTCTACAGCTTTATTATTTCTAAATCTAAAATTCTTCAATTCAAACATTGAACTACCTCAATTACTTTTACTTAAAACCTACAAATCTACCTAAACAATAACCTAAAAAAAAATATTAAACCAAAAACCCTAACCTCTTATGCAAAAAAAAAAAAAAAAATGAATAGTGAATAGTGAGCAGTACCGCGTTTGGGAAACGCAGGTTGTCCCACCGCGTTTCCCAAACGCAGCGGATGAATATTTTAAAAAAAAAGTACAATGCCGCGTTTGGCAAACGCGACTCTTATGATTTGTCAAAAACTCCTTGACACCCACACTTGCCAAAATTTTTTTTTCCTAACAATATTCTGATGAATTTGCTCAAAGTTTCCCCATTCAGTTGCATGTAGTGTCATTAATGGTGCAAACAAATATCTCACATTAGGGCCACTCAGTTGGGTTTCTCTTTTCGTAAGGATTTGGTCTTTCTCTATAGCTCTCGTAGTAAGATGGGCCGCTTTTTTTATTCATATATTTTATATAACATGGCTCCGGTCTCCTTTTTCAAGGCTGTGTTTTTAAACTCGGATTGGATCGGCCAGTCGAACCGGTCTAATCGGGAACCGACCAAGTATTCAGTCTGAGCTAGACTAAAAAATCAATTTTTTAAAACCAGGTCAAACTCGTTCAAAAACCGGATTTGACCGGGCAAAACCGAAAACCGAAAAACCGCCCTAGCCACTTTTTTTTTTTTTCAAATCCAACCACATTAATGCTCCAGACTTCATCAGATATGGGCCCCTATACATGTTTGTGGGCTTCCATATTCATTGTCTGAAGAAAATGGATTCCAGCAATTATTTGTCTTTGAATTTTGACAGTGACATGGGCCCATTGACATACATCCAACAAATGAACATCAATGCTAAATCAGTACACGATTTTTATTTGCTTGGCCCAATTATCGGTCAAAAGGCAACCAACTTCTTTGACCAATTACAAAATATTAGTGGTGCCTTACTTCTACTTCTTTGTACTAATTATATTAAAAAGTGAATAATTTGAGTCCATTATATTTTTTGCTAATTTTTTCAATTCAATGCTTTTTTAACTGTTAATAGCAAGATATTAGAATGATTATTGAGGGTATTTTGGCTATAATTTTTTTGGACTAACAACTAAAATTAAGAAAAAAATTAGTAAGTGTATATATGTGTGTTTTATATATATATATATATATATATATATATATATAATATTTATGACATCATCCGGTTCGACCCTGAATCGACCCTCAGTTGAACCCATTGACCTCTGACCCTCTGAGCTCAGCCGGGTCGATACCCGATCCGAATCTAAAAACATAGTTTCAAGGGACTTATGTGCTGTCACTCCTTTTCCATTTTTTTCAACTCCATTTTTTGTTTTTTGTTTTTTTTTTTATTGTTACGTTGATAATCTGACCCCACAACTTTATCTCAAAATCTTCTTTACTGTACACTGCTTGTTTGGGCCAATTAGATAAGAACATCACACTCTAATTCCGTGTTCTTGACAAGAAGCCATGGACAGAAAGGTTTGTCCATGGGATATGAGAGCTTAGCGTCACATTAGGATAATCTTGGTTTAGGCCTTTCATTGACCAGGGAAAAAAAAGTAAAAAAGAAGCTATGGATTGAAAAATCATCTATCTTAAACATGAAAATCGTTGTTACCTTAACAAAATATCTTCATGATAGTAGTTTATTTTTGCAGTGAACGATTGTGGTACATTAGCCAGAGTTAGTCTTGGAAAGATCGAATAGAAATAATAATGAATTGTTTTTTTAAATCTCAAGAGGATGTTCTTCACGTAGTTAATTTTTGTATCAGTGCATGTATCCTTCCTGTCTCTATTCTATTATTTGGACTAGAAACAATTTATACCCATCGGCTATTCTCCAATCTAAAATCTTCACAAGTGGCGCCGAAACATAAAACTTGCGAAAATCTTTCTATTTTCTAAGTCGATCCGATCCATGTATCCTAAAGTTTTTTATTTCACATTCGACATTTCCAGAACACCCATTTAATTTAAGAGGAACAAATTGTTAACCCCTTTCGAGTATTAATCCATATGATTCAGAAGGGAACATCTTGCAACAGTATGTCCCATGGGAATCTGGATGTCATCCAATAATCTCTAATCTGGTAAATGTTGATAGAGCATTATCCACACTTGGGGCTTCTCTATGCCTACCAGAGTTCACTGAAGCTGGACGTGGTCATTATATCATTATTTTCAAAAAAAAAAAAAAAACTCTGTAGACAACTGTTAGGTGGATGAAATTTCATTACTGCATTAAAGTTAAGGTTACCAACGAAATTTATTTCACAACTTAACATCCATTAAGCAATGTTATACAATGTTAACGACAGTTATTTTAGTGTTATGTAATGACATTTTATTATTTTCAATTTATTTTGGGGCTTTTTCCTCAATTATATGAGCACATATAATCATTTTATTATGAAAATTTCATTTAGGATTTTTTTTTTAAATAACTATGATATTAAAATATATTTCTTGTAAAAATAAAACAAATGCTTATAACTTAGTATTCAAAATATATATACTTATCTCTTCACTAAAAGTTAACAAATATTTTTACCTACACACCAAAAAAAGTCATTATTTTGTCGTTACTGTTATATAAACCTCAGCTCAGTTTTCTAGGCACTGCAACTGGAACATTGCGTCCGCGGCTACTATTTAAATCCTAATTATCCACAACATTTTCCAGCACCCGACTCCAGTCATTGCAGGAGTCTAATGGAAGGATTTATCTTTTGGAGTTTATTTCCTACATAATTTTCTTATGATTCATTGTTTTAACATTGAATGCTACACGTTTACGAATAAGATTTCAAGGCATCATTTTACACAAGCACAAATCTGGAATCACTCATATGAGACGAAAAATTCCTCCTGTGAATGTGGAATTATTTAATCTAACTAATGATCCCCATTTGCTTCTTTGTCAACCAAATGATTTTTTTTACTTGCCTGTTTAGAACATCCCACTTCATAGTTTAGAATCTTACCACTCTATACGTTGCATTTTAGCTCCTGTTGTCCAGTACAAGAAAAGCTGTCGAATCCAGAACCGTTTATGTCGCAGTGGTTCAATATTCTCAAGAGAACAAACATATAAAGATTTCACCACATTGCGTAAAATTCTTGCAAGGCCTGGTTAATTGAATCATTATAGGGAGAAGTTCATCAAGATTTGTGTCAAATATGGATCAGGAGACTCAAATAATGAGTTCTGAACAGTAAGTAGTGCAAATTATATGATAAGTGGTGTAATTACGTTTTCTAGTACTTTTTAGTAGCAATATTGGAACTTCATTTACTTCATTTTATATATAGAAAAGTGGAATATCAATAACAAAAAAAAAAAAATAGAGTAGCTCTGTGCATTTCCTTCGCTTCAGCATTATACTTCCTTCCCACTGGCCAGTTCCATGTATCATTTATAACAAACTCCCTCACCTTTGATGTCTGCTTTAAATTCTTGAGAAGTTTTTCAGAAAATTGAGGTGTTCAGAAAGGAAAGTTGAGTGGTCATATTTTGGCTTGGGGAAAAGATATGTGCCGAGAGATATGCTTGCATTTTATGGCTATGTTGCAGTCAGAGATTCAATACAAAAGCTGGATTAAAAAACTGCAGCAAATTTCTACTAATTATGGTTGTCCGCTAGGACAAAGGGGAAAACTGTTGTGCATTTATTCTTTGAGTTTACTGGAAGTATTTGGAACAAGATTCAGCATTTGTGTTTCATTTATGGTGAAGGAATGCATTGGCAACTAAAATGGGGGAGCAAACGTTGTGAAAATAATTCATTTGCTCATCAACTTAGAAGGTTGGTAATGGCAGTGACAGTTTGTCAGATTTGGCAGGCGAGAAAAAAGGTGAATTTCAACAATGCTGAGGTGACAAAAGTGGCTATGCTGAACACAATTGTTAAAGACGTGAGATTGGTAACAGCTACATCGAAAAACATCACAAGAACAAAGGAAAATTGGGAGCCGTTGGTGAAATGGGTATTGTTGAATGGTGAGTATTAAGTCTGCAAGTCTCAGGTTCCTGAGTAGGAAAATAGAGTTGATATGATGTATTTTAGGGGAGATACCCCTATAAAACTGCATAGTTTTTATTAATGGAAAATATAAAGTTTGTTCCCAAAAAAAATAAAGTATCACTATTAATGCTCAAAACTTTTCAATCAGAATTCATAGTTCACACATCTTTTAACCTCTCATCCGCATTAAATCTTGGGTCCTTCAGAATGGTTGGTGTATTTTTGTCAAACTGAACATTGTCTATCATGTGTGATGGAGAATGGTGCACTTGCACTTTCCCCTTTCTATCACACGATCTAATAGTTAGTGGTTTCCCTTACCCCAACCATGCTGTTTAGATATTTATATTTTTGACAAATGCATTGAGCACATGATCCAATCTTATCAATATTATTCAAGAGAAGACATTTGATAGTGAAAAGGCAAAAATAATTTTTTTTTATCTAGTATAATAATTAGGAGAACATGCTACAGATTTTAATTTTGCATTTGATTTTCTGTTAATTTCAAAGAAGTTAATTTGCTTATCAAAATAATACGATTATTATAATTAATTTACATTGTGAGCTACAGAAAAGGAAAATGTAGAATGTAAAAATCGACACCCTGGTCAAGTCATCTTTTCTCAGTTTTCCAAAATTGACGAGCTGGTTTACATTTTCCTACCTCGACAATTAATCAAACAATGACATTCGGCATCGTTAACTTTTAATACGTCACCGCTGAGCCACTGTTTGCAGGCTACGTTTGTACTAAACAAAGGGGAGAAAAAGGAAAAAGAGAAAAATGCTATAGTATGAAACAAAAAAGAAACACAGATCAATGGTTTTCCTTTGATTTTTTTTTTAATTTTTTAAGAACGTAGATATAGAAAAACTTTTAAGTGGGAAAGGCCCAGAAAGTAGATTCCATGATAGGTGCAGATTCCATGCTGGATGACTCTTCAAATAAATGGAATGGAAGCACCTTATGGAAAGTTTCGTGAGATGATATTATTGCCTTCGCGGCTATTTTTTCGTCATTTTAGGGAAAAAGTCTAAGGTTCTTTTTTTCCAAAAGTGTATGAAAATGAACTTTCCAAAATAAAACATTAATCTTTGTCCGTTTTCACATATTACTCCATTTATCTCCCCAATTTTTTTTTCCCACTTCCTTTACACATAGTTAATCTGAATTTGGAAATCTTAGTATAAACCTCCTTTAATTCCTTGTTCTATTTTCCATTCAATTCCATCCCTACAAAGTCGTCATAGTACTTGAGATTCTATCTTTTATTTGTGTAAACCTTTGCCAGCATGCTAAGTCTTCTTACCAGAGACTTGGTAAGAATCTCACAATAACCAAGCGGTGGAGTTGGATTTGGAAGTTAAAGCTTCCGCAGAAGCTGAAAGGTTTTCTTTGAACTTTAAAACATGATAAGATTTTAACTAATGAGATGATAGTCAAAAGGAAACTATATGCGGATGCTTCTTGTCAGAGATGTCCTTGTATGAGGGAGGATATTGTGCATTTGTTTTGGGATTGTCCACAAGCCAAGCAAATTTGAAAATTTTTCCTACCTGAAGATGAAGTGATCCATTGCATTAACCTGAATTTCTTTGATTGGTTGAATATAATCTCAGATGGAGAGATAGGGTATTGAGATGTAATATTCCATGGAGCTACCTATTTATTATTGTACTATGGCATATTTGGAAAGACAGAAACTAGGCTTGCTTTGAAGGTACTTTGAAACCAGCTGGAGTCATTGTTGAACTAGCACGTAAATATGCAAAGGAGATCCATGAGGCTTTTACATCATGTATGTCTCTTTCAACACCCAAGGCTCCAAAACTAATCAATTGGACTTTTCCCCGTGCAGGTTATATTAAACTCAATACAGATGGAGCAACAAAAAGGAATCCAGGTGAAGCAGGTTTTGGAGAAGTTCTTTGTGATTAACAAGGAAAATAGCTTGGGGGATACTATGGAAAAATTGGCACAACTACAAGTCTGATAACAGAGCTTTGGAGTATCAAAAATGGGATCAAAATAGCAAATGAGCAAGGATATAAAAAGCTATTTGTGGAATCGGATTCTAAGTTAGCTATTGATATGCTAAAGAATAAGTGTGAAATCCCTCCTTAAGCCTTGGTGTTAGTAGCTGACTGTAAAGCTTATTCTCAGGATATTGACATTAGTTTTCATCATACCTATAGGGTGGGAAATTCTTGTGCAGATTTTTTGGCTAATCTAGGAGTTATGGCTAATGCCCCCTTAATCTTTTGTAGCCAACCACCTGTTGGGTTAGGTTTTTTGTTGAATGCAGATATAGCATAGGTTAGTTGGGAAAGAACTAGCTAACATACTCTTGTAAATGCTTATTATACCCTTTCATTACCAAAAAAAAAAAAAAAAAGACAATAAAATTAGATAACATGGTCAATTTTGTCAGAATCATTTTGGCAATGCGGTCACATAACAGTTTCATTCTTGTCTACTATTTATGAGAAATATTTACATGGACCCGGTTCACGGGTGAGGCCGTGGCCCTTTCAGTCCATAATCATCCACATCAGCTATGACCGACACATGACCCATTAGGGACCTACCTCATAGCTGATGTAGATGATTCTAGATTGCAAGATCCACGGGCTCCACCTGTGGACCGAGTCCAGGTAAGTAATTTCTACTATTTACCGTAAACATATGGTACTGGAATACGAAAAATTCTTAGGTTGACCGACCTGGACTCCTTGGTCTAGAATTCTCCTCAATTTTCATTCCATGCGGGCTCCGCATCAACAATGAAGTGACAATTAGTGGGCCATGAAATGAGCCTCGTGTGGACCATGACTGATGCGAAACATTTTGGACCAAGAAGTCCACAGTTCCACTAGTGGACCAGGTCCACTTAAATATTTTTCTTGGAATACTTGGCGTGGATCCTTTAGAGTGCATTTAGGTTTAGCATAAAACTGTACAAAAATCTCGTCTCTCTCTATTATTACTTGCACATCTACGCTAAAGATGAAACTTGAAAGCACCCAATCAATTTTTTGGTCCCTTTTGTCCTCTCATCAGAGGGGAAATTGACGTGAGCTGTGCCGTTCATCACTTCCGAGTTTTATTCCAAATTTAGCATGGAATATAAGAAATTGGTCAATTGGGCATGATTGGTGATACGGCATAATTAAATGGCATAAGCTAGCTGAAGCATTTTATAACATATAATGACTTCAGATGAACAGCAAAAGAAAGGTAGATAGACAGAAGAGAGGAAGAAATTAGCCCTTTTGTCAATTATTAGTTTGAAACGCTTGGGTAAGTTGTTGGAACAAACAAATAATCAACTGATTAGTCAATGAATAAGAAACTGAAAATTTAATGAGAGAAAGAAAGGGAAACTACTGGAAGTACAATAATTTTGGAATGATTTTATAGTCTAGTAAGGACGAAACATCGAGGTCCATAACCCAAAATGGATGGGAGATAGCAACAGATCGTTAAACATAATTGGAGTTTTGTGGCAGGGAGGGGACACATCAAAACCACATATATTATACATTTTAATTATTATATTGTTCGTACACTTTTGTGAACATGAGTTTCTTTTTTTATTAAAAAAATTGTTATTTGTCCATTCAAAACTTTAAGATCTACAATACTTAAATGTACAACATTAGTTTTAAGACTTCAATCATTTGAAACGGTTACCAATGCGGCTCTGTGCGCAAGTTGTGTTAGGGTTTCTGCACTTAGTGAGGGACGTGAATCCAAAGCTCCAAAGTCACAATCTGTAGCTTTTTTTGAGATAACAATCTGTAGTTAATGAAGAGACAATAGGTTTGGAGATTCCCATTTTGACGGTATATGATAGTTGGACTAGTACTTGACCCTCCAATATAAAATTTGGGAAACTGTTCCTATATCTTTTAAAACTGACCTCAAAAAGAATTCTCCCTTGTGGATGGCAAATTTGCACGTTAGAAACTACTGTTTCTTTTTCCCTCACCTTTTGCTCTAACAAATGAAGGCAGATTAGTAATAAAGTCCTATATATAGGCGGGAGCTTGAAGGGCTGGTAAGAGAGTGCAGCTGTGAAGAGCATCATTTTCATCTTTCACGCGCTTGCTTGTTGTGTAAGTGCAGCAAACTGCACTGTACGTGGGAGAACACCATGCGTGGTAATCCTGGAGTAAGAAAAGGTGCATGGACTGAAGAAGAAGACATGCTTTTAAGAAAGTGCATAGAGAAATATGGCGAAGGAAAGTGGCACCAAGTTCCTGTTAGAGCAGGTAAGTGTATTTCAAGTTGACACACACCCAATCACTCACGCACGCACGCAAGCACATGCATAATGACAGAGACAAAGTTAATAGTGTTGAAAAGGTTTCATATTCGAGGGTTTTTGTTTTGGCAGGGTTGAATAGGTGCCGGAAAAGTTGTAGACTAAGGTGGCTCAACTATCTCAGGCCAGATATAAAGAGAGGGAACTTCGCTCTTGATGAGATTGATCTTATCATCCGGCTTCATAAGTTGTTAGGCAACAGGCAAGTTCAAAGTTACTTTGATATGAATTCCTACTTTTTGCCCAAAGTGAATAATAACACATGGATGGATTTTTATATCAAATTGGAAAATCGCATGGGAAGGGTCCACAGGTCAGAAACAGGCTCTCGATCACTTTTTCGCAACTTTTGTATCAATCCCTATTCCAATTGTTTTAATAATCTCAATCTCATTCCCTATTTTTCATCACATGTAATTGTATTCATAAGGTAGACGTATATACTATTGACGTACGTTCTACCTTTGTATGACTATTAATTTTTAGTTAAAATTTAGACTAATTAGGGAGTTTTGTTTTATTTTGTATAGATATATGGTAGAGATTGAACTGTAATTTAAGTAAAAGTTACAATACGTAATAGTCTTGTTTTCCTATTCATAACATATTATAATAGTATTGCAAATGATATAGTACATCATAATGGTGCTACAAATGAAATTACACGTGTATACACACAATAAAATAAAAATTGATACACTTAGTAAGTGAGATAAAAGCATCCAAAGTCGCTAGAGCAAACACGTGATTAACTTTGTGCTCGTTTTTGTAATAGTATATTGGATTAAGAAAACTTCCGCTACTTCTTTCCAGTTATCATTTGCAATTATTGTACTTTAAATAAATTATAGCAGTAATCGTGGCACTTAAGTTCCATTTCTAAGAAATGCTATTATTAAAGAAAAGCTTTTCTTGATTCAAGCATTTCTTTATCAACTAATGACCATTGTTTCCATTTTATCCGTACTGCCATAGACGTCGCTAGAGCCCGCGAGGGGCCCAACCCAAATAGAAATTTTAAAACTTCTTTTAATCCACCAAATTTAATTTTAGTTGTAATTTAGAAACAAAAAAAGTAAGTATAAATATTCATTAGCTCAATCATTATTCTAAACGTTTGACTTTTCTTGATTGGAGAAGGAATTTAAATTGATAATTTAGTACTGCTTCGTCAAAGAAATAACTCATAAAAAAATGCATTTGAAAGGTGCATGATCACATAGATATGTGTGTGTGTGTGTGTGTGTGTGTGTGTGTGTGTGTGCGTGAAATAGGTGTCCATGTTATTGCTCAAATCCAAAATTCTTGGTCCATCACTGCTTACTGCATCCTGACTTTTCTCATCATAGTTATGGTTATTTCTGCAGATGGTCGCTAATTGCTGGTAGACTTCCTGGAAGAACTGCGAATGACGTGAAGAATTACTGGAATACCCATTTACAAAAGAAGATAACAACTAGTAGAAAATCAGAAGAGGGTAAGGCAAGTAACGAAAGCAACACAACAACATTAGCCAGAGCAAGCAACTTAGTAAAGCCGCGACCTTGGACCTTTCGCAAAAATGCATCTTGGTTGCTGGAAAAAACAACTAACGAAGAAACCTACTGCTCGAACAAAAGATGAAACTATTAAGAATTTATCTCCAACTTCACAACCAACAGAGAAAGATAACATGCCGTGGTTGGACAATTTGTTTCTTGACGAAGAAGGCGGAGAAGGAACCACATGGTCTTTGGATGTTGGTGGCTCGGGGCATGATCACATAAGTAGCCTATCGTCCGGTCAATTATCCCAACTGGGAGTAGAAGAGGGTGGCAATTGGACGCATGAAGATCGAGATAGCTCCGATTACTTCTCTATTAACGCAGACCTATGGGACCTAATTTCTGATCAGCAAGTCATGTAATAGTCAATTCATAGCTTCTGAATAGTACTATTTCGTCATTAATTAGGGTGTCATTGTTGTCGTGGGTGTCTTGTACCGTTCCTTTTGATGCGTCAGCAGTCTTGAATAATATTGAAAGCGCACTTGAAAAACAAGATTTAGACAATTTAGTGCGCCAAAGATTCATATTTCTATTACTCAAAAAAAAAAAAGGACAAGGATACCAAGGTGACGGGATTTTTTGTGTCTAATTTCTTTAGACAAAATGACTGGTCGTATTCTCCTCGATTCAAGATCTGTTGCATGGAAATCTTGACCTCTAATTTTGCCAAGAGACCACTAACAATTACTCCAAATGTAGAGTGTGTTTTTTCAATCAAAACTAAAGACAAGGGAGTCAAGGATGTAATAGATTAGCACTCTTAAAAACAAGGGACCACTAGGCGAATTTTTTTTTTTTTTTTTAAATTCTCCTCGATTCAAAATCTGTTGCATGGAAATCTTGACTTCTAATTTTGCCAAGGGACCACTAAGAATTACTCCAAATGTAGAGTGTGTTTTTTCAATCAAAACTAAAGACAAGGGAGTCAAGGATGTAATAAATTAGCACTCTTAAAAACAAGGGACCACTAGGCGATTTTTTTTTTTTTTAAATTCTCCTCGATTCAAAATCTGTTGCATGGAAATCTTGACTTCTAATTTTGCCAAGGGACCACTAAGAATTACTCCAAACGTAGAGTGTGTTTTTTCAATCAAAACTAAAAGACAAGGGAGTCAAGGATGTAATAAATTAGCACTCTTAAAAGCAAGGGACCACTAGGCGAATTTTTTTTTTTTTTTAAATTCTCCTCGATTCAAAATCTGTTGCATGGAAATCTTGACTTCTAATTTTGCCAAGGGACCACTAAGAATTACTCCAAATGTAGAGTGTGTTTTTTCAATCAAAACTAAAAGACAAGGGAGCCAAGGATGTAATAAATTAGCACTCGTAAAAACAAGGGACCACTAGGCGAATTTTTTTTTTTAAAGCACTCTTAATATATAGTCACTTCCAAGTATTCTTTTCAAGTACCATATTACTACTTGTAGGAAATTAATTAAACCAAGCATTAATTTATTTTGTTTTATTAGTGACATGTGTTCTATTGCTATTGGTTGTCTTTAGTAGGTTGCATGCTATCATTTAGTTTTAGTTGTATGGGATTATGGCTCTATTAGTGATAGTAGTAGTTTGACGTTCGGTTTCGTTAGTTTTTGAAAAGCCACGTAGGGCTTATATTAGTTCGTGGATGGCAGTTTTCTTTTGTGCGCTGTATTCTTTAGATATTGTAGTAGCCTCTCTTGCGTTTTCTAAGAAGAAGATTTCCTCCATTTTTCCTGGTGTTTTTTTGTCTGAATTTCTGTGAGTTTTATTCATCTATTTGATTTAGGTGCATCATTACATGTAAGTATTTATAGTTTTTCTTGGCCGAAATTCTAGATAGATAGACAAGAAATCTCCAGCTCCGAGAAGTGAAACAATGATGCTGAAAGTTTAGGATGCGCTTGTTTCATGGACTTGGTACAATTCTAACTGGGTGTCGGATGGCTGGAAAAAGAAACTTAATGATTAAATTCAAGAGAAATTTTGATTCAACTATTTGGATTGGAAAGTTTTGAGGGTTATGGTTGTTCATAGAGTTGTGCATTTTGTTTCAAAATGATGTGCTCCCCACATTTTTTGTTTAAAACTCATTTTCTTGAAACTGATTTATATTGTACGAATTTAACCTTGCACAGTTTTCTTTTCTTTTCTTTTCTTTTTATATGTGTCCCTCCTAACTGTCCTCAAATGAAAAAAAAAAAAAGATGAAAATTTGAGATTTTCACTAGATAAGAGAAATTTCTTAACAGAATTTTAGATTTTTGCACCTCTTACTTATACGTTTACTTTAATTACAGCCAAAGCTTCTCCTTTGACAAAAGTCTTTATGAAAATCAGGTTGAAAAACAAAATAACTGACAGAATGAGTGGAAGAAGTTACTGAAAGTAAAGCCTCTTAAGGGCAACATGGGAGTACAAACTTGTGGTTGGCCAATGGAAATAGAATATACATTCCTTCCTTCAATTCCTATTTCCGCAAACCAAACAAATCCTCCAAATTAGAACTTGCTAGGCCTGCTATTAACAGTATTTTCCACTTAAATTTGGAAAATCCTATCGTAAATAATTATTATTATATGTCGGTGTTGCACTGGAGGTGACAAAACCAACACTACTACTCTGGGGGTCAGAGTACGGGCCTTTATGGCCTACCAGATAACCAGAAAATGAAGGCCCAAGGAAGAATTGGGCTACAACCCAAGAAAAAGTTCAATACTATTGACACCGAATATAGACTACCCAAAAATACATTGCTCCGCCGACTGTATGTAAGCTGTGAGAATCTTCTTCCTCCTCCCAGTTCTTTCTTCGTCTTGGTGCGAGATGCGAAATTCTTTTTCTTCAGTTGAGATCTTCAGTGTCAGTTTTTTTAGTACTACTCTAATGCCATTCACCAAGAACTGTCACTTTGCATTTACACTATGATAATTATCTGAATTATCTCAAGTGTGATAAGTATGAATGCAAAATGATAGTACCTATTGAATGACACTTAAATGGTACTGAAAAAACTGACATTGAGAATCTCAACTGTTTCTTCTCGGGCCGCCGCCAGTACATATAAGTAATTAATGATATCACATGTTACGTCAAAAGGGTGTCCCAATTTAGTTTTTTCAATTTTGGTTTCACACATTTGCTTCTTTAAAATTAAAACTAAAGTGTCAATTTAGGAATTAAGACAATTGATAAAAATAGCTCTTAATTTTACTTAGGTGTATTTGCTAAAACGTATTGTAAACAATTTATCACTATATTATTTTGTTATTTAATATTTAACCTAAATGACTTAATCTCACCTATTTATTTTTGTCTTTTTAAATTTAAATCGTAACTTATGAGAAATAACACTTGTGTGGTCTTTGAGACCGGATGCAGCCCACGTCATAGAGCCGCATTGGCAAAATCGACCGAAATTATGGTACTACAATGTACTTAGATTGGATTGGAATGGGAAATATTTAGGTGGACCAGGTCCACGGGTAGGGCCGTGGACCCTGTGGTCCACCTAAAGTCACATCCACAAAAGGTGGGCCTTTCTGTGGGTCCTTTATGGACCCCACATAGGTTTCATAGTACTTTTGATGGATGTGGCTTTAGGTGAATTACAAAGTTCACGATCCCATCTGTAAATCCGATTCATTTAAATATTTTCCGATTGGAATGGAAGGGGATACACCATGGTACAAAAATTGACCGTCATATTCGTTCGCTCATTCCCGATCCTACTTGGGATTTGATCGATGGGTGGGCATAAGGCTATTATAAATTCGAAATTGTCCACCATTGCATTAATCCGACCACACCAACCGTCACCCTCTACTGCACATCCCAGCTCAGAGATTTCCCGCCTTCAAATTTCAACCCCCCTTCTTTTCCCTAACCTTCTTAATCGCAACAAAAACTCATCCTTCCAATACAAACTTACAGATACCAATCAATCTTTGATAGCAGTAGCATTAATAATATTATTACGCCCATAAATTTCAGTCACGGCTTTTCTTGAACAACAAATCCCAACAAAAATTCATCATCCAAAGCAAAAGCAGCAGCAGCAAATTAATAATAACAAATCAACGGTGGAGAAAGACAAGCACCATATCCCGTCCCCTCACGGTGGAAGGGGTGCCTTACCATCTGCAGGCGGTTGCCCATCTGATCTTCTCTTTCTAGCTGGCGGCGGTAATATTCCCTCCTTAATCCAACCAACCAAAGACAACCCTGTTTTTCCATAGTTTTGAAGTATTCTTTCTTGTATTTTGCTGATTGATTAATACGCGCACAAGTACATAGTACAACAACAATAACCACATGTTGACTATAAAGAAGGTTCCAACGTTGGTTTCCAATTACCAAGAGGATAATAGTATCAATACTATTGGAATTAATGCTCAAGAAGGCTCCTCACAAACCGAAGCTAGGGGTTGTGGTCGTAATTGTCTCGGCCAGTGCTGCTTACCGGGTATGCTATGCTATCACTTTCTTTCTGCATTTATTTTGAATAATAATAATGGCGATTCGCTTGTAAATTTTTGCACGTTTTGTTCAATTATAAATGTGTTTGGTGAATTTGATGCATTCTTCATGGCAAGGTGAGAGATGATAGTGCTTTTTTGATTAAAACTCTGTTTTATTATTTTATGACACATTAGGGGTTTGAAAGTAAAGCTTGTTTTGGGATTTGCTTTCGCTGTTTTCTTGTTTTGCCCTGGCATGAATCGTGGTTACTCTGCAAAGTGGATATCACATGGAAACGTTGATTATTTGTTTTTTATGTATTTTGCTTTGGAAGTTAACGATTGTATACCTGTAGAATTGCATAGGATTTTCAATGACAAGGTAGAGAGGCTGTACCTTGGGCAATAATTTGGAAATCTCTTGCCTTTCTTAGGAATTAAAAAGCGTAAAGGGGAAAATTAAGATGTTTGCACATAAAGAAAAAATAATGTTTGCTTTGAAACAAAGAAAAAGAATTTAATGGAAGATATTGTAAGTTGCAAGAGTCTATGTTTTCATGGTGATTTATTGGTTGTTTTCAGTTTCCAAGCTACCTTTATATGCGTTCCAGAAAGATGACAATGAATCAGAGAACAATGCTGGCTTTTCTTCTGATGCGATATCACCAATCTCCTTCTTGAACAACCTGTTGCTTGGGAATTGGGAAGATCGAATGAGAAGAGGCCTCTTTCGTTATGATGTGACCTCATGTGAGACAAAGGTTATTCCAGGTAGATATGGTTTTGTAGCCCAGCTGAATGAGGGGCGCCACCTGAAGAAACGACCTACAGAATTTTGTATTGACCAGGTTCTTCAGCCCTTTGACAAGAACAAATTCAACTTTACCAAGTTGGGGCAGGAAGAAGTGCTATTCAGGTTTGAATCAAGTAATGATGAAAGGTCACATTACTTTTCCAGCTTCCCTGTTGATGATTGTTCAACTTCACCAAACGTAGTTGCTATCAACGTAAGCAATTTGAGCCTCTTTCATATGCATTAGTTATGTTATAATGAGATATATTAGTGCTAAATATATATGTATTTTTCTTTCAGGTGAGTCCAATCGAATATGGGCATGTGCTTCTTATACCTCGTGTCCTTGATTGCTTGCCTCAAAGGATTGACCATGAGAGCTTTTTGCTTGCTCTTTATTTTATTAAAGAAGCAGCAGATCCTTTTTTAAGAGTAGGTTACAACAGTTTGGGTGCCTTTGCCACCATCAATCACCTCCACTTCCAGGTAAATGTTTGAAAACATCTTAATTGAAGGTGACGTAATAGATAGCTACAATGATGCTTTTCAGGCTAACTGATTCCATTAATGGATCATTGGCAGGCGTATTACTTGTCACTGACTTTTCCAATTGAAAAAGCCCCAACTCGCAAAATAATGACCAGGAAGGGACTGCATGGTGCTGAATTGGTGGTCTCTGAACTATTGGATTATCCTGTTCGAGGTTTTGTGTTTGAGGGTGGACATACACCACGTAATTTATCTGATGCTGTTGCAAGTTCGTGCATGTGTCTCCAACAGAATAACATTCCTTTTAACGTTCTGATTGCTGATTGTGGCAAGAAAATCTTTTTGCTTCCTCAGGTAGATTTTTCAACTCTTAAGTTATTCAGGTTACACTTTAAATCATTCTACTGGTTTAATGTTTTTAGCATTTATCATGGATGGGTCTGGAGTATCCATGGCTCTCTTATTATTCACTATGTGCTATTTTCTATGTCACTACTGTCTCTTAATAGATGCAGATCTAGTTTCTGAACAAGTTAGGGTGTCTGTCTGTTGGACTAAGGTCAATATGAAGCTTGTTTAAGCACGAACTTTATTTATGTTTAAGAAAATTAAGTCTACTGCTATAGCAAATTATCTGCAAACTTTTATTTTTCAGATTTCTACATTAGTTGATTTGTTTTAAAAGAAGAATATTTAGAAAAAGTGAATGACGGGTAGCTTCTAGGGACAACATTGACCAATCCGGTGGAGTCAAGAGCAGTTAAATAAGTGACTATCTGTTATCTTCACTAGTTTAGCACAAAGGGGGAAAAAAAATCTATGCCCACAAAAAAGGTTCTTGGAGAAGAATCTGAGGTGATAATTGACAGTGATTAGTTTGTTGGGATATGAATTTTGTCACTTCCAGTATAGTTTCATGATCCCCTCTCCCTCTCTCTCCCCCCCCCCCCCCCCTCTCTCTCTCTCTCAATTGACTTTTTGTTTGGTTTTGATTGGGGGGTTGTCTCCATTTGCCTAAGTTCTAGTTGAGTTGTGAAATACTGTTACAACTTTCAACTCAATTTTCAAGGCAACTTTTTTGCATTCATGATTAATTTTGGGTATGGAGACTCAAAATAGTGAATGTGGCTAGTCCCTAGCTTGTTACAAGATGTAAATGAATTATGGGAAGTGATTTGTATGCCGTTTGCCAAGAGTTGTTATGTTGATAAAATTTGTATACTTTCTGCCGGAGGGCTAATTGATCTATTTCTCTGGGTAAATATGGACAGTGTTATGCAGAGAAACAAGCACTTCAAAAAGTAAGCTTGAAGCTGCTGGAAACTGAAGTTAACCCTGCTGTCTGGGAGATTAGTGGACACATTGTACTTAAGAGGAGAAAAGATTATGATGATGCCTCAGAGGAATATGCATGGAAGCTTCTTTCAGAAGTGTCGTTGTCAGGAGAAAGGTTTGAAAAGGTGAAGGCATATGTTTCCGAAGTTGCTGAATTGAAGGTGGAAGTGGATAATTGCAACATAAACCAGAAAGAAGGTGTCTGCTACTCCCAAGCACCCCAAGTTGCCTCACCTCTGCATCAAGATTGTCTGATGATCCAGTGAAGAATCAGAATACTCTGTTCCAAGCAATATTAGATGTCCCCATTGTTTTTCTCGTTATTCCGGCCCTTATAGGAAGTAGTAGTATGAGATTCAGCAGGTCATTTGTGAAGAATAGTTGCATGTAATCTTTGCAGAAACTTCGTTCATTCGGAGTATGGAACTCATTTGTCCTGTATTCATTTTTGATACATCTGCTCTATAGCTTGATGTGTTTGATGCTACTTCACATATTAAGACTTTCTCACTTGTTAAAATGGCTCCCATAAAATGACTTGGGGCCACCAGAGCTCATAACCGAAATGCAGATCTCACAGACCATTATTGAAACAAAGCAATTAAAAGAAGAATTTTGCCAACAATTATCCAGTGGCATAAAACCAAGACAGAAAGCAATTAAAAGGAGAATTTTGCCACCAATTACTCGTCAAAAAAAAAAAAAAAAACACAGGTAGCAACATGAACTCTCGGGCAAGGAAACATATGGTCCGGCACTCCAGGCCACTTGGCCACTTGGTGACTCTGAAGGTGATAGACTCGAAATAAAGCAGACGCGCAATTGAGTCACCCACTTCTCCTCCCAACATTTCTACATATTTTTATGGTTCAACCGACGTGGCCTTCCGCCTTTAATGATACTGGTTTTCAAGTTTTGTTGAACTATGCGGCTGATGTTCCAACTTTTCACTTGTGTAAAATCTAATCACACTATACTCCAATGATTTGGTAAAAGTCTTGTTAATTTTGTCGGTTGAAATTAGGTTCGCACTGTAGCTATGCTCTTCTTATGAATTGGATCATGACTGAGATATCCAATTTGCAAATGGAAAACGATTTAAATGACATTAGTTGCTGTCTGGGAAGATTGGTGCCCATTAAACTAAAAATAACCGGCATCACATATTGACCTCTTTTTTCCCCTTGATGATGCGTTGTTTCCATCTCGTCGTTGGTAATATTATTCTAGAATATAAAGACTTCTAGATTCCTAGAAAGATGACAGAAACTAGAGGAATCTCCATCCAAGATCAGAAATGAACACAATTTCCAGGTTGCAAAGTCTCAGCAACGACCACAATGAATCAGAAGGCTATGGGGAAATTATTTGGTCGCGATTGTAATTATTGGAGTACTGAGCCCGTGCCAACCGGGCTGCGGTCTCTCTCTGTTTTATTACTCTGTCCTCCCTTAGAATTTGAGAAGAAATCTAGAAGGTGCCTTAAGAATTTGAGGGATCTAGAAGGTGCAGAAAAAATATTTTAGGCAGATTACGTTGATCAAATCAGTATCAACTTCCATATACACGACATAAAAACTTAAGCAGTACTCCATTTGTGATGAAAAGCCTGTCCACCATCCCAGTCCCTATATTGGAAGCAAGGCATCCACCATCACATGAATGAATTGTAAGGTGCAATTTGAGGCTCGAATTAGATTTAGTTTGAAATGGACGGATGGAATTGATTACACAGAAATGCTCTAAACAAAATAAACCGACAAAATTGATCTTATATCTATCACCACAAGAAAAGTAGACCTTTCGTTTTCTAAGGATGAAGAAAACTTCTTACCCTAAAACAATAAAATACATATTCTGGTCAGTATTCAGTATTTACACAAGACCACCTCAACTTAAGCAAGGTTTGTACAACCCCACACGCAAAGACAAACCATTAAAAAGAACGAACATGGAGAATTCTTCAAAAATCAATAACGTAGATTATCACACGATTCATAGGAAGGCTAGCGCAAAGGAGTCATCACCCCGCAACCTTAAAGTTCAACCCGTGATCGAATTGAAAAGGGCTAAATCACTACCTCCAGAACTTTGTTACAGGTAGATGCTGCTTCCAGACCATGTTAACCCCCCTTTGAAAACCCATATTTACTTGAAACCTCAAAAAATACACAAACCCATTTAAATGTGAGATCATAACAAGAAGGATTTTTATCTTTCCACCAACAATACAATGAAAATTACTGCTAAGTATTAGATGACAGAATAATTTTACATTTACCCATAATTACGAACTGAATCACTAAAAAATCTTTGCAGAAATGAATATAATTAGCAACTCAATTCACAAGTGGAAGCATTTTTTAAGTAATTTTGGGAGCAATTCAATTCAAGAAAAGCGCGTTAGAAGATTACTCCAGTCACACACAATCCGTGTGGAGCATGGCAATTTGACTGGATGAACCACATCTCTCGCTTTCTTGTACAACACACACACACACACACACTGACTTTTCATGATCTCCACTCACTCAACTCCCTCACTCACGCAAAACACATTCACTACTGAAAGCGCAATTCATCACACGCCACTCATAAATATTTGCATTATTATCAATTGATAATTATCCACTCGACAATGACACAGCCAATTCTTTGTAACATAATTTTCAGCAACAATGATAAATTCTCCGTAGAAAGAATTAGCATTTTTCTTTAAAATTTTATCAATTTTTTTATAAAGTTTTCCACCGCCTTTTTTTTTTTTTTTTTTGGCTGCTTCTGCATCCAAACCCTACTCTACCCTGCTACATAACTTAATACTGCTGCTGTGGTAGTTAGCAGCAATTAACAGCTCTACTTGAAGATGGGAAAATTTTTTTTTTAAAGTAAGTAAGATTAAGAACCTAACTAATCAGCAGTTAATGACGTTCCTACTATTTTAATCAGTTAACGGCGCCTCTCAGCTGCCGCTTCCCATCATCTTCTTGAACTCCTCAAAGTTAACGTGGCCGTCACCGTCAACATCGACGGATTTAATCATCTTACGGCAATCCTTAAGCGAGCACTTCTCGCCTAGGCTTTTGAGCACCGAATGCAACTCATTCGCCGAAATCTTCCCGTTCTTGTCCTTGTCGTACAACTCGAACGCTTCCCGAAGCTCCTTAGTACTGCCGTTACCGGCCGCCTGGTTTGAGCCGGGGAAGAAGAAAGCCTCGAACTCCTTCAAGTCGATGATACCGTCGCCGTCGGTGTCGATCTCCTCCATCAAACGTTTCGCTTCGTCCGGCGATGTCTTCCAGCCTAGCGCGTTCAGAATCATGCCTAGATCGGATAAGGAGATTTTGCCGTCGCCATTGGCGTCGAACTTGTTGAACACCTCCTTCACTTGGTCCATCTGATTGCTCAATTTTTTCGGTACTTCTGCCATTGTAGAAAATCAATCACAGAGAGCAAACTGATTTTTTTTTAAATTTTTGTAGGTTTGAGTATATATAGAACCCCCCTCCCCCCCCGCGCCCCTCCCCCCCGCGCGGGGCCCGGGAGAGTTCACGCGGGAAAGGAGAGGACGCGTAGAGTGAGCTATACATGTCTAGAAATCACGCGCATCCAGGGGATTGAGTAAGAATAGGAGCAACCGCCAGCTTTATCTTTTTTTTCTTTTTCTTTTTTCGTCTTTTGTAAGGCTTTGACGTGGCAGCTTAAGATTGGAGAAAAAAAAATAGTTGATTATGACTTGAAATATAAGTGTGCGAGAACAAATACTTAAGAATTCGGGAGTTCGAATCTTATACATTATTCTCCCTCTTCAAATGTAATAATATGGAGTGATAAAAAAAAAATTGCGCGTCTACCTAAAGTTTAAACCAACCTAATTGATCTGAAATTATGTTGATATTTGACTTAATTATTCTCTTGGAGTAAGCCGATCTGAAATTATGTTGATCTTTGACTTAATTATTCTCTAAAACTAAGCTTTTGAATATCTAGAAATTAAGACTTTTTTAACTGTAGCTGGATTTGAAATGTGAGACGAACTCGAAATCTTGTTTAAGTTTAATGAAATTACTTTACAAATTAAGAATCGAAACAAATTAAAGGAAGGAAACGTGGATCTAGTTTCCGTAGGGGGAACAAACAATTGATTCTATGGGCTTTTGTTTTTCAAAAGCCTTTCTTTAGCCAGGTGGAAAGAACAATAATGTGGCGGTTGATGAGTGTTACTGGTACCTGTCGTGGCGTGGAGACAGTTAAGCTATAAAAAGTCGGTCTAAAATGAAAATTAAAAAAAAAAAGAAAAAGTGGGGATCTTAATCTCATACATGTGACGCCTTCTTTGTGTTGTGGGATGATGTTCACATGGGTGCAAATCATTAGTAAGGAGAAGACAAACTCCCGACTTCGCATTATTGGGAGTTTAAGTTGTCACATTACCATAAAGTTTGAGAACATTCTAAGGGTTAATAACACCTTGCCTCCCTGAACTTAGGGAGTAGTCACACTTTACCCCGTGAACTTTAAATATATACACTTTATCCCCCAAGACTAGTCAAAGTTAGGAATTCAAAAAAAAAGTGAGTGTTATGACATTATTGCCCTTTTATTAATGAATATATTTATAATTTATCATCATTTCTTTTCATTTTTAAAAGATTTATATATTCGCTATTGTATTGATTATATAAAAACATCAAACTAAAAATTTAAAGAAGTTAATATTTAGTTTATATCTTTGAAATTTTCCTCTTAGATTAATATGTACTTCTATATATGTTTTGTTTAATTTATTATACTTTAAGTCAAACAAAACCGATAAATAACACGACACTAAAATAAATTTAATTGTCAAATTTTGTATAAAAATGGTAATACCAAACTCATTTATTTGAACTAAATTTTTATCATTTTAAATTATTTAAACTTTTGGACTAATATCATAGTCATTTTTATATTTATCAAATTAGTCCAATATGAAATTTTTAATCAAAGAATATTTTGGGAAAAAAGAAGAGTTAGCCCATTATACAGTACTAGGGCAAACAAGAATAAATAAGTCAAACAAAAAAATATAATATTTAGTCCAAAACAATAAATGATTAGAAATTCTTTAATTAAGAATTTCATATTGGAATAATTTGATAAATATAAAAATACAATGATATTAGTCTAAAAGTTTAAAAAAATTAAAATGATAAAAAATTACTTTAAATAAATGAGTTTGGTATTACCATTTTTATACAAAATTTAACAATTAAATTTATTTTAGTGTCGTGTTATTTATCGGTTTTGTTTGACTTAAAGTATAATAAATTAAACAAAACATATATAGAAGTACATATTAATCTAAGAGGAAAATTTCAAAGATATAAACTAAATATTAACTTTCTTTAAATTTTTAGTTTGATATTTTTATATAATTAATACAATAGAGAAGATATAAATCTTTTAAAAATGAAAAGAAATGATATTAAGTTATAAATATATTTATTAATAAAAGAGCAATAATGTCATAACACTCACTTTTTTTTTGAATTCCTAACTTTGACTAGTCTTGGGGGCAAAGTGTATATATTTGAAGTTCAGGGGGGTAAAGTGTGACTACCCCTAAGTTCAGAGGGGCAAAGTGTTATTAACCCATATTCTAATTTAAGCCCTCTTTAGATCTTCATTATCACTGGATTTATCAGACATTAATTCTTTTAAATTGAGATCTTCCATGCTTTAAAGGTGATTCGTACGACTTCAACCTCAAATATACCACCATAGCATTCCACTGACCCATTATTCTTGCCTCTTATAACATTTTCCTGTACGAGGTGCACTTCTAGTGCAATATTAATTTTTTTTTTTTCACTACCACCATATCATTCCACTGAGCCAATATTCTTATCTCCCACAGCGTTTTCATGTACCCGGTGCACTTTTAGTGCAATATTTTTTTTTTTCAATCATCAATAGTATTATATCATATTTCTAACTTATTTTATGAAAAGATCCCAACTAGATTTGGAAGAACTCATGAGGACCAATCAACATAAGACCAAACGAGTGCATTATACATCCATTTGAATTTTTTACAGGAAGTAAGGATCAAACTCCTAACCTCTTGTGCCAATTAGCCTTTAAAGGCTTAGTAATAGCTAATCCAACTGAGTTGGGTTTATTCCATTTTTAGTATGATAGTTTAATGAGTATATCTAGATAAATTTTACACTGCTTGTGATACAGTAAGGTCTTTTGCATTTATATGATTTCAGCGGGTTGCCCGATCAATTAAACTCCAGAAAATACAAGAACAACAAAACAATTATAACAAAAGTTGAAGCTTTTCTCCTTGTTTTCTTTGGTTTTTTTTTTTTTTTTTTGGCTGTATTTTGGGCTTAAACCTTGGATCTAAAAGTTGAATTGGGTTGGACTTGGGCCTAGATTGATCCAGTTTGAAGTCAATGCACCTGTATTCGCCTTCTAAGCTATGGAATTTCCCTAAGTACAACAATTTCTTGACCAAAAATAGGGGGCAAAAAAAAAAAAAGAAAAGAACACTTTTAAGTTTAAGTGGCGGCTGAACTGAACTTGAAACTCAAGTAACTACTGCGATCTTAAACAATAACTGACTTTGAGTCCAGAAGGTGTATAACTGTATTTCTGGCTCAGAGGAAACCAGAATTGATGCCCATATTATTCAAATTACAAATTCTTAAGGAAATTAATTAGTTGTTCAGACAATATGCTGCAACAATTATAACTCCCCATTTCTTCACTTTCGTTGGTATATTCACATGATGTTCTAAAATTTAAGGGGGCGTTTGGTTCAAATTTCTCAATCACTATCACCATGGGTATCATTAACCCTATTATGAGTATGGGTTTTGATGATTCCCCCCAACATGTTTGGTTTAATAATGGAATGGGTATCATTATAAAAATACTTGTTTGGTTTACTGTAATGACTTTCAAGTAAATTTAAAAAATTTTAAATCTTTATTTATGATATACATATTTTTTCGATTTCTTTTTTTATATCTTTTTAAAGAAAATTGCGAAAAAGATTTCTTCAATTTTAAATATAACCATAATCTAATTTGAGTTTTATGCAAATGATAACCTTAAAAAAATCATTTTTATTGTATTAATAGAGAGTATTATATATCTTTGATTTTTAGTTCAATTTTTTATTAAAAAAATTTATTAAAAGAATTTTTATAAAAATTTTATAAAGTATTAATAAAAAATATTCAAAATCAAAAGACAAAATAGAGAGAGAGAGAGAGAGAGAGAGAGAGAGAGAGAGAGAGAGAGAGAGTATATTAGGGGTGTGTGTAACTTAAAATATATGTATTTTTTAAGTGGGTGTATTTTTACCTTTAATCATAAGGGGTAATGGGTTTGATAGAATAGTATTTTGGGGGAATCATTAACACCCCAATTAATCACTATCATTCCCATTGAATGATAGTGATAGTTGTTTAACAAACATCAACAATAGGTATCATTACTTATGATACCCATTCCCCTCCTTGATTCCCCTAAACCAAACACCCCCTAAGTAGTGTTTGTTGTAAAAAATAAATAAATAAACCCACACACTGCGTGTGCGAATTTTTTATTTCAAGCTAAGCCTAAGAAAGTTGGAATGGAAAAAATTAAAAAAAAAAAGAATTACAGAACGTATATGAGCCTAAGTTTCAACCCCCTGGCGAAACCCTGTGGCCAATGAACGCCCATAATGCCTTCTCCCTGTTAAGGCGTACGATTCGAATGGCAATTAGGAAATTTTGAGAGAAAAAATGGAGGGGTTACATCAGCGGCAAAGTCAAGAATTTGTTTCAGGAAATGTTTGGTTCAAAGCTAAGTTATGAAGACAATATTTTAGGAGACATATTTAATTTTTTTTGTTAATTTTTGAGGGACGAAATATAATATTAAAAAAATTTTTGCTTAAAAAATTTTTTTGTACAAATTGAAGGATAGAGCTGTTATTCGAACCGAGCTGTTCACGAACACAGCTCGGTTCGGCTCGTGAAAGCTCTATTTCGGCTCGTTCGTTTAGCTAAACGAGCCGAGCTCAAACAAGAAATTGAAGCTTGTTTATTAAACGAGCGAACACGAGCCTTGTTCGCGAACGCTCGTTTGTGTTCGCGAACAAGGGCCAATAATATCTTTTCACTTCTATTCTTTATACCTTAATTTATTAAACGAGCTCGTTTGTGTTCGCGAACACTCTGTTCACTTCTTGTGTTAAACTAGCCGAGCTTATACGAGCTCGGTTTGTTGGTGTTAAACGAACCGAGCTTATTCGAGCTCGGCTCTTTAGTGTTAATCGAGCCAAGCTCGAACTTTCTATTTTTTTAACGAGCCGAGCTCGAACAGAAAATTTAGCTCGTTTAATAAACGAGCCGAGCCGAGCCTGTTCGTTTATTAAACGAGCTCGAGTTCAAACACCAAATACTCGGCTCGGCTCGACTCGAATAACACCTCTATTGAAGGGGAAGCAATCTCCCCCTGGCCCTTCCCTCCGCCCCTAGGTTAGGTTAGATCGACATAATCCTAATTGTGTGGAACAAAAAGTTTAAAAATTACATCTCAATACAAATTTTACAACTTCACACCCCAACTGTGTAAGGAAAAAACACATTGTACATGCTTTCTTATTATATTATTTTATAAATTAATTGTAAAAAAATAAATTCTCATTGACTTTAATTACTTATCCAACATTTATAGTAATTGTTATTAGTTCTTTTAATTCATATTCACAATATTAAAATAAAAAATATAAAAAAAAAAACTTTATCTCAGTATATTATCACATTGCCATCCAAATTTTTAAAAGATTATAAGAAAAAAAAATTTCATGTAAAATGTTTTCGAAATAATTTCTTAATAAAATGTTTTACATTCTACCAACGAATTACAACAATTTCACATCGATTAATCCAATGCACCAACCTGAATATTCCCTCAGGGACCATCGACTTTAACGCTTACAGTAATTTAATTTGGTGCTTCCAGAATTTGCAAGATCAACTTATTGTCGTTCTTCGCCAGAAGAATATATGGCTCTTTATTCTGCTAATTTATGCTTCAACAACATTTCTTGCAATCCTCAATCTTCTGGGCCTTTACGTTTATCTGCTGCTTCATTTTTTCGGCCATCTACTGTTAAAGCTTCTGCTTTTTCTTCACCATCTCCAGTTACCTTTTCAAGATTTAAGCTTCAAGGTACTACTTTAATTTTCTATTGTAACTTATTTTATCTGCTTAGTCATTATCTAATATTTACTAAAATTATGTTTTAATGCTATTTTATGGAAAGCTGCTTAAGAAAAGACCAAAAAAAAAAAAAAAAAAGGAATGGGAGATTTATTTGTATAATTTGATATGGTATCTAAAATGCATAGGGGTTAAGAAATTTTCACTTTTAATTTAATGGGTTCCATTGTGCAGCTAAAGGATAGTTTATGTTGGGTTGTTCAGTTTAATCAGGATTATCCTCTAATGGCCCTCCTAATTTTGAGCAAAGTTTTGTTCTTTATGGTGAGTCCAATCCAATATAGATGTCGCTTTGTTGGTTTTCTTATTTTTTTGATCCCCTCAGTTCAATTTGTTTTCAGTTAAAGCATTGTTAAATGATAATGAGGCACCTGAAAAGAATGAGTCCTCACTTGTGGTTTGCTTTGGGGAAATGCTAATTGATTTTGTCCCGACTACGAGTGGTATTTCATTAGCTGAAGCACCAGCATTTAAAAAGGCAGCAGGTGGTGCATCTGCAAATGTTGCCGTTGGCATAGCTCGACTTGGTGGTTCGTCAGCTTTCATTGGGAAGGTTTGACATCTTTGTACTCCCTTGTGGCCTGTGTTGACTATCTGATGATCTCAAATTTAGATACATCTTCCAATAACAAGTTTTAGATATATTGTTTTTCCTGCTGAATTGATCTATGTTTTTACCCCCTTCATTTAGGAAAAGCATAAGTTTTTTTAAGTGAAGTAGTGAACAAAACTTCTAAATTGATCTTCAATTTAATTCTGTTTTTAGTGTCATTATAAATCTGCTTTGAGCATCTACATCAAAGTTGAGTTTGCATATCCAATAACCACATGGTGTCTCAGAAAGACAAGTTTCAAGGCAGCAATAACCATAATTGCATTTCTTTGTGTATCTTAGCAAAGCAAATGTTTAGGATCAATTACATATTGTGTTTGACAACTTCAAAGGTATTTTTGACCTATAAATCTTCCAAATCATATACATGTCCTCATGTAGTTTCTGGTATGGTGAATGGTATGTAACGCATGTGCAGGTTGGGGAAGATGAATTTGGATACATGCTTGCTGATATTTTGAAGGAGAGATCCAGGTGCTCGAACTGCTTTGGCTTTCGTAACCGTGAGAAAGGATGGGGAACATGAATTCATATTTTATCGTAATCCTAGTGCTGACATGTTACTTCAAGAGAGTGAGCTTGATCTTGAGTTAATTAGGAAGGTATACCTTGCTATCCTCGTACAAAAGTAGAGGCCAATTTAGTAGCTCATAGAACAAGAAAGGTTTCCAAGAGATTTAATGCTGGTACTTTTAATATCTTAGTTACGAAAGGAACATAAACCTTGGTAATTTGTTGAATTTTGACCTGTGAAACTAGCTGTACATCAATTAAATCATTTATTGAAGCCTAATTTCACAAGTTTGTGTATAATAATCAGTTCAAGAAAATTAAAAAAAAAAAAAGGGAGACTTCTGGTGCCATTTCCTGATAATGACAACACCTCTTAGGTCTTTGCAGTCTCTTAGAGCTTCTGGAAAACTATTAACTACATACTGCTAATATTTTACAGCTATTCTATCTTGAAAGGTAACTTCAGGACATATATAGATTGTTATTTCACATGGCAGACAAAAAATTTTCATTATGGTTCAATAAGCTTGATTACAGAACCATGCAGATCAGCACACCTTGCTACTGCAAAAGCTGCAAAGGACGCTGGGGTCATTTTGTCGTATGATCCAAATTTAAGGCTTCCAATGTGGCCATCATCAGAAAGTGCAAGAGAAGGAATTTGAAGCATATGGGAGACTGCAGATGTAATTAAGGTATGCCTCCTCCCTAATCTTATTGTCTAGCGAGTCTCTCAGTATTTTGTATTGGTGAACGTATTGAAAAGGGCAGTTTGTATTGCAGTGTCAAAATATGAATGTATGTTTTCTCTGATTCTCGGTTGACTGACATTGATCATCAGATAAGTGAGGAGGAGATTTCATTCTTAACACAAGGGGAAGATCCATATGATGATTCTGTTGTTCGTGAACTGTATCATCCCAACCTCAAATTACTCCTAGTCACTGAAGGCTCAGAAGGTTGCAGGTATTACACGAAGGTCAGCTTGTAAATAATCTCCGTCACTCCTTATCCCTCTGTATGTGTGTGTGTGTGTGTGTGTGTGTGTGTGTGTGTGTGTGGGCATGTCTATAATCTCATCTGTGTTTGTGTGCTAGGTTCACCAATAAATTTGAAAAGTTGCTCTGATGAAGTTCACCATACATGTGCTATAATTCTCTTTCACAAGTACATGATGAACAATACTCAAGGAGGGATGGTATGGAATATTTTTTATAGCACAAAGAATTATTTAGATACAGTCTGGTGTATGGTTAACACTCAGATACAATTCTTACTCTTGTAAAAATGGAATAGATCTAAGCCTTTGAGTGCATTATTTGTCATTCTTATTGTATAAATATGTTATCTCTGAAAGTTTAAGATCTTAACTTTATTGGAACTTCTGGATTATAACTCAATGGTTCCACAATTATTCTGAGTTTCAACTGTACACATGTATATCCCAGTACAATAAACCGTCGCACGAACATCACGGTGAAAAGCCACTTTTTCTTCCCCAGTATTATCACTGAGACAATCCATTCACAGTTGTATACAAATTTGAGAATTTATTTTTCCTCCTTTTTCCATTTTTTATTCAACATTTGTTCAACCAGCTAAAAAGGAAAATAAAAATTCCGGTGTGAATATGTTCAGAAATGTCTAATTCCCATGGCAATATTTGCGTACAAGTCATGGTATCGATTGCTGCTACAGAATGGGTGTGTGTCTGACACTTCGAAGAGGTTTGAATTCTACAGGAGTTTAGTGGAAGAGTTAAAGGTCTAAAAGTAGAAGCCGTAGGGCACAACAGGTGCTGGAGATGCCTTTGTGGCTGGAACTTCATCCCAATTAGCGGCTGATGTTTCATTACTTCAGGTATTAATCTTTGGGAACATGGCTTCTTCTTTATATATTTGTAAACATAGTATCATTTTCAGATTTCCAAACACTTCTCTCTACAGAATTCATCCTTCCTGATGAGAAATCTTGAATGATAATTCAATCGGTGTCTAGCGTCATAAGGCGCAAGGGATGGAACTTTCTGCTATTCTCGGCATCTTTCTAAGGTAGGTTTTCAAGTAAACAAAAGCCACAATATTGGCGAACAGTTGGTTAATAAATTCTTACCCAGCTTGTTTATAGCCTCATCCGTACAAAAGGCTAAGCGATAGAAAAAGTAATTTTGTTCTTTATAGGGTGGACATAAATGTTGAGCACCTAGATATCTTCTTTTAAAGTGATTTTGTTGGTTTTCTTTTGAATTCTTATCATTGCAATTTCAATCAAGCATTTCTAGTGAAAGGTGACATTGATTTAGTACAGTTCTGATTCAAATATCTGAAATACTAGTGTTAACTTATCTCTATTTGCTTTGAACAATGATGGCAAAATATCATACTTGTACAGGATGAGGCCCGACTAAGAGATGCTCTCAGATTTGCTAATGCATGTGGTGCCTTGACTGTCACAGAGAGGGATGCAATCCCCGCTTTGCCAAGTAGAGAAGCTGTGCTGGATGCCCTTCTTAAATCAGTAGTGTAGCTAGTCCTTCAAGATAATCTGCGGCTGCTTAAATAGATTCAACATTCTTGTCCGTTTGTAAGGTCTCACCATTTACGTTGAAGCTCATAGCGTGCATAATTTTGAGTGAGCGCATTTATGTTGAGTCTGTCTAAGACTTCACAAGGACAGGATGGACTCTGTCAGTCTTCTAGATATGGAAAAGGAAAATTTGAAAAATAGCTCCAATTTGATAAAAAATTTTGGTACAAAATATTGGTCTATAGTGCTCATGCTACAGTGTTACACCGCTATGGCAGCTTGTGTCAATAAACCTGGCCAATTGTGTTCTTGTACTTGCAACTTTCAGTGTTGATTTTCAATAATGGAACAATACCATCGTTTCTGTCTCTTCTTAATTGAACTTTGAAGGATGACCTATTTTGTATATTTGTTGCAACATTGAGAATGAAAGGATACTGGCTTGATTTCTTTCTGGTAATGCATGGTCTTTGGGATTTGCCCTTATTAGTTAATTTCTTCAAATTTAATCAACTCATTTTCCCTGGCAACAGGAATATCAAATAGTGATGAAACGTACATATTTTTTTTGCCGCGTTCTTGGATAGACAAGTTAAATTAAAACCCTTTCATACTCTTGGGATACCAATTGTTAGAGTTTGAAGTTTAATTTCCAGGCTATATTGTTCTGATGTAAGTAAAAAGTGTTAGAAGTACTGCTGATATAATTTTGTTTATCCATATAATGTCTGCAAATGATTTATCCATATTACTATTATTTTTAGTGTCAACATGGAACAATATCAAAATTATGCCTAACGGTTGTTTTATTTTTTATTTTTTATTTTTTTCAGATCACAGATTTGAGGTAGAAAACTCATTCTCCCCGCCAGTTAAGGAAGCAAGTTCTTTTACCAACGCCAAAACCGTAGAAGCAAAGCTATTTTATTGGTAAAGCCGATTGTGAAGCTTCTGTCGTGAAACTCCGAAATAACGCTATGCACCCCGAATAGGAGGCTACCAAGCCTGACCATATCCTTTCCGAACAATATCGGCTTTATAAATCCCGTCATGCATGTCTATCTGTTAGACCCCGAACTACATTTGTCATTCTGAAATCACCCTCAGCAACCTAAATGGCTGATAATGCACAAGACAAGTCTGACCGTGAGCGAATTTTCAAGCGTTTTGATGCTAATGGTGATGGACAAATTTCCGCATCAGAGCTTGGGGAAGCCTTAAAGGCTCTGGGCTCGGTTACAGGAGATGAAGTTAAGCGCATGATGGCTGAAATTGATACCGATGGTGATGGTTTCATTTCCTATCAGGAGTTCACAAATTTTGCCTGTGCCAACAAGGGCTTAATGAGAGATGTTGCCAAGATTTTCTAGTCCCTTTTTCTCAACCATCACTCAGGCTTGGCAATTGAACAGGTCTCACTTTTTCTTTCCTTCTGTTGATAAGGAGCGCTTGTATTGGTGCATTTTACAGTAGTTATGCTGTAACCTGAATTTTGTATTTATCTCAATATGTATCTACATTTACAATTTATAACTATCGTTTTCCCAATTTTTGAGCAGCAGGCAGCTTGCGTCTCAATTCCATATATTAATTCCAAACCACGTGGTTAGCAATGGTTAGCAACTTAGCATCAAATTTTCCTGCCTTGTTTCATGAAATCTGTTTCTGCCCCATGTGAAAGTTTGTTGGCTGTCTTTCATAGTATACAAATTGGTGGCCAGTTGACCAGATTTTGGCCTTTGTTAATGGTTTTCAATAGTTGTAATATTATATTTACTTCTCATGATAAACATCAACCTGCTTTTGGGCATGCAGCTTGAGTGTAGACGTGTACTAGGAAACTGTAAAGCACAAGATATAGAATTTGCAAAAGGATTGGGCAAACTAATAATCCCAATACACATAAACTCAGCCCTTTTAGGAGTGATCGAGAAAACAAAGTTGTTAAGCAGTTGCTATCTGCTAAGCATGCAAATAATGTTTGGACAATTTATGGCTCAAAATAAAGAAACAGACGTTGCAGTTTCATACGAAAAGGGAAGTCGTTTTCCAATTGAATGAAGAACATTAACAGTTCTAGTTGTTTTATGGTACAGACCAAGCATAAGACACTTTCTGAAAACTAGGTCTTCAGTCTTAACATAAAATTTGCAAACTATGCATGCAATGAAACATCATCTTTCCTTTTGAAAGTAGGGGTACAGGATGCAGTTATACACACGCGTCATAGCTCAACAGGCAGCCCGCCATTTCTATGTACAGTGTTGATATAGCGAATCATTTCTAGCCTAACTAGTCTCTTTAAACAATCATCAAATCAGACGGTATACATGGTATGAAAGTTTCAGACTTGGACTTATTGTTTCACCTGCAGTAGAGATGATCGTCTTCCTCAAACTCTGAAACTCCTAGCATAGCTAAAGCTAAATGACTCCTCATTTCACTCTTTGTCTGCTGCAACTGAGAATAACAGTCACTCACAAAACTGTTAGCTGCCAAACTAGCTTTCTTTCTGTTTAAGTAATTAGGACTTGCTCCTCTTAATACTGCAACAATCTCATCAATGCTCGGTCTGCGGGATTCTTCACTATGTACGCAGGCAATTGCAGCTTGAACCATCTGGGATATCTGATTTGAGTATTTGTCAGTGAACTTGAGTCGTGGATCAAGCAATTTTTCAAGAGACCCTTGTTGCAATAATGGCTTTGCCTGGAACAAGGGCGAATGAGGAAATCTTCAGTTTTCTATTTTCACTTGAATGAATAACAATTAACAGAAAAGAAACCGTAACAATTAAAAATTAAATTCACTTTTTATCTGTCATACAAAATGAAGTGTCTGGAAAAAGCACAAGCATGTTTTTGCCTATTTAGTTAAAAGGTTTACCTTTCTCCTAATCCAGTGTGTTAGTTGATCTGACGCCTAACTATGCATGCCAAGGATACCCAACATACATGCACAAGAAGTCTTGCTAATAAACACTGATCTAATTAAACGAGATTAATTTCCTATATAGTTTTACTTATTTTGAAAGATCATCATGTTTTCAAATTAAATTTATCCTCATTGGCAATCACTGCAGAATTTGACTACTGTTTAAGTTAATTTTTAAAAATCTCTGATGAGGGGAACTACTAAGATGTGACAATGTTCTTTATCAGAAGAATGTACACATCCCTACAAATTCATGGGTTACCGGATGAGGCATTGGAATGAGAATCTAACTTTTACCACTAAGAGTGCTTAAAATATACCATTGACAATGATTGATTGAGTTGGACATTATGGTATAACGTCAGCAATCTAATCAAAGGATGTTGAAACAGTGTGCTAAGTTAAATGTACCTAAGGTTACTAACCAAAGAACAGCAGATTAGGTAGCAAATGAAATGATAACCTACCCATACAACCAAATTTTCTTCTCCGGGCCCTCTTTTTGCCTCGATTGGTTTCCTGCCAGTTAATAGTTCCAAAAGGACTACCCCAAATGCATAAACATCGGTCTTATCAGACACTTTGCCATGCTGAAAATATTCAGGAGCTAAATATCTGTCATTATTCAGTCAATAAAAGAAATAGTACTTCAGTAACAAATTCCTATTTGTCAGCGCTTGTTTAGAAGTTTTCCAATAGAAATCATACCCGAAAGTTCCTTTTACAGTTTTACAGAGGAAGGGTACTGAAGGTGCACGAGTCCATGTAGCTAATCCAAAGTCACACAACTGCATGCATATGATAGTAAATTCCATTAGGTCCAAATGATGCTAACTGGCTAAAAAATTCAAGATGTTAAAAAAAAATTTAGTTGATTGCTTTAAAGAGATTAGGAGAATGAATTTCTTCCATACCTTAGGTGTCTTTCTGGAAGAAAGAAGGATGTTTGAGGGCTTGATATCCCTATGAACAACACATCTTTCTGTCCCATTATGCAGATAACTAATTGCCTCTGCAATACCAACAGCAACCCTACACCTGAAAGACCATGGAAGAGCTGGACGGCCCTTGACTCCCCTCTTCTTCTCTGCAAATAGATACTTCTCAAATCACTTAAAAAACTTCATCACAGTTTAAACTTTAAACTAGTAGCTTTTAGATGGAAAGAATAGAAAGCATACCGTGCAAAAAACTCTCCAAGCTTCCTCCCGACACAAATTTGTAGACCAAAAATAAGCCCTCCTCTGGATCAATACAAAATCCAACAAGTGGAACAATATAGGGGTTATGAAGAGAACTGGCAATCATCAATTCCCGGCAAAATGCCTTTGAAGATTCCTTATCTTCCTTGTCCAACCGTTTAATTGCCACAGCAGTTCTCAAAATTCCAACTCTTCCTCTAAAAACGTAGCTCAATGCACCTCTACCCAGAACTCTGCCTAACAAACAGCAACCAACAAAATCAATCAAAACCACAAGAAAATTAATCGAAACAAGAACAGACAAAAGGGATTCAACTAAAGTTCAAAACTTTAAGTACCTTTAGAAAAATTGCGAGTTGCTGAAACAATTTCAGCATAGCTGAACCTAATCAAAGAGTGCGCAACAGGGGAAATACTCCTCTCAAGAGACTCAATTCTCTTCCACTTCAATTCTCTTGACTTAGAATCAATCATCCCGTTATCCAAATTCACCATCAAAACAGTAGCAGAAGAAGAAGAATTATTCATCACATTCATTGATTCAAGCTCAACTTGAGAACAAAAACTGAACCTGAAAGAGGAGTGAACTGAATGAGGCTCAGCACTATTCAACTCAGCCCCACATCCACCTGACTCTGCAAGCAACCAAGCCTTATTATGCTCCAAATTGTTCCCAACCTTATCTTTCCCCCCTCATCGTCGCCGGAACGTCGCCGTCGGCGAGAAGGAATAAAACAAGCCAAACCAAAATCCCAGATCATTTTATACAATAAAGACTTGATTTTTATCTCATCATCAGCATAATAACCATCAGGGGTGACCAAATTTGAAGCTTTTGATGAGAATGAGCTGTGAAGTGGGACAATAGAGTTAGTACAATTACTTCGGGAAAACCCCATTTTGAGAACGGATCTCTAAAAGTACACAGAAACCCAGACACCAAAAAGATGAAAAGAATAAAAAGAAAAGGTGGAGAGAGAGAGAGAGATGTAGAAAAAGCTGAAGCAACTTTGCTTCAAGGGTAGGAGAGAATTAACTCAAGAAAGCTAAAAAAAATCGAGTCTTGAACAATGGGAGTTAGTATTTAAGCACAAAAAAAAAAAAAGCTTAATATTTAGCTCGTAATGGGAGAAGGTGAGATGGTCCCGTTGTTGAAACTTAATGGCATTATTATAAAAGAGCAAGAGATGTGTGAATGAATTTTCCAATTGAATAATACACAACTAACTACTAGCAAAGAGAGACATGAGAGAGAGGAGAGATTCTAGGTGTTGATCCTGAACAAGACAACCAGAATCCACAAGAGAGAGAGAGAGAGAGAGAGAGAGTACGTTTCTTGCATAGTTTAGGTGCAGCCAAATATTAAAGATGGGGAGGCTGTGAGAGAAGAAGAGAAGTGTGTGTTACAAGAGTAAGATGGATGGGACTAAGGTCCGGTTTGTGTTCCTCGACAAAAAAAAAAGGTCTAGTTTGTGATGATTGTGGCTCATGGCATATGAATTATGAATTATGAGGGTAAGGAATTATATTTAAGTACAAGAATCAATTATAAGTGTGCACAAATAAATATTTAAATGAGTTATTGCTTAAGACTTATATATTCAAGATACACAGTCAACAATTATTTTTTGAAATGAATTATGAAATTAGTTTAGGTTCTCTTTTCCCTCTTTCCCCAGTAGGCCTTATGCTGAATTTAAAAAAAAAAAAAAAAGATACACAGGTACATTACACCTAAAATACGTTACAATATTACTAAAAAACAAAATATTGTGAAATAACATGATTCAAACGAAGTCTAACTCTTCCAGGGAGAAAGAGATATCTAGCATCAATATTCTGGGGGAGGGAAGGTTGGCTTAAAATAATGGAGAAATAAATAGTACTATATAATAGGAATAAGAAGAATTTGGTAAACATTGGATGATATCCAAAGGAAATCAAAAACAATATCAGACCAAGGTGGTATGTGTGGTTTGGTGACCATCCAATTGCTGTACCTTCTCATCGCCAACGACCGCCATTGACAACCAAAGCTGGGCTCTTTATGTCATCAGTTGGTTTAATAGGCTTAATTGTTTTTGCCTAGAATCAATTTCTGGATTTGGTTGGGATTCGATTAGAGTGATATGGATGTTATATTAAATAGCAGTCAAACAAGTTGCTTTGGCTTTTACATTTTTCAGAGATTTAGATTTACAAGTGCAAAACTGCAAAGCCGTCATTCTCCAAATACTTAAATTTTTATTTTTTTATTTTTCATTTTTGTGTCAAATTTATCTTGGACTTTAAAAATCTATCAAAAATTTGTTTCAATCGATCATCTGAAATTCTTTAAATTATCTATGCATCCGTACCTCTCTTTCATTTTCTTGAATTCAACTCCTGTTGTACTTTGTTTATAATTTGTGACTTTCAATTCTCCTGAAAAATAGACCTCAAAATACGTGTTAGCGTAATAAATTCCTAAAAATGTGAGTTCGTGTATTCATATCTTGTTCTTTGTGCATTATAAAATTGCTAACATCTTTATCATCATATTTTAGATTTCATAAAAAGAAAATAAATTTTGTGAGCGTGACAAATCTTTTCTTAATATGATAATTATGACAAAATTTAAGAGAGTTTATTAGTCACAGTTTAATTAAAGTGGCTACAGAGAATACAAGAACCTTTCTGGATGGTTAATAATTAATAGAAAATTGAAGAGAAGCCATCACTTCATATTTAGGAAAAAGAGGATGCTAAATGTCAATCATGTCAACAAAGTTTGTGAGATTAACATACTAACGTTAACTGGTAATTAATATGGGGTGAAGTACCTAACAAATCCTTAATATTATGCAAAATTTAATGTTCAAACAATTGAATTTGAAACCTGCAGCTTCAGTCCAAATAAGCTTTAAATTGATGCATGTCATTTTCTTCCACTCTCACCCGCAGGGACCCTTGAAAAGGTTGACTTCTTAGACTTCAATTTAAAATTCTACAGAATGGACAACATTTTTTTATTGGGCATGAAGTTCAGTTTGAATAGAACAACAGTGAAAGTTGAATATTGAAAAATTAGCAAGAAAACAATCATAATAATATGTATTGAAATGTTATCCTTAATTTTTCACCTAAATTTTAACTTCACAATTCGGCATTTCATTCGAATTTATTTCGCGCACGAGCAAATTTAATGGGGCACTGAAGGTGGAAGAATTGACCACCCAATAAAAGAAGGTTTAACAATTGCATGAAGATTAAAAATCAGTTACTCTTGTCTCACTAGGCAAGAATTGAGTGGATGTAATATAATCATCATTCCCTAGCTTTTGGCGTTCGATCTTAGGTAGTAATCACATCGACAAAGAAAGTTTAGTATAACTTTTGCAATAATACATTACACATTATCATGAACAGGCTGCATGCACGTTTGTCTACACATGATTTTTACCTTTGAGAAAAGAAATTCTACACGTGATTTTCTATCATGATGTAGCCTTTTTCCAGATTATATGCCTAAGAGCATAAAGGTTTATGAGAAATATTGTCTCTGATTTGGCAAATATTGATTTGTAAAATTTTAAAAAATTAAAAAAATGCGGATATCACCTAAGATGGTTATTTTAACTGCTTTAAATGGTCGGTCAGCTGTAATAAGTGACTTTACGGTATCTAAAATGTACTATTTTTATCAAACTTACTGCCTTCTCACAAAATGTATTGTTAATGTTAATATCAAGTGACGCTAGCATTTTCCGTCTTATAAACCGTTTGAGTTTTGTCTCTTCCTCTTCATGCTTGCTGTTTACATCCACATGTAATTCGATGTACATGTGACAATTCAAAGATGGCTTCGGATCAAAAGAATGGTTAAATAAAATGAGGAAAATATGAAAATTGTAAATATTATGGTGCTAATCTGGCATGGGAAAAAAAGAGATAGTATCTTGGTAAGATTATTGGTACGGTAGGTTTAGTTTAATTCGTTAAGATAATGGAAGAGAACTGAATCATTTTGAATATGGTCTTCCCACGTGTAAATGAATCTGTCTCCTCAGTAAAATTTGGACCTACAAGGATTATAAGTGATTAATAAATTGGGCATTGCACGAAATTGTGGTTTTGTTTATTGACACATAATTGGATACTGGAGTATTAGCTTCCCATCATTAGTTGGATTGTCGTATCAAGATGAGCCGACCAACAAGTTTAAAAAGAACATCATAATTCACGAAATATTTTTTAAGCAGCTTTATAGCCATTGAGCTTACTAAGACTAAGCACGGTCATTATTATAATCGCCCCGGGCCGGGGGCTCATTTAATTCATAAAGAGTAGGGCATCGAAATGAAAAATCATTTACAAATTCACAGAGAGCAATAGTATATGTAATATCATGCATGGACCACAATATAAATTAAGTCTGAGGATTTAATATGGACCAATATATAAATTGAGTTTAAGCATTCAAATTTAATTTAAAATTCATTTTGAACTAGCGATGACACAGTCCAAATAATTAAACTTAATTGCTGAAACTCAAATCACACGTTGTACCTGCGGCCCGAGCATAACAATATATTTCTACTCAAATTATATGTCTACACTAATTAATCATAGATTTGAAACAAGACAATTCGTCGACATATGGAGAAATAATCCTCATGCAATGTTGACAGGAGAACAGATTTGTATCAGTTGCCCAATAATCACCTAACTGGTAATTAATTTATTGGTTCATTATGCTTTTGGAAGATGTATGATATGATACTGAGAATTAAGAATAGATGTCCATTATTGCCTCTGCCCGGGACAATAAAGTCGTGTCAATTTTTGTTTCGATTTTCGTGCTTGGTCACCTAATGACATGATAGTTGTGCACTTGTGCTAATGTTTGAGGCAAGCTGCATTAGGCTTCTAAATTATAATAATGTTCTTCCAATCTAATTTACTCTAAAAGCAAGATTTAATTATTTCAAAAAAAAAGAGCAAGATTTAATGTTTTCTGTACTTTTCTTTTGTTTTCTATTAGCATATTAGTTAGCTGTAGAACTAAAACTAGGGGTAGTAATTTCTGATACGACCCGAAAACCCGACACGAACCTAACCCGAAAATAGCGGGTTTGGATTGGGGGTTCGCGGGTCGGACCCGACGGACCCGCGAAGGAAAACAGGTCGGGTTCGGGTCGACCCCGCGGGTTGACCTGCGAACCCGAAAAAAAAAAAAAAAGGAGAAGAAGAAGAAAAGAGGAAAGAAAAGAGATTAAAACACACCAAAAAAAATGATCAAATACATTTTTTGCAAATAGTAATATGAAAGTCGCTCATTAACATACACTTAATTCCTCTTACAATTTACTTTCATGAAACTAAGTAAAATTCTTAATTTTTCTTACAATTTACTTGATTAATTATCCAATGAATGAAATTTGTGTTTGAATGTGAATAAGTAAAACAAAGCTACAAAATGTTAGTAGTGGTTTTTTGTTCTTTTTTTTTTTTTTGAAGAAAAGAGGAAAGAAAAAGACATTAAAACACGCACACACACAAAATGATCAAACACATTTTTTGCACATACTAATATCGAAATCACTTACTAAAATACACTTAATTTCTCTTATAATTTACTTTGATAAACCTAAGTATAATTCTTAATTTTTCTTACAATTTACTTGATTAATTATCTAGTGAATGAAATTTGTGTTTGAATATGAATAAGTGAAACAAAGCTATAAAATGTTAGTAGCAGTTTTAGGTTTTTTTTTTTTTTTCGGGTTAGCGGGTTGACCCGCCAACTCGTTTCGAGTCGTGTTCGGGTTGGGCATTTTCGGGTTGGCGGGTTGATTGTTATATGCAAGTCTCAACCTGACCCGCCAACCCGCCAACCCGACCCGTTGCCACCCTTAACTAAAACTTCTTTCTTCTAGTCTTTTCTCTCGAGCTTATGTTTTTAACTTTCTACTCTAAGATTTAATTAGAGAGAAAACAAAATTTCTCATGTGTTACTCCCTAAGCCGTAATTTGACTTGATTTTCAAAACTCCAAAGATAATTAGAAAAAACAAAACGAGAGAGAGAGAGTCTGTTAAGACATCGCAACCGATGCCCGATGATTCGTGGACAGCCGAAGGAGCCCATTGGCATTGCCCCATTTTTGCAAATTGTTAATTATTCCCTTTTATCTTTTCTGCAAAATTGTCAATATATTCCATTTGCTAGCGGTGCATTTTTTCTTTCAAGACTTTAAATTTCAAGGGAGAAGGGGAAAGAAAATTCTAAAGTAAACCCCACTAATTCACTCCATCGCAATTGCTGCTCGTGGTGCATAACGTCAGCCAAAAATGTACGACCATGCGAGTGCTGGTTCATGTAATAAAATTAATACTCTAATAATTTTAAAAATTTTGAAATATATGAAATAAAATGATAGTTAAAAAAATTTCAAAGATTTTCTCAAGAAAAAAAAATCTATCGAATAAAACCAGCTATTTCTCAAAGGCTATTTGTGTTTTGAATTTTGGCAAACGTATGCAGTTGTTGGGTTATATTTCACAATTTTTATATGAAGAATAATGCTAAGACAAGAAATTTTTGGTTAATTAAGATAAGAAGCAAAAACTTCACAATACTAGCTAAATAATGCCGTCAAGTTGCTCTAGTTTCCTTTTTTTTTTTTTTTTGAAACATTGAGGGAAAGAGAAAGGGAAATTTAAGGGGGACTCATAAACTCACACCATCTAGGCAATTGTTGACTGGAGTAGGACCTGTTGCTTTTGCAAGATTTTATCAATTATAAATTGCTAAACACTAACTATTTGGATGCTAAATGCACCGGTAAACAAAACTAGGAATCAATTTATTACTTAATTACGTATCAATATGTTTGAATCTAGCTACTGCGTACTTCCTTTTTTTTTTATATTTGGTTTGCGTGGGGGTAGATACTCTCTCTCTCTCTCTCTCTCTCTCTCTCTCTCTCTCTCTCTCTCTCTCTCTCTCTCTCTCTCTCTCTCGTAATAAATAGTGGGCTTTTTTTTTATCAAACATATATTATTATATAAGAGAAGGGAAATAATGTTAATGAATGATTCGAACTCTTAAATTGTGAGGTGAAACCGTATAGTTTTAATCACTCGATTGTCTGTATATTCTTACGTCCATATGTATAAAAGCCTTGTACTACCCTGTTGTTTGATGAGTAAGTATTGCGTGCACCACGCGCGCCACGTGGCGCGCCACGTGGTGCATTAGAACCAATCATACATCGCCAAATAATACAAGATATGACCCACCATTGCCATATGACGATATGTGATTGGTTTTAGTACACCACGTGGCAATGCACGTGGTGTATTGTATAGTTTTCCGTTGTTTGATCGTACGAAGCACACAATAAAGGCATTAAAATGTTAATGCATGCGCATGGCATGACGTAAGCTTCTGAAAATGATGCACGTCCTTCATGATGCCATAATAGCCAACAGGACCACTTAGGGTGTCGGGTTTAAGATAATGGAAGAGAAGAATGAGTATTAATAATGACAATACTTATTATTTATATTTGAAAAGTAATTATTATTATTTTTTAATGATAATGAAAGTTATTAATTAGAGTCTCTATGATTACATCTAAAATATCACTTCATCAAACTCATAACTTTTTTGAAATGAATGATACACATTTTATTACTAAGCCTAATATGTTAGAGGGAATAATCAAAACCCATACTTATAGTTGGATTAATGATATTTATATTGATAGTGATTGAGAAATTTGAATAAAATGTCTCTTTATTGTATTGAATTAATCGAATTATTCTATACAAAAAGAAGAAATTAGAACGACAAATTTTCTATTATTGATTGGTGCGGTAGTTGCAAATGGATGATTAATACTATTCCGGAAATGAATATAGTTGTTTGCGTACTAAACATGTTTTTAGTGTATCGGATGGTCAAGCAGTACTATCGTGAGCTATATTAATCTGTGATGACCTTTGCATGCATCAGATTTTTTTCTGATTTATGTGTAGTAAAACATGATCATTCGAATTTTTTATATGTATTATTTGCAAGTAAACGTATTGATGTTGACAGGCCAACCAAATTCATCAAATTTCCAACATTTTTCTCCATAAAAACAACATAGATCAAAGATTGCCTTGTCCAAACGAGTGTTAAAAGATTTAATTAGACATTTTGCAATGCAGACTACTAGTATCTAATGACATTTAAATGAAATTTTATGATCCTTCTCATTTTTTTGTGTACAAGTCGCTTATCTAATGGTAGTTCGTAACGCAAAGTTCCCGAGATAGAACCGCTTTATTACTTAACCTCCAAATCATCTGAATTGTAGAAGAAATTGGGAGAAACTAACTAGAATGATACATCAATTTGATCAAACAACTAAGAAAATGGGAATCCAAGTACAAGTATTATTATTTCTCATGTAATTGAACATCTTCATTCAATTATAAAAACAATAGATACATCTGAATCGGAGGCAGTATGAAATATCATGGGTCGGGGAAGCACATGCCCTAGCTAGCTATTGGTCCTAATCCAAGAGACCTCTAGTCCATATCTGGTATTGTAATTGAACTGATTATCTTGGTCGACCAAGGCATTTGGCTAGAAAATTTCGAGATAAAATTCCAGTTTGCCATTGATCAGACCAGTACATATAAAATTAGGACAGACCAACAGGAGTAAGTTCGATGCGTTTCTTTGAAAATATGGATCGGAGAGTCATACAGGGAATACTTTGTGAGTAATATATTGGGATTCTTCGCTTGTAATGTTCAAAAGATAAGAAGAATCTGGCTACTAGGAAAAAGCACAAAATTAGTAGTGGGACAAAGGGATGAGAATGTTTGAATGTTTTGCTTATTTTGTCGAGTTTCATTCACTCTTTTGGGCCCGGTTAATAAAACCCATGTTTCGAAGTTATCTTTGTTATACTCATTGCAATCATTAATTTGGACAATGGTCTCTGTTACTGATTAGTAGATAATTATGGCAAGTTTCTGTTAGCCGAAACACCAAAGCTACAGGAAACTCTGTAACGTGGGTGCACTAGGATTTATATATCCTGGTATATATATATATATTTTTTTTTGAAAAAAAACTGGGAAACTTCATTTCATTGCCTTAAATCAAGATTTACAGCAGCTAAAATAGACTCAGGAAAATCCATGAACCAAGTTCTACAACCTGACAAATCTAGAGCCATTTATTTTGGCTGCCAAATGAGCTGGTTCATTGGTTTTCCTGTTTGTATAAGTAAACTGCACGCTTTGAAACTCCTTTAGCAATTTTTTGGCACCTGCAATGATGTGTCCAAACATAGATAAGTCATCTTCCCCTCTATTCATTTTGTTGATCACATTTACAGCATCCCCTTCAATCACCACATGAGTTATTCCGAGTTCAACTGCATATTGTATGGCTTTCACCACTTGTGCATCAAATAATTGATGCCTAAAACATGGCATCAAATAATTGATGCCTGGGTTATTCCTAAAAGGGGGTTAAAATTCTCCAGGCTCGAAATCCCACACTGTCAACTTCAAATTCTCTGAGATGTATTTCAATTCAAGGTAATTGCGCCCGCTTTACTGGTGGATTTTGGATTATCATAATGACAGTCAACATTATTGCGAAGTGAAGAATGTAACTAGTCATCATGAGAAGTACTTCTTGTCAACAATTATTTTCTTGGAAAGCTGAAAAGAGAGACGAACTTGGCCCCGTTTTGGGGAATGTTGAAGCTGTATTTCTCACTCGAAAAATGAGACTTGCGCCCATTCTTTCAAGCTCAACAATGAAAACCAGGTCTCACTTCAAGTCTAAACTCCCTGTTGGCACGCCGGAGTGGTTATCGAGCATGATTAGAAATCATGTGGGCTCTGCCCGCGCAGGTCCGAGTCCTCTGCCGCTCACGCGGCTTTCATCAGAATCCTCCTCCCGTTTTAAGCTTTTGATGTTTTGCAGAAAATTATCAAAATTTACAAGGCCCTTTGAAAAAAGGAAAAGATATGTCGCTAGAAGGAGGGCTTGAACCTCCGACCTTGTGGTTAACAGCCACACGCTCTAACCAACTGAGCTATTCCAGCTGACAAGTATTACTGCCTTATTAATCTTGATTTATTTTAATCAACCTCCATTTTAGCTGACATTCTTAATCCGTTAATTGTCGGTGGGGTTTTGCTAAAGGGAGGTAATCCAGGTAAACAATGCAGAGACTACATCCACCCTTCCCTCTAACAACACCCAACTAGGGATGTTAACGAAGTGAGCAGTTCGTGAGCAGTTTGGTCTATTATTTGACTCGAACTCAGTGTTGATCGAAATCAAGTAAAGCTCGAGTAACTAATATACTAGACGAGCTCAAATTCGAATAGTAAAAAATAAGTTTGAACAATTCAAAATATACATATTAATATTATACATATAAAATTACCAATTTATTCATACCAATTATATATAAATTTTGAGTTTGAGCTCGAGATCAAGAGTTTAAACTCAAGTTCACAAACGATCTTGAATCGAATTCAAGCTTTCTCTAAAATTAACAAGCCAAGTTCGAACTTCAAATTACAAATTTGATTGAGTTCAAACTCGATTTTGAGCAACAGTAATGTTAACGAGCTTGAGTTCAATAGTATTTGAATTCAACTCGATTCTATTACACCTTTGGATTCAGCTCGATTCGATTACACTTCTTACATCCAACTGTCCTTCCCAAAAAAAAACACACACACACACAAAAGACAAACAGCCACACACACAAAAACCTTACAAAACAAAAAGAACAAAGAAGAGAGAGAGAGAGAGAGAGAGAGAGAGAGAGAGAGAGAGAGAGAGAGAGAGGGGCAAGCTAGACAATTTCACCTGGGCTAAATAAATATTTTCTCTAGATGGGACTGCATTAATGCATTAACCAGAATACAAATGTTACTATTATGATAATAAAGGATTAATAAATCTTTTACTGATGAAACTAAAAAGAGTAAACATACTGGTTGAATATGTTTTCCAGTCCAAGCTTTTGAATCATGAGACAATACACGAGTAATCGAGGAACGCAGCAGCTAAGGCAAGTTCAAACTTTAAGAGAATTTTGCATTAGTAGTTCACAAGCAGGGATTAGCAAAATGTCTCTTCTCAGCCCAAGGATATCATTATCACATCTTCGTTACCTTTGTTAAAAAGAAACCAACCATAACAAACACACTAGGACTCAAAAGGATTTGCATGAAGCTTTGACTCTTTAGTGACTTAGTGAGCATTATCATTTACTGGCCTCGCCTAAACACCTTGCTCCAACAAAAATCTAATGGCTTGAATCGTAACGTAGGGGGACTGTCACACCCCGTCCTTGGGTGTAACACGCCACGTATTAAGCTCACCCAATACATAAGGCTCTAAAAATTATCAAAGCAATTCTCAATCATAAACATCATAAATATTAAAATACTCCAATTAATATAAAAACCTCTAGATATAAAATTTTAACATCCACAAAGTCATCAAACTCTCTTAACTGAAATAATTAACACTAAACAAACATAAAATAAACTACTGTCATTGGCTCACCAACTAAACAATCTTTCAATAAAAATAAATAGTCTTCTATTGCGAAGCTAAATAGCTTGTTTGCCTAATCCGAACTAAAATCACTTGCAAAATAAATAACATAAGTGGGGTGAGCAACCAACACGCTCAGTAAGCAATTCCGTCCCTTTCTCACCAGTCTGGACAGTTACATATATACATATATATAATTGTAATACATGCATTCATTCTATCACACACTATTCATAATCACAAGTAATAATAATACATAATACATAATAAAGTCGTGGTATATTAAACAAATTGCAGTTCATTACATACATGCTTGTTCATACATACATAGGCTCAGATTTTTCAACGTAAGAACCAGTCATACTAGATATCTAGCCTAACTTTTTCCCAATTAGGAGGGTCATAAACATGTGTGCATGGCCTGACTACTCACCGTCAGGTAGGTATATCGAGAACTAGTTCTCTCTGATATACAAAGAATAATCAGAGCCAAATGAGAACATGTCATGCATTCACACGTCACACATAGACGTGCATATACATATAAATAATCGAACTGCCACGATATAAGAAAGAACTTTCGCACATATTACATGCCCATTCTGAATTTCATATTATGAAAATATTCATGAAATGAATAAATATATACAAATAATAAATTTTTCAAAACATGAGAAAGGGTAGGAACCACTTACCTTAGAATCCAAGTCCAATTGCACTAACTTAAATAATCTTGACCCCAAGAACAGTCACCACCTAAAATACAATAAAAACAAATAGAATTTCCACCTTAAAATCATATCTACAAAAATACTAAAACTTTTAGACCTATTATACGAAAAATTCTAAAACTCTCAAATTAATACTATAACCTAGTTTATCTTTAATTCACTATCTAATAAGAAATCTAAAATAATATTTATTGACTTAGGAAAATAATTGAATAACTAACTAAAGCAAAATACCAAAGATAAATCCTAATTATATATATATATATATATATATATTTTCGTGGCTCCCTGAAATCCTTGTGGGATGGCTTGCCTATCCATTTCTATTGGCAACTCTGCCTTGACTATTATTCAATATTATAATCCTCTAATATCAATTAATACGAGTTATAACAAATGAAGGCATAATTCCTAGCAATCCAAGAGATCATTCTGTTCACGTGTTCCATGAGTCAATTGCATTCTCTAGCTTTTACTACTAATTCTTATTTTAATATCACCACCAAGTAGAATCAATTCCAAGTATCAACAAGTAAGTACTACCATTCTGCTTCATGTGCCCATTGATCTAATTAGTGCTGTACGATTTTGGTTTGCCATGGCACCAATCTTTCATTGTTTTTTTTTTTCGCCCCACTGAGCCAAACAATTCTTTTCAAACTTCGTCGGTATCTAGTCGCCAATCGTAACTCTCCAAGCATAGCACTACGTCTAGTTTAATTCGCAAATTCCTCTCATTATTTTCCTTCGTTTTGCAACAACAAACTAGGATGACGTCTTGCTTCAATATGTATATATAGCCAAACCAAAAATACTTTTCAAACTTTTATCCATATCACCAAATTACTGCACAACCGAAAATCCCAATTTCTAAATCCATCTATGCTGCCTTTAATTTTAGGGTAAATATTAAAACTTGAAATCAAAGATTAAACTCACCGTGTTTGTTGGAGGGATCGTGAGAATAGTCCAAGGTCTCTAGATTTACAAAATCTTCACCCCTTTTTAGCCCTCGACCTTGAAGGAAAAAAAATAGATATAAATTTTAGAAGAGCGAAACGTCTTTTGGTAGTCTTTTATAAAAAAAATAAGGACTAGTGTATTTATTATTATTATATATAATATATATTTTTTAATTTATTATTATTTTTTTAACGTAACAATAAAGTCCTTCTCTATTATAAAACTCCACATAGCCTCAAAATATACTTCTCACATTATGCACTTAAGCCCATCGCATTGGGCACGGGTATTTCAGGGACAGATGACTTGATCATGCAGCCAATTGCACAACATCCCTCTCTAGATAGTGTGACGCCTGCCATGCTACACGACGTCGGTCGAGCGATTGAATCAACGGCACAGCGAAAGTGACAAACGGTGTTACAATTGGATCCTTCCCAATCAACTTCTCTGGAATGGACTAAAACATCAAGGAAAAAGAAAACTCCCACAACTGAAAAATAGTCATCCGAGCGGGGACCAGCTTTCCCACTTTCACCTTCAACCTCTCACCATCTGACTAAAAGTTTGTCTGGCTTTTTACCTGCTGCGAGGTACGAATTCAGTAGAAAAACCTCGCGATTCATTGGCTTCCTCAACACGATTCGGAACCGTACGGAGCAATTAGTAGACAGGGACCGCCGCTATTTCAATTACGATTTGGAACCCTAATGGTAGTGCAATGAAATACTATATTATAATCAACCTTTTGGTATTGCATGATTAATATTATCAAATTAAATGATAAAAACAAATCGATATTTCAATTAGCTATTTTTAATTTGGAAGCTATGTTTAAATGTAATTCACTATATCAAACTTTACTATACTAAGTTTAATCCCTTCTATGATTCTAATTATTTACAAGTCTAATGGAATTTACTAGTAAAATTGTAGTATTTTATTAAATGTGATCAATTTTGGTATTGTCGTTAATGATTGTGAGATCACGTAATACATTATAATCAAGTTTTTATTTAAAAAAAGACATATTATATCTTAACTACCAATACAATGGTAATTTTAATTTGAATTAAATTAGTAAGTCTTGTTAATACATTCCTCGCTCTTTGTAACATCTTAAGATTGGTGTTAACGATTGTGCAATCGAGTTGTATCACTTATTAATTAATGCCTTTACTACAATAAAAAAAGTTATTTTATAATTAAGACATATTATATTCTTAACTACTAACATAATGCTAATTTTGAGTTGAATATGTGAAACGAAACTAAATTATTAATCTTATGAGTCCAAGTGAAAAATTATTATTACAACAACATAGCGATGTATAAAACAAATATTTACAATTTGCTTCTCGCCGTATCTTTGATTAATAACTACTAAACAAATTAATTAAGACATTGCTTATTGATTCTAATTACTGAACTTCTAACAATTTGAAGCAATGTACATTTCCATAATTAACTAAACATTATTTTTCATTGTGTTTAACTAATTACTTACTAAAATTGATTTATTTCAATTAAAATAAGAATATAAGCAAGCCATTATGGTGGGTCCCACTACCTCACAAGTTACTTCTACAAATTTTTGCACGTTAATTCATCTTTCTATTTTTCCTGCAAAACCACACTGGAAGATGTGGCCTCTACTTGTCATTATTTCATTTGCTCCCATTGACTTTCTTCTGGTGCAGAAAACCACCCCATTCTGCATTGGAGCCGTCTCACTGTTTGAGGTAAAGTAATGTATTTAGATTGTGAATGAAACTTTGAATCAGAAGAAACTGTATTTAGATTGGACCAATCATCCTCAGTTGTCACACGCCACACACTATACGCCTGTAAAAAAACCCAGAGAGAGAGAGAGTACCACTTGCTACTGGTACTGCCTGCTTGTGTTGCGCCTAGGGAAACTCTGGTTTGGGACTTGTCTGCAACCATGGCTGAACACATCCCTATTCAAATTCAGAACCCTTTATTGGTACGACCTCCTCATCTTCTTCCTCAGCCATCACTTCTTTCTCAGCCATCGCAGCCAAGGGCTAACCCCATGTCTGACCGCCCAGATCAGTCCTCAAACAGTACACTTCTTGTTCCTCAGCCATCACAACCAGAGGCAAACCCCATGTCTGACCGCCCAGGTCAGTCCTCAAACAGTACACTTCTTCTTCCTCAGCCATCACAATCAGTGGCCAACCCAATGTCTGACCGCCCAGGTCAGACCTCGAACAGTAAACATCTTCTTCCTCAGCCATCACAACCAGGGGCAAACCCCATATCTGACCGCCCAGGTCAGACCTCAAACAGTAAACATCTTCCTCCTCAGCCATCACAACCAGGGGCCATGTCTAACAGGCCAGATCAGTCCTCGAACAGTAAACATCTTCTTCCTCAGCCATCACAACCAGGAACAACCTCCGTGTCTGGCTGCCGAGACCAGTCCACAAACAGTAAAGATTCTTGTTTTTAGAACTTTTTTTTAAAAAAAAAAATCCCATTTTGGTTTTGATGTGTAAACAATGCAAGTTAAAGAAACAATGTCTCTTGCCTTTCGGTCTGTTGATTTTTTTTTTCCCTTGTCAAAACCGCCCAAAAAGACAAAAGCCCTAGAAAAGAAAAGAAAAAGAGATGTTGCGAACCGCCCAAGAAAACAAAAACCCTAAAAAAAGAAAAGAAAAAGAGATGTTGCGAAAGGGAGGGGAAAGGGAAAGGTCAAATTTTATTACCCTGACTGATTTTCATCTGGCAAAGATGAGTCTTTTGTTTATAAATTTGGGGCAATTAATTAAAAACTACTCATCTTTTTCTTAATAACAAAAAAAAGAAAGAAAAAGTATTGGTAGTTTTCATAATAAGAAGAGTATCTGGGGTGATTTAAAGATTTTTTTGAGAATCTTTTCTATGTGTTGTCTAAATGGTCATACCAGATCTTTTGTGTACCATTGGTCTGCTGCACATGATTTCACTCCTTTTTGGGGTTAAGGATCAATGCATGTCTGTAATTGTTGTTTCCTGTTGATGACTTGTCCTGTTTTGAGACTTACATTTATCCTAGATTGTCCCAAAGATTAAATCAGAAAGCACTTGATGATGTGATATAACATGTAAACAAGGACTCTGCAAAATTTTCATTGTCAGGAAAATGGAGCTTAGCGAAGAACTGTAAGTTTTTCATCATTCAGAGAGGCAGAACCATGCTTCATAAATAAACTTTCGATAATTGTTGGAATAAACTGTTTATCAAGTCTTACTAGAGTGAATATTTGAAGGAAATTAAGATTATGTCAAAATTTCAAACAACCTTTTTTTGGGCCCGAATAATGATTGTTTCTGATTTCCTGAACTTCTAAATGCAGGTAACTATTAGAATTTCTATATTTGATTCCTACACTTAATTTAAGAATTGTCGTAATTGTATATTTTGCTGAATGTAGTTTAGTTTCTGTTGCTTGATTGGTTAATAAGAAACAATTTGATTTAATTGAACTTGGTTTTTTAGATTATTTGAGATCCACACCTATGAATTTTTTGGATTTATTGACATCACTTAATGCAAAATAGATTTTAAATGGGTAGGTTAATTGCATGCGTAACGTGGACAGCTTTAACAATGGTGTTATTTCTTGCCTTCAATGTTTGTAGGTGTTTCAGAACACCTCATGCATAAGAATCGACTTCAAGAATACACACAAAAATCTTCCTTACAACTTCCTGTATACCAAACTATTAATGAAGGATTTCAACATGCTCCAAAGTTTAGAACGACAGTTTTAGTAAATGGAACATACTACACATCTCAAGAAACTTTTCCAAATCGAAAGGCTGCGGAACAAGATGCTGCTAGAATTGCACTGGGAAATATCCAACAAAAGACAAAGGATGATCAATGCCCAATTATTCAAGAGGTTTGTTTTATGCATTCCTTGTCCTGTATTCCCCATCATTTAACTTGATGGTTATTAGGCACATCCGTCAAAGCACACTTTCTTATCTGATAAACTTCCTCCTTCATATCTTTGATGCATTGTCATGCAAATATTACATTCCTCGTGGATATTTCAGAAAGTTGAGTAATTGAATAAATGAGGAGCTTTACAATGAAGTCATAGCTAGTAGAATTGTTTAAGGCAACATCTCTCCCATGTTGCAACTGATGCTGCATGGACCAGATCTCTTGTGAGTTGGATAGACTACTGCATTTTGATTAGATTTTACGGAAGTTTACTCATGCTTTTAACCAGTGGACAAACTCTTTGCTTGAAAAGTTGATTTTTTTTTCCCTTGCACCGTTCCGGATAGGCACAGAGTGGATTTGCTAAGTGTACGTAGGCTTCAATTCATTTTTTTTAAAATTAAAAAAAAATGGTACGGGCACTATCCAACTGGCAGTGCGAGCGGTGAAAAGGTAGGTTTTAAATTTTTTTTGCAATCTCACAAGAGTAGTGATTAATTATTTATCTTCTAACTCTTCTTGCGGTAGATCTTTGCAACTAAAATCGTTTTCCCTCTTAAGAGTATTTATTGTAAAACAATCATCTAGATTCTCGATTACAGAAGACCTTTAATAGGGATAGATTTATTCTGTATTTTATTTCCAAGGAAACTTGACTTCATCAGTTCTATTGTTGTTTAAGAAAATTTTATCCTGAATGTTACTGTTCCTAACTCCCAACTACCTCACTCTATCCTTTTCCTGCTCAAACTTTCACATCTGGAACGTGCTAAATGCTTTTGCAATAAATTCTGAATGTTCTTCATTTCCTCAGTAAATGAACCAACGGATTCTTGAAGTTCTATTTACCGATTATATAAATGAAATTGACTTACCTTTCAGATCACCCATATTACAACTGAAATTGAATGCTTTTCTCACCTTGTTAGTTAGGCAAATGATGTTTTTATCCAGATTTTGCATGCAACGGAAAGCCAAAGGGAATTGAATACTGTTCCAAGACACAACAAACAAGAAAGTAAGGCATCTAAGGAATAAAAGGATTATAAACTCTGTATTACAAGGGAACAGAGTTAACCGTTATGTCTAGTGCATTACATTCCATGTATCATTTTATCCATTGTCTCTGGTACTTGATATTATAAGGTGAAAAACTAAGTGTTGCTTTCTTCTCTAAGTAATTCTGTAATGTTTGCTTATTTGCAAATTTATCTATTGCGATAAATGTATTATTACTGAAATGCAAAATAAATGCTTAAACCTTTTTCATCCTAAGTATGCTTTTTTATAGGTGTCCAGTATGAGCTTTGATCTATGCATTGTTTATCAAAGTGGAATGAGCTCTCTTGTTTTAAATTTGTTGCTATAAGGCTTTTCATGGCATTATAAAAGGCTAGAGGTGAATGATCATTATGTCGTATGGGTGTACTAGCAGAAATGTTTTTATTTTCGGTAATGAGTTAGTTACTACACACCCATGTCATATTTTAACATGTGAAATGAAGAGTCGTGAATTGTTGCTACAAATTTGTTATCTGTAATATAGATTTGATCTTTTCCCCTATTAATCTTCTTCAGGATACAACTTTTTGCAAGTCAATCCTGAATGAATATGCTGTCAAGATGCATCTGGAGAAACCATCGTATCATACAATTCAACCATGCAGGGTTGATTCCATTTTTCGTATCTTCATTGGTTTTTGATGGTGTTACTTACACTGGAGATAAAGGCAAAAACAAGAAAGAAGCTGAACAATTGGCAGCACGTGTCATCATTCAATCAATTTTAGGTACTTTCTTATTTTTCTCTCAACTTATAGCTTTTCTGTATTTCCCTGGAAGTATGTGTTCATGCCGGTTTCTTTAACTTGGCCTATGCAGACTCTGCTGATTCTGAATCTGCAACTGTTATGTCTGCGATAATCAAATCGAAGTACAAGCTTTATGCTGCATTGAACAAAATTTCGGACAGTAACAGCATTTACAGTGCAAGTATCCGTGTTGTAAACATGCCGGATCTTAATGTCCAGTTATATAAAAGAAAAGAGACTGAAGCTACTATCAGTGCTGTCCATTTACCCATCACTGTAACTCATCAGCCTAACTTAGCTGCTGCCAACATTCAAGAAGCACATCTACCTCTTCATCAGTCTAAAAATCCCAGACCTGAAACCAACACTACAATAATAGCTCCTCCCTTGGTTTCTACATCTCCAGGTATAGGACGGCCTCCGCTTTCTTCATCAGGAAAACGGAATAGGAGAAACAAAAAGAAGGCTAAAATGGGAGTTCAAATTGGTCCTCAGTATGTCATAATGCTAAGTTAATCCTTCAATTTTAATTTCTCCTTAGTTTTTTAATAATTTTTACATGTAGTGAATATTTATCAGTACATAATTGTGCTTGGTATTTGTGTTTCCAAGCTTCCGTTGAATTAATTAGCTTTTCTCTGGTCTTTAAAAATTGTAATTGCTTGCACTGGAAACCAATCCCAGTTCCCATCAACCCCTCACATTCTTGATGTTTCCTTTTATCAGGCAAGTAGAATTGCATGCTTTCTTATTCATTGTTAAACAGTTATATCTGATCATTGTTGGCATGATTTTTTCTGATGATGTATTTCACTGAAATTACAACTTGTTTAAATTCGGGGTTTAACATATATATTATATTTTATGTATATATCTTTTATGCCTATACATTGTTTTTTGCTAGAGGGTATTGACTGATTTCGTGTTAAAACAGTGTGTCTGAGAGGTTTCCAAATCCTTCCATTGCAGATCATCTGTTGGGGGCGTAAAAAGTAAGACCTTTTGAGTTGGATGTGATCCTTTTCTAATTAGTTTGTTTGTGGAGGGGAGAGGCCACCCGGGGGGGGGGGGGGGGGGAAGGGGTGATACGCTTTTGAGAGATCTTCAATAAACAGTTATTTAACAATAAGATTCTTAATAGTTTGAGGGCAAACTTGTTTACTCGGCCGGTGCACAACTTAATGACTGTGATATCATCAGTTTTCTACTGCCGGATGTCAAAGTATTCTAGCACAAAGTAGTAAGGAAAAGAACTAAATGCCATTTAAATCTGAATCTATATTATGCAAGAAAGCTTATGAATTTGGAATAAATCTTCGAACGGGTAAGTTTGCTCTGGTTGGATCTGGTAGCTAGTGATTTTTTGGCATTTATTTTTTTGTGTACAATTCTGACACTGACCAACTTACTCTCTTCATGCTTTTGACACTTCTAATCAATTTGAGATCTGATGATTCAATGACATGCATGATTTCATATAATGGACTTATTTATAATAATTATCCTTATTAATCTCTGAGTCATCTTTTTCATCTTCTCTTTAAGTTGGTTATTAAGTTTTGTTTGTTCAACCAGCCCATCCTTGTGAATGCAGGACCCCTGATGCTGTAGTACGTCTTAATCAAATTTCTCCTTGTTCAATGGCCCAATGAGAAGCTGATGGTAATTTGGTTTAGGTGGAGAACTAAAAATTAAAGCTTCTTGTGGAGTTGGATAATTTATTGATCATGCTCTTCCAATATTTACTATTTCTGCAACATAACTTCAAATTTTGTTGCTGTATGGCCCCAGAAATAGGCAACCTTAGGTCTAGATCTTGTTGGAAGATTGAACTCTGTGATGTTAGATCAATATAATCGGTAGATTTTATAGGTTAAACTAGTGTGTATGGAATTGGAGAAATAGTTAACTGCTGTAAATTCAGTTCTCTTAATTATGGTAATGCTTTATGACTTTGCTGGTTGTTTTTATGTTGGTTAACAGTCTCTTCTGGTTGATCCTTCTTATTTCCTATCTATAGAGTTTTGAAATTGTTCCATGCTAGTTGTAAAAGCACGTGTTTTGTTTGAGAATACAAACCCCTTTAACAGGCTTTATATATGATCCTATTTGGATCAGAACCAGAGACCATTGCTTTTAAGGTCAGTTGGGATGGTGTCTGATGAAGCCTCTTCTCAAGTACGCAATTCGTCTTTATCTGTTTGGTAGCAGTACGAGTAGGAGATATAAGATGACTGAATCTATTAAGCCTTAAGCTGGCTCATTGCCAGAAAAGTGGCGGTGCTGAGATAAGAAGCGTTCAGGCTTTGGCAGGTGGGCTAGGATGTAAAATGTTAAACTACTTGTAATTCTTCTTTATTTCTTTACATGGTCATGTGTATTTTGGGGAAGAGGTTAACAATCCGATCACCTTAAAACGTTTGTGAAATCTTTATTAACCATTATCAGTAGCTTTGTTGATTGTTCGGATGTTAAGAACAATTTTAAGTCGCCTTGAAATACATTCGGCTGATAATCTGATTGTTAAAATAGCTAATAATGATGCTGATTACACTTTCCTAGAAAACTTTCTTTGTTTCAGCATCTTCAGCTTCGAGTGTCATCATCTTAATATTTCTCAAAAAATTCTGAAATTTGTAGAAAATTAATGCGACCACATTCACAATATCCTTTTGGACAGTTATGGTGCGCGAGAATTTGAGGTTTATTTTAAGGCACGGGTTTCTTAGCTAGGTTCTAATAATAATCAGTTACTATATATCATTACTGCATAAAGGTAAATGCGAATATTAAATGAACATGGGGTTATGAGATTATGACATCTTGACTGCTTCCCTGTCCCGTATGGCTTTGTGACTATGAGGAAGAAGGAAGCCAAATTCTCCTTGAGACAAGGAATTGGTCTGCTTCCAATGCCAGCTTTTATTTCTCATTCTTCATTTTTCTTGTTGAAAAACATACATTACTCAGTGTGATTGACAATCTTCATCGGGTTCGCAGAAGATAAAATACTTCTTTAGTTGCTGTTACTGTCATGTTGAATTAAGCAATCCTAAATATTAATGCTCTATTCAAACTTTCATAATAGTATTCTGATTTATTTTAGTTCAAGCTTTAATCTCTGATCAGTTAAATTCGTCAATGGCCGCGTTTTTGTTCAATAAATGCATAATCTTTCTTTCTTTCCAGTATGCCAAATTCAAACTAATTTAATCTAACTTGCTTCCTAACCTTGGGTTCTATTTGAGCTTCAATTAGTAATCATGTCAATATAAGTGAAAATAGCAATTGGTCACAAATTAATTAGGCAATTTCTGTTCTTCTGAGGCACCACAATTAATCCTAATCATTCTTTAAGCTTGCACGTTTGGAAAAGTGGGCTGTATAAACTGCCTAATTCACGATGTATGAGAATCAAGAACAAAACATAATTCTGCATGGAATGTTAATTGATAGCTTTAGATGTCTGATCAGAAGAGTCCAAGGAGCCTTAACCTTAAGATACTGAAGTATGTTAATTTTATACAGTTATGTATTTTGTGAAATTGAAAAGTTGGACTTGTGATGGCAATCAAGAGCTGGTGCCTACAATTTAGCATGAAAGTTAGCAATCCATGACCACCTCAGCACCTACTCAAAGAATTTAACAATTAATAAAGAAGGAAAAAAAACACTACGGTCACGTGCTTATGGCTCTCTGAAGTGATGAGGAAAGGCGGTAGGAAGGCCCCCTCAAGAAAATTGGAGTAGTCCAGCTTCTTGAAAGTGAGATACAGTAACAATGGTGGGGGAATCTGAGACGTGGGATGGCGAAAGATCCGCCGAAGGTTTTGCTGATTTGCCCCAATGTTATCTTCACTGCACTTAATTTCTTTCTCCATCTAGTCTCACCTCTGCCAGCTAACAATCCCCATACACAACTGATTCATATAATATATTGTTAGTTTTGTTACATCTGTCTACACTTAAATACACAGATTTCGCATTCCAATAAGAGTTATTTGGACCAACTGAGCTTGTTCAAGGATCGTTAAATAAGAAACTACTGTTGCAATTTGTAAAAATATCAGAAAAATGACCGGCTATATAACACAACACCAAGTTTGAACTCCTACACCTACTTCAGTTGTCTTTGTCCTGTACCCGAGCTAGCAAAAGTACTAGCTCATACACACTACTTTGTTCATTTACTTCTACCTATGGAACTTGTCAAAGACAATGCACCTAAAAACTCTACTTTAAGTATGATTCAACCCCATCCACATTATAAGGATGAGTTTGCAGAAGCTTCAGACAATGCAGGCCTTTATAGAATTGAAGAGGACAGCAGCTCAGGGAAATCAACCAGAATTGCCAAGAATTTGAATGTCACTAGCCCTTCTTCACTTTCAAGTCCAAGCAGCACAAATTCTGATGGTCTGAGATACCACCAAGCCTTAAAATATCAACCTGAGGAAGGTCATTCTGTGATCAAGTTTAAAGGAGGACACAGTAATTTTGCAAATGATGCTGGTGGAATGTCTTTGCTTACTTTTGATCAGAATGATTACTCGATTTGGGAAGATAATTTGCATTACAAATACCAGAATCAGCTAAATTCAAGGCAGTTGGAGAATTCAAACAACATCCAAACCTCCAGCATCTATGCATCCACAAATAATGGGGCCCCATTTGGATGGCTTATCCCAGAAGCAAATGGAAATGCCACCACCAATAATAGCATCCAGGATATTGGAAGACAAGAAGCTTTCCTAAGTATTAAACGTCCCTTTACGGTAATATCTCATGATCCCAGTTAGTTTCATCATATCACAATAAATAGTTCACGACTGCTTTCAAATCCAATAAAATAAGCAGTTTTTATAACATAATTGATAATTTAAGCCCGAGTTCTTGGCCATTGGTGACAGGGAGAAAACACACAAGAATTTAAGAAACAGTGCACCTCTGTTACAAAGAATGTCAAATCAAAGTCAACCCCATCAAGAGATCCACAAAGTATCGCAGCCAAGGTTTGCTTCTCACCAAATTGATCTAAATTTTGATCAACTTCAAAGAAGTTTGTTTATAAATTAAACAAAATTTGAAAAGGAAATTGAAAGTGTGAAAGAATGTTTGTGTTGTAGAATCGAAGAGAACGCATCAGTGAGCGTCTTAAGACACTACAAGACCTTGTCCCCAACGGTTCTAAGGTAAAGCCCTTTTGTTTATTCTCCTCTTTAGCTAATCATTTTGATGCATGCACAAATGGAGACAAAAACCATGTGACTGATCTTAGGAAATTGTCTTTTTCTTGATTTCTAATTGAGTATAAATTTGCAGGTTGATTTGGTAACCATGTTAGAGAAAGCAATCAGTTACGTCAAGTTTCTTCAATTGCAAGTGAAGGTCAGCCCTGTTTCTGAATCTTCTTATGGCAGTCTATTTTGTCGGTCCAATGTCTCCCATCCCAACTCCCATAGCCCTGACCAAATTAGGTGGAAGTTGGATTTTTATACGCTAAATGCTAAAGAATTTTTTCAGGTTTTGGCAACTGATGAGTTTTGGCCAGCTCAAGGTGAAAAAGCTCCGGATCTTTCTCAAGTAAAAGAAGCCATAGATGCCATCCTTGCTTCTCAAAGAGACAGGAACTCAAGCTCATCAAAATGATATTTTTGCCATTCTTGCTTCTCAAAGAGACAGTCACTTACGCTCATCAAAATGATATTTAATGTGTCCTTAATTAAGTTGTACTCAGAAGAAGATGACGAAGAAAAAGCAACTACATATGGGAAAAAAGGCAACTACATATGGAAATTAATGCAACTACTTGTCAATCAACTCCATTAGCAAATTAATGCAAGGTTTTATGATAGTATTTTGGAACAAAGATGTATATTTAAACCATGAGCTTCTTTTTCTAAATTCATCTTCTTTTGATTAACTAGATAATCATTAGCATTTTGCAGCCCAATTGTAACGTGAATCTGACAGAAAATCTTGTCCAATTATATTTTGGAATTTTTTTTATAGTATTTTGGAAGTAATCTCGTCCGATATCTTTCTGAAATTTCATATAAAACGGAAGAAATTAAGAATCACATTGGACATTGATCCTGACTTAATGGTAATTTTATTTGTTAATTAACAAGTTTTTCATTCTTTTGTTTCTCCTATTTGCGAAATCATATTAATCGTTTTCTTCATATTCATCATCATTGACAGTAGGAATGTGGTCAATAATAAATTCTTAGGCTTTTATTGTAAATACTATCTATATTTTGGGATGTAAACTTCTTGTGATACTTGTACTTTCGAATGAATTAAATGAATGTATTTTATTTTGGATTAAGTATGCTTGGATGTTTGAGTGAGTGCGTGATTCGAGTCCTGGCGAGGGTTAAGCAGGCAGTTCGCTAAGCCCTTTGGTGCACCTCTGAGTAAGGTGGATGGCCCAGTGGTCAAGGAGGGCCTTGCTGTCGTAGGTTTTAGAATCAAATCTCACTTTTGTGACAGTTAGAAAGGGTTTTAAGGGAAAAGAGAGAATAGATGATATTTGGAAAGCCACACTCCCAATTTGTGTAGCAAATAGTTTGAGCTTCACCTAGCATATCATTAAGAGTCTCACCCTGTTTGTGTGAGGTAATATACATTTGTAATACAATTGTGATTGTTAAAAAAAAAAATCTATACCACTTGCATGAAGTATACAATTGAATTTGTTGCATTTGTAATACTCTATCACGAATAATATTTTTTAAAAATTTTGTTTTTTGAAAATTGAATTGAAAACCATGTATCAATATATACGTGTGACTCATTTTTAGACACAAGTTCTATTGGTAGAACCGTGAACCCAATTAATATAATAATGTCTCACCTTCTCTTAAGGAAAGTAGAATATTTGGAGGAGAAAAAAAATAAATAAAAGAGGGTGTAGAGAATATTTGGACCACGGGGCACTTGTGTATTAAATCATGCCTCACATGGTTTCTCACATGCTTAATCCCACATAAAGTGGCACGGCATTCTCCAAAAGTTTTAAAACTAATTGCGCAATTACTATGGTCAGTATAAATATTTACTAAATAAATTTTCTTGCACTTGTAGGTGAAAATCTCAAATCAGGCAGTAGGTTAATGGATATAATCGAACTTCAACATATTACTCTCAAAAAGATAATTATTCCTAGTCAAAATCTCAACTTTATTCGATTAATTAATTTGCTATTTAAGAGCTTGAAATAAAAACCATATAATTAAATAAAACATAAAAAGATTTCAAGAGCATACAATTGAAGCTAGAAAATTCAGAAGAATATGCAAGTCAAACATACTAGTATAGCACTATCAAAATTTTTATAGCAATAATTAAGTAGCGTGAAATAAATAGTAGTAAATTCCAAGGGTTTGACTCTTGATTTCGGATATTAGCCTATAATTCCATTCCATGCAGGCATCAGGCATATGTAACTTGAAAAATAATGATGCATGAGATGCAAAAGTAATAATGTTATGTCCAGAGTAGCCAAATCATTTCCAAATTCTCTTGTTTCCTCCAGAATGTGTCATCCCTATTACTATATTGCCAATGATTGAATTAATGCTTGTCTTTTTGTACTTGTAGATTTCACCACAAAAATCAATACTTATAATACTCATAATGTTTCTGTCAAATACTCAAAATACCATGTTCGTACGAAACTCACAATCACCCTATATAGATATTAACATTTTAATATTCGTGATTTATGTGTATATAATTTCAAACTTCGATGTAAGTAAAGCAGATTTATAAAGCACGCCATCTAATTCAATGCACATATATTTATTTAAAGTGATTATGAGATGTGATCTTATTGGTGACTTTATAATTAAGTGAATTCACCAAAAGGGTCACAAATTTATTGGTGAATGGTGTACTAGTTTTTATAATTAGATTTGCTTGTTATAATAACTTTTTTTTTTGGTAGTCTTAGACAATTAATCTGAATATTTAATTGTCTCCCAAAAAATTTTTTTTTTACATAGATGCACTACCATTAAATGGTAATCAACTTCATAATTAAAGAATTTAATTAAACAAAACAAGACCGGTCGTAGTAGACCGAGCATCTTATGTAAATTGTAAAACTATTTGGAATAAAGACCAGCTGTGAAAACTTGTCTAAGCACAAGAATGGATATATTTGTAATTATAACGCATTAATGGATAGACTGTAAAGCCAGAGAGAATAATTTTTGCTCTGTTAAATTGGACTTAGAAGTACAAAAGAATTAATTTAGCTAGGAAAAAAAAAAGGAGAGAGAAAAGATTTTCACGCAAGCAATTAATTACTAACGAAATCAATTCATTAACTAGTCTAAGCACGTAAATCCATTTTTGTGTTCTTATGAACAAAAATTAACAATTTATCCCTATATAATGATGATGCCAACTGAATACGCCAGCAAATATGTTCACAAAGTGTAACCAATACACTTTCCAATTGTATCCTAAATAAGTTAAAAAATACGGAACACAAATTTGGACCCCTTTTTTCAAAAAATATTTGATGCTCGGTCAAATTAAGTTCCCGATGGTGGCAAGCAAAAGGGTATGGAAACAAACCTTTGCCATACTTTCTTGTTGAAACTTGAAACTGGTGATTGATCATCTTCGTCAGTCCTCATGATGAATTACAACGTAGTACATAGAGTTTGAGTCTGACCATTAAAACCCTCAACCACCCCTCATTACAAAAATGCTGTTAACTAAAATTTTGTAATAGAAATTGCATTGATTTTTAAACCCATTCGATAGGGTATTATCAGTGTATGGAAAATACAAAAGTTTAGTAAAGTCTGAAGAATGCACTAATATGTTGTTTATGCATAATTTTTGCAAGTTCGTTTAGATTCCTAAGAGGATGTGTTCACCAAGGTCGAAATGATTAGCATCTGTAATAGAATTTTGACTTAACCTTTGCTTGCTGATAAAATGATTGCAAGTACAACCAATTACAGTTATTTACAAGTTTGGAAGTGATAAAAATATCATGCCGATGTAATTTATATTTGCTGGGTCCATAATATCTTTGATGGATTTTGCCAAGAAGTTAAAATTCTTAACAACTTGAGTCCTTCAAAGCAACTATAATTGCATTTGATGTAATTACTGAATTTGAGTTTGCTAGTGCGTGACGGTGTTTTTTTTTTTTTACTTCCTTGATGTGATTTTTTTTTTTTGAGAAATCCTTCCTTGATGTTAGAACCGGGTATTTGGAGCTATTTGGATTTCACAATGAGCGAAATGGACTGTTTCTGCCTTTTCTGTTGTTGGGCCAGAGGTAGATTCGTAAACTTTTTCCAGGCTATCTTCAGATCACATGCTACCATTTTGGTTGGTCCATTTACAAATATGAAGTTCACCCAAAACTATGACCACCTGCCCAAAAGTTTGAATCATCAATTCTAGCCTTGTTCCTATATTTCAAATTGATAATTTTTTTTTCATCAATTATTTGTATTACACTGTATGTTACCTTACATAAATAGAGTGAGACTCCCATGGTCTTCTGGGTGCATCCTCAGACTGTTTGTTACATATAATTAGAGGTATGACTCTCCAATTCTAAATCTGACCCTAATTTTCTCTGCATCACCTAAATGCCAAGGTTGGATTCTGTCCCCAACCTTGGCACGAGAAGGCTTAATGGCCTTCAACAGACCCAAATTTAAATTTGACAAATAAATCAAAAGCACATCTCTCGAGCATAATAATTACCAAATTTTTATTGTAAGTTGATGTCGTTAAACTAATTCACCATCTCTATACACTTGTTTTTCTTTTATAATTTCCTTCCACAACTTTTAGGTTTCTACACTTCCAAATATTTTTTTTCCTTATTTTGAACTTAATGGACGCTTTTTATTCTGATTTTTTTTTTCATATTTTGACTTTCCCCACTTCTTGGTTTAAAAAAAAAAGAATCATATTGTATGTGAGATAATTTTGGAAATCGTGTATTAAATGATAAATGGATCAGATCGACTTAAAAAATGAAAAGATTTGTACAAGTTATACGTTTCGTCACGAGTAGAGGCTATCAATGTGGTTTGATTTCATAACCAATTGGTATGTTTGAACAAGATACACAAATTACTATTACTAATAGATTAGAAGTAATCAGTTAACAAAACGTTTTACCTCATCTTAAAAACACCTTAATCCATAAACATTTTTCACCATTACATTCACGTGAATCCGAATTTATATTGTAAAATCCGGACCACACTCTTTAAATTTTGAGTCACGCCAATCAACCTTATGCTTGCAACCTTACCAGCGCGGGAAACACCACATTTGTAACCATCCTCCAACCACACATAGATGGAGCTGAAAGTCACTGAAGTAATTAGAAAATGGATGGAAGGAGAAATGACTAACTTCATCATGGTTTGGCTTGTAGTCTTTGCTTGTCTAAGCTACTGTTACCGTGTTTCCAAAATTGTCCCAAGAGGACCATTTAGACTACTCACCATCCTTCCCGTGGTCTTCCTCAATCTCCACCTCCCTCTCAATCTCCAGACTTTGCATCTTGGAGTTTCAACTGCCTTCTTTTTAGCTTGGCTATGCAACTTTAAACTCCTCATGTTTGCCTTTGGCCAAGGCCCTTTATCAGACTCCTCTCTGTCCATCTCCCATTTTCTTGCTCTTGCTTGCCTCCCAATCATTGCCCACCAAAACCCTTCAACCAAAACCTCCCAAAATGGCTCTCTAAAAACAATCTGGAATTATGGGATCAAATGTTTTTTAATTCTTTTTTTCCTTAAACTTTATAATTATAGTGAACTTATTCACCCAACGGTTATTTTAGTCATTTATACAATTCATGTATACATTAGTTTGGAAGTTTTGCTTGCCATATTTGGAGGCTTGGCTCGAGCCGGTCTTGGCATTGAGCTTGAGCCACAATTTGATGAGCCATATCTGTCCACTTCACTCCAAGCCTTCTGGGGAAAGAGATGGAATATTATGGTGACACGTATACTTCGTCCATCAGTATATGATCCAGTTCTTAAAATCTCTGGGCTGGTAATGGGTCGAAAATGGGCCCCTTTACCTGCAATTTTGGCCACTTTTCTTGCCTCTGGCATAATGCACGAGCTCATCTTCTTTTACATGGGCCGAAGGTGGCCCACTTGGGAAATTTCTTGTTTTTTCTTGCTTCATGGTGTGTGTTTTGTGGTGGAGGTTGCAATTAAAAAGGCCCTTGCCGGCCGCAAAGGGTTGCCTCGGATGATTACGGGACCGGCGACAATTGGGTTTGTGATGATAACCGGATTTTGGCTATTTTTTCCTGAATTTATAAGGTTTAATGTAACGGTTAGAACAAATGAAGAGTATGCTGCAATTGGTGCTTTCTTGAGGGATGTTATAGGGCTTTGACTTTCACTAGCTAAATAGTGCTAGTGTACTTAGTTACCTAACATAATTGTGATTCACGATTTTTTCAAATCACTTTATTTGAATGAAAGAGCCATTAAATTACGAAGAAGATAAAAGAAATTTACGATTTGGTCCGTAATTTGACTAAGTTTAAAACTCGTGGGATGAGGGACAGTTTAGTCGTAGTATAGCACGCTATCCAGAACCTAATTTTTTTGAGTCAATCAATTCTTTGTATATTTAATCGGAGTGACAGTGACGAACCTGATGCGGAGAGAAACCGCAATTTGCAAAAGAGACAGACGAATAGACAACTGTGACTAAAATCCAATGTGAAAAATCCAGATTAGATTGAGTGGAATCATCTATTTCACTGTGTCACAGAAAAGCCCAACAAAAATTACCAAACTAATGGAAATGATGAAGACACAATTGAAAGGGAAATTTCCTTCCTAAAGCAAGAAATCTTGATGAAAAATCACTTGAAACTCAAGAAAGGAATGTACATATACCTTTAATTTCTTGCAATATTTAAAGGGCCTGTCTTGCATATACGAAACTTGTACTCTACGCAGTAACATGCAGCAAAAGAGCGGCGTTAAGGGGCAGTTTAGATGATCTGTGCCAGTTTTTCAGTGCCATTCATTAAGAATTGTCACCTTACATTCACACTTATTACACTTGAGATAAATTAAATAACTATCGTAGTGTGAATGCAAGGTGGCAGTCTCTGATGAATGGCATTGAGAAAACTGACACCGAATATCTGAACTGATCAAAGGATCCGTCTTCTTGGTAGCATTACTTTCCGCCCGTAATATTGTTTGCATTATTTGGATCAATTTAATCGGGGGCTAACAATCATAGCCATCCTAAGTTGTAACTCTTCTATATTCATTGAGGAGGCCACATTTAATATTTGCTGAGTTCTAATGCGCCGACTTTGGCTGCTTTTATTAGGTATTTTTTTTTTAGAAAATTCTATACACATTTTTTGACCACCTTTTTATCGTACATATACATCTACCCAAAGAATCTTTAGAAAATGTTACAATAATATTTTTAAAAAACAATCTAAAAAATAACCATACAAAACGAATTGTTTAATTCTATCTTACTTTTTTCCTTTGGAGATTTGCGGGAACATATTAAAAATTCTATTTAGACATGAAATCATAGATCATCCCTTCCACTAAATCTGAGACAGGACACTTCTGCATAATTTTCCAACGAGGAGAAAGAACCATCACCTTTTTGTTTTTATCTTTTTCAGTTACCAGAATAAAGAACTAAAGATAAAGATAAAGAAAACCAACAAAGTTTTCTTGCATCCAATTAACTTTTTCAGCTTCCGGTTCAATCTATGATGTAGAAACGCGGAGATTGAACACCAATTAATCTACATTTTACGGCTTGATTTTCAACGAATGTACCTGAATTAGGCCCAAAGCCAAAAGTGACCAAGCGGCTCGTGTCCTCGAGTCTTAGTCAACAAAGTGATAGAAAAGTTTTGATTTTTTACCACAAATATCATGAGATAACACACAAAAACACAGCCTCCATTGTGCTATATAGACCACAGGAAACATTGGTCCAATTCCGGCCATTCATTTTCCTATGGTGTTTGTCCAATTGGTCGGCACCATAAGAACTTGAATGCCCTCCTCGTGAGGAGAAATTATCAGCCATGATAAACATTCACGAAGACTTTTTGAATGTACGAGGGCGTAATAAACAACCAATGTGAGAATTCATGTGTTATGATTGGTTGTATGACCGTTCATGGTTTAATGAGTTATCTTATCCATTGTCATAAATGTTGCTTTTTAGGTCGTTAAAGATATAACTGCAATTAAATGGAGTAAAGTTCACTTGAACTGTAGACGAATTGAAACTGGAGGAACTAAATTTGGATTTCTTTTTTCTGACAATACCACAGACAGACAGTCTTAAGGATTACAATGGAGCAAATTACATACTTTCGTTTGTGTACGGTAGAATTTCAAAGCTTATGCGTAGGAGAACTTTGAAATTTATAAAGTATATATTTTGGGGCTCACGCGCAACTAAGGACATAAGAAACTTAAGTTTTTTTTTTTTTTTTTTCTCTCAAAAAAAAAAAAGAAACTTAAGTTTCATAAATTTAGAAATTTTGTTGTTACTTTATAAAATGTCATTACAAGGAAACTATGGTTAGGGTTGAAATGAGAGCCAAACTATATTGATACTCCTATTCAAGTTTGACTCATATTCACAGTTAATTCATTAACTAATCAAATCCAATCGAACAAGATTTATAGCTAATTTACTTTTTGAATTCAACTTGAATTAGAATCAATAGACTTAAAATTTAAAATTTATATGAAAAGATTCAAATTACTCAAGTTGGATTACAAAAAACTCGTTTGAATTTTACTCAAAAAATGAAAATACAAACTTGATTACGTTTTCAAGCTCGTTAACATGAAGAAACAAGAAACAAGCTTGAACACTATAGTGAATGGCTTGTCCATGCATATTTACACCCCTAACAATGGGTTCGTACTTCAGACCAAAACGTGCCTTTTTATGCCTTTTGCGGTAAAAATGATATTAAATCCATCTTTAATTGATTATACTGAGTAAATCCATGAAAGAAAACAAGCAAAATAAGAAAATACTAGGAATTAAACCGGATCAGTCCCACATAATTACTTCTTTCTTTAATCAGGGTAAGAAGCCTTTTTCTGAACCAAACCAATGCATGAGCCCAAAATAGCCCTCCAACCGTCCAACCCACCCTAACTCTCAATTCAAGCAAAACAAACGCAAGCCGTTGGAACATGAACCCGCCCCCCCCAACCCTATGCGGCTACCCCACCTAACGCCAGCCCCACCCGATTGGACTGCCCCTTTATTTATTTACTTATTTATTTTTTCTTTTTCTTGGTGACGACACTGCCCCTATAACTGTTGCTTAACGCCACGGCACCCCCCTTCCCACCAGTATATCTCTCAGCCTTACATTTTTTTCTCTATTAATACCCCTCCTTTCTCCCTCAGATTTTTTTCCTCTCATAATTATCTCCCAAGTCCAAAAACGACAAGTTGAAAAGTTTCCACAAAAAAAAAAAAAAAAAAGAAAGAAAAGAAAATTATGGACTCCCCGAGCCGGCTTGGTGTTGTTGATACTGCTATAGCTAGTGAGGCAGCAACCGTCGGCGCAGGTTCCGATACAGACGTGGCTCCTCGCAGTTCGAGTCCGTCTAAAGTTAATGAAATCCTCCAGCTCATTCGAAACGACGACGTCGAATCAAAAGTTGAAGCCGCCAAGGAGATCCGTCGGCTCACCAAGACTTCCCAGAGGTTCCGACGTCATTTCTCTAACGCCGTTAAGCCTCTCGTCGAAATGCTCCGTTACCGCTCCGTTGAGGCCAACGAAGCCGCCCTTCTCGCCCTCCTCAATCTCGCCGTAAAGGACGAAACGTGAGCTTCTTTAAATTTTAATACTGGCTTGAGTAAACAGAAAATTTTGTAGGATGAAATTATAATTAGCTTAAATTACTGGGTTCTTTTGAAAATTTTTGGTTCGGGGAAGATTTTCTAGTATCCCGGTACTTAACTTTTTATTGTTGAGAGTGCGTTTCACTGTCGCTTTCTTGCTTTTTTGTCCTCGAATTCAGCGATCTAGGGAAAGTAAATATTAGTAGTTATGCTTTCTCTTGCTCTAAATTTCTCCTGGGCTTCGGATTGGTTGCCCAGAAAAGCATGAAATTTAAGGAGATAAAAAAAGGAAAATTTGAAATTATTAGCTTGTTTTCAAAAAATTAAAAAAATGCTGTGCTAACGCGGGCTAATAGTTAATTTTTTATAAGGTAAAAATTTATTGAAAAAAATTTACTATTTTCATGTCGTGTTACCTAATTATCGTATTAGGAAAGGATGATACTTGAGCTTTCTTGGTTAATTTTTTATTGGGTTTTTGTTTGTGGATTTCTTTTATTTGAGGTTGGATGTTTTGGTAGCTCTGAAAATTAATTAAATTAGGAATAAATGATTTTGAGTAAATTAGTATGTAAAAATGTATTCTCGGATTATTTTGTAAGAAATTTTTTTGGATAGAGTAATATCAAAAGTTGTGAAATTCTTGAAGCATATTCAAGCAAGATGCTTTTCTAAGCATGACTTGCATTTAATGCTTCAAAATTGAGATTGGTTAATTTTAAAGGTGAAAGGTGAGATTGTTCTTTTATTCACATGTTACGCTTTCTTTTTTAATGTTTCCTCCCCTTTACTTCATTTCCTCCATCTGATCGTCTCCTTCTTGCCTTTCCTTCTTTCTTTGCCTTGTTTGTGAAGCTTCTGACTTGAGCTGATTCTCTGCTCGAAAAGGGAAAGTTTATTCTCTTTATTGAATTTTCTTGCTCCATTAAAAAGTGTCAATTGGGTATTCAAGAAACATAAAATTTGTGGATAAACTTGATTTGTGCTTCTAAATGAAAAAAGATGATGTCTCTTGTCAGATTTTTACCAATTCTAATGAGTTAACTAAATGATCCATTTCTAATTGGCTGATTAGAAATCAGTTGAAAAGGGTGCTTTTTTTTTTTTTTTGTCATTTCGTTTTACAATTTTGGTGTTCATCAATTATGTACACACTTTTCTTCTCTCCTGATTCATAAAGTCGCCTGCAAGTATATTTGAATGTTTCTTGCCTGAACAATTTTTAACTGGCAGTCCACTTGATTGCAACTTGCAAGGACACGCCTAGTTGAAGGGCTTGCCCCCTATATCAAGATAACTGTTAATTTCTATCCTTTTTGTATTTTTACTTGTCTACTTTGCCGGCATTGAAAGGCTTGCTTTGCCACAATCTCTAAAGAGGGAAAAAAAAAATTTATGGGGTAGCTGATGCTGAATTCGATGTTAAATAATGCCTTTTCAAATTTCTAGTCCTGATCTAATCTCTTTCCATGCCTACTTGCCTAGAACGGTTCAGAGTGGATGTCCTTATGGAGCCTGGGAAATAGTTTTTGATTCCCCTGGCATTTTGAATGAACTTTTCTTTTTATCCATTTCTTTGTGCATCTCAGAAACATGTCACTAATATAACTAAACTGAGAGCCTTCTCCCTCTGATGTGTTTGTAGTATTTATAAAACTTTGACTTACAAATGATCATATTTGCTCATATGGGGGCTTGATAGGCAATAATGAACCACCGGATAGGCTTAAAGAAAGATCTTGCTTGATTTTAGCAATTTGATCCTTGTTAGAGTTCTAGAAATTTGATAGCAAGAAACATGCTGATTAAGGAATACATTGCCTGTTACCAATTATTAAGTTGGGTAGCATTTGCTTATGTATATTGAGTAGTTCCTCTTTGTTGTTTTCTGACCAGTTAGCAATATACTCAATATTTTTGTGCCCTTGGTAGTCTTCTGCACACTAACTTCATTTATTATATATATTTTTACTACTTTTGGGCAGGAATAAGATAAGTATAATTCAAGCTGGTGCTCTGGACCCAATTATTGGTTTTCTACAGTCTGATCATCCAACACTGCAGGAGCATGCAACTGCGTCCTTACTTACACTATCTGCTTCTTCTGTAAATAAGCCAATCATTAGTGCTGCTGGAACCATCCCCCTTCTTGTGGAAATCCTAAGAGATGGATGCATGCAAGCAAAGTTTGATGCTGTTATGGCTCTTTGTAATCTCTCTTCTCATCCAGGCAATTTGAGTTTGATTCTCCAAATGGAACCAATACCTCATATAGTTGATTTACTTAAATTTTGTAAGAAGTCGTCAAAAACAGCTGAAAAGTGTACTGCTCTCATAGAATCTTTAGTAGGTTTTGAAGAGGGCAGAATTGCATTGACTTCTGAAGAAGGTGGAGTACTTGCAGTGGTAGAAGTGCTTGAAAGTGGTTCTCCTCAAAGCCGTGAACATGCTGTAGGAACACTTCTGACAATGTGTCAAAGTGACCGCAGTAAATATAGGGAACCAATTCTTGGAGAAGGTGTTATACCTGGTCTTCTTGAGCTTACAGTTCAAGGATCACCCAAGTCCCAATCAAAAGCGCAAACACTTTTGCGGTTATTAAGAGACTCTCCTTATCCAAGGTCTGAGCTTGAACCTGACACACTAGAAAACATAGTTTCTAGTCTTATATCACAGATAGATGGTGAGGATCAAGCAGAGAAGGCAAAGCAGATGCTAGCTGAGATGGTACAAGTTAGTATGGAGCAGAGCTTAAGACATCTACAACAGAGGGCACTGGTATACACTCCAGCTGATTTGCCAGTGGCTAGTTGTGCATCTGAGGTTTCATCCAAGTAATTGTTTTGGTGGTTCAGCTTTTCTTTCTTTTCATTATTGCAAGTTTCCCATGTCAAATTTTGTGTAGTAGGGGAAAATAAGTAAAAATCATGCCAGTCCAGGCCCTTTGTGATGGGTTCTAGGAGACTGGTAAGTGTCAATAAGCTGGAAGTTTTGAAATGGTGTAAACATAGTTTTTGTATATCACTGTTGTATCATAGAAAATGTGTATTGAAAGCTTTACGGTCTGTGAATGTTTTGTTTCAACCTTTATTTGTCATTCGATATCGTTTGGGGACCAAAAGCTGTATTGTATAATTTCCCTGTTGGCTATCTCTCTCTGTCAATACTTTGACATCGAGTAATGGCTATAAACAACTTTTCCTGGTGGGAATCTCAGTGAATCCCAGACATTGAGGAGGGGCAGTATGTTACTATCATGCACAGCTTTGAGACGATGGACCTAGATGTGGTAGCTAAAAGAATATTAGGTGAAGTAATTTTGACGTATTCTGGCAGTAATGGCCAAGGCGAAGCTTAATAAATCCATTGGCTCCAAGTGGCAAAAATAATCACAAGAAACCCCAATTCAGAAAAATGGTCTACTGAAATAATCTCCAAAGTGATGACTGATGAGGCACCCGAATGTCAGAGCTGGCAAGATAACCTTGAGCTGCATACATCGCAAGTCGTCAAAATTTTAATACAGGGTACTACTGGATTATCTTTTTTTTTTTTTTTGAATAATACTACTGGATTATCTTGGCAGGCAAAGAAGTGAGCCTTCTGCAATTCTTTACTACGCTAAATGATTAAAAGTGTACACGCAAGATTGCATGCCGAGAAGCTGATTTTCTAGTTATTTGTTGTTTTTTGCACTTGCACATGTTTTCTTGAGCTAAAAAAAAAACTGAAAATGAATCCTTAGTCCAGGTGTTGCAAATTTCACAATCGTAATCAGTTATCACGAAGTTTGAGTAATTGATTAAATAAAATCCTGAAGCTTCAATATTTAGGATACCCTCATAAATCAATCATTTAGCTTGCCTTCCTTAACATCCCATGATTGATATTGATATGATATGAGTGAGTATATCCTTAGAAATTCATGTAAATAATTTATCTGGCAGCATCTGACACCTGTCTATATGTGTAACCACAACGCCAAGGTGGACTTGTATTTTCGAACCTCCTCTATTTTCTTCTTTGATTGCTGATTGCAGTCTCTTCAGTCGCTTTCTGCCTTCTGCCTTCTGCTAGTTGTGCTTCTTAAGCTAAAACATCATTCAATCAATAACCTTTTAACAACCCAAATTGTATTCTGATAGCTTCAGTCAAAATTACGTGATGCCTTCGTGGGTTCATAGGGGAAGGTATTTGAGTACTACAAATTAGCAGAAGACAAGTAATAAACCATTTCCAGAGCCCATGTAGGACCAATTTCCATAACGTGCCAGAAATACAAATTTGTTTTTCTTTTTCTTCTAAGCAATCCAAAAACGGAAACCAATGGATATACGTCGGAATTCTCAAGATTTTACCCCTTTTCTTATCTCGTCCCGAATTAGTGATTGAAAAACATAGAATAGCCATATAAGAATTTGGTCTTGAAAAACATAGAATAGCCATATAAGAATTTGGTCAAACTTACATAAAATTGTGATCTTATCTTATCATCTCAAGGTGATTCAGTAAAAATGAGATAAAAATTCAGTTTTTTGACAGATACTTGTTGAATTATCGAAATTACCCTCTTGAACTTTGAAGTATAACTTCAACAAATTTCTAAACAAAAAATTGTGTTTCAAGTTATCCTTAAATATCCAAAACTCCATCAATAAAAATCATGGAGTATGTTTATAAAATTCTTTCAGACCTTTCTTGTATTGAATTTTGTATAGAGGAAAAAGTACGGCAGCCAGTGTAGATAGAATCCAAGAGAAAGGAAATCTAAAATATTGAAGTGTCACCGTCAGAAATAGTGAATCAGATGATCACCTAGGCATTTTTTTCATCAAAAATAATTTTCATCCTTCTGCCAAAGGTCAACATCTATTGGTATACGCTTCAGTAATTAACCTCAGTAATCAATCTTTGACAAGCAAAACACGTATATTTCCTTGCTTACGTGATTTGGCAATTGCAGAAGTTGTTGGGACGTACTTTATTTATATATAATATTTGCTGGCTGTGTAGTTCAGTTACCGTCAATAAGATTGAAGGCTCATTTTAATCCTTCTGTTACAATCACCTTTGCCATTTTTTTGTAAATTTCCTTGGGAAGAGGTAAGGATTCATTAATCAAGAATTTGTGTTCATATCGTTTTTTGTTGTCTATTTTGGTTGTTAGTAGTTGGAAATGTTTGAAAGCTGCTTCTAATTTATTGCCCACTGTCGTACATTTTGTCTTTATGTACATGAGCAATCCACAATCTGCAGGCGCCTTTCTAATTTAAATGTTTGATGCATCATCTGTTGTCTGCGATTTTCGTCATTCTGTGGCATTGCTACGGACAACAGAGCGGTTTATGCTATTGTCGTATTGGTGTTCAATTTTCCTCCATTGTTCTATTCTTAATTATACCTTAATCAAACAACCGGTGAAGGTATCTTTATTTATTTTTCCAATTCATAAGTTGTTTAAAGTCTCGTATGTCCAGTTAAAATTTTTTTTTTCAACGTTTCAGAAATGTAGATAAGAGATCCGCCTGGGATTAGAAATTGGGATGACCATCACATTAGATGTCACTAGTTTGACTAGCGAAAATTTACTGTACAATATAGTAGACAAAATCTTGATGTCATGGGGACAAAAATCTATAAAATTTTGCTGACAAAATAACATGATTAAGTGCAGGCCCAGTTCCAGTGCACCGCTGAATCCAGCAAGGAGCTTCGATCCAGCGATTGTGAAAAATATGTCCAAAGGCCCCATTGTTTACACAATTGGGCCATCAACAGAAACCAAACTTTCAGACCTTTCATATTTGGGACTACCATTTGTCAAATAATTCTAGCTAGTCCTTGGCCTGGTTTGGAATTGGGCCAATAAGTAGAACCATATCTTGAGCATCTGTTAGCCTTGCCCCCGGGACCGAGCATAACAAGGTATTGAGGAATACCAAACAATTTTAGTCATCTTTCACTTTGGCATCTGATAAAGAAGATAAATATCTATTTTTGTAACTAAAGAAAATTATAGGAGTAATCTTTAACAACTAAACTGGGATTGGTTTCCCGTGCAAGCAATTATAGGACTAAACAAAAAACTTAAATTGTAACAACAAAAGAAAAAATTGATAAACATTAAAAATATTATGACATGTAGTCAGTGGTCCAAGGGAAAGAAAGGGTTAATAAGTTAGCCTCGGACCAGTTGAAACAAGTTAGAGGCGGTGCAACTCGCAAGGGACAATATATAACTAGTCAGTAAAATATATGTGATCGGTCAACTAAAATTTATAGTCATATTTTGCTCCAAAATAACGTGTTTTTAAGTTTCAAATTTAGTTGTGTTGATTGCATCTTATCAGGATCATAAATCGGTAGCAACTGGATATTGTGAGGCCTTCTACAAAAGCCGGGAGACACGTAATAAGACGATTCCATTTATTGTCTTTGTTAACTGTCCCGTCAAAAGTGGACGCTTGCCTTCGTGCCTCATTCCATGTGATTTAGTAGCCGTACGTAGGGTGGGCAAAAATAACCGGAAAATCAAAAAATCGCAGTAATCGGTTCATTTCGAACCGAAAAATAAGGCTAACCGAACCGAATTTTGAAAGTGGTTAGGTTAACCGAACTTCATTTGTAAAAGCGGTTCCGGTTCCGGGTATCAATTTTTAAAAACCGCAGTTAACCGAACCGGTCCATATATACGTCTTAAAGGCTAATATTTGTAATGTTATAAAGGAATTGAGGAGTATTAATTTATTTCATTTTCAAGTTTAAGATTATTTTAAAACTTGAATATCGTATTTAATTTTTCTTTCAATTTAATTTCTTGATGCTAACTAAAAAATTATTTTCATATAATTGAAATACATAAATTTTTTACTCTTAAAAAGAGTAATCTTTTTTAACCTTTTTTACTTTTAAAAAAAGCGGATGCAAGAGTTTCAATTGTAATCTTATTGCTTGTTTTTTAAAGTAATTGAAATTGTATAAGCATTTTTTTAATTTGAGCAAAGGTTTATGTTATAATATTTTGATCTATTTTATCAAATTAACTTAAACTATATGGTTTCGATTACCCGCGGTACCCGACCCTCTTTAACTGGGTAACCGATAAGCGGTTAACCGATTAATGAGGGTCGAATACGGTTTATAAATTAAGCGAACCGGTACAAACGGTTCCGGTTAGAATATTAAGTGTGTGGATTGGTTAACTGATCCATACCTACCCCTAGCCGTACGTCTCCTCCTTTGGCGAAAGGGAGGGAGCCATTTACACCGTAACCCCTAGTGCCATTCACTCAATTACCATTTTGCCTCCGTAAGCCTTTTTGTCTTTTTCTTTTTTATTCATGTCACTTAACTTAACACTTACGAAACAGAAATTTTCTAAAATTTATAATACTGATTTAGTATTGTTTTTCTTCTTTTCTTCTTTCTTCTTTCTTTTTTTTAATTTATTTTATTTAGCTTATTCATTTCACTTTCTCATAGCTCTACCGTTTTGCCAATCTTTGTACTCCTCTTTGTTTTTTTGACACCTTTTTATCGTATTTTTCTAATTTATTTCCTCTTTGAATGTCTGAACCAAATATGCACTAAGAAATATAAAAAATTGAGTATTTTTTAAAAGAATGCATTTGAGGGTATCTAAAAATAATATTACTAATACAAAGTTCCTAAATACTCATTTGACGACCAAATAATTGGATTCACGAATAATCTGGTTAATTACCAAACAAACCACTTATGAGGAAAAATATAGTAGGAAAATAAGGATAAAAGAGAAGTGAGTGGAGAACCAACAAAATGTGGAAGCTAAAACAAAAATAACTGATAAACAAGAAAAAATAAAAGTTAAAACATCTAAAACAGTGCTGAAGGGATCCGAGAGATAAAAAAGGAATGGTTTATCATAAACAAATCAATACAAAAAAAAAATGACAGTGTTATTATGCTAAAAAGAGAAACGAATAGATGGTGAGCGGTTAAAATCCTATGACTCTACTCTAGATGTTAGGAATTCGACCCATAATGTAATAGTATAGGATTTATCAAAAAAAAAAAAAAAAAAAGAGTTAAAAAAAAAAAAAATCTCCAGGGACGAAATAGTCATTCCATATCCCATCCCCACCTTTGAAAAATCAACCAAGAAAGAAGCCAACGAATTAAACGGATGAATTACTTACTTCCCCCACTCATCACTGAATAAACCTGTCAGCTCCGATCAGCCAACTCACGCTCATCTTCCCGCTGGCGCCGAAATATTCTTACTCCGTTCGCCGGACTCCATTACTTTAGACAAATATTTTTCGTTAATAATATTCACATGATTGTTGTATACGAATTATATTTTTTGAACGTTGATTTGTTTGTCTAGAGCTGAACTCAGCGTTGTTGAGCAGCCTAGGGTTTTTTCAATTTTGAGAGAAAATGGAGGATTCATCGGAGAGATTGGGATCAGAGGGAGCGGAGGTGAATATGATGAAAGAGGAGCTCTGCATGGACATCGATCCACCGTTCAAAGAAAACCTTGCCACCGCGGAGGACTGGCGTAAGGCGCTCAATATGGTGGTTCCGGCTGTCGTCGTTCTCCGGACGAATGCTTGCCGAGCATTTGATACTGAGTCAGCGGGCGCAAGCTATGCTACCGGCTTTGTTGTTGATAAACGCCGCGGCATTATACTCACTAATCGACATGTTGTTAAACCAGGTAATATTTTTAGCTTTCTTTCAGCTGCCTCATTTTCTAGTTAGATTAAAAAGTATTTAAGACAAATGCAATTTTGGTGTAAATTAGCGTGATTTGGTATATTGAGAAGACAAAGAGTTGAGTACTATTGTGGTGCGATTGCAGGGCCTGTGGTGGCAGAAGCAATGTTTGTTAATCGTGAAGAGATACCCGTTTATCCAATATATAGAGACCCGGTGAGTTGTTTATTACTCGTTCCATTCTGTTCTATTAATGTCGCAGTTACAAGCAGCTTGTGAGTGTGGTTTTCCCGTACCTATTTTAGTTATAATTGCATCATTTTGACCAGCTTTATTACGTATTCTATTTATAGCATGATATAGTTTTCCTGCATCTATTATGAAGGTAAATATATGTCTGTTTGATAGGGAATAGTATCAAAGTTCACTAATTATAAAATGTCAGATCCTGGCTTTTCAATATGCCTGACTCTTTTTAACTGACATCTCTATACTGATTATGTTGATATTGGTTCTTCATCTTTAGGTTCATGACTTTGGCTTCTTTCGTTATGACCCTGGTGCAATTCAATTTTTGAGCTATGAGGAGATCCCTCTTGCACCTGAAGCTGCTTGTGTTGGACTGGAGATAAGGGTTGTTGGTAATGATAGCGGAGAAAAGGTTTGTAGATGAAATTTGTGCTTTAGTTCTCTATTTGAATGTCTTGATTTGACCTGTAGCATTTTAGACCCACAAAGTTGGACCATAAAAGGGATATTAAGACTTGAGAATTTCATCTATTTTGCTATTGTATTGTGTTCCAGAAGTTTCTTACAAAGATGGACCTTAAAAGGTATATCAAGTCCTGTAAATTCTATATATATTGCTGTTACATTGTGTTCCATAAGTTTTCAGCATGTGTACCAAGTTGACAATTTTGAACCATAAGCAGATATTTATTCACAGAAAATAAAACAGAATAGGAGAATGGTATGAATCTCATCAAATTTATAAATTGACAAAAAACATGAGCACCTCTCACCATTGGATCACATTGTGCTGCAAAGCTGATAAGTGTGATCATCATTTTATGGGTTTCTTGTCAGTTTTTCCTTCGTGCTTTTGCTCCATGACAATTATAACTGATGTATGAATTATTTCTCCACGTATGTGTTTAAACTGATGCTTATGAAAACTATAATTGCAAAGCACACTAATTTTCAATTAGTTGCTAGATCAAGAAGTATTTTTCATCTTAACTTGTTATATTGAAGGAACTAGGTCATCCCTCCCAACTCCCACCCCCTCATATTGGGATGTTCACAATGATTTCAGTGATATCTTGAGGAAGGAACAGCATTATTTCTCCTATATTTTGGTTTCTGAAGTGAAAGAAACTTCGTTTCCTTGTCGGGATCATTTTGGTGCATAACACATGTGGGTTTTATATTCACAGGTGGTGTCTGTGGACATCAATAACTTTGTTTTCATTTAAACTTTCTGCAATGAATTTGCCTGCCATCATTGGTAGATCCACTGCTAGTTGTGCATGTTGATTTACAAAAACTGCAATTTAAAATTTGAAGCCTTACAGTTACATAATAATGCATAAACATTTCATGTCGATTTTTCATCATAAATTGTTGCTCATGTGATGCAATATTAACTTGTCATATTGGATTTCTGCAATTTGCTTATATTTCTGTTACTCTCGGAGTAATATTAACTTTTCTAGTTGGATATGTGCATTGTTTAACCTATATCTTTTCCATTATCCTTTGCATTTCTGTTAGAGGGGTCTGAAATTTATTTCAATATATTACTTTGCAGGTCTCTATTTTGGCAGGTACCCTTGCTCGCTTGGATAGAGATGCTCCTCATTACAAAAAGTATGTGTTCGTTTTACATTATCTTTCTCCCTATTTTAACGTCAGAAAGACAGCATCACCTATTTTCTTATTTTCTCTGTCTTGATGACTGGGTTTAAATTGCCATTAAGTTCTTCCTTCTCAGTTGAAGAAATTCTGAAGATACATTTTTTTTTTTTTGGTTGGATTTGGGTGATTATTTGAACTTCTAAACTTGTATAACATGTTATTCTGTTCTAGCATTGTTTGGTTGCAACCCCTTTCAGATATTTTCGTTTTTCATATTCACTCATGTTACATGCCAGAAAGTATTGCTTTCCTGAAGTGGTGTTTTCCCATGTAAGACTAGTGTTCCTTTTGATAATGAACATTTATTTTGAGTCTTAACAATAAACATTTCAAGACGCAACTCTGTTTTGTCCACTCATTTCTCAAGATCTCATTTTTCTATTTTATTTTCACCAGTGTCTTATGCTGTAACATTCGTAATCAATATAGTGAATTATTGTGCTTGCACAAAAAATCAGTCTATGCATACTTTTAGAATAATTTATGGTGTGCATAGCATATTCAATCCCAAAGTTTATGCCATTTTTCTTCACAATATGATAAATTGGGATTGTTGCTTACGATAGTCCTCACTACCTATTGTAGGTTAGTGGTGGTTTCTTTATAATATTTGTATTGCTTTGGGAGTGTTGAATATGAAGATGTTTTCTGTTATCAAATTTTCATCTTTAGCTTTTTCCTTTTGTTGGTGCGACTTCCCATTTGGTGTAAGTTTTTGAAGTTTTTTCTTCTTTTGAAGTGATTTTGATTTAGGGTGGTTTTTTGCTTTTAATACTGCTAATTTTGCCCTGATTATTCCTATTAATAATGGCTGTAATATTGTTGCAGAGATGGCTACAATGATTTCAACACATTCTACATGCAAGTAAGCATAGTCCTATTGTGTGCTTATCATGGTACAGAAGGAGATCATCATTCCGTTGCCTTTTTTTGGGTCAATTTCATTAGTTTGTGTGCAAAAAATGCTTGCACATTTACTGGGGCTTTTGCTATGCTTGTCAGTTTTGGCATTTCTGTTACATATGCAAAGTTCAGGAAGAATAATGTAGCAGAAACCATGCATAGTTTGATCAAATGTTGATTTTCTAAAACCTGTGCTGTCGTTTTCTTCTTTCATTGATTAATGCTTGTAGGGCTGTAGGTAATTATGAGAGAATATATGGTGCAATGTTATAAAGATAAGCTTTAGAAAACAAGCAAAAAAGACGTGGGAGATGCAATTTAATATCTGATGGCAAAACAGAGACTTTAATGGAACATTGCCCAGGCATTTGGCATCTACGTTCCTTCCTGCTGTACCATTATGGCTGGCAGGGAACTTATGAGTGGTGACCAATAAACCTAGATATTGTAGCAAAAAGCATGTTTTTTAATCAGTACATTTGTTGCAGTTTCTAGCTAGTAGCCTGAAATTTTTTTAGCTAATTCTAGTTGATATGATAACTTTATTGTTGCTTTCAAACATGCTTTCACTTTGTCACATCACGGTTAAGTATGATGGTCATGCAAAGTCAGCTCTTGTAAAAAATATTTGTTTCTTCCCAGTATAATTAATTGCAGGATATTTGGTTTATAACTTGGTAAAAAGTTTCCTCGTATGATAATATCATCCTTATTAAACCAAGAAAAAAAATTCAAATGTCATCTTCGTGCTAAATAACTTGTATCCTTGGAAAATTGAATTCAATTCATACCTGGTCTTTAAGATCTTTTAGTAGGTCCAAGTTCCTTTTGGGTTCCACTTTGAATTGTGGGGTCTGTGCATGAAGGTGAATGTTCAAAGTTAGGATTGGAAACTGTTAAATTGTATGATTTCCCTGAAAATGACACTTGTAAAGAAGATAGCCCAGTGACACGTATGAGTGCTTTCATACATTAGTCAGACGACAATGGTGTTCGAACAGTCAATATAGGAGTGAAAGCTAGAGATACAGATACATAGTTTAGTGACCTTTCTCAGAGCCGTGTTGCAATGGTTCCAAAAATATGGTTTTAAATTAGATTATTTGATTTCTGGATTTATTTTGTGAGTTTGTGCTCAATGAAGTGTCTGAACTGTTGTGAATTTATTAAAAGATTTTTCATCTTTTTTCCCATTTCGTTTGTTTTAAAATTTGTATGAAGTAGCCAAAATGTTGTTGATAAATTTTGTGTGTTCACTACAGGCTGCTTCTGGGACCAAAGGTGGTTCAAGTGGTTCTCCCGTAATTGACTGGCAAGGCAGAGCAGTTGCCTTAAATGCTGGAAGCAAGTCATCAAGTGCTTCAGCATTTTTCTTGCCTTTAGAACGAGTGAGTACATTCAAAATCGTATTACTTCTTGCAGTGTTTATTGAGTAATCATACTCTTAGTTGTAGGTATCCTCTATATGCTTCTAAGCAAAACAGGGTAAAATACAACTTTTCTTTATATTTAGTAATAACAAGTAAAATTATGTTATCATTGGTTAGTCTACCAGTATTCCTTTGTGCACGAGTCATGAAATTATTTTGGAACATTATTTCTTTTAATGTAATATGGAACTTCCTTTCTCGCTTTTCCTTCTCTGAGAGTTGATGCTTCAAACTTTTAGATGGAGCAGTCCTTAGAAAGATAAACCTAATCATGCAATCTTGCTCTTATTGGACAGGTAGTAAGGGCACTAAAATTTTTACAAAAAGGGAGCGATTCTTTTGCTGAAAAATGGGAAGCAGTTTCCATTCCTCGTGGTACGCTTCAGGTTTGTTGGTTCTTTTCTTTAGGTCTTTAATCCCATTGACTTCCTCACTGAGGAAAACAAGAAATGTTTTACAGAAGCTTGATGGTACAACATGTCTGACACTAGGCAGCCTGTTTTTTAATCTCTTTGTTGCATCAAATATGTGGCATTTCTACCAAAAAGAAGGATGGCATTTATAACTTTTCCGTTGCCTTTAAGAAAATTATTAATATTCTATCGGTCGGGGCATGTGTTTATTCATATCATTCTCCAAAGGAGAGGTGGTTAGAATTTAAAGACTTTTGTAATGCACTTAAAAATGCCCACAAGGTCCTGTCTTTGTATGACCAATTTTTGTGGCCAGAAAGTTTTAGGGTTATTTTGTGAAAAAATTAAGATAATGGTTAGAGCAATGTTCTGATGAATTCAGAGATATCATAGTTAATGAGTGAATCTTGGTTTTGTGTTATTGTCTACTTTGTGCGAATGATTTGAGTTAGATTCCTACCCTGTAGGTTACGTTTCTCCATAAAGGATTTGACGAGACACGTCGACTTGGTCTTCAGAGTGAAACAGAACAGGTATATTTAGAATACATTTTTGCATCATTGGTTAAAATTGTACCCAAGTGAAGATGAATTAACTTAATTCTTTTACTGGATTAGTTGGTGCGTAATGCATCGCCTCCTGGAGAAACTGGAATGCTAGTTGTGGATTCGGTTGTGAGTATTTCCCTCTGGCTTTTGAATTTTTTGCCTTCTCTTGTCTATCTACTAACTTACATACATAGCATCCCGGTATCTATTGTAGGTACCTGGTGGTCCGGCTTATAACCATTTAGAGCCAGGTGATGTTCTTGTTCGCATGAATGGAGAGGTAAATATTTCTCTGATCTCATAGCTGTTGATGAACTCGTCCGTAGAACTACACATCTACATAGGCTTGTCTGTATTTTTTGAAGCACTAAGTGCTAACTTAAGGAAGGCTTGTGGTTTTATGTTCCCCAGAAGTACTCAGCAGCACTTTTGGTGTCTCTGTTTTTGTCTTGATTAAACTTATAGAGGATACAGGTGAAATTTGCAGCATGCTTATTCCTCAAATTGTGTTAAATAGTGAATTTTATTAGGTAAAATTTGTAATCTTAATAATTAAGTATTTTCAGTTGTTAGGAGACATTGAACGAATACTAGGACACAGTTTATGGCCTTTGCCTCTAACTTGAGATGGGGCAATTAAATACTTTCTTTGATCAATGAAGTATTTCAACTGATAATTCATTAGGTTGTTGTGCGACATTGGAAACATGTTGCAGGTGATTACCCAGTTCCTGAAGATGGAGACTCTGTTTGATGACAGTGTCAACCAGGAGGTTGAACTTCAGATTGAAAGGGGTGGGAAATCAGTCACCATGAACCTAGTGGTGAGTTTTATTATCGATATGTCTACATATTCATCTTTTATAATTTCACTTTCATCTTTTGTATTTTTATGTTCATTTTGGAAAAGAAGTTTTCATTTGGTGTAGTTTGAGTTTCCACTTGAAGCTTTATCATTAATGATGAATGTCTAGTCCTTTTGGTTTGTGCCTGTGCTTTTCTGCACCTACAACGAGCATGGAAGTGGACATGTTCCATTTTGACTGGTTGATTCCTTTTGGCGTAAAAGATTTTCTTAAATTACTCAATGCCACCAATTTTTTTTAGGGGTTTTACCTCTGATTTATTATTCATGGGGGGAAGTATAATATGAGGATTAAGTTACTGAGAGTTACAATCACTATGTGGCAGAATATTATGTTTGGAGAGTGTAACATGGTGTACAATGATTATGAAAATGAAATTTTGTTAGCATGTGTTTATGTTTTTCTTGCTGAATGCTGAAATTTCTTTTCTTTGGATAACCATTGCGTCTTAATTTTGATTTCTTACTGTTTCTTGTAATCATTTATAGTGTAACTCTCCTCCTTCCTTCATCTTGTAAAGCTCATGTATTTTATTAATATTATTTCAGGTTCAAAATTTACACTCAATAACCCCTGATTACTTCTTGGAAGTTAGTGGTGCGGTGATACACCCTCTTTCTTATCAACAGGTTGCCTAGATTGCCTCTTATAATTCACTCGTTATCTATAGTAATTGTGACTCAAAACGTATCTATTCCAGTCATTTCAACTATGTTGCATGAATTTCTTGATATCGTTGATTATATATAGAAGTGGTTGTCAGGGTTAACATGATATTTGCTGCCATTACTTTTGTTATTTGCTCTGCAAGTTTGTCTGCAAAAGAGTTAACAGTGTAATCATATTTACTTCTGATATCTTAAATTCTTTTTCTGGTGTGGTCTTTAAATGCTGGATATTTTGAAACCAGAAAGTTCTATTTGTTTTTTTGCTCTGTCAACTAGTACAATAGACTTGAACTTCTGCCCGCAATCATAGCAGATTCTACATGCAAAAGCAAGAAATTTCAAACATTTTATGTTGGTGTATTATGATTACGTTTGTTTTAAGTCTTAAATATTTTATCTGGCATGTCTTTTATTTCTTAGTGTTCCATTTAGGTGGTGAAAGCTTTTTGTTAAGCAATACCGCGAGAATTTGAGTAAATGAAAGCTTAATTGAACTCTTCTTTCAGTGGTAGCTTGAAAATCGATTTTTTTTTTTTTAAATCTTTTTCAATCATGATAACAAGCAAGAGCATGAAATTCATGAGCTACTTCTTGAAAACAATACATCCCGAATTATGAAATTTTCTCTTTTCGAACCTTTGGAGTTATTTTCTGGCAAGTCTTAACTCTTAAGATTGTTTTTGTATGATTTCTTCCTCTCTGTTCAATGTCATTTTGGTTAAATGCTAAATCTGACTAGCTAATATTTTGTCTACCGATTTCCATAAAGGAAACTCATTGATCTACTGATGTGGTCCCTCTGTCCTCTTTGTCTGGTTGCTTGAGTTGCTATTATTGGTTGTTATTGCTTTCATGCCTTACTAATTATTCTTTTCTTAATTCAGGCTAGGAATTTCCGTTTTCACTGTGGTATTGTCTATGTTGCAGAACCAGGGTAAGCATTTGTTTTATTTTTTGTAGATTGAGCTTGATGATTTGACTTGAATCAGCCTATAAATAGTTTGTCTAATCGTAGTCAATAGTGACATCAATTTGTTAATGTTTCTGTCCCATATAGTGACATCACTTCTGAAAATTAATTAATAAATTGTTCTGGCAAAGAATTAGTACATCCTTTTGTTACATGCAGATACATGCTCTTTAGAGCTGGAGTTCCACGACATGCCATCATCAAGAAGTTTGCTGGTGGAGATATATCAAAGCTTGAGGACTTCATAGCTATTCTTTCTAAGTTGTCTAGGGGAGCACGAGTGCCACTGGAATATATAAGCTATGCGGATCGTCACCGTAGAAAGGTAATACTGATGTGTTTTTGAGTCTTTTTGGAAGTAAACATGTTCTGTTGTAAGTAATTGTAAGTAAGTCAAGATATATTGTGTTTTTTAAGGAAAATAAGCTTTCATTAGTAATTTTGGTCATTGTCATTGATGTCCATTTTGCATAGTTGTGACATGCAAGTGTGATGGAATTTCTCTTAGCATTATATCTGTTAAGTTCGCTTCAAGGATGTGTATCTGTCTGTACTATACTTAAACATATTGTTTGATGACACTTCTTTGGCCTGCAGTCTGTCCTTGTCACGGTTGACCGCCATGAGTGGTATGCCCCGCCTCAGCTATATACTCGTGATGACTGCTCTGGTTTATGGATTGCAAAGTCAGCTTTGCCATTTGACTCTCCCACTTTATTATCTGGCACCAAACATGTGGTGCAAGAATCAGAAAATCATAAATCGTCTTCAACCACTGGCGATGTTAGTCCGATGGAACAAATACATCAGTGTGTTGGACTAGACTCAACAGATGGCATTACTAACATGGAAACTAGTTACGAAAATGTTGCAGAGGAACAGCATACTCAGGATGAGTCTGATGCTGGAACAAAAAAGAGGAGAGTGGAGGAGAAATCATCTACTGATGGAAATGTAATTGCTGATTATTCCTTACATGAGTCTAGAGAGGAAAGGTTGGAGGACTCTGGAAATGTTGAAAATGCAGTTTCAAGAGATTGTCAAGATGCTGCACATGTGGCAGCTAATGCTTCTGTTGCTGAACGTGTGATAGAGCCTACACTTGTAATGTTTGAGGTAACCCATCAAGGAATAAAATATTGCGCTTTGTTTTCTGTTTCTCTTTTTGAGTATCTATGATGTAGTACATTTGTTCCCTACCTTGTGCGGTACCTGAATGGTAGGGTTGAATCAGAAGGGGAAAAGTGGCGAGTGAACGGGAGTTGCTTTACTTTTCCAAAAAATTTTAGTACTTAGAAAACTATTTCTCAGAGATAATTATCATGACTCCACTGAGCGCTTTTATATTAGTAACTAATCCTTCCAATCTTCTGTATTAATATCATATGCAGTTGGGACTGATGGTCCCATGTACTTCAATTTTTTGTGTTGCTACCCCATTCAACTTATTTTATGCAAACCGTTTCGTGTATAAATATCAGGTTCACGTGCCATCCTCATGCATGATTGATGGAGTCCATTCACAACATTTCTTTGGAACTGGTGTTATTATATATCATTCACAAACCATGGGATTAGTTGCGGTTGACAAAAATACAGTTGCAGTATCTGTTTCTGATGTGATGCTGTCTTTTGCCGCTTTTCCAATGGAAATTCCTGGAGAGGTAAATGTTCATTTCTGTGCAATAGCAGAGAATTCAAATGTATCGTTATTTAGCAACATAATTTTCTTTATAGGTGGTTTTTCTTCACCCTGTCCATAATTTTGCACTTGTTGCATACGACCCTTCTGCACTGGGATCTGTTGGTGCCTCTTTGGTTCGTGCTGCTGAACTTCTTCCAGGTAAACATTTCTCCTTGATCCCTTTGTAATTGTGTGTCTTTATCTCTTCCCAATATCCAGGATATCTTATATTCTAGAGAAATTTTGATGCTACAAAGACTAGAACACTTACGCTGCAAGATAAATTCCTCACAAGTTGGAGATGTTCTGAAGGGAAGGATTTGAGGAATTCTAATGTGAATTCTGTGATTTTTAGAATTCTTTTGATTCGGGACAGTCAGTAGATAGCCAAGTAGGAGTCAAGTGATGATTTGGGAGAAGAAACAACAATAGTTACAGATGGGATTCCTTAGAGCATTGATAGGAAGAAAGAGCTGATGAACCAGCCTTAACTAGTAGATCTTGAGTTTGGTATTTCTGAGGAATTCCTCTATATTTTTATGTTTTGGTGGGTGTCATGACTGATCTTTGTATACCACTTAGCGTCAACCAAATATTACAGCATTTTGACACTGTTTAGTTGAACAATGTTGCTGATGTCTTTAGCAACATAACAGTATCTTATTCATCTCTATAATAATTGGACCGAGTATAGACAGGGAGGTGTTTATTGGAAGACCTGCTTTCTTTCAATGCAAATGATACAGCCTTATATCTGTACCCTGCTGCTGTAATAGTGGTGATAAGGAGAAAAGTTCAGACCTGAAAATGCACCCTTTCATTTGCATGCACTTCTTTCATTATTTTCCCTAGTGATAGGATAAACCCATGCATTATTCTAATCCACGAATAATGTTTATCACATAATGTCTGCAGAACCTGCACTTCGTCGAGGAGATTCTGTTTGTCTTGTGGGTTTGAGTAGAAGCCTACAAGCAACATCGAGAAAATCCTTTGTCACTAATCCTTGTGCTGCTTTAAATATTGGCTCAGCTGATTGTCCACGTTACAGAGCAACCAACATGGAAGTCATTGAGCTTGATACGGGTACGTAATATAAGCATTATTTCTGATAATTTCAGAGACAAGAAGTTTGGATATGCATTAGTCGCAGTTCCGTTCGTTTTTCTAATAGATTTGTTTTGCCATATTCAGATTTCGGCAGTACATTTTCTGGTGTGTTAACGGATGAGCGAGGGAGAGTGCAGGCTATATGGGGAAGCTTTTCAACTCAGGTACATACATTTCCCATCTTGCCTGCTGAGTCGGGAAGAAATATAGTCTGATCCTTACTTTCAATTGCTAGCTCAAATATGGTTGCAATTCATCTGAAGATCATCAGTTTGTCCGAGGTATTCCAATTTATACAATCAGCCAAGTTCTTGATAAAATTATATCTGGAGTTGAAGGTCCTCCTCTACTGATCAATGGCGTGAAGAGACCAATGCCACTTGTAAGAATACTGGAAGTTGAACTTTATCCTACTCTACTTTCTAAAGCTCGGAGTTTTGGACTGAGTGATGCTTGGATCCAGGTATGCTGCTTATCTGAGAATTTTCTTATTTAGTCACCTTAGTAGTATGATCTTTTGTTTCTTCTTGGATTAAACTCTGGAGCTTTGACTTTAGGCTCTTGTGAAAAAAGATCCTATCAGACGCCAAGTATTGAGAGTTAAAGGGTGCCTGGCTAGTTCAAGAGCTGAGAGTTTATTAGAACAAGGTGACATGGTTTTGGCAATTAACAGAGTACCAGTGACATGCTTTCATGACATTGAAGATGCTTGCCAAGCCTTAGACCAGTGTGATAACAGTGACGGGCAACTTAACATGACTATTTTCCGTCAGGTGGGTGACAGGAGTTATTTTAAGCTTTCTCTTATGCTTTTTCGATGTGTTTGGCCAAAAAATTATTAGTAGCACATCAGTCTTGAGCTCATGCATGTAAAATAACTATTCTGACAACAAACCATTGTCTTAGTTAAAATCTAATTTTCCCCGTTTAGGCAAGAAAAGGTTATTTAACTTTTAATCATCTGTGAGTTTGATGCCTTGCAGGGCAATGAGATCGAACTACTTGTGGGAACAGATGTGAGAGATGGGAATGGAACCACTCGTGTGATAAATTGGTGTGGATGTATAGTACAAGATCCTCACTCTGCTGTACGTGCTCTTGGATTTCTTCCTGAAGAAGGCCATGGTGTTTATGTGGCTAGGTGAGGGTTTACAAATTTTTTTGAAAGAACCATACTCTAATAGTAGGGCATAAGAAATTTACAGTTTTAGTTTGTCATGATAAGATTTTCTTTGGTTACTGATTGGAACCACAATCCCTTTAATGGACCTTAATGTACTCTGGCTAGCGTGCAACTCATAGGCATTCAATTCGGCGGGGCACATGGGCTATTTGGTTGTTGGATAAATCATAGGTGACCTAAAAGGGTTTTGTCTTAGCAAATTGAATTGTTGGATTATACTGTATACAGTGTGAAGCTTCGTTACCAATCCTGGGCCAAATTTTGTGGATGTTTGATCTGTAAAAACTGGAACCCTATGTCGTTTTACACATGTTTTTCGAATAAAACCCACCCTGTAGTGGTGGGAATTTTGGGCATGGAGCATTAGCAAGTTCTTTAATGTACAAAACTTGAGTTACAAGAGTAGCGGGATGTCATTTTACTGTATTTTACTCGCATCGATAACACAAGAAGCTCGACTATTTTTTAGGTGGTGCCACGGGAGTCCAGTACATAGGTATGGTCTATATGCTCTCCAGTGGATTGTTGAAGTTAACGGGAAACGAACTCCTGATTTGGATGCTTTTGTTGATGCAACGAAGGTATGTCAATCTTGTATCTCGCTCTCAAAAGATGCTTGTGAATACTAGTCACAGTGGGATGTATACTTTCTAAAGCTGTGACCAGCAACAATTTTAGTTGTTGATAGGGCTGCATCTGACTACTTAAAAGAATGATATTAATGCTGCGTATATAAATTTATTTTGAGCCAATTGCATATCTAACTGTAATGTCACATTGTAGCTGGAATCTATTTTGACACAAGAATGATCATCCTTGAAACTTCGCTAGCTTGGTTTGTAAAATTTTAGTTATTACCAACACAATCTAAATACATCACTTACCAGGAGTTGGAACATGGGGAATTTGTCCGTGTCAGAACTGTGCACTTAAATGGGAAGCCTCGAGTACTCACCCTGAAGCAGGATTTACACTATTGGCCTACGTGGGAGCTGAGATTTGATCCTGAAACTGCAATTTGGGGGCGAAAGATAATCAAAGCATTACATTGCAGCATCGCATGAATGTTGTGTCCGGAATAGTGTAAAATTTAGATAACATTTTCCATTTAAAACTAGTTGAATATCTCCTGGGGGTTTACCTGCCATACAAATTATGTATACAGGAGGATTAACAAAAATGAGGCAGCTACTTGCTTTCTGTGAAAGATAATTAGCTGCAATGATCCTCTGCCAGTGAAACAGTCGGGTCTATACGACGAGTGTAATAAAACTTCTATTCAGATAGGCTTTGCTGAGTTTTCTAATCTCTATGATATCTCTTGCAGGTGGTGTAAAAGCCTCGGGATAGGGAGGCCTTATATTCTAAATTTTTGCTTTTTGAATTTTCAAATGGTACTTTTAACTACTTTAAGGCCTTTGATTGGCAATTTTTTATCTTACAAAAATTTAAGTTGCCTAAATTGTTTTTTCCAAAAAAAAAAAAAAAAGTTTCAGAAATTGTAACAATGAAGCATAGATCTGTTGGTAAGACATTGTACTTGAGATTTGTAGGTTTCACGTTTGAGTCACCAAGTGATTTAGGCGGATCTATCTCAGAACCTCTTTTTTTTTTATAAAAAAAAAAAAAAAAGGTGCCCTCCCTCATTCTTGGTATAAATATGAAGGTGACAAGCAGCATCCCTTTGTGTGAAAACAAAAACTGTTACAACCCTTTTTATATAAAGAAAAAGGAAAAGGCAAATAATGTTAAGAGAAAAGGGAAAAAATTAGTTGTCATTTATTGCAAACAACTTTAAAGAATCATTCTGTGGATCAAATACTCAAGCCTAACTGTCCGATTCGCTATTTGTGGATTAAATATCCAAGCTTAACCATTCGATTCGTTATTGATTCGCTATTTGTAGATCAAATATTCAAACTTAACCATCCGATTCGCTATTTGTGGATCAAATGCTTAAGCTTAACCGTTTGATTAGTTATTCGCTATTGATTCGCTATTTGTGGATCAAATACTCAAGCCTAACCGTCCGATTCGCTATTCGCTATTGATTGGTTAGTATCTTAAATTTTTTATTTGCTTTGAAGAATCGTTCTCTGGGTTGCAAATAGGGAACAGATCTTTCAAATATTAGTGCTGATTGGTGAAGCCCCTAGAAAAATGATGAAATAGATCTTCTTAAAAAAAATTATAAATGATAAAGATGTCAACTCTTCCAAATACATTATTGCCTCAATTGGTCCTTTGAGCTAAAACTTGTGAACGTTCTTTCTTCCTATGCTTCAGAAAAAGATATGAAAATGAAAAATCGGTTGTTGGACAAAAAGATGCCATACTGTAATGAGGCGAGACAAATTATTTATTACACATTTACACCACATAATGATGCTGGTTACGGATAATCAATTAATAAGGTTCAAACATTTTGTTTAAGAAGAACTCAGATTCAAGTTTTACTCACAATTTGCAAAACCCAGTGTAACTTCTAGTGGAGCCAATGTTCAATTAAGATAGAAAAAGCAAAATATTGATGCATTTTTGAAGTCGCTGTTGAATGATAAGCAGACATATAAGGACGTAATTGACCCGGTGATTTGTTACACATTTATTGGAACATTTTTGGGCACCTTTCAATCTCCAGAATCATTTTATTAATCCACGTGCAAATTACACATTGTCACAGAAATCACAATCATTTGAGATTTGCAAATTATTGCTTTGCTAGTTTACATGAAAAATGTCAAATCCATTCATTTATTTGACATATTGTCCCATACTATTGTAGATACAAATGACAGTTGGGTTCTTTGATAAGTGCCGGTCGTTTTTGTTACTAAGAGGATGGTGACACGTTAATACGTTGCGTTTTGCTATATAATTTTGTAAATCCGATAAGTAAAAATATAACGAAAGAAAAAGTAAAAAAAATAATTGTTTGATTACGAAATTTGCAAGATACTAAATTGTGAGTAGAAGAGGAATATCCATTTGTGGGCACGTACTGACCAAAAATATAACGAAAGAAAAAAAAATAAAAAATAAAGACACATGGCTATAGCAACAATAATAGGTTCTGAATATGAGAGTCCTAATTTAGGATCAGTACTACAAATACATCAAAGTACACAAGAAATCTAGAATGGCAAAGCAAAGATGAAGAAATATATTATGTACTCAACGGAAGAGCAATAATAAAGATGAAATTATGTTTCATTTTTTGGTAAAAGAAAAAAAAAAAGTATGACTTTTCTGCTCTCATATGTTACTTGCACCACTTGCAATTTGAGCTAATGAATTGACACTAATGCATAGTCAACCACATTAATCCCAGCCATTATGATGACTAATACAGTAATTCAAACGAGAAAGAATAAATCCAAGAGTGAAAAGTTCTACCAATCCAACGATCTCTGAGTCACTTGTGCTTCCTTGTTTTCGTGAACATTTTTGTCATTGGCGAATTGGTATTGCTGATTACTTCTTTGATCAAATCATGGGGCTGAACCATATTTTCTCATATACTACAATTTACCTATGAAGAAAAAATAATGCAGAAGGATTAAGCTCAATATCATCCAGGTCATTGTTGGAACGTTGAGCAGAGTAGCCGAAGAAAAGTTATCTGGTGGAGGAGGATTCTTGTAATAAAATGGAAAATAAGGTAAGATAGGATCAGGAGGGGGAGGTGCATTGTAGTCGATATATGGTGGAGGGTTATACGGCCAGTATCCATCAGTTGACGGTGGTGGTGGGTAATAATAGGGTGGTGGATAATAGTAGGACGGAGGAGGGTAGTAGATTTCTGGTGGAGGTGAAGAAACCATTGGCACAGGTGGTGAAGGGGGCGGTGGACAATTTGTGGTGGGAGGTGGTGGCGGTAGACAGGAGCACTCGGAAGGTGGCGGAGGAGGAGGTGAAGCATATATCACTTGAGCAACCACTGCAGATGATGAATTCATAACTAAAATCATCAATGTGATTAAAGAGAAACTTTGGTTGAATTTTTCGGCCACGGCCATGGGTGCATTTAGGTGATGACTGGAAACTGAAGACTAGACTAGTGATCAGTAAATAAAGGAGTGTGATGAATGAGATTGAGGAGCGAGGAGGAGCGCAATGAATATTAGTAGAAAGCTGTAAGCTAGCTTTTGTCAATTTTGGTTAGCTGGAATTATTGAATTACTTAATTTGAGACTTCGAAAGCAACATGTGCCAACGGATTCCTTAATTTTCAAGGGTCGTCGATACAAGGAAAGCCTAGACTAGTGCAAAATCGTGGCATTTTCTTTTTTGAGGAAGTATTGTATTGGAAATGTGGAGACCCAGGGAGGGTATACCTGGCCAATTGATGTCATGGAGATAAAGCCATTTTTGTGTCCATCTTCGGATGGAAATCATAGCATGATCAAAGTCTTGATCACCCTCGGATTCTATAGTTGCAAGGGCTTTGAAGGATTCGAGCTATTTGTACAAAATCAGATTTCGTACTTGGGATCTGGGAGAGGACCACATATTAGAAATGATACATTACATACCAAGAAAGGAGAAATGGGAAGGAAGAGGAAGTGCATTTGAGAAAGAACTAAGAGGAGGCAACAAATTCTTGGGAGGTGATTGAAAATAAGTCACTACATTTTTAAATGATCAAATTCTGTAAAACCTGAACTCTTTATGTAGACGACAAGATATCGTAACTAAAGGAATAAGATTTCTAAGGTGTAATACATAACTTTGTAAGTAAGTACTAAGTACTATCTTGGTATAAATCCTAAAGTAATACTAATATTAATATCAAGTCAATTGACAAATTTGACAAAACAGTTTCGTTTTTGTCTTTTGATTTTGGCTTTATTCGACCTTTTTTCTCCGCGGCCCATTAACAGACCTGCCCATGGGCCATTGCTCTACTAAAAGTAATGGTTTTAGTTACAGGATTGGGCATGCTAAAAATATTAGCCATTTGGCATTCCAGGTAAATCGTTGAAAAATATATATTCTGATAACCTTTTTTATTAGATTCTTTTTTATTTGTAATCACCTACTTATGAATGAACAATCACGGCAATTTATGGTACATGTAAATTAACCACCACTATAAATTCTTTAGACGCCTTGAAGCTTTAGCATCCATTGTTGGATTTTTTGTTTTTAAACTTAATTTTCTTGATCATGGGTGGGTCGGATCCTTAGCGTCAGTTTCAATGCCATTCAAAAAAATACTACCTTACATATACAATTTTCACACATGAGATAAGTCAAATAATGATTAGGGTGTAAACGCAAAATAACAACTCTTTCTTATTAGGATGGGACTTGCCACTAAGAAACTAGCACTAAGGATCCAGACTAGTTACTAAGAATGACAAAATTAAATCTTTTAAACTTTAGTAGTTCAGTTTTTAACCTTTGGATCCAACTATTTTATTAATTTCTTTTGTTGGCAATACTAGCACTTTCCATGACTAGTAACATATTCGTCGTGTTAATTGCAAGTAATTCCGTATGAACGGTTCGGAAGACGCCAATCTGCCAGAGCAGCAGTACTGGCAGTGGAACTGTAGTACTAACTAGTTCCTTCATTAAATAAGTAACTGCCCTGCAACCTATGATTGTTGTAATAATTGCTACTGTCAGACCATTTCTGCCACACCTGTCACTGCTGATGATCAGTCTTCATACATTCCATCTGTACCATGCCAATAAACATAGAGAGAATGAACCAAAGCTTGACAAGTTTATTTAAAGCTGTTTCATTAACTAATCAATTGAATGTTGAACCAATTAGTATTTGTTAATTCATATAATTGCGCCAATTGCACGTGAAGTTTAGCATGGCAACCCTATATAAGATTTAAGACAATTAAACTACTCAGTGATTTTTTAAAGGAGACTCTAAATTTTGGTACATTTAGAGATATTTCTTAATAACGTAATACAATGCAAAGGAAGTGTACATGACATTTATCATATTGAAGGAAACAAGTACCATAATTTTGAAAGACTGAATGTTCATGAGTACGTTTAAATACAAGAAAGAGAGAATTGTAAAATAATTAATCACATATCTAAATTCTGCAATCAATCCAGTACGTGATGGTGTATTTCTATAGCCCTTAAAAGACCAATATCTCTAGCAATCCGCAGATTATGGGAAGAAACAGTATTAGGAGGACATTGCAATTGCATGTTGCGCCATTGTAGATTTGCAGATCAAAGGGATCAATTGGATACAAGTTCTCTTGAGGGCCGCCTATCACGTAGGTGAATCTTGGGGGAGGTGGGGTTAGTTGACTTAGCTCTGGAGGACCTGTAAAGTAGTAGAACCTCGGTGGCGGTGGAGTTTGTGGTTGTGGAGGTGGAGGACAATACTGACTGATCTTCGGAGGTGGCGGTGGAGGCGGCTGCTGACTGCATGGATTTACACACGGGCATTCCCCACACTTTATACTCGTTTCAGGAATCGGTTGCACTACTTGTTCTTTAACCTTTTCATGACTGATAGCACTTAAAGGAGCAAAAATCGAGATGAGGAGAATAAATTTTATATGGACTTTATTCCCTTGACACATTGACGAGATGCTCATATTTGTCTTTTAATTTTAAGGATGGTGAAGAGAGGAGAAGAGCTCTAGTGATCGAAATGAAAAGAAGGTATGATGCTGAAGCAGAAGATGAAGAAGCGTTTGTTAATAATATGAACTTTCAGCAGGTGCATGTATGACTTGCATTACGTGTGTTGGTTTGCTTGTTGCATGGATATGGGGCGGCTATCAACTTGGGGCAAAGGGTCTTCTTGTTAGGTAACTAAGGCTTCTATGGAGATGGAGACTTGGTATATATATTGGCAATTATGAGCCTCTTTCTATGGTGTTGTAGAAGGTAAGCATGAAAATGAATTGCATGTGGCTGTTGTAAATATGTAGGACCTTTTTCGACCTCATCTTCTCCTCTTTATGTTGTGGAAAAGCTTTTTACGCCATAACAATACCAATAAACTAAAGCCTCTCATGAGAATAAGTTCCATTTCTGAAATGCAATGCCAAGGGGAATCATTGGGCAGTGTAATTTGCACGTCTGCAGGCAAAAGGATGAGGCATGCATGCACTTGTACTTTGCCAAGTGTGAATGGGACTAAGGGCGTTTTTCTTTGTATTAGAATGAGCGTTCAATTCTCATCTTTCCTATTGTCCCTTCAACTTTTTCCTTTCTCCTCCTCTTCTAATTTTTTTTTAATATAGAAATAGAAAAAAAAATAACTACGCATAAAACAACCATTTATGTGATTAAACTTTTAGTATCACAATCAAGGCTTAGATCATGTTCCTGGCTTCTAAATAAAAAAGTGTGAATTTGGCATAATCACTTCTCTTTCCTTCAATTATTGGGTAGATTTGTCTGTGGATCATTAAGTATGTTTTTTGTTTCTTTATCGGATCGATGGCTACTTTAAGTTTTGTTGGCATCTCTTTAGAAAAGGGCATCTTGACATTCCATAATTTAATGTGTTCAGCTACCTACCTCACGAGTAGGACACACATGCATTACTTTCGCTGGATGTCAGAACCTCTAAGTAATCTGTGGTGTCTGATATTTCCTAGGCCAAAGAAAAGCTTCTGACCATCAAACTCATATTCCCAATTATAGCTGAGATTATGATCATGAAATTTCGTTTCGCAATGGCATTTGACTGGGGCTTTGCAGAATCGATTCTTGCAAAATGCATCATTAACAAATTTTATGAAACGGAATACTTCTTTCATAACGCAATAGGGAGAATCTAATACGCAAGCCAAAAATTTTCCAATTGTGTACTTTAGCTGTTCTTTCTTCGCCGTGGGGAAGTCAGGAACCTTCTTCATTCCTCTAAACAGGACTGCCTTGCTACTTTACTTTTCATTAGATTTGTTTATTGTAGTTAAAGCTTACTTGGTAAGAAAGGCTTAAACTTTAGTAGAACGTAATATTCTGCCCAAATCAAATCTTATCAAACATTGTAAACAACATTCGTTCCAAGTAGTAAAGTCTAGTGCAAGATCTATTGTGTATGGATGAAGATTAATGTCAACAAAAGATAATTTATCACAAAGAATGGTATAGATTTTAGATTTTAAGGCACCAATTAAGAAAACAATTAAATGACATAAATTTAGTTGATTTTTATTGATTGGTAAGCGGTGGAAGTAGTTCTAGTCCGTATCGCATAATGGCAACAAAACCATTAACTTCTTTGAAAAAAGAAAAAAGGAAAAACCAATTATTTTTTACTTTTATGTCTGGCTTTTATTGGAAGAATGGTTCGGGAACAGTTTTGGGCCATTAATGTAGGCTGAAGATCTTAGGGGACAAATCCAAAAGCTGACTTTTGTGGGCCACTCGTTGGTCTCGACACTTCCTTTCATACCCAAAATAATTTTCTGTGCTTTCTAGGCCCAAAATGAAGCCCAATACCGAGAAAAGGATAAAAATGGTGCAATGTTCATAATCCCAAGACGATTAATGATTCGATTGGCGAACGTCATTCCATTGCAAAACTTTTCGGGATAATTTCACATACCTCCCCTGAGGTTTGCTAAAATTACACTCATCTCTCCTTAGGTTTTAAAAATTACACTTACACTTCCTGTGTTTATATTTTTCATAATAAAACAAGTTCATTTTGATAATGTAACCCAAAAACACCAACTAAATACTTTAAAATATCTTGAATTGCTTTTAAATTAGTCATTTCTTTCTTGTTAATATATTTGTTTGTAAAATTTTAATAGATAAAGTAAATTTTATTTAGATTAGTCAGATAACTGAGTTTTGAAGAAATAATATTTGGTACAGATTGAAAATTTGAGCTAAAATATAACTACTTTTGACATTTTTATAACTAATTAATTAATTTTTAATATTTATGTATCTTTTTTAAAAGTAATTAAGCATATTTTAATGTGTTTGGTTGGTGTTTTTGTGTTACATTATCAAGATGAACTTATTTTGTTATGAAAAATATAAACATAAGAGATGTAAGTGTAATTTTCAAAACGTAAATGGAGGTGAGTGTAATTTTGATAAATCTTAAGGGAGGTATGTGAAATTATCCCAAACTTTTCTTTTTCTATTACATTGTTTACTCGATCTGTGCGGCCACCGAATTGAGTACTTGTGTTCGTTCGTGTAAAACAATCATAATGATGGCATTGGTGACCCACTTGTGTACAATGTTGCATGACCAACAAGCCCTGTAGGTGCAAAGTGGTAGGACCCATAGTTGGGTTCTTGGTCTTTGCTGCGGCGGCGCTCCGGTTTATTGCTTTCGCCACATGAAGGGCCGCCGTATGGTGGCTAATCAGGCCACCGTGGTCTATCCGTCGGGCTCAAATTGTATCCCCATTTGACTCTTCCATGTCTAGATAAATAATATTAAGATACATTCTGGTGACGCGGTAGTGCTACAAATAAATGTGCATGTCTGATGATGTTATGTTCATTCCTAGTCTATAAATTTGTGGAATGTTTTCTCATCAATTTTTTACTACGCAGCTTTTCTTATTCATTTTTTATTTTAGTATTTTTCATCTATGTTTATTGTTACAGGTGTGGTGTTCTTGTGATTGATCATAGAAAAATTAGTAGGAACTCCGGCCATCTTACCACGTTAAATTTTTTATCGATCATTTTTCTTCCATGACATAATAAAGCGAAAAGTAGTTTTTCTAATCTTCTTCCTTAGTTAGCTTTCCATTCTGCTTCGTGCCCTTTGCTTTCTTCTTTGTGTTTAATTAAATTGTGTGCTTTATTTCCTTTTATGGCACATGTTGGAAGCTGAGTTTATGCATTCAATTTCTATATTATGTATCAACCTTGGCTTTGAAGAATCTCCTGTGGCTTTCTTGCTGCATAAAACAAGCATCGTGACGCATGGATTAGAAAAATGTTCCTTTTGATCAGCATGTATATATTGTCAATCAGAAGATATTGTTCATCCGATTTTATCCAGGGGTTGTCTGATAATTGGTCCTTTTCAGCAAAAATTTTAAAGGCTTTACAATTGTATATTCCTATTGAACAAGTAGCCCTACTTGGAAATCTGCTTCAGGCAAAAAGGCACATCAATGTATGCTGTAATGTTCGTAAAACCTTCATAAAATCTATTCTGGATCAATTTTTCCTGCTTTCTGGAAGTAGAAAGGAAGGTCCGTCTATGGAACTATCATCAACAAGAAATGTAAAATTAATGGTTATACAACTGTGAAGCAAAGAACTGCTCAAGATAGTGTTTGATTATATACTTGATATCGCTCGCAAAATTCTATCATTAAATAGTTTAAAATCCTGATTTTATTGAATGACAAAAAAAAGGATTACATTTACTGGAACTAATCCTTAAGATAACTGATTGGGTCCAGAAACAGTGAATTAATACGATTTGAGTCACATATTCTCTTTAAGCACCAGGATTAGCTTTTTTTTTTTTTTTTTTTTTATCCGTGGGGTTCACTAAGTGAAATAGTGTATACTTTGTTATCTAGCTTCGCTTCCAAGTGAGTGCCTCTTGTCAATGGGGCCGAATTGATTTCGAAGACTCCGGTTATCGGGCAACGACCGGTGCCTGGATCGCCAATGGTAAGCTGCATAGTAGTTATAATCTATTATAGAGTTGACGTTGACTGTTGGTCCACTTTGGGACACCTTTTCCACAGGAATGCCTTGGAGAGTCATTCAATCAATCTTTCACCCCAAATCCCATCAGCCTTTTGTTCAAAGACTTGGACTCCTAATATTAAATTGGCGAAATTAAAACATCACTACGTACATATAGCTGTTGTGGTAACTGGTACATCAGTGTTAGAAGAAGGTCCCCGTCAGCGCAACCTGCCTAGTTCACTGTTCATGGATCACAATTCAGCATAATTCCAAAAGGAAAACAGTGATATTTTCATTTTGTAGTCTTCCATCCAAGTCTACGGTCTCATAACAAAAGCTCAGCTGCGTGTATGTTAATCTCCTTTTTTCGTAATCTTTCTTCACATCTATATATCTCGATCACCGGTTCTTCTCTAGCCATGGTGAGGACTATGCCTAGATTTCCTTTCCATAGAATTGCTCTCTTACCTCCATCAATCACCCTGTTCATTATGGTAATAGCAGTCTTGTCTGTTCTTTCCCTTGTTACCTTTTTATGTGGTTCTGAGAAAGCAGCAAAATCACAAAGATGCCGGGAAGAGAAAACTGTGCGGTTGGGTGATAACAAGAAGGCAGTTGCTAGGCTTCAGAGCAACTTAAGTGGTAAAGCCCTTCTATTGGCTAAGATGATTTCTTGGAGGAAAGTGCAGGATGAAGTAGAAGACGAAGAAAATGATGATGAAGAAGCTGTTTGGAGGAAAACGATCATCAGAGGAGAAAAGTGTCGTCCATTGGATTTCTCAGGGAAGATTTTGTATGACTCAGAGGGAAATTTGGTACCGGATTCGCCTCAGTCAACTAACTCCTAATGATCATATCACTCTTTGTTTTGCAATCTTATCTTTGGTTGCTGGAAGTTTCGGCTGGAACTTGGAAACATTTAGCCTTGTTGCATGACCATTACTTGTTCGTCTCTCTCCTTTTTTTTTTTTTTTTTGTTTTTTAGGCCCCTGCTTGGTTTGTTTGGGTTCTGAGTAGAAAATGGAAGAGAATGCAAATTGTAAAGAGAGAGAACTATTGGTTCAAAATAAAAGAACTTGTTGATTAGTCACCACGATTTCTTTTAACTCCTTTTGAGGAAGATTTCTTCTAACTTCTATGAGGAAGATTTCTTCGAACTTCTACCTATACTTTTGGTGGAAATTTAAGCCGAACAAAGTTGTCATGAGGGGCGATGCTTGCTATCCAAAAGTGAGCCCAATTCACCCAAAAAACAAAAAAAAAGTGAAAAAAAACTATGCACATTTTTAATTTCCACGGTTGGCCTAGTTGATAACTATCATAATGTTGTTCTTTATATAGCCCATTGGATGTGATTCGTTTTTCATTGCAGGTAGAGTGTTATTCTCCTTATACCCGTTCTACGTAATTAAGCAATCTCAGCCCACTATAAGCTAATTGAAAAAATTAAAAGGAGCTAATTAAGGTCCAGATTAAATCTCAAAGAAAACTTTCATTTTATCCTTAAAAAAAAAAAAAAACTTTCATTTTATTTCTTTGTTGCCCAGAGGCCAACTTCAACTAGTGATGTAAACATTTAACCGTAGTCGTTCGGGTGTCCAGTCCAACTTTAAATGGGCAAGTCTAGTTGAACTTCTGCTTATTAACAATTGGGTTGCACGCAACGAATATGCCATTTGTATTGGGCCACAACGGCCGAAAATTATACTCCACTGGGCCTCCCTTCAAAGAATTGTCGAAGGCGGTCTCGTCCCATGTTTGATTGCCATTTTTGTATGTCCAAGGAAAAAGAACTGACTAATAATTGACTATGCCCATAACCTAAACAAAAGACTTAAGCAAACTACGTTTCATAATGTCATAACGTCAAAAAAAGAAAAAAAAACAAAGCATTGGAAATTCTTATCTTTCCACATTAAGCTTGTTGAACTCGTGCTTGGACAGTGATAAGACTTTTTTTCTGACTAATATTGCCGACCCAATATAAGTGATTCTGTATGAAAGTCAACTTTTGGGCGTACCAAAAAATGGAAATCACTTTTTGGGCATTCTTTGACCAACTTTGAGGCCTTGGTTTTCTTTTTCACTCCTGTCAATTTCTATATTTTTCACTTTTTTGTGGCAACTGGCAAGGAGAAAGTAACTTTAGGAATTGGAGTGTTACGCAATTAGTCTTGTATTTTGACAGGACTCTTGAGAACTTATATCATAACTCCCAAAAAGAGAACAAAAAAAAAATAAAATTTTTTTGAGTAGTTAGTGACGACAAGATCCACATGGGGATTATGCCTTGCATCGCCAAACAATTGATAGAATTAAATTGGGAAACAACGGAACCACTTTGATAATGCATTAAGTACCAGAAAAAGAATCTTAAAACACCCCAAGAAGGATAGTCCATACCAAACACAAAGAAACTTTCATAATTATAGAAGTCCTCTCAATTTTTATTACCAAAAGAGATTCAAAAATGTCCCCAAAATTTAAAAAATAAAAAGAAAAAAATATTCCGGGAAAGGGAAAAACAGTTTTCTTGTTCGTGCTATTGTTGTATAAGATAGGGATGCAACAAGTTACTGTCATAAGATAAGATAGGCTGCAGATCAACATTCATTTCCAGTTTCTTTGTGGTGGTTAAACTAAGAAATCAAAATCAACTTACAAGAGATTGGCCTGCAAAATTGCACGATCGAACATGAAATCTGTCCAGATGCTAATTCAGGAGTCTCTAAATCCTGTGGAATTTGAAGATATAATTTAAGTACTATCTAAACTTGAAAACCAACTGGCATATATGTCGAAATAAAAGAGAAAAGAGAACTTCTGAACATGGCTTGAGAATTGCTAGAAAATTAACAACTTAATCCTGTATATCTCTCCCGATTCTATGTACATCAAGGCCAACAAACTAGAAACACTTTGATCGAACATGGTAGTGCAAGGACCAACTTTTTTTTTTTTTTTACTCTCTAGAAGAACTAATTCTTCATACAAAGATCAGCAATTCTCTCAGCTAGTTCTGTGTCATCTTTGCTATCCTGTATCAGCTTCTCTACTTGAGACCTCGGCAACCTCAGCTTAACCTGGACAGGCCCAGCTGAATTTTGTCCCGCAACAGAAAGATCAGACCCTGATCTTCTTGATAACATCAGGCACTCAAGCCGGTCCTTTGCGCTCATGTGGACAGCAGACTTTGCCCTTCTCGGCACCCTTGATACTTCCTCAGTGGGCAGCTTCGGCAACTCCACAAGAAAATATATTTTCTTGGGCTTCAACTCTTCTTCGGGCTGTAGTGGCTTTGCTCTGATCCCATATCGCTTTACTGACTCTGATTCTAGTACAACATGTCCAGGGTAGTCTTTAACCACATCTAAAACTGATGCTGGCGTTTTTAGCTTGAAGGTTTCACCAGTAATCTTCATCACCTTTGCTTTTTTGCTTCCTGCTCCTGTAATACTGTTGCCCATCTGGCCAATATGAACTAAATCTGAGGAAAGATTCAATTCATATGTGTGTGTGTCTATATATGTATATATATTAATGTTAATTGTGTGTAGTGTGTTTATGTATGCTGGTAATGTGTAAGATGATGTGAATATGAGGAACTTTAATAAAGATTCCCTCCCCCACTTAACCATTATGTTTTTGATAATGAAGTGGGAAACAAAAAACCAATTTGGACAAAAGTGAACTGCTTGTCAGTTATTACTTTTGGATATGTCTCCCGTTTCAACAAATTTAGTGGCTACCTCTCCACTCGAGAGTCGTGATCGATCTTCTTCGGGTACTAAATTTAAGGCTTGTGGGACAATGTTCTATCTGCAACTGTGTATGATGTATCCTTTCAAGTTTTAGCAACTTGTCTTACAAAAAAAAAAAAAAAAAAAGTTTAAGCAACTTGGGTATGACATTTTCTACATTCAAATTGGTTCGTTTCATTAAGCTTGTCATATTAATTTCTGAAAACATCTTTTTATCACAATATAATTTCCCTAACTATATACAGTTTTAACTGACTATTTTCAAGATGTGACGAAATTAAACATTGAATTTGAGGATGCATGACGAGTACAAAATCATGTATATGAAATAAGCACAAAGAAATTTTGTTTTTGTAATCATGATACCGAAGAGGTTTGAGATGCTAATAGGCTGGTTGTTATTCTTTGGCAAATTGCTGCAATTTACTGTGAAGGCTTTGCGTTTCGACATAGACAAAAGAGGGGAATTTCAATAAGTAACCTTTGCTGATTCCGTACCTAAATTCCTATCCGTCAAGCATTCTTGTTGGTTTTAACAAAAAGAATGTTTTGTTATTGAGAGATCGAGAACAAAAAGATAATATAACAAATTCTTGGAACTGTCATAATTGTTAATGAAACATTTTTGTTTTAACTCTTATATCGTTGCAAGAAAGATACGAATACTTATTTGGTTGTAAACCATAGTAAAAGACAGAGATATTTTTGTCTGAATTACCTGATTAAAAAGTCAAATAAATAGCCATTAACAAATAAATGAGTGTCAACTGTGATAAACCTACATCAGCCCCAAATAGGATAGATATAGACTTCTAGCTGTTAATGCAAATGGACACATCAGCAGTGAGGACATCGGCCCACCAAACTTCTAGATACTAAACTCTTTTTGGATTAAAAATAAAAAAAGAAAATATCTTCACAGGCTCAATCATAACCATTTTCATATCTTCCATCATCAATGAGCTAGAAATGGACTCTTTAGCCCAATCACATGACGTGGTCCAAATTATCAGAGCACATATCGACAAGTTTGAAAAAGGCTTATGGATCGTTGCGGTCAGTTTTGGCAAGTTAAAGGATTGGCTCGAATTGGATTGATGAACCCTAAATTTATGAACCAAGCGCAAGGATATTTATGGATGGATCGTTGCGGTCAGGTGTGCCAAGTAAATGGAGCGGCTGGATTTTGATTGATAACTTCATGAACCAAGGGAAAATATATAGACGTGCTGCTTAGCAGTTGGCTAAGAGGCAAATTCAAGGCCATTGTACATCATTTCTGCATTAGTGTCCGTTCGACCACAAATGTTTTTTTTTTTAATCGAACCTACACTATTACAGTAGAAAGTAGAATTGATGTTGATGGGATTCGAATTCCTGACCTCTAAGGTGGAATCATAGAGCACCAACCATTTGACCCTTTATTCGTTCCTGACCATAAATGTTGTACTCTAATAACTACAAAATTTACTGTGGATGTGTCTCTTTTGCAAAAAATCATTACACTACATTCGAAAATGTGTATATTAGATTCATTGAGGCTAAAAATGAGCTTCACAAGTTTTATTTTTCACAAATTGTTAGTCCAGATTTAATGGGTAAAAAATAGAAGGACGAGATTGAACCAACAAGATTAATTTAAAATGAAAAAATCACGGTGTTTTGAAATGGCATATGGTTACACCACACTTCAATAGAGTTATACCATCATTTCAGTATGGTTTCACTTTTTAACTAACGTGTTATGCACACCTCAAATTGTAGGAAATGGAAAGGTACTAAATTGTGAGTTCTTGGATCTATATTAGGCTTAAAATTCAAAATAGAACAATCCCAATTACCAAATTCGGGAACTTGCTTTTCATCAACCATGGAGGCCCCATCTATGCTGGAATTACAAAAATGATGTGCTAAGGACATATTTCAAATTGGAGATAATGTATTACATAATTTTATTAAGAAAAAATTACAATTTTGGTACTAAGTGTTTGGGCCATTAGCAGTTTTAATCCCTAAAGTTTGGACCAAAGTAAATCTAGTACCAAATGTTTTCCTTTTAGCATGTTTAGTCCTATTGACCAGTTTTGTCAAAATCTTACTTGAATCCGATCACGTGACATTCACGTGTTGTTTACAAAAGTTTTCAAAAAGATTAGAAAAAAGAAAAAAATTTTAATTACCATAATTTGTAATTAAAGACACTAATTTAAGTTCAAATACGATAAATAAGCAGATAACGCTGAAAAAATCTACATAGATAGTGCATTCATCTGTGTGCCTTTAATTACAAATTATGACAATTAAAATTTTTTTTTCTAATTCTTTTGAAAACTTTTATAACTGACACGTAAGTATCACGTGATTGGATTCCGGTAAGATTTTGACAAAACTAGTCAATATGACTAAATATACTGAAAAATTAAACATTTGATATTAGATTTACTTTTGTCTAAACTTTAGGAACTGAAATTACCGATGCTTCCAAACATTTGGTATCAAAACTATATTTTACTCTTTCATGAATACATGACCGTGTGACGAAAAAGTTATTTTTTGTCTTATAGCTTGTAGACGTGAAATTATGAAATATAATTATGGTTGTTGCTACTATACATTCCTAAATTTACCACCAATCAATCATAAATTCCTTAAACTTGTTGCAGTGGGACTTGCCGAAATATCAGTAATGAAGCTCGTTTTATTGCTTCAGAACTACCACTTATCTTCTATAACAAAACAACCGTTGTGCAATGTTGGCAGGCCTACGACATTAATAGTTCTTGGGAAATTATAAAACATTTCTGATTTGTTAAGTTATAATATGGTAGACTCAATAGTTTTTTCCTGTTGTCTTTGCCAGGATGTGATTTGAAGGGAGTTCAATTGCAGACAGGGAAAACACACAACTGGAGGTCAACGGAACGAAAGCCTTGTTGAACGGTAGTTTAGACTGGCAGAATGCTTTAGCATTAATAATTAATTAGCAAAGTCTACTTTGCACGATGAATTATGAAAAGTTGTTACTCCCATTACATTAATTACGTGTGTTTGAATCTCTATTAGAATTAAAATTTGATTATAATTGCAATTAAAATAACATGTTGAGGAAATGTTACTTAATATAATAGAATTCCTATTCTGATAGTATATCAAAGACAACTTAAAATTTTGTGTTTCCATGAGCAACTTAACAAGATGACCTCATTCCCCAATTGCTTATCTTAGTTGATATTATTATTTTCCCAATATCAAGAAAGCCAGCCAATGGGAGTATTTTAAATGCTCAAGTTCAACAAAGTTGGAAAGTGATAGAGCCATTGATACGACACAGGTCAGAATTGCGAAAATGAAAATACAGGCCAATCAAGTGCTGAATGATTATTTTTCTTTTGGAACGCTTTTGGGATAAGAGTATCCTGGGGAATTGACAGATCTTCTCCTCTAATTAAAAATCCTAAAATTGACTAGGACTCGTTCCACATTTCATCTCCATGATAACGTGTGTTTGTGATACTATATATTTTAAATTTTTACTTGGTGTGATAGATTTCTGAGGATTTAATAAATTTGATTTGATTTTACCCAATTCATCGATGTTAATCTAGTATATACCATAAGTGGAACTGTAAACTAAATTTATGCAAGAAGTTCTAGTACTTTAGTATTGATGAATCATTATTCAACAAAACTAATATTTCTATCTCGGAATTAACTTCAACTATAAATCAAGTCATAGCTAAATGGTGAAAACAAGGAAATAAGGTAAACAATTATTATATATAAAAATTTATAGTGCCACATAATTGTGGTAGTTTAACCCTATCAAATGAAATTAGTCCACCACAACTAGCAGCATGAATGAAAAAAATCCCCTACATGATCAGTGCAACATTAGATAATAGTACATTAACAATTAACACGACAGTGAACTTAGTATTCTAAAACTTCTCATTTTCTTTTTTTTTTTTTTGAACAAAAAAACTTCTCATTTTCTAGTCTTCACCTTTTTTTCCCCATTATTTTTGGTGTTAGACAAGCTCTAGTTCAGAAAAAACATAACCTGACATTAGTTACACATCCGCACTTCGAAAGCTTTGTGAAGTGCTATGCATGCCCACGGTAAAGCTTAAGGTTTGGAACTCCGCGGTTTAAGATAGGTAGATTTCCAAAGTTCTGAGTTGAAATCGAACTGCTGGCACCCGTTTTCCAAGCTCTTTCTTTATCAAAAAATTATTTTGACACCTCCAAACATCACCTATGGATCTTGACAAACTTAACGGCCTTTTCAATTCGTGTTCCTCATGCAACAAGGAGAGGTAGAGCCTAAACATTCACCTCTAACACCTAGTACTTGATTTAAAACATCACAGACTAGTTAAAACTAGCTGATGCCTAGGAAAGAAACCTATCTCATTTTCACCAAAAATTAAAGGATAGGGCAAATAATTCGTGAAGAAGTTGGCCTCCATTTTTGTGATACCCCTCAAAGAAAGTCCCACATCAGTGGGAGAGAGGGAAATTAGTTAGTATATAATATCTTGGGTTGGGTTACTAAATAGTTTATTTTAAGTATTTTGAGTCTGTGGTTTAAGCTAAAAAATTATTAGGTCAGCTCAGACTCAAGATGTCACAAACAGTATCAGAGTGAATTTCGTGTCTCTATATGGAGTGAGATTGGGCCTATGGTATTGGGTCGCGACTACACAAGGAAGTGAAGGAATTACATATTGTACGAGGCTAAGAGCGAAAGCCACGTTTAGAGCCTGTATGAGTCACCTTTAGAATCCCACACAATTAGTGGACAGTTTGGATTATGATATGAGTTAGATTTTGCGAGGACGCAGAGGCCTAAAGGAGGGTGAATGTGATACTCCTCAAAGAAAGTCCCACATCGGTGCGAGAGAGGGAAATTAGTTAGTATATAAAATCTTAAGTTGGACTACTAAATAATTTAGCTTAAGCATTTTGAGTCTTTAGTTTAAGCTCAAAAGTTATTGGGTAAGCCCAAACTGGGATGTTACAATTTCAAGCTTAGAACTTGTAAAATTATGATAATTAATCTTTTAATAAATCAATCTGTCATTTTTCATGTTTTTTTATTAACTTCATTTATATGCTTTTTTTTTTTGGAGGGAGAATCAATGCACTAAGAGATCTAAGAGTTTCATACATTTATATCCATACCAGACAACTTAAGATTTCTCGTTTTTAATTTTGACGCATTCAAATACCTCGTTAATAATTCTCAAATCAAAACAATATGGAGAAGATTAAGCTAAAAACAAATATGATCATGTATCTCGAAATTCTCACTTAGCCTATATTAATGTCGATTACAACTTAGCATGTAAAAGAAAATTAAAAGATAATGAAGGAGAAAGAACATCTTCGCCTTCTACCTCACTTACTAACAGATGGTTGTGAAGTTCACTACCTAAATTCACGAGAGGACATCATCAAGACTGACGAAGCCTTCAGTCTTCAAGTGTTACGATTTACAAATAATCATTAAATTACAATCGCCTTAGTAAGATAAGTCCATTCCGGTTCAACAGTTGATCGAGATAAGCATTCAAGTCTTGTCTAATGATACTTGTGGATTAGATCTTTTCCAAGCAAAGGAAGTCATAAAAATAAAACAAGCGTAGGAGATTGCTCTCCTTGATCAATTTCTTTGTTTACGTGCGACTCGGGCTTGGTTTGTTGATTGGCTTCCAGTATTGAATGAGTTGAAGATGATGAAAACCCAATTGTGAGATCAAGATTTAGCTGAGAGGAGCATAAAGTTTCTTGGTCAATGCTACTTGCAGCATCTGATACTTGTTGATCATTAGAGGTAGGTTCCACTTCTTCCGTTGGCTTGGTCGATGGTGCAATCATAATCCTCTTGCCTGATGATTTTATACGAGGAGAAAGCTGCTCATGTTTTTCTTCTTCATTTTCACTTTTATTTTGATCAGGATGGTATAGGGTTTGGATTTGGTTCAATCGATGATTATTGGGATCAATTCCCATGCTAATCAACTTTCTCCTGATGTGAGAATTCCAATAGTTCTTTACTTCATTATCCGTTCTTCCAGGCAGTCTTCCGGCTATCAGTGACCACCTAACAGTCACAAAAATATCATCAAATTAATAAGCTTTCTAATCTTTCGAGCATGAGAGCTGAAACTTTACCGTCACATCTTGCTTGGAGTTTATCCTAATGTGGAATAACTACTTGTCAAACACACAGTGTTCACAGATTATAGATAGAACAATTTTGAAAAACAGACAGTACATCTGTGAAAAATTAAGGATGTGGTATATACCGGTTGCCTAGAAGGGCATGAAGCTTGACAATGAGGTCCTCTTCATCTTGAGCAAAGTTTCCTCTCTTAATATCGGGACGTAAATAATTTATCCACCTCAGTCTGCAACTTTTTCCACAACGATGCAGACCTATATATTCCACATCCGACCATTTTGCACAATTTAGCTGGGGTAACATATTTGTAAAGACAAACTATTATAAGGGTTGGAATATTAGATATTATCTATGTTTAGTTAGCATTCATATGACTCCTGAATTATCAGTTGATTTTCACCAATTTCACACATGCATAGAGAGAAAAAAAAGAAACGAAAGACCCTGGGTTAATTTGCTATAACTGTATATGAGAAGAGGCAACATGTTGTCTTTAAGATAGAAAAACCAACAAACCAGCAGCAAGTTCTGTTGGATAAGTTTTGTTATAAAAGTGATGATAAATTGTCGTAACGTTACCACAGCATTGTCTTAAGGAAGAGAGATTATTGGAGAAGAGGAAGCATGAAGAAGAAACAAAACTACAGCTGTTTTATATGTTCAGTTATATCATATATTCCTTATTATTTTTGCAAACGGGAATAAGTAAAACATCCAACTAAAACCTAGGAATTAGGAAACACAAGAAGGAGGAGAAGAAGACAAAAACAATGAGAGAGAATCTAGACTGAGATGTGTACGAGATTCTGACATATAAACCAATCAAGAAGAGGAATAAAGGCTGTGTGCTGCAAAACCAACCGAACCTGCTTGTTTGGGCAAGGTACGCCAACAACCTTCACCATGAGTCCGGATGTAATCCATGAGCTTTTGATCTTCTTGCTTAGTCCAAGCTCCTTTGTTGGTATGTTTCTTGTCACAGCAAGGTTTCCTCATTTTGCAATCTCCCCTAGCTCAATTCCCCCAAATCTCACAACTCCAAAACAAGATAAGTGTATAAGGACCGAAAGAGGCGGACGGTTTGGTTAGGTTAGGAGGAGTTGGTTGGCAGTCGCAGGGAGAAATTAGAAAGGAATGTCTCGTACTAGAGGATATATATAGAGGGGCGTATACTTTTTGTTGAGAAATAGTAAGCAAAAGGACTGACTAGACGGTTGACTACCTGAGCTTGGACTGGTGGTTTTGGCCGTTTAGGTGGGTCAGCTGTATCAAAAAGTATGGAAATAGGAACTAAACTGTGCCCCTTTTTTATTTTTGTGCAGGTGCCACGACACGTTAACGTAATTTACAGGCAAATCTTGAACAGTTGCATGTGAAAACTATATTTTACGGCATACTGCCTAATAAAAAGCCAGATTTTACGATTGAATAGATTGGATTATAAACAGTGAGTGTGTGACCATATCTCTGCTACAATTTTTTTTTTTTTTTTTTGGGTTCAAAATTGACCATACACACAATCAAATTCTAAGTCAGCATCATCATCTTCCAAGTGCAATGTTAATCAGAATCATTGAAAAAATTTAATGGGGTTATGACCATAAACCACTGAAATATTAAGTGGACTTTTAACGGGTGATTCGTAATTCAATTCAAGGGGGATAGTGGTTAACAATAAATTCTGTGGTACCCCTAGAAAAAGTCAGATTCCACCTCCGGTATTTATTTTTTACTTATGCAATCCTCCAAAATGGCCATGTGAAGCCATGCATGCACAACAATGCCTACCAAACGTTTTTCCTCTTACTGTTAAGTACACGTCTCTTTCCTTGACTGACCTTTACTTCGGCTGAACAATAAAGTATGTTCAACCATTTTTCCTCATCCAAATTTCAGATTTTATTCGTTTTAGTACATAAGATAGGATACTTGCACAACAGCATCAACAAGAATTTAAAAGAAAATATTAATCTGTAAAAGTAAACAAATTGATATCTTCTTGGACTCACTAAAATCATACACTGAGTAATTAGGAAAAATAGACAGCTGACATTTTTCTTCCATATTTTATTCATACATCTTGTACCTGCAATTAAAAATTATTCTTTTTTTGTTTACTATTTTCGTACTTTCTGGGTTTTCTCGTCCAGAAGGAGAGTGGAAGTTCGAAAGAAAGAAAGCTCGAAATGGCCACACGCCACACGCAAACACCGATCCTGAATTTGAATAGGGCATCCGAGATAAGAGATGGACCTCCAGATGGTCCCTAGGGACCAAAGGACTAGGATATGGTCATGATCATCAGCCAGTAGATAACTAGAATTCAGGGCCAAGAAAGTTCGATGGTGATATGAACCAATAACACAGATCAGAAGTTTGATAACCATTCTTGTTAAGAATTTGTCCCTACCTTACAGGCAAAGTCAACAAGCGAAAGGATTGATTTTTTGGCCTAAAAGCTGACAAATTTTTTAAACTTAGGATTTCTAAAGCTATCTTCCATTTTTTTAAGGAAAGGTCAATGCATCTAGAGTTTCAGTGTCAGAATTTCAAATTAACACGGTAACCATCCATGTTCCTCATCTACTGTATGGAACCATTACATCTAGTTCTTACTCATCATTAACTTTTAAATTCTACAGTGAAATCTTAATCAACAGGATAGGGTATCCAGCTCTTGAGAATGACTAGGTGGTTAAACTTGCTGCACTAGCTATATTCAGTTGAAACAACAGTATTTGTGAAGCAATTCAAAACAGACATTAACTATACCATTACAATATTGTAAGAAATACTAGTTAAATTTTGCTCATGAAGTAACAAAAAAATTCACAACAGGTTTCAAACTTTCGCCGGTGTTTGCAATTATGAATGATTTGACAGATTTCCCACCCGCAAAATTGCAGCTGCATAATCGTGCTCGATGACATGCAATTAGTATCTTAGAATATCAGAAGGCAAAAGAATGTATATCTATCTCAACTACCAGCAATTTATGGTCCCAAACACTGTGTCTCATTTACGATCAAGGACTTTGCCCTGACATACAACAGAATACCTGGAGTTTTTCATAACTAAGAACCATTTTAATCTATATAATATCAGAATTCAAGCAGGGGATGTTGCAACGTGAATTTTGGATTACATTCGCCTTCTCTTTGCTTTGATTTATTAGGGTTGAAATATGGATAATTCATCTAGACCCCTATCCTCTAGAATTCCTGCTTCAGTTGAGTTAAATTTACATTACCTCCCTTGTCGGCAACCAGTGATGACTATTATCTGTCAAGCGTGCGAAAATCTTCCTGGCATGGGTCAGAAGGAGTGCAACAAGCAAGTTTGAAGAAAAGAAGAGTAAAATAGAGTAAAATAAGGCAAAAACTGATTGGCAATGTTAACTACCTCAAATTTGACCAGCAGGTGACTGCCAATCAGTCCAATAAATCTCTTCATCGAGAATTCTTCAAAAGTTTTGAGTATCCACAGAAAGAAGTTGACAAACAGCTTCTAGGACCGAAAGCCTACTTTTCTTCAGAATTAATAGCCTTTGCAACAGAGGAGAAAGCTCACTACTTGTATAATTAAAAGCCAAGTACCTCAGAAAGAATCAAATTGAAGTCCAGTTTGCTTGTGTACAAGCCAAATCTGAATTACATCTCATGGTTGAAAAATCTGTTTTCCTCGACCCGAATAACAAGACAAACGTGTAGTTCTCCCCTTTATGTAGGCACATAAACTCCCATTTTTGCATTTGAAGTATAAATCACAAACACAAAACGAAGCCATTAATCTCCTGGCATCTGCCAACAACACGCCTTGCTATAAAACAGAAGGGATTCCTCAGATGTAGCTAAACCAAAAAAATACTCACAGATGCTTCAGGAATAAAGAGACTGCACAACATTTAAAACTAATGCATACTCCGATCCACCCAACTGCTTCTTCTTGATCTGTACTGCAATACAGTCTATCAGCAGAATTGTTTGAATTTGTCTCATCTTTTTAACTCTTGTCCATTATTAAGCTCAACATTAAAAAAAAAAAAAATGGAACAAAAACACTTATACTAAATTCTTTTAATGGGAAAAAACAAGAGGAAGGAAAAAAAAAAAAAAGTAATACTTTGGAAACTGGAGAGGAACAAAGGAAAAAAGAAAATATGATTGTCCTCTTACCCACAATCTTAAATATGCCCTTTTCAAGCTCCAAAAGAGTTTATTCTTGTCGTAGCTAAGTAAATTATTTACTACCTTATTTTTTGTCTTATATCAATTTATTCTCTCAAGTATCACTTTTAACACATATACTATTTAAGTTTTCAATCTTAATTTAATCTATCATTTTTCAATTTCGCAACATTTAATCCCATATCTCTAAAATCATACTCTCAGAGGACATTCAATAACGTTTTAGCGTTTTTAGATTTTATTGAAACGTGACAGGACAAACTTGAAAGATTTCATACTTGAGCAAAAAACAATAATTGTAACCAAGTTTTTCTATAGTACGGTAAGGATTACGACATCATATCTTACAGTTCAGAGGCACTTTTAATAAAATAATTTTGAACTAGTAGTCTATGACCCTTTTTTTAGGGGAAAAAAATTGTTGTAAAATGTTTACCTGCCCATTTTTCGTCTTTATCTTTAATAATAGTAGTACATACGCTCCCCCAGAAATAAGAGAAGTAGCAAGTTGTCCGGCAAACTTTTCGCAATTTCAAAGGAAAACCAAATACCATAGTTTGTGTTTCTTTTTGGCCATTTAAAAGTAAGCCCTTTTCTTTTTCCCTCGTAAGCCTTGTGTCAAAAAAGTTTAAAAAAACAAAAAGTAAGTCTTTTTTGCTTTTTTTTTTTGGTGTTGGGCTGCCCCCGGCCCCAGGGGCGACGACTGCGTTATTCTTAACTTTGTTTTATGAGCATATCTGTTCTGACAATGTTAATTAATACGTATAATGATCTACAATATACAATTATTACTTCCAAAACATAAATATATTAATGTTACTTTAGTTAACTAGTTCGAAAATTTAAAAAAATGAAATTTGATGCTAGAACATAATCTGCTTTCAAATCAAAATACGTCGAATGATGGAATGAATATAGGACAGCAAAAGTTGACTAAAATAATAAATCACTATTCAGTCTTTTGTTTTTTTTTTTTACTAATTGTCAACATTATTCTATTCTATTTCTAACTTACTTTATAAGAGATGTACAACTGGTTCAATAAGAACCGATAGAAATTGAATCACTATTGGACCAAACGAACTCTTGATATCTTACTTTACTTAACCTTTTAAAAGGATTTGTGGCGGCTACTGAGAACCATTACCTAATTCCTCATGATGTATTGAATGAGTAAGTAACATAAAGAAGGTATCTTAACATCTAATCTAACTATATATAAAATTAGAGCAATCACTTTGGTATTATTTGTTTTCGTCGCTTTTTTAAACTCCCAAATTAGCAAAGGGTAAAATTGGACAAATATTTCAAACTCCTCCTAGAAGAAAAATAAAACAGAGCAAAAAAAAAAAAAAAAAAGGACCGTTAGTTTTACGCATAAAAGAGAAAATTCAAACTTTTTGTACAATTCACAAGACTTGGAACCCGAGCGCCGACGGCTGCGGCGAAACCCTAATAATTGCGGTAGCTCTTCCATCTTTGATTCCGACTGACTGTAGGCAATTGCGTGGATTGTAATCAGATCAGAGCAGATTATTCTCCCAGTCTCCACCTTCAAATTACCAAAGCACCCTCCTTCGCATTGTACCCGACACTCGCACCTTCACGCAATCGACAACCTTATTAATAATCGATATTCTGTTGACTTAAATATTCCCCCAAGAAAATTGAATAATCGATTAATTTAACGCAGTATATATATATATATATATATATATATATATATATATATATATATATGTTGGAGACTGTCTTGTTTTCTGGCGTTGAATCCAAACCAATTTTAAGCTTTTCCAGTTTCGGGTGAATTTTGTTTTTCTGAATAAAATTTGGGTGTTGTTATTTTTTTATTTTTCTTGTCATAATTTTGATGGGTCGTAAGTAAATTTGTAGGTGGAGGACTAGGAGCTCAAAGAAGTCGGAAATGGCGCCGCCCGTGCTTTCATTGGCTCTGCCTTCGGAGACTGGTAGAGTTCTTAGTATACAGTCTCACACCGTTCAGGTATTTCTTCTTACAATTGCGTTGACTATCAATTTTGTCGTTTTACCTCTGTTTTTTTATTTTTTTACAGATTTCTCATTTCAAAGCTATGAAAATTTTTGTCCCATAATTTACTTTTCGTGGAAATCTTATCTGGGTTCTGCTGATTTTGCGTTGTTTATAACTGATCATGCTGCTCATAACATATTTATGAATAGCAATCGTGATGCTATGGGACAAAAGGGATTTAGGCCGTGTTTGGTCACTCACAAGAATTGGAATTTGAATTGCATCCTATGCAGATTGCAGAGTGAGTTGCATTTCTATAGGATACAATTATAATTTCACTCCAATTCGATTGCTGGCAGAGAACCAAACACAGCGCGTTAACTGCATTCTAAACTTTTAAAACCAAAGAAATATCCCTATTTCTCTCTTCATAATCATTGACAGTTGAAATTTTTGGGGTTTTTTTGGTGTAATTTTCTTAAGTTTTGTTGTTTGTAATGGTCCCTAGCTTGTCATTGTTCATCAAAGTTTTGTACATAAAGCATTATTGTGGTCTGTGAGACATATTTTTCTATCTTTTGTATTTACTTCTAGTTTGTGCTGCTGATATGATATCAGATTGATGTTTAGATTAACTTTTTCTTCTTGGGGCCTCAGGGGTATGTAGGCAACAAATCAGCAGTATTTCCTCTCCAACTATTGGGCTATGATGTGGACCCAATCAATTCCGTGCAGTTCTCAAATCACACAGGCAAGCTGCTTATATCACTTCATTCAAACAGTCTGAGCCCTGAATTACGGTGCGAGATCATTTCTGAATCTGTAAAAGTTCAGGTGTAAATGATCTATGGATGCAACTTAAATTTTTGTTTAATGAACTTGAGGATTTTGCAGGATACCCAACTTTTAAGGGGCAAGTTTTGAATGGCAAACAACTATGGGAGTTAATAGAAGGCCTTGAAGCAAATGATTTATTGTACTATACTCATTTACTGACAGGTAATGTCAAAAGAACAGAAATTTGTTCCTGATCTAGTGTGTTGAGAAACTATCACAATTCTAATCCCTTTTGTTGACACTGATATCTTTTCTGCTGGATCATATCCATATGCCTCTAGCATCCTAGATAAGTTTTGAGTTTGAAAATGTTCTGGTGCAATCCTCGTGATCACTTGCATATCACACATGTAAATGCAGCATCACTTTGTATAAAATCTTACTAGGCCTATACCAATGAGTTGTTTAGCTGGAGGTTTGCTTTAATGTCAAGACGTAAGCATTAAATTTGTGGTAACCTGCCCTCTGGTTTATTCTTTTTTTTTTTTTAGGAAGAACCTCGCACTCTCCTGATGTCAACTCCCATCATGGTTAATCTAGATGACATTATTAGAAATCTATTGAAAGTCATATCATTTTACAATCCGGAACTCCATTTGCATCACATAGATTTGCCGGGATTTGTCCATCTTTTTTACAAGAACTGGTGGAAAGTTGATTTGGTTTATTTACTTCCTTTTGTTTTATACCATGTAGAATTTGATTACTAATTCATGTAACTTTGGCAATTCTTTTGGCTTCCGTCTGTGTTATGGGAGCTCAACAAAATGCATAAACAACAGGTTGGATCAATTAAGGCAGACTTTTCGTGTATTCTTTTCATCAATTTGAAAAATGGATAAAAACAAAAACAGAGATTAATGGTTACAGTTCATTTAATTGTGATCTAGTGGCAGTCAAAGCAGAGGCTGGTTTTCTTATGGTTATGTAAATGGTTTATAATAGACATTTCTCTATATGTGTGGTTCTCTTTATTAAAGGCTTTTTAAACCTATGGCTTCAACCAAATCAATTCATTCATCCTTTTGCTAGCTCATTCTGACATGCCCACTTTTTAATTCTTTTCTTGCTTGATGACTTCACTTTTATTCAGTTTGTGGCTGATTTTGGCCATATATTGTAGGGTACATAGGTTCTGTCTCCTTCTTGAACACAGTCTTAAATGTTGTTGATAAGCTTCGGTCAATCAACCCCAGACTAAAATATGGTAAGTAGCTGCCTCTTTTTATTTTTTGTTTTTTTAAGTGTACTCTTAACATAGATAACATAGACTATGTTCAGTTTTGGTCCAAAATATACAGGTTATTGTTTCTTTTCCAAGTAGTATAGGTAGATTATTCTGTGCCCTTGGTATTGTGCTGGTGAGTTGGGTGGCTGGGTGTGCTGGAATGAGGCTGTTGAGAGTTAAATTTTAATTGTGCCTGGGATGGGAGTTTTAACCAACTGGACCAACTGTTTCAGTTGCCACGTTTCATTACTAATTCTTTCTTTAGTATATACATTGTGAATAATGTGAGTCTTCTTGTTAGTCTGTGATCCAGTGATGGGTGATGAAGGAAAGCTTTATGTCCCTCCAGAGCTGGTATCAGTATATCGTGAGAGGGTAAGTCTCTGTTTTCTATATTTGAAATTGTGGATTGAGTACTTCGCTCTTCGTGGGCTGTGTAGTCTGAGACAAATTATTGTACCCTATTAGCTGAAACTTCTGCTAATATGCTAGCACAGCATTTGCCTATTTTATATACAGTTTATTGCAACTAAATAGTCTTAGGAATCATGTTGAACCAGTGAATACATACCAATTCTCTAGTAAGGAATCTATTTTAGTTCATGTTATTTGTCAGAGATCGAGGTTTAACAATTTTAGTACAAGTTGTATTTAGAAATCTTTTGCTTTTATTACTGACAAAGTTGAGTCCTTATTATAACTTCCATGCACTACATTATACACATAAAAATTGTTGCCAAGCAGTCTGCTAGTATGACATTCTTTTGCCATTAAACTTATGAAATCATTCATCTGGCATTAATACCTTTGTAAGTTCCGTTTCTCTTAGGTTGTTCCTGTTGCCTCAATGTTGACGCCTAATCAGTTTGAAGCAGAACTGTTGACGGGGGTCAGGTATTCATTGCATCCAACTAATACTCAAGGCATGCACCTTGATTGAATTTTATTGCATCATACTAAAAGACAGATGTTATCTTGAGTAGCTTTGGTTCTGCTAATTGCATTATCCCTTATATTCTTCTAAGTAGACTTGCCTATTACAGGATTGACTCTGAGCATGATGGACGTGAAGCTTGCAATATTCTGCATATAGCTGGGCCATCAAAGGTCTACATTGTCTTATTTTAGAGTTTGATTTGCATGTTCTTTATACTTATGTTCACACGCTACATAGGTATTGCCTTTTCATTGGCGTGTGATTTAGTAGCTTTGCCGTGGCGAATGATCAAAAAGGATATCAAATATGTTTTTTACATGTTATTTTGGCCCTTAGCTTCTGTAACCAAATATGTCATTTACATACAACAGCTTGCTAGTTTCCTAAGATGGTTACTTGATTTCGTCCTTTTTCTACTCAAAAGGATCTGACAAATATTCTTTCTTTTCTTTCTTTTTTTTTTTTTTCCTTTTTTTCGAGTTGATGGATTTGTTGCTTGAATCAAATTTTGTCTTTTATGTTAAACGAAGGGTGAAGTATAATAATAAAGTTTATGAGAAAGTAATCTTTTTATTCATGATCATGTTGGAAGAAAAATTTTATAGGACCTTAGCAGGTACATCCTTTCCTTTTGAACTGTACAATTCAAGTAATGCTGATAATCTCAATTACATATTCTTTTCCTTGATTTATGCATTGTTAAACAATTCCATTGTTTTGAACAAATTTTTGACAAGCACTTGTTACACATGCACATGGATACGTATGCATAGGCTTATTGATTGTTTATAGTTATTTATGCATGTTTATCAGTGTATATATATTATTATTGTGTATATCATGTCTTTATGCATGTCTATATTGACAGATACACACACACACACACATGTATACATATATATTACATTTTTCTTCATGCATGTTTAGTCTAGTAGTGAAATTAGAACTTCTGTCTATTTGCTTTCATTTGCTACCCTTTACTTCGACCATTTCTTGCTGGTGTAATTGTGTTTAGGAGGAATAAACCTTTTCCTTTGTAATGACTACCCATGATCTGGGGAAAGTCAAGATTTGACTTTTTGGTCAGTTAACATATGAGGCTCATAGAATGAAGCTATGAATCGATGTGACGTGCAATTTTTTGATGTCAAAGAGAAATATGACTTTATTACTGTAATATGAGTTCATTAGTCATTCATGTTTAATTGTATATAACAAGCAAACTCTTGTCCTGTATCAGGTGGTGATAACAAGCATAAATATGGATGGCAATCTGTTTCTTATTGGTAGCCATCAGAAGGAGAAGGTGAGAAAAACGATTTTTTTATGCAATCTATACAAGATTTGATAACTCTGCAAAATGGATTCTGTAGTGACTCATGACGCACAATTCCTCTATTTTCTCTTGTTTGTCCATTTTTTCTGTTTTGCATTCAGTGTGGCCACTTCTTTGTGAACTTTTGTGAAGTTCTATGGATTTGTAAAAGCTCAGAACATGTTAAAGCCCAAACAAATGTCATCTTAGGACGATCCTTCATCTTAATTAGGATTTGATACAGTGTTTGAGAATTAGAGCACTGTGCGCTTGTTCTTATTTGCTCAACACTTGAATGTGATAGGGCCAGCCTCCTGAGCAGTTCAAGATTGTGATACCCAAAATTCCTGCATATTTCACGGTATTGATTCTTTCCTCGTGAATCTATCTTCAACAGGCTTTATTTGTTGTTGTTTGAAAGTGCTGAAATTATTCAATGCATTGTGCATAAATCTTGGAAAATGGAAGTCCTTGACAAGTATGAATATCGGAATAAAAATTGATGAACCAAATAGCAGCAGAATTCAATTAAGTCGTTTGACGTTATTGATTCACATTCATGAATAAGGAAATAATTGAAGTCAACAGATCATAAGAGAGGAGTATAAACACAGGAATCTTAAACTCGCAAAAAATCATTCATTCTCGAAAGTTCAATCGTGGAGTGTGGAAAAGACAAAATTGTATCATACAAGAAATACATGTCTGCTGGTCTTCAATAAACCATAGTTTGTAAATTGGTCGCACCAATTTTCTTATGCATGAGGTGCAATTTCAATGCATATGGTATGAACTTTTTGGGATGAAATATAAGATATTGCTACATTGGTCAATTAGTTTTACACATAAGATTTTGTCCCTGCATAAAGCCTTCTCATCTTCATCGTGTACATCGTATCCTTGCAGGGAACCGGAGATCTAACGACTGCACTGTTGCTTGGATGGAGCAATGTAGTACTTGATTAATGAAATTGAATCCTTGTACTGTTATCCCTCTGCTACTTTCTTTCTGATTTTAGTTTCTATCTATTTCAGAAGTACCCTGACAACCTTGACAAGGCAGCAGAGCTGGCTGTGTCAAGTTTACAGGTATCCATCTAGGTGTTTGTTTCTATTTTCTTCCTTGTGTTTTCAATAAATTCTAGCGGTTAAAAGACTTAACCCCAAGATAGTTAGGAAAAATTTAGGTAGTCATTTAAGATGCTACCATTCAACTTCCTGCAATATGAGGCCCGTATTTTCCTCATAAGTGGTTGATTGGGACGCTGTTTTACCTTTTTGCAGGCGCTTCTAGTAAGAACATTAAATGACTACGGAAGGGCTGGATATGATTGCCGGTCAAGCAGTTTAGAGATTCGATTAATTCAGAGTCAAGATGACATTAGAAACCCAGAAGTGAAATACAGGGCTGAAAGATACAACTGAATAGATGTTAGCATTGACATTTGATCAGGGATTACCCTGTTACATACGCACGGTGGAAATGATCTCTTTCTTCTTTTTCTCTTTTCTTCTGTTGTTGTGTTACACAACGCAGGCTTTAATCTATAAGGTGGCATAATTGGCTTATGCTGACGTAAAAAAAATGAAGTTTCTTAAAGCTCTTCTGAAAATAAAAGAAGGTGCATCTTGGTTCATTGTAAAAGCATGAGAACATTAGCAATGAACAAAGTCCAGGGGATTTGGGTAAACAAGTTCCATGTGAGTTAAAGTTTCAGACTCCAGTCTCGTTCTATTTGATTTGGTTTGATTGAAACACATTTCTGACATAGTTTGAAAATCTATTTTGTTTTCATCCAATGTACAGTGCCCGTTTTAGATGCCTAGTGACTCGTAGATGTTGCTGTGAGGCTTAACAGTGCAGCTCTTGAAGGACGAATAATGATAAAGATGCCCGTTTAGTAGGATTAAATGGTAAAAGATGTGGTGGGAATGTCATCTTAATTTGATATTTTATAATAAGCCTTTTCCAAAACCATTTATAGATGAAGGATTTGGAGTAGAATTTACTTAGATCTATGATATGAGCAGCAAATCCTTAGTGAGGAGGCATTTAACAATCTCCATTTGACTGGGGACCAAAAGATTAATTTCAAAAAATCACGTGGCTCTGTCCCTCTGCAACTCAGTGACCTCCAAAATATGGCTATTCAAACACGATTACTTTATCTGGAAATACGAAATGTGAGCTGATGTTTAGTTAATTGAAGAAATAGGAGATGATATCTGGAAACATTTACTACGTGCTGTCCTTAGCAGCATAGAGAGAATTGAGTAAGAAAATTAACTAATAAATTAAACAAAATACAGCTTCTAAAGTAATTAGCAGATGTTGGGCTTGGTCCTAGAGCCACTACTTTCAGTAAGACTGTAATAGTTTTTAATAATAAGGGTCCTAAAACCACTAAACCAATTAATGATATTCATCTTGAAGTTAGTAATAATTCCAGTAATTGTGAACAGGGGAAACCATAGGACTTGTAATTCCCTGGGATTGATGCATGTAACTGTTATCGTTCATCCTCAAACTGTAAATAGCATGCACATCAGGGATGTTACTGTTCATCATCACTGGAAAGGGAAGTCTGTACTGGTACGGCTGCATGTTATTCCTCATCATAAGCGGTGAATAATAATGTTCATAAGCATGGGATGCCTGCAAGCTTAGGAGTCCAGGGTATCCTCTATCTTCATAGCCAGCAATAGCACCTGGATACGTACTTGAATCTGGAAAACCAATGGACCTTACTTTTGCTCCCATGCTGTGCGCATGAGGTATTACATCTCCATCCCAAGCAAAAGATGTATTGTTTCCCGGTGGCCTGAAGTTGTTGTTGGTCTCACCATCAAGGATTTGAATCCTTCAATCTCATTGAGATACCTGTCGCGGCTTAAGTCATCAATTTCCCTATCAAATTCAGAGGCCAACATAGGGTGGGTGTTGGAGGCAATAACACCATTCGGTAGGGACTGCACTGGGTTCTTGTACCTGTCGTCCAGGAGCCAATTGGTTAATCCTTGGGGATTCTGATACTGCTTATGGCCTGGTGACCAAAGCACAGCATGTTTTCCAGATTTAGTCAATTTACTGATCAATGTTGCACAATCCACTGTCCCAGATACCTCCACCTTCTGCTCTTCAGTATCAATGTTTACTAGATAAACACCTGAATTCGAGACCAAAAGGACACATAACCAATAAAAAAAGCCAGTAGCAGATTATACAGAAGCACTTGTTTATTTGTTTTACAGTTGAGAGGAATATTATCTGCATTCTACCTTTCCCTATCACATGTTGGATTATATCTTTCTGTAGTTTCCTATGGTTATCAAAGCAAAACATTTCTCAAAGTTCTAAAGAAGAACCCTTGCTCTTTTCAGTTGGAAACAGACTAGTAACAGATTTCGCATAAATTATCTAGAAAATTACTTGAATATATTCGTGAGGTTCTTCTCGCATAGAACTATATGTTGCAAAAAGCTAAATACTTGGAACATAAAACTAGGAAAAGTTTTACTCGTTGATTTGCTTGCATTGACGGTGAGGAAAATTAGACTAGGAAACCGGCATAAAATCAGAAACACAGTGCCCTGTCTATGAAGTAACGCTTATCACAAAGTATTGATCATTACAACTGATGCTTTAGCCTAGTAATAACTCGTGGAATTAATTTGTCCATTAAAGGAAAATTGTGGAAATATGAGAGATTTGATTTAAGACGCCTAAAGGATTACAGATGATATGTGGCATAATTTCCATTGATAACACTGATTTTTTTTCACTTTCATTTTCTTAAGGGCAGGTAATTTCCTTTTCTTTCCCTTATTTTTTTTTCTTATATAGGGAATGCATCGGAAATGGAAGCTTATACTAAATAAAGCAGGTACGAGTGGAAATTGGTACCTTCAATTCTCTTAAGAAGTTTCTTTACCTTCCGGGCGCATCCATCACAATGAATCTGAACTTTAAGAACATGTGTCTGCAGAAGCACAATGTGAAAACAATTAAACACCGAGAAAAGAAGATAAGGTAATAATTAGCAAGACTAAAGGGGCAGTGAAGAGCATTTTAGAACATTAGATACGCTGCGACTAACCCGTATCCTTACAAGCTGAAACTCATTACCAGACATCTTGACTGCGGAGAGATGGTTTGTTTGTCTGGTTTTGGCTAAAGAAGTAATGATTTTCTATAGAAGATGCTTCCCATTTTTGGTTAATTTCTTGCCTGCAAAGCTAGAACAGACAAGACAAAGGGATGTTCAAGTTGCTGTGCTATGGTCTAAACTAATGCAGGCGTGATGAGTACAGTTTGCTTTCAAACTGAACAAAACTGTACCGAGCGGAGCAGACCTATTTATTCAGCCCTATGACCTTAGTACTGTTTTCTTTCAATCAAACCCCTGTGGTTGTGTGTTTGTGGGTGAAAGAGGGAGGGAAAGAGGGGATGGGAAGTGTGATATGACCGGGAGCAACCTCAGTCAGGTTACTAAATAGTCTCATGGACAGTTTACAGTCAACAGGGCACAGGCACATCTCGTGCCAGTTCACTTGACTTGTGAGCCGGTTTTCCCATACATGCACTGCAAGTTTGAGAAATATTTATATGGACCCGATTTACATGATTTATATCATGACTCGTTAAATGAGTGATTATGAATTACAAAATTTACGAATCTCACCTATAGATTGAATTTATATAAATATTTTTTCGACAAATCTTGGTTGTACTGAGCTACTTGGTTCCATCGTAAAGTATGATGGTTCTTCTTACCAGAGTGCGAAAAAGAACCCCATTTTATTGGGTTACATTACTTGTAACCATCCCAAACAATTTTAGACAATTTGCCACTTGGACGACATTTATCTATATAGAATATTTTAATGGTTTGAATTTAATTTTCTCTGAAAAAAAAATAAATGACTGTATATTTCAAGAAGAGAGCATTAATGAATGGTTTGTTTCGGTTGCACTTTTTAGAATTATAAGGCTGTATGTAAAGATTTAAAAAAAAAAAAAGGTTAGCAAATCTAATTACAGAATATTTCAAAAAAAAAAATCAACGCTAATATTATTGAAATCGTCACTCACAAAACCTTTGACAATAATCCTAGCCCCTATATCTATTTTTGAGTTTTCCTTCTTTTTTTTTTTTTTTATTGCTCTTCCTAAACAACTTATCCTGGTCCAAATCCTTTTGGCATTTTTTGTTTTGGAATCGGAAATGGATTAAACAAGTTTGTGGATCGTAAAGAGAGAAAGCTATTTATACACGGCATTTCCGTTTGGATCTTTTCCAGGCCCAACCTCATTAAGGAAGCATCTTTCTTGGCGAATATTTGGGCCAGGTGACCTTGCACTTCTCTTTTAGTTTGGGCCTTGACGCTCAGAATACAAACAAATATATAGAAGTTTTTTTTTTTTTTGAAAAACAATATATAGAAGTTTTTAACACCAGTTTTGGTAGTCGCTGAGGCCTGAGTCAAAACTGTATTATAGAAGCTAAAGCAAATCCTTTCTAGCCCATTGGCACTTTGCAACTACAAAAACATCAATGTGACGCCACACATAATTTTTTTTTTTTTTATAAGGGAAGCACAAAGAAGAAAATGGAGAATGGGCAGGGAACAAAAACTTTTAATCACTAACTATGTTTAATTCTTGAGAACTACTGTAATTTAAGAACTGACCAAAAAAAAAAAAAAAGAAAGAAAAAGAAAAAAGCAAAAGCACAATCTTTTCTTCCCACCTACTTCCCCACTTCTCTCAAGGAACGCATTTTTTCCTTCTACCAACTTCCCCATTTTCTCACCTATTGGTGTGTGTGTGTATAGTAAATTAGCTATTTTTTTAAAAAGGTAAAGATGCTTTCCTCTTTAATTAGATACCCATTAGCGTTTCCAAGAATATACATTCACAACCTTTTAAATCAGATGATACGAACTGTTTAGGTTGGAAAAAAAATGCCTTAAAAGCCAAGAGAGCAAGCATGGCCAAATTCAAAGACAAATAATCGTACCATATTATAATTCAAATATACAGCATATTGACATGAATATTTGACTTTTAGCAGCTCAATTGTTGTAAAATATTAAAAAAAATATACATAAACAAAATCTTCCAATGACGTCTTCAAAATCTAAATGTTTGGGAGAGATTTACATTGCTCATATGATGTCCTCCTTTTTTTTTTTTTTTAGCAGCAACATTTTCACAGTAAAAAGATTGACGTAGTTTTGCTTTATGGTTTCATTGCTGATCTCTTATAATATTCCCATAACAACAATTTGCACTAATCAGACTCGGATAAGTCGGTTGTTAAGCTGACTTTAACTTTTCTTTAGCTTTTTTTCTGGAATCTGTGGGTCGAAAAAGTTGTGATGCAAGTGCCACTTTTATTTAATTTAAGTTAGTAATGCGATAAAAAAAGAAAGCTAAAATTAAGTGGATGCGGTGGGGCTTTTGAATTATCGATCATTAGGTAGACTTTAAATACTGCTCTCTACAAGTAGTCAAGGTAATATACATACATAGACAAACTGATATTAGAAGATACTAGTATTTGTTCTAATTTGGACCACATGGTTGAGAGATTATAATTATTTAGAAATAGTAATGATAATTGTCTATGCATTATTGTTATATTTTACTTTTACTTTTGTTTGTGTATGCATTATTAATTATTGGCTTTTGCACTTTACTTTTAAATATCTATATATGCTGATGAGGTTTTACTTTATGAATTGAATTGAAATAATGAAGACTATAAATTACTCAAAATATTTCAGGTCCAAATCCCAATATTTATTAATTAACTTGATAAAGGCTTGTTGCGCTCATTAACTTTCTTGGAGACCATAATAACAGGTTGCTTCCTTCCATACTTTTGTACAACAGAAGTATATACAAGAACCCTACAAGTTTCTTACTTTTTGTAATAAAGTTTAATAAGCCAACACACTTACTCCATAGTTCATTTTTTTTAATGTCAAAATGATTGTATTTAGATAATCATTATTTTCTAATTTTTTTCTACATGCCTAGTCAAATTAGCAGGTATATATTAAAACTACAGAAAATATTTGTTAACTTGGCTCCTAACTTAACATCGGAAAAAAGAAATGTCTCCCAACTTAGAAAAAAGTGAAAGCATAGCTTATTAAAGATTTGATATAAAAGTTTACGTTGTCATCAGTTTTCTTTTCCTGTCACTAACATAATCTTATTTTCCTTAATGCACCCACAATGAATAAAGCCAGAAATTAAGGAAATACTCCATGCATAAAGTTGAAAAGGAAATCTGCCAAACAGAAGAAGCATGTAAGGAATCCAGCAAGTTCAGAATGGAGACCATGGTTCTGCTGCCGATTTGAAATCCTGTCGAAATTGAATTCTTCGTTCCACAAGCCTTGGTTAAGATGGCAATCAAAATTCCATTTTAAGAGAATTTTTCTTTACAACCTTTAAAGGAAGCTTTGATAGGCACGTCTTGGATCTGTTAAAAGTTCAGAAAGGTCTCACAAAATTTAATTTCTCAAAGAATTATGACTTAACAAGTGAGTTTGCGTTTCACACTTCCACATGATTTTTTCAAATACAGAGAACCAAATTCTTGACTTAAGTTACGTGAGGAACATAGAGATTCTATGACAAAAAAAGTGGTAATTAGGAGCTGAATATATGAGGACTATAGTTTTGTTGCCGTAACGTTTAGTGCAACCAAAGATGTCCAGCAAATTAAGACTATATCAGGCCAGCTTAGAGATATTTTGGACAAATCTAATTATTCTAAACTTTTTACGTTAGAATAGTGCCTCTTAAATTATGTTTCTAGGGCCAATGTATTACGTATCTCATGTTCTGAAAGATATGATTTTTTGGAAGGTTATAAAGTGTAATGGACTTCATAATTGACTTTTGTTGAGAAATTAATTTTGAGATGGTTTTCTCATGCACTAGATGGTTGCTGCTTTTAACTTTCACCTTTCCCATTTTTTACTTGCACAACTTTATTGAAGAATCTTCAGCCGGTGTTGTGCATTTCTACTAGAGAGTAGTCTCTTTAATTGTTCAACTGATCAATGATTTTGTGCTTTCCAAAATTATTGCTACGATAGTATTGTACTCCTCCATTCTTTTGTAACTTTGTGCCCGAATCTTAAACTCCCACATGGTTCGCACTCAAATTTTCCTTCTAAAAATGCTAATTATGTCAAGGGAGAAATCGACAAGAATAGAAATATCCTTATGCGATTTTTCCAAAAATATTTCGTAATTTAATATCCTTTTAAAAAAAAGATTCACGCTACAAACTCAAATTAGTATTTTGGACTGGTGTTATTGTCTGAACGTTGTCAAATACAAGTGAATCCATAATATACAAGTTTTTGGTTCGTGATTTGTCTGATTAAAAACGTTTAGACAAATGGAGCAATAGAAACAGTAGTTAATGGAGGCAAGGACATGTTAGCCGTCGCACCAATCTTTCTTTACTCATTGGTTAATCACTCCTTTTAAGCAGTAACTAATACTCCCATACAGTTGGGGGCAGTGGGAATCTTATTCTACCACTTGCTCCCCTCGAAAGCTGGCTACCTTCTGAAACAATCTTTTAAATCCTTGCTGGTGGCATAAATTTTCTGATTTGACATTCTCCACGTTTCGGTCCGGCTTTTAATTTGATAAGAATGATTTGCACTTTTGGCATCACGATTAGCGTTGATTCGAGACAAATCTATTCCGTCCAGAAAAGTTCAACGTGCTCCCTTTCCCAGAAATAGATACTCATACGCATTAATACAAGATACGTGAAGGTTTTAGTTGACACTCAAACCCATGGGGGAGTAGAAATAATGAAGATAAACCCTCATACCAAATGCCACCATAAGTTCATTTTTTGCTTTAGTGGGATTGATCTATAATTTGACATTGTCAATTACCATGTCACCTGTCGATCTTATAGATGAATTTAGGTTGACTGAAAGATGTTAAAAGATTTATAAACATCACGTCATCTGTCAATGCAATTGGCTAATTTCAGTTAACTTGACCAAGAAACTATAATTAGTTAGTTTATAAGTATCACGTCATTTCATTTTTGTACATTTCCTCTGAATTTCAGCTTCTAATTATTACCAAACCAACTTCACATTGGAACATACGTTAAGCCAATTAATATTTCCTCATTCAAACAAATTTTACAAATTATGGAGTCATGAAGATCAGACCAGAAAAGAATTCAGTCGTCCGTTTCAGTAAATATAATTCCAACTTTAACAATAGAGTTGAGATTACATTACATAATACTGCTACATACTTTCTGTCATAAATTTGTGACATGGTACAATAATGAAACAGGTGACGCAAAGCCTCTTCCTCAAATAACCAACTCAGCTACGGTTCAAAAGGAGAGAAATTGAAGTTTCAATTTAATTAGGAATGTAGAATCTTGATGATAATGATGATGATCACATGATAGAGCAACCATTGGGGTTGTCATCACTGAAAAGGTAGGTTATTCTTTCGTCAGTAGCATTTGGTGGAGGAGCAGCTTGTAATACATTCCTCACAAAGCCAGCAGGTGCTCTCTTGTCATAGGCTCCAGTAACATATGGGTAAAACACCAGATTATGAGGGACATATGGCCAGAATTCTGCTCTTTTTCCAGTGCTTTTTACTTTGTTCAAGACTTTATTCGGATCAACGTAGCCACTCACCGTTACTCGGCTTTGTTTTCGATTGACTTCCAATGATTTCACACCTATGGAATTATTCAGAATTAGGGGGAATAAAAGAAAAAAATAATCTACAATTTTATCCAAATTTTCAAATTAGAAAAGGTCTCTTCCAACCTAAGTACAGGATGCATTAGATCTACTTGATTAATGTAAAGGGCAGATAAAGATATAAATAAATGGTCATACATTTTAATAGAAATAATTAGAATGTTAATCCAAAATGGGATCATTTCCATTCATCCTCTTTTTATGGAAAAGTCAAAATAATTGACCATTTTCAATTTCTATTGAGTTCGAATATTTGTTTTATGAGAATCTTTAGTCCATTGCTACCTAGTCGTGAATAAATTTTGAGCTTAGTAACCTTTCAACCTCTTACAGTCAATTTGACTAACATGCAATTAAACTGATGATGACAATCTAACTATTTCTTCTCAATTGGGATCATACTCGAAGCTCATTAAGATATTCGTTATTGGTTTAGAAAATAAAAAATAAGAATTATTGTTATCCTGAAAAATAAAAGGAAACAGAAACAGAAATAGATGAAGAAATAGCTATTGCTGCAAATATGAATAGACAACAAATAATTAAAAGAAGAGCCCCAAAAAACAAATGAAATATCTGAAATGACAAGATTTATGCAAATTTATGAATCTATATCCCGAAATATTTAAGATTCATTGGAACCTACCAAAATAAATGCTTTTCCTATTCACTCCAACTTTCGGTTCGAGCTTTCTATTTTTTAGGTAGTTTTTCCTTGAATCACACGCAATATATACTTCATAATTCCCTCTTGAAATGCTTTCAAACAGCAGAAAATTGATCTCTTTTGAGGCTCAGACTCGTAACAATGCAATGTAAGGTTCAGAAAAAGCAAAAGCTTCACACATACATGTTTACCTTTTGCTGAGACTGAGATACACACACAATCACAGACTCACACACTGAAAGAAGAGTCATTTTAGTAGCTCACCTTTCATGGATTTAACAGCATTCTTCACCCTCCTTTCGCACCCATCACAGTCCATCTTTACTTTAATCTCAACAGTCTAAAAACAGCAAGAAAGATTTAATCCGCATCAAAGCATTGCCGTATAGACACACAAAAAAACACAGATGTAAAACCTCCGAAGCGAAGCACTAAAATTTGATGGATACCTGCATTGGTTTCCTTCTGCTTCTTGTGGTGGTGACAGTAAAGAAGTTTGAGAGATAATCAAGAGCCCCCATTTTTCCTCCTTTGAAAGAAAGCAAAGCACCAGAGAGAAATGGTCAGATATCTTAGTGGGTGAGTCTATGATAGGATGCAACTATTTGCACAAGGTGGTATTTATACAAGAAGATTGTAAGAGATGTGGGACATGGACAAATTTCACTATTAATATGTTTATTAAAATTGATATTTAAAGAAAAAACGTATTATTTTTCTACCAACACTTGTCATTTTTGCTAAAAGTTATAGTAACGAAGAGTTACTTGATTGTTGACCTTCTTTTGATGGTTAATATAGAGTCACAACTTTCACTAGCATAGAATATATACAAATCAAAATAAATAATTACTATAGAGTCACTTGTTATACAAAAATATATGCATCTTACGACAAATGATTTACTAGTCAATATTTTAGCTGGTCAAAACAAAATTATGCAAAATTATGAATCTCTAAAAATTTATGGCCTCAGGCTATATGATATGGGCCTGAAATACATTTGTAAGAGTACTCGAAAAGCAGAAGATATTTTTTAACAAAAGCGAATGCCCACAAGAGCCGGAAATCATGAGTGGGCAAGAAATTTGAATTCCCCTCATTTGTTTATGTTGATATGTTAGCTAGAAAATGTTACAAAGCGCATTTGTGTTTGCTTTCACTTTCGTTCAATGGGTGTGACTTTGCTTTTCAATTATTTATCAGGGAACACGACATTGATTGCTCCTATTGGCTGATTCCATCCGAAGTCCGAAGATTTCATTGAACAGTGTCGTTTGAATGTTAACTGCCGATTAATCGAATTACCTCATTTTCCGACGTTGGAGGCATAATAAGCAAAGAATATAATTGGAAAATTGAGGAAATGACAGAAAGAAATTACGTGCTTATTACAAAAGCAAGGACTCGTAAAGCAAAAGCGAGATCGCGCTAGAAAGCCAACACCAAATTTCTGCCTTATCGTTGTTCATACATTTGCACCATCATTTCCTTTTTCAAGAGTTGTAGCAGTTTTTCTGGTCATCATTTCTTTTTTCTGGTTATCACTACAAAGTACGGATCGAAAGAGCGTTCTTCTTGGTCAGAACACAATAAAAATTATATTAATTAACAAAGGAAGAATCAGCTGCAAAGTGTTGCTCGAATCCAACTTTTACCCGCCGTCCTTTTAAGCATATATTTCATTTCGGCCAGCAGCCATAAGAATGATGATCCTCGGTTGGCTTGCGGGGCCACAGAAAGAAAGAATGGTCATTAGTGATTAATTTAGCTTGACGAATCTCATCAAAATCAACAGTTTTATGCTATGTTTGCACCCTACCAAAATCATATTACTATATGCCTTTTTTCAAATTTTTCTCAGGTGAACTGAGTTCACGCCCCATTGTAAATCCAGCAATAGATTAAAGATCCAAGTAAGCACAGTGGGGTCCACCAAACTTACTTGGCCCTTGTCTAACCGTGGATCCGGTCCACTTAACGGCTCCCCTTTTCCCCCTGTAGACACCCTTCTGTACGGAAGGCAGAACTGATTTCATGAGAACCTGACTTTGAATTCGTCGTCCCATTTGGTCACATGAAAATTGAAGGCTTTGACAACAAAATATTCTAGTTGGTGTTCCAAAAAAAAAAAAAAAAAGTACACAGACAGAGCAATCTCTCTAGCGCGAAATTTAAAATTTTTGAAGGTCGTCATGATTGAATTTTCAGGAAAGAAAAGGAGAATTAATGATCTGATAATTGCACAACATGGAATCACCCTAGAAGACGAAATTCATGGCTTACTCGGGAGCATTTGTTGAGATCAAACAACTGAACTTGAATGACATGCTTCTGCAATAAATTCCAGCACGAGAGAGAAAATATGTTTCTTGTGCGGTACTGTATGAGAGAAATTCTTAAAAGAAATCCGAAACATTATCAGACGCATGTACAACAGAAGAGCTCTAACAGGAAGAAATAAAATAACGAATCATTTCTTGCTTACTCTTTCCACCATTGTACAACAGGTCCAGTCCTTCAATCAAAAAGCAATCCTCTTTGAGGACCGGCTACAACCAACCTAGAGTATGCTCTCTCTTTGCCATGCAATGTAGTAAACCAAAAACCCTCAAAGCTCTCTAAAGCTCTCTCTATTCGAGTAACACATCTTTTTCACCTTTTCTGAAAAAGAAATCTGAAGTACACAACTAAGATGGTGAATAAGTTAATAGTGTCATTTAGGACCTGCAGCATATTCACGGTCTTAAAGCCAGATTTTTAGAAACACCGTGCTATAGAGTAAATTCCATCACATCAAAAGTAAGCTGTTGCGATGCTGTACAACTACGAAAGCGCTATCCAATTTTTCTACCTTACAAAACCAAAGATGGGAGCATGTGAGGGTTTCAAGTTGTTCTCCTAGCTAAAAGTAAACTTTGAGTTGTTCTCCTAGTTAAAATTAAACTTTGAGAGAAAAACTATAGCCAATGGACATTTCTCAATTTTTTTTCCAATTTGTTTTAGTTATACTCGATATCATTTCCTATATCTTTAAAAACAGTTTTGGACGACTACCAGAATACATTTAAAGACGTTTCTTCTTACCAAGATTAACTTGTCTGGCAATTTGCCCCAAAAGACATAAAACTATGTCAGGATTCTCATATTTAAGATAAAAGTTCACCAATTAGCATGTTCCTTGCAACCAAAAGAAAAAGATCCAGAAAACAAAATACTACTTTGACCAACCAAAGTTATAATATGAATTTCTGTGTATCAGGATTACATTTTAAGGACATATTGAGAAAAATAAGATCACAAACGGTTAAGATATTTTAACTGGGTGTGGGAAGAGGATAGAACAACATGAGTTTCTTTGTATATCTAACAACTTACGCATGCAACGCCACTGTAATAATATTCTCTTCAGTTTCGAACCTCTTAATCCGTTCAAAAATACCTATGCATTCACCACTTTTAACTTGGAAGTTGGACTTCTAGCACCTGAAGTAGTACCAGAATGTCAATTATAATGATGGTCGCTAGAAGTTGAACACTTTACAACAATTCCAACAGCTAGCGATGTGTATCCCCACGTGGGAATATCAATGAACCTTTGGTGAAAAGTACATCGTTAGCTTCCTCGCCTTGAGCTTTACTGACACTATGAACATTGTGGTAATAATCTTAAGCTCTACAGTACTGCACTGGGCCCTTTCAGATTCAACAATCATGAATCTAGCTCTGGTTCCTGGCTATCCTGCAAATGCCCGAACCTAGAACGTGTCATAATTATATAATAGAAGCAACTAAGAATCCAACGCATACCTTGTTATGAATTGTTATCGCTTCTTGATTAAATGATAACTATTACACTTCTGCATCAAGCAACAACCAAATAATTCCAATTCTCATATACAATTTGATGAGATGTGTCCCATGAATCACCAAGAAGAGAAACAAAGTAGACAGCCTATAACACAAATCTAATCAAGTGGCTTAGAAATAAAACAATAAAGATATTTAAACAGTTAGAATAAATTATCACCATTGGCGCCAGGGTGGCTTTATATTCATCCTGTGCTTCTGCCTTTCTTCTAGCAGATCCGTCAAATAGAGAGGGAAGCTCATAGACCAGAAGTTCAGAACCTGTACGTTTTAACAACGGGTGAGCCATCAACATGTTTTCAAAGTTGGCTAAAAGAATAAAAGCCAATCTCTTCAAAGGATCTATTCAAAACCGACAATGTAGATAAACTATAATTTGCTCAGTTGGCTCATGCGAAAAAATAAGTGCACAACTCTTTTTGCCTAAGGGTATGGAACAGAAACCTGTTAGTTTGAAAATTTTAAGCTGTCTGTCAGGCATATGTCACAAGACAAGAAGGAACATTTATGGACAATTTTAAATAAGTGAGATATATATATATATATATATATATATATATATATATATATCACAACAAAAGATTCATTTAGCATGATAAGTAATCTCATGTTGACTAATTACCATCTGAAACCGTAGATCTCCGAAGAATGACGAAATGAAGTCTAGAGAAACTAGTTTCCATTATACTTCTAGAAGACAGGTAAAGAAATAGTCATCACCACGAAACAAAGCACAAGCTTACTGCAATAGTGTCATCCCAAGGCATGGTATAGACCGCCAATGGCTAAACTAAAGGATCAAAATTGCAGTAAAGTCCAAGGAAATATCATTTAAATTCTCACAAGTGGCATAAATCTAACAAGTATCTGGATCAGATGCAAATTTCAAGTGCTGACGCAAAGCAGTAGGAGGCAAAGGGTGAATAAACCATACCTCGTGGTACCTGCAAATGAATAATTACAGAAATTGGTCAACAACTTTGAGGTAGCGGAATACATGGGTCAAGAGAATTTTACTTAAGAGAATGCTAGCTGAAAAAGACCGTTTCACTAAGTTACTTCTACTTATCAACTGACAAAAAGATTGTTGTTTGTGGTAGAAAGTACAGATTTATAAGAGTCTGAAGCAAGGAGCTTCAATCAGTTTTATATGACACTAACTCCAGTGTAAAAAAGACTTAAGTACCTTAACTTGATCATCAATTTTTATGTTTTCACAGGCAATAATAGGCCTAGCATCCATAAGATGTACAGTAAACACTACTGAAACTCCTGTGTCCCTCACACCAACCTGTTAAAAAATTCACGTACAGATTCTACAATTGTGAAATGATGTGATCAATGACTAATCACTAATCAAGTAAAACTCAAATTACTGCTAAAAATAACCTCCAATGCTCTCTGAACGGAGCTGCACCACAGTACAGACTGTCAGATTTTATGTTAACAGTCCCTAAAAGAATGCATTTGAATAACAGACAGCTTAGTTTATCAAATTTTCAATCTTGAAAGGAAGGACTGTCAGATTAGATATAATAAATGGACCCAACAAATTTTTTTTTATCCAAACTATTTTGGGACAGCACACTAATGATTTTCCCAACTTCAGGACCTTTCAAGAGAGGAATTAATTCATTAGTAGTAGACCTTGCTTCTTCAAGTTTACTTGCAAAAGTTCTAGCCAAATATGTACTAGCAGCTTTTACCATTTTGACAATGACGTGGCCAGGATTAGATTGGGTTGGACTACTTGGTTCAAACCTGTTCCAGTTTTTACCTATAACACAGAAAATGTTAGAAACACATGGGAAATAAACCTCCTAGGAGACGCTTAAGTTGGTGGAGTAAATAAAGAGTAAAGAGTTTCAAAGATCTCGGGAGACTCAAGGTGCAAAATGACGAGCCTACCTTCTTCAGGTGAAGAGGATGGGTATTTATACCCAAAAGGCTAGGCTTGGGGATTGAGATTCTCATTATTATATCTAAGAATTTGACGTCAATAGCCTACCATGTAGAGTGGTTATGTCAAAAATAGACTAATTTATGTGTGCTCAAGTGGCCTAAGTGATGATTTTTATGCTCTTATCATATCAACCAGATAGCTTCATCTTTGAACTCGATGGCATATTGCCGCCTGCTAAGGCTCTTAAAGATATAAGGTGGCCTTGACTGGCCATGTAGTGTCTTGATAGTTCTTAAGAATCAGAGTGATTGAAAGATAGGAATTGCAGAATTTAGGGAAGAAGAGAAGTAGAACAGAGAGAAATGAAGAGATTTTTAGTAGAGAAATGATTACAGATTTTCCAAATCCGTCAGCTCAACTACTTCTTCTTATACCTCCCTCATTCGGTTATTGCTAACTAACTTGCCAAAAATGGTAGTACTCCTGCATTGGCAACGTATTAACTAACTAAAATTCTTGCTGACTAGGGAGCTAACTAACTTCTCCAGCATCCCTTATTATTCCTCAGTGTTCAAGGGTGTTACAGAACATCTCGCCTAGAACCTAAACGGGAGGGGAACCGAGGTCCAAGTAGGATAAAATTTGGAGAAGCTCGGTAGGCGTGGATCGCACTGTCGTTGGGCCTGGCCTGAGTGTTAGCCTCAAACGGTGTTATCATTGATTGTAGTCAAGTTTTCAAGGAGCACATTATCGGATTATCTGAGGGTTCATGTTTGGGCCCAATAGTGACAAACACACAGTACATGAGGGATTTTCTCAAATGGACTGGATACTGGCTCCACTCGTGGATCCAGTGGTGGATGAGAAGGCCAACATGATTCGATGGACCCTATCAAACATGGTGAGCTCTAATCTTTACTGTGGGGTCTACGGGCCCATAGACCCAGTCCAGTATAGAATGTCTGGGCTCTAAAAGGGTACAAATAGAGCCGTTCCGACCAGCCCTATAAACAAAAGTTTACGATTTATCACCCCATTTTTTCTTTTATCATAAATCTAATCTATCTCAACACCATCTCTGGTTCTACGTCTTCTTTTTTATAACTGCTAATTTGAATTTGTAATCATTCGACATTCTCACATTAATATACTTTTAACACTCAAAATTTAAATTCAACCTTGTTTCTACAACCTTTCTATGCTGATTTTATTCTCCAGGAGTTTTTATTTCCTCCCCAAGCAAATGCCGGAACAATGGGACTTCTTTGAAATCTTTGAGACACATGGAGGAACAAATGGTCAATAAGTTTTTGTTTTTTCTTACGACAATGCCTCATATTTCAAAAAAAAAAAAAAAAAAAAACGTAAAATACACCTCCAGAAGTTTTTCAAACAAAACATTTGTCATTATTTTTCTGGCAGAAATTTTATCCCACGTGGCCTTCACACTTTCTTTCATGGAGGATTAAAACTTCAGATGCTCAGAGGCGGGGCAATGACGAAAACAAAGAATTAGGGTTTCAAAGACTTGAAAAGTTTTAAGAAATGTGTCCTGAATGAAATAAGGTTGATATGGGTTAATTGGGTTACTTTTTTTTTTTTTTTGCATGCGGTCATTTATGGTACAATCTTTGTACACAAAATATGTAAATATTAGATTCATAACCGAACTTATGTTCAAATTTGTTTATATAATTATTGAATTTACAATTATATTTAAATCTCTCGTGTTCGAACTTGATTGTGTACAATCTTGGTTTATTTAATTTTTTGCGCATACTAATTATCATTTATCGAGTTCAATTCAAACGATTTGAATATTCATCAATAAGATTCAATTTTATACTAAATAAGTCTCAAACCAAAAATTTTAAGTACCGTTAATTCTCATTCATGTTCAGTTTGATTAGTGCAACGAATTAAACTCAAACTAGCTTTTATCGAATCAAACTTGATTAGAATATCAAGTAGTTTGATATATCTTTCAGCTCCTAGGAATGATGAATTTATGAGACAATGGATGGATAAATGAGGAAGTAAATCTCAAGAAAAACAAAAATCTCAAGGTTTTGAAAAACTCAGTTACCGAACTACGGTAGCGTAAAAATATTTAAATGTGTAACATCTACTACTAAGTACTACCCCGGGGTCCCCTGCTTCGCTGTAACAATAAATAACAATAAATAATAATAATAATGACAACAGCCCCTAAATCCCAATCAATCATCCAACAACGTGCAAATATATGCTGTTTTAAAACTAAAGTATCAACAGTTCAGCTCCAGACGGTAAATTTGCTTCAAGCTGCTTGGCACGCTCTCGAATGCCTGCAATACTCTTTCTACCCAAATACCCAGGGCCAGGGACAATAATTATCCTCTCAAGTGACTTAGAAATCTGAAGCAAGGACAACGCAAATCTAAACTCGCTTCTATAACAAGCAAAATCGGTCAACTTCACCAGTTTAAGATGTTCGTGGCGATAGGATTTAAGATCCGCCTGGAAATCTTCGCTTCCATAACTATGCACAGCAGCATCTATTAACTGAAAAAAAAAAAAAAGAATAAGAATCAGGCATGACAGCAGGGTAGAGAAGGAAATCAAAACCGCCAAAGAATTTTGAAGGTTTCTTTGTAATCCCAAGATGTATGCTAGGACTTTTGGTACCTCTATATGTCCCCCGTCTAAATAAATGAACTGCCAGAAACAAGGAATGCCAAATGTTAGACCAGAGAAGAAAACTAATGAGAATAAAACAAAGTAAACATCTAAAAGAAAATTTTGTAACTCAAAATTCCATTGAAACTTAATGGTTTCCTTTGGTCTGTAAAACATAGCAAATTCCTGACAAACCCAATATGCTTTTGAAGTCAGCTGAAGACTTGATCATCCATTGGAGTTATGTGCTCTGTGATGTATTTAGCTTTTTCACAATAATCTAAACAAAAATGAAGAATCTAATCTAGAACTAGCAATTCAAGGTACTACTTTCTCACTGGCCTTGTCAAACCCAGACTTTCTATTTTGGGAAGGCTGAAGTTTTTGTAAACTAGGCAACATTCAACTCAATACACTTTATTTCCAATTATACAAAACTTGAACTTTATATTATAACATTATCCACGCAATCTTAAAAAATTTCACCATTCAAATAGGTTTCTGAAAATTAGAGCGAATAGCGTCAGTGAAAAAGGGTCAATCGGATTTAAGGATATCACATTTATGAAACTCCAGTACTTGCAATCAGGATAAGAAACTACTGGTCACTAATATGATTTTTTTACAAGAGCTAAAAGACACCAATCTTTAGTTAATCCATTTTCCTCCACCTGAGATAGCCATATAGCCGTTTCACACCCTAGGTAGGAGAAAGGCATTAGCACTAAATCACACTATAAACTTTTTTTCTCCTGCTGATCACAAAAATCATCCAACACTGGAAAAGCATTATCAACTAATTTAACTGTAAAAACAGTTCTAATTTGTCCCAGCTAATGCATTCTTATGGACGTTAATTCTCTTCATATATATAAAAAAAAAAAAGAGATAAAAGACATTTGCATACACCACAATCTTGTTGAAAATCTATCCCTTCTAAGAAATGTATATTACAGAATTTCTGAAATAGGGTTAAATGAATTCCAATTGGAAAAATGCAAGTGAGGTTCATGATATGTGCGCGTGCGTTTGTGCATATGTATGTGCGCAAGCGTGTATAAAATAGCTAACAAGTTTGAGACATGCAGTTAAAGTAATCACCTGAGCTACAAATGTAGACAACAAAGGGCATGTCTTAGTCAACAACACAAAGAAGATAAGGCTAGCACATTCAGCATCGAAAAGCACCATTTCCAGCCGGTTAAGGCAATGTAATTGAGGGCATCCAAAGGAAAAACTAGTATGTTCACTTGACCGACGAAGAACCTAATAAAAAATTGAGACTATGAGTGGTTAATTAAAATTATCATTATCAATATAAAAAACCAATGAAAGGAGCAAAGGTCATTCTAACCGTATAAGGCAAACGCAAGAAAAGATTCTTCAATTGATTGTAAATTTTTGAATACCGGCAAAAGAAAAGAAACTGTGCACAGCAATCTCCATCAAAAGTAAGCTCCGACAGCATAGGAACATTCTGAAATTTAACATACGAAACTGATGCACCCCCGAACTCAAAAGACACAAGATTTGCAGCAGAAATCATCAGATTGTCCAATATACAACAATGGGATATAACCAACGACTTTAAAGATGGCCCAACAATACTCAGATTCCTTAAATTATCAACAAGCGTAAGAGACAAATGTTCAAGATGTGGGCAATTGGATAAAAGATACTGGATCATCTTCTTTGTGATGGAAAATCGGTACAATGTGAAGGATGTTAATGAGGAAAAACCAATATACTTTGGCCTCACTGCCCTTGAAATGGACAAAAACTTCTCCAGGTCAGGGAACTTCTGATGTTGAGACAAGTCTAGTTCAAAAACTCTGACATCCTTTTGCACAGCAAAACTTATCCAATTACAAATACGATCATGACTCTTATTTTCCAGATCAGAACAGCGAACAATAAATTTGCCTACGAATGGACCCTGATGCAATTTGATAACTTGATTCACCACCGTTTCGAACTCAGCTGCTTCCATCCGAGCACAACGTCTTTTAGCAGCATTCCAGTGGTCGAGGTCAAAATCAAGAGTGCCAGATGCAAACCAGCATAAGTATCTCCACCTATGTGAGAGGACACTGGTCCTTACTGCATCCTTGATAGTTAAGTAGGACAGAATATTAATCAGGATCTCATCCGCCAATCTCTCTATCCCAGCATCAGCCGCAGCATTTTTTGTCTTGACATCCATTATATATAGAACGCGAATTGGTCAGTCAGACAAGAAATATATGACTAGAAACTTAGTTATGATCTTGTTTATGTTTAATATTATGCATAAGTGAAGATACAGGTTACTAGCAGTAGAAAGCCTGATGTTTTGCTGTCCTATACATAGAAACCATATAAGCCGCCATCTCAAGAATGGCCAATATTTGGTGCTAAAATACGCTTTCTTCACCAAAATAATAACAACATCAGTAGTTCCAAGTACACTGCTTGCAATAAGCAAGCAAACAGTGGAAGAATACAGTACTTACGATCAAGGAACTATGGTTTTCTCAACTAAACAACACTGAAAAAACTAGCAAATTGATAGGTCATAAAGGGCATAACCATGTTCTACTAGTATATTCTATTACAAATGCAAGAAAACCTTAACGAAGATAAAATCTTTACCACCCCAGAATCATATATAAGTTTTAAATCCATCAACAATAACACCTACAAACGATCATGACGCGTTTGCAAGCAAGTATGAATCCCCACTAATCCAAAGGGAAAAAAACAATCATATGTAGCTAACCCATTATTAGTAGTTAATTTTCGGTGTATAAAATTATTGATACAACTAAACTAATAATTTGCTCTTTTTTTTCCCTTAATATATGATAAATAGATAAGATAAATAGCTAGCTAGATAGATGGATAGATGGATACCTTTCTTTTGCTGGAAGACGAAAGCATCCGTTTCTTGCACGTAGGGAGAGAACAAGGAGTAGCCTCCATCGGTCGGGAGTCCGCAGATGCTAGCTGCTAGTTCTTCTTTTATTTTTTAAGCCGGGGCAAGGCAAGTTTCTCTGATTACTGCCCCAAGGGAAAAATAAATAAAAAAATCCTCCAATTGTGGGTTTTGTTTAAGGAGTCCTTAATGCGCAAGAGGACAAAAGTACAAAATAAAAGGTTTTTTTTTTTTTAATGTGAGAGACTTCGCACCCAAGGGGTGCTGTGTCTCAATTTAATATACACACACACACACATATATATATATATATATTTTAAAGCTAGTGAGAGACGCTATAAGCAAGTTGTGCGGCATCTCTCATAGATTTTTTTTTTTTTTTTAAAGAAAGTTTGTGAGGTTGAATTTGTGATGGATTAGTTGCTTTTTTTTTTTTTCAAATATCTTGAGAAAAAAAAGGTTTGTTGTTTGTTTCACTCTTTTTTATTTCGGTCAATGGATTGGCAAAAGCTAAGAATGATTAATTCTAAGGGGATGTTTGGTTTAGGAGAATCAAGAAGAGGAATGGGTATCATAAATAATGATACCCATTGTTGATGTTTGTTAAACAACTATCACTATCATCCAATGGGAATGATAGTGATTAATTAGGGTGTTAATGATTCTTCCAAAATACCATTCTATCAAATCCATTAACCCATTTGATTAAGGGCAAAAACACACCCACTAAAAAAATACATTTTTTGAGTTAATCACTCCCCAATATACTATTCCCCCCCCCCTCTCTCTCTCTCTCTCTCTCTCTCTCTCTCTCTCTCTCTGTTTTGTCTTTTGATTTTGAATTTTTTTGTTAGTACTTTATAAAATTGTTATAAAAATTCTTTTTAATAATTTTTTTTACATTCATTTTTTTTATAAAAAATTAAACTGAAAATCAAATATATATGATGCACTCTGTTAATACAATAAAAGTGACTTTTTTTAAGGTTATCATTTGCATAAAACCCAAATTACAGCATGGCTATATTTAAAATTGAAGAAATCTTTTTAAAATTTTCTTTAAAAATATACAAAATAAGAAATTTGAAAAATATGTATATCATAAATAAAGATATAAAAATTTTAGAATTTATTTGAAAGTCATTCCAGTAAACCAAACAAGTATTTTTAGAATGATACTCATTCCATTATTAAGCCAAATATATTGGTAAAAATCATCAAAACCCATACTCATAGTAGAGTTAATGATACCTATAGTGATAATAATGAAAGAATTTGAATCAAGCAGCCCCTAAATCTTCCATATTTGTTCAACAGAAAATAATTTCCACATAAAACTAGTTCTTAAGGATCCAACCGTAATAACAAAAATAAAATAAATTCCAAACAAATAGAATGGAAATACTTTAAAAGAAACCCTTCTTTTTTATTCATTTTCACCTTGGAGTACCGACTTAAATTGACCATTGACATTAGCCTGACGGAAACGAAAGAGACACAGTAGTTCGTCCGAGACATTGTATTATGGATCGGTCCACGGAGAGCGATGAAGATTGTAGTCAACAAAATTTAATGGGATCCACTAACTTTGTTAGCTCTTTATCTATCGTTAGGTTTATAAATGGAGCTCGTGAATCTAGTCTACCTTAAAAAATTCGTTCTAAATTTATTGCTATCTACAGACTTATGAAAAAGTATTAAATATATCACGTACATTGTCACGTGACATATTAAAACTAATAATTCATTGTCACGTGGTGATGCTGGGCAACAACTTGTATTATTTCATGATGTAATTAGTTTTACTGTATCACATGGTGTGCTTGTTGCATCTAACATGCACTGCAGACTTGTTACTTAGAGATTTTTTGGGATGAACGGGGTCCATAACCCTACTCGTAGATCCAACGATAGATAAATGAGTTATCAAAACTCAATAGAGTCTACCTAACTTTAGTAGCACATATCTTCACTGTTAAATCACAGTGAGATGTAGATCCGGTCCACTTATGAATGACTCGTTGCCAGGATAGATCTGTTAACGAAAGTACAGAAATTTAAACGAAAATTTAGATGACTTTGAGGCGTGAATTTCACTGTCCTTAAGGTGTTATTTGCCCCTTATCATTAACAGGCAAATTACGTCTAGGATTCAACAAAGTCAAATTAACGCACAAATCGCTTAGTTAGGAGAGTTCTATTCAGTTTGGGTATTTAAAGACAACGTCAATCTTTTGTCTAAAAGGTTGTGTCTTAATGAAGGGGCACTGACAGTTTAATTAACTGTCAAATAATTGTTTAATTAATTAAAAAATAATAATTAATTAATCAAAAATTTAACTAATTAATTTCCAAGCCCCAAGGTGCCCCAAGTGCCCTTGTCAAGATTATAAATTATTTTCTTTTCAATTGTATTCTTTATGAATAAATCCAGTTGAAAATTGGCCTTCCCACCAAAACTTTCCTCCAAACTAAAGTTGGAATTAAATTTATTAAGGGAAGAAGACAAGGAACTATAAGGGCATTGGTTTGCTTATTGTCTTTCAATGTGGGACAAATGTCCAACACTTTACATTACAAACTACACTAACAAGATCTTAGGAAGCGGTTGCGAAAACTAATTTTATCTTTTCATTTAGAATCCCTTAATATTTTATTTGAGGTTTTTTTTTTTTTTTTGGGGTATTAGAAGTGCTTATCTATGCTGTCCACCCTTTGAATTCCTTTGTACCGTTTGATAATTGTATTTCACATTGTATTATTTTTATCTTTGACTCAACCTCGATGTTGTTCAGAACCAACATGCAATTAATGACAGTATATTGTTCTTATCCGTGAGTGCGGCAATTATGAGTTTGATTTACTGCTGATATTGTTTTAGCGTTCAACTGGGAACGCGGTATGACTTGCCTAGTACTGTACTGGCTAGTGGTAGTGACACACGTGTGTACTTTTTTTTTTAAAAAAAAATTTACTAATTTTGTAAAGTTAACTTTACATTATTCAATGAGAACTACGGATATTTATTACATTTGTAATAAAAGGCGTAGTTATTTTGTTAATTATATTATTTTATTTAGGGATTATTTTGCAAATAAATATGCTTATAAAGTTAAGAAATGAATTAGATTTTGTCCCTTATTTCTTAATAAGAAAGAGTCTAAAAGGGATCCTTTATGTGGAGTATAGATAAATAGAGAACTAAAAAAATAGAAATTTTGTGAAATTCTGCCTTAGTCTGCTCACATCTTTTATTCCTTTTATTATTAATGTACATGAAAGTCAAATAAGTTAAGCAAAAAACCAACATGAAAAATTCTCTTTGAGAGTGGCGAACAACTAAAAAAAACATTCATCCGCGGAACTCTATGGGGTTAAGTTAATTGTTCTTAAATTATTAATTAATTTTTTTTCCAGCTCAACTGTTTTTGCAACAGAAAAAGTCGAATTCATAATTGAGAATACTTATGGGAAATAATTTTTTTTCCACCTGTATAAAAAAATTTGGCTTGAAAAGATGAAATAGAAATGAATCGCTCCAAATTTCCATTTTTTTTTACGGCGAGCGAATTTTAAAGTCCAGTGTGAATTTGATAAGTAGGACTGATTAGGAAATTATCGAATTAAAAAAAAGAAAAGGAAGAAATCATTCCACATGCATCGTGTGGATATTCTACTGTGCACTCACTCGTAAAAGCGAAAAAGAAAAAAAGATGGTAATAAGAAATACCTAAACATAGGGGCATTGTTTAGATGTGACCTAAAAGTTGGTTTTCTTGCGGAGCATGTACACATAATCTCTTCTAACCGACCTCATAAAAGATTTAAATTAAAAAAAGGGGTAAAAAGGTAAATTCATATGTGGAGGTATATTTTCGTACGGGTTTTTTTTGGGGACCAAGAAATTATGAGAAATACTTAGATGGACTCGGTTCACAGAATAGTTCCATGGACCCCTTGGTCCAGAAGCAGCCACATCATACAGTGAGCCATGAGTGATGTGGTTGTTTCTAGACCAAAGGGTCTACGGAACTATTCCGTGGATCGGATCCATCTAAATATTTCTCCAAGACTACGATCCTATTTGGCCATTGAAATAGAAAAAAATTCCCAGAAAAATCTCTCTATGTAAAATACTAGAAACTTCACACCGAGATCTTCTCCACCGAGATTTCTTTCAATTCCAAAGCCGGAAATGTCGAGTATGTCATTAATTTTGTTTCCATTTTCAATATTTGTTATGTTATAATTTTGTTTTCATTTTCAATGTGTAATTTTTTTTTCCATTTTTGATGTTTAGTACGTTATAATTTTGTTTCCATTTTCAATGTGTAGTGGCTTTTTTTTTTTAATGATAATCCGGCAGAAGAAAAGAAAAAGGAGGGCGGAGATTTTAGTTAAATTGGATTAGGCATTCATTATTGATTATTATATGTTTATTTATTTGATTTCCTTTTTCTTTCTTTGATTACATGTTTGGATTAGTTGTATATTGTCTAAGTAAAATTGAATCAAATTCTACGCTTATCTATCTAACTAGAAGAAATTTTAGTTGAATCATCTTAGATTAGATTGATTGCTGTGACAATGTGGGAAAATTTTGACAGAAATTTTGGAGGAAAAGTTGTCTTAATTTACTTGTCATTATCACAGACAGGGGACGGCGATGTTGGACTGACGCGAAAAAGGAGGCTGTCGAATACGATGACAAAAGATGCATCATGATGAAAAAAAAGAAAATGGTTTGTTTCGATTGGAGAAGTCAAAGCCCAAATTGGAGAAAAAACACGACGCTGACCCAGAGTTCTTGGCCTTCAAAGATCACATCAAACATTTGAAGTCTGAGATTCAAGAACTGAATGAGGAGGTTGATGATCTGAAAGGAAAGCCAAAAAAGTGCTGGAGAAAGTTATCACCACAAGCAGTGGTTTTTATGTTAAAAATTCCAAATCCAATTCTGCCAATTCTGCGTCCAATTCCAAGTCCAAATCTGAAGACCATCGGCCCTGAATGACGCACCAAATCTGACGATCATCGGGCCCTGAATGACGCGCCTGACATTATGGCAGTATTTTACACATGCCTATGGTTTGATTATAGATGCTATTGTGGCGTTGGACGTTCAGCCCGCAATTTGACTGATATTGTTTTGCCTACCTTTTCAAGGATGTTTCATGATGCTAAGTTTGAGTCCGTGGAAGCTTTTGAACAAGGGGTTCTATATGAGATCCATAGGAAGAGGGTTGAAGGAAGATGGATTTTAGATGGATTTTAGTTGTTAAGAGGATGTCAGGGGACATTTGGGAAAAGCATAAATTTCGACCAAGGCGGAGCCAACGTGCGACAGGGAAGAAGGTTGCTGTTGATGAAGAAGGGGAGGGGGAAGGAGAGGGAGAGGAGAAGAAAAAAAATAAAGACGCAGGCAAAAGAAGGGGAGAGGAGAAAGGGATATTGATTGAGGAAAGTGGAGGGGGTGGGGTTCTCCTGGAGGAAGAGAGCGGTGGCAGAGCCACTATTCATGATGGTGAGGATAATAAAGGGGAGGGTGACAAAACAAATGAAGCAAAGGGGGGTAAGAAAAAAAAATGAGTCATTCTCTGGGATGGAGACATGAGAAGAGAAAGGTAAGAGGTGAGATAAAAATAAAGGTATTGTGAGTGCTCCACCTGGAGGAAGAGAAAGTATTACAACTACTAAGGGAAAAAGGAAGGATGATGTTTAGACATTTTTATCTGTGGATATAATTCAAGGTTCTAAATTTTTCCCTTATTGTTATGGGTTTTAGTTAGAAGATGATCAGTTCTAGGAGTGTTTAAACATTTTTACTTGTGTGTTTAGAATTGTGAATGGTCATGAAGTTTTCACTACTGACTAGCATTACTACTTACAAAGACAAACAATGGTCTGAAGTTAGTTTTTAACTTTGTAGTCGAAGTTAAATCTTAGCAAGGTATTACTTGAAAAATACTTGAGTTACAAATAATTTAGTTGTCATAGCAAATGCCCAAGGTTCTTATTTATAGCCTTTTACCTCGTCAATGGCGGTGGAGATCAATTACATCTAATGGTCAATATTAATGCTTTAGAGAATTCTATACAATTTTAGAATATTTATAAGCTACAAGAGAATTCTAAAATACCTTACGCTACTCTACAACTCTTGTGGAGGCTAAGTGAGTTCTAAAAAGTTCTTTGTATTGAAAAATATAGGAACTTCCGTATCATCTTAAAATTTACTGTTTAACCTTCAAACCGAAGACCGAAAATAATGGTACGGTGTCAGGACGAATATTCAGGTCGTGGCATAAGACACAGAGGTTGTCATGTTGAAAGTCCCCAGTGTTTACTACTGAAATGCAGTGACAACTGTGCAGATGATCCAACAAAGTAGCAGTTCTTAAGGGGGGCATCCATGGAAAAGTATACAATACACCACGTGCATTGTCACGTGGTGTACTAGAACCAATAATTTATCGCCATGTGGCAATGGTGGGTCATACCTTGTATTATTTGGCGATGTGTGATTGGTTCTAGTGCACCACGTGGCACGCCACGTGACGTGCGTGGTGGACGCAATACTCACTCGGGCATCCATATGGTGCATATATGCAGGCCCCCACATGTTTCCAGTTATGTTGTCGACAAGTTCTATGCATCCATAGTCCGCATTTCCACATGATACTCTTACTACAGTTCCTTTTTCGTCATGATTGGCACATTTCTTGATGGGAAGGAGGGGCCGTCAATCACAATACATAGATTTATAGTGGGCAACCACAAACAAGGATGACAGTCGTCATTGTGTGCCGTTACCCTGACGGGCATGGTTCAACTTGGCTGTTGGACCCTAATAGTCCCATCCAAGCACGTACATGTGAGTATTTTACTTTTGTTTTCTACAGCTTCGCTGGTGAGGAGGGAACGCTAGTCAACTGTAAAGATTTAAAAAATAAAGTTCTGCAAAATATATTTTTTTTTAACATTCTGCAAATATTTTAGGCATATGATGAAATTTGGATTTTTATTCTTTTCGGGCACATTTTATGTGGCCAAAGTTTTCGTACAGTAAGAGTTTAATCTGTAACACCAATAATGGAAATAATAGGTGAAAAATAAAAGTCTAATTAATTTGTTTTAGAATAATGGGCTTGGTGAGATGTAGATGACAATAGTTTGAAGTTTTACATTCATTGGCCGAGCAGGAAAATGTACTAGATTGGTGGTCTCTTTTGTTATTCTTAAAAAGTGTGCAAGTATTATTCAACCGTTAATGCATGCTGCAAAAGTTGTTATTTATCAATCTTATTATTTGTGAGCTAAGAGGTCAAATTCGAATTAAACTTGCACATAATAATATTTGTTTTTCCATTCTAAAAGAAATAGAAAAGCGTTCTGTATATTTTCTCAATTCCCAATCAAGCCCTTGGTAAAAAATTTTACACCTGGTCGCTTCCTAATTCAATCTCAGTTGACCAACAACGTTACTAATAACAAAAGCTATACCAGGCAAGCAGTCAGCTACTTGAAAGTTTCAAATGAGAAATGGCCACCAACTTAAAAAGCAAATCAAGTGCATAAACAAAATTTCATGCACAATATTTTTCCTGCCAACTCAAACACAAGGGAGAAATCTGCAAAATTAGAAGCTCTGAGAGCATCTAGAATTTCGAACTAAAAAAACATAGAATTGAATTGATCAGATTAAAAAGGTAAATCTGCATTATAATCCAAATGTACAAAAACTCCACGTAATCGTAATAGTACATTGAAATCTTTATTTTTACTTGTTTTTCACAATCTAAAATCAATTAAACCGTAATATATTCATATCACCATGAGTTAGGCGAGTCTGACGCTTCCATATGCATACTTCCAACTCCAGCCGTCCACGGGTGCTAATATAACAGTCTGGAACCAGAAGAAATTTTTTTAGAGGAGAACAATCAACCCACTTCGAAATGTTTTCCATTGATGATTGTAGCTTAATAGATGTATCCCCGTCTCTAACTACAAGATCATAAGAAAACTGTACGCTTGATGATAAAGATGGTGCAATACAAACAACATTTATTGCGCTTCCTTGTCGTTCGCTAAAATGTTTGAGGACAAAGAGAATAGTTTCGTTAGTCTCTCGAAGAATTAGAAACCTTTGGCACTTCACTAAAGAGACTGTGAAGAACTCGTTGAAATAGAAACTGCTGGCAGTCATTGTATGTCTAAGACTAAAATGTGAATATAATTCCTGGGAAGAGCCAACATAGTTGCAGTGAAGAATAGGACATGAACAAGGCGCAAGAATGCATGTATTCTCGTGTTCATGCTTATTACTGTACTTCACCATCTGTTTGCACCCATATTTCGTGTTTCTGCATAAGACTTGGACTGATTCAAGCACCTTCTCCATGGCCCTGCATCGATTGTACCCGATTGGCCAAGAGCAGGATGGACACCTGTTAGCAATCTTTTGGCAACAAGAGGAGCATGCTATGTGCCCATTCTCACACTAAATTGTGGTCCAAAAAATGAAACACATTAGAGCCTTTTTCCTTATACCCCTGCTAACTATAAGTCAGCAAGATGCATAAATCTAAGATAACCAAGGCAGGAGGGCAGGACAATAATGACAGAACATATGTAAATACATAAGCAATTATATAGCAAGACTTTAGGCAAGATTCGTTTGTAACATAATTTGTATGCCTAGAAGTTTTTCAAAGAACACTCCAATCCATGTTAACCATAATTATCAAATTTGGCTTAGCATAAGAAAACAAGCACGCACCACATACGGCAACTCAAAGAGATTTCGAGCATATAAATAATTTTGAACAAAAGAAAAATCAGAGGCATATGTGTCCACTGAAACAAAAAAACACAGAAAAAAAGTATATAAAGATGTTCCACGAGTCAATACCAATGCCAAAGTAAACCGCAAATCAAAGCATTCATAAATGCTATTGTCAAGAGAAATCAGTACAAATGAATGTTAGCAGGCAAAAAGTTTATGAGTTCACATATGGTAGAGGATAAGCAAAATTGCCTATGAATCTACAAAAACAAAAGATCACGTAACTCCAGTATAAATTCTAAAGTGGTGGGTCTGAAGGGAGTTGGGAGGACACACATAATAAAGATCTGGTATGAATTCTAGGCACTACAACCTGGTTACAAGTGTTGAGGCAAGTCATTTACTTGAAAAGCATCCTACTTAACATAAATTTGCCAATAAGCAGATGCAAAATCATCAAGGCAACTGTCCCATGGTGGATAAAGTTAGTCATCAAGGCAACTGTCCCATGGAGGATAAAGTTAGCAGTTGTTTGCTTGAAAAGCATCCTACTTAACATAAATATGCCGGTAGTCAGGAACAAAATCATCAAGGCAACTGTCCAATGGTGGATAAAGTTAATGCCAATGACTATCACTTGTCATTAGTTAAGGACACATTTTCTTTCAGAATCAAAAAAATATAGAGCCAAATCATTCAATTCTCAGTCATTCGCTCCTTGTTTACAACATAAAATTACCACTTTCTGGTTCATGAAAATTTCAGTTCCTAAATTAACAAACAACAACAACACCAGAAGAATATGACATCAAGCTTGCCACCACCAATCTTATACAGGCCCCCATGTGAACCTCCATTGCAACAACCACCCATCATCATCATCAGCATTGTTGAGGTTTAACCATAGACATATGCAGATACAACTATATTTTGTCCAATTCTCCACCACAGTTAAAGGACTAGAATACCAATTTCTCCCGTTAAAGATGTGATGTCATCAGCCAGCATCAAAATCCCCAAGACATGAGACAAAACCCTCCAGACAATATAACACTAAACACTCTAACTACTGCCACAGCTATATCACTAAAGTAACATTATTAGAACACCTCAACATCACCAAGACGATGACACCCCCCCGCCAACAACCCCATCATTTCCATCTAAAAAATATTAATGTACAACAAAGCAACTGAAGAGAAGTTCACAAGAATTTGAACCCAAAACAAAGTACACGAATTTTCTCCAGAGTAGTAGTTATGACAAACAGGGAAATTGAGAAGGCCATTGGCCACTATCCTTCATTAGATAATAAATCAAGACCTCAATCTTAGGACAGCACCTAGAGTAAAATATTGGAAATATTGTTTTGTGTTCCCAACAACTGGACGCAAAAACAGTTTCACAAAGAAATGAGCAGAGGAAACAGAAGTTATGAGCTTTTTGCTCCAGACGAACAATTGTATTGCGATTGTATTTGCAGTCTATTCCCGGAAATCACTGCCACTGTACTGATTTCGCCCCAACCAAGACAATACATCTAAAAGCTTTGACGCCCCCCAAAAACATACACAACTGACAATTCTATTACAGTCCTATCCAATACTATCCTGAGCATATTTCATATGGATGAAATACTATCCATCTAGCTTGAAATTGCTACTCCAACTCCATACGTTATGCTGATCTCAACAGCTAACACCTCAAAAATAACCCACTGCAGTAGCTACTAGCACTTTTCATCTTTCAATTCAAATGCATCATTAAAAACGATCCCAACTATGTTCCATAATTCACTATCCCGAGACAAGAAACTAGAAATTATAGAATATTTCTTTAACATAAATCACACCAGTTAAGCAAAATAAGCAAAAATTAGAGCACTGCTACCTAGATGCTGCAGTTGCAAAGGAATTTCAACTTCCACAGTTAAGGAAAAAGGAATAATTACCTGAAACACAGGGGTGCTGAGGGGCTCAAGGCAAACGGGGCAATCCAATACATCCGGGTCGGTTAGGGTAACGGAAACGGGTCCATCCCTATTGGGCTCCTCGATTGCCTCGATCTGAGTCTGCAGCGGCTGATGGTGACGATTGTCCAACTCTTCTTCGTCCTGTTCATCATCTTCTTCTTCTTCTTCTTCGTCTTCGTATTCAGACTCTTCCTCCTCAGCATCAATTTCGTAATCAGACTCTTCTTCTTCCTCTTCCTCAAGTGATTGAAATGGTTCTTCTTGGCGATCCACCGCCGGCGGCGGTGGTTGTTGAGGAGGAGAAGGAGGAGGAGGAGGAGGTGGTGGTGGTGGAATTGTGAGTTTTTGTCTTTTAGGAGTGGGTCTGGAGCTGCTGCTGGTGCCAGGTGCTTCATCAGCATCATCTTCTTCTCTGCCTAGAGAGAATCTCGCCATCTTCTTCACCACCTGTATTCTCTGGGTAGCGGACTAGGGTGGGATCTTTGGTATGGGGAGAATTTCACTTTTGGTCCCTGGGGCATTGTTTAATCATTTCTAGACTCAGTCACATATCCACCAAGGCACCAACAAATTAACTACACTTTCTTTTTTGAGTATACATTTCCTTTTCTTCCAAAAAAAAAAAAAAAGTATACATTTCCTATGGATTGTACTCTTATGCAAATATGAAATTGTAATTTTACTTTATTTTGGTCTTTTCTATCAAGGGACAATTAAACAGCCAGGGCAACTTTCTTGGAATTGTAAGATTTTTTTTTTAAATTTTTGTTAGAACATGTGAAAATGATTAAATGTAGTTGAATATGCTATTGACACGTGAGTTTTGGTTTAATAATTTTGATATATTTTTTTTTAAACAAAAAATTTTTTTTTGAAAGGTGAAACAAAATTTTCATCATTTCAAACTTTTGGTGGTAAGGAATAAGCATATTGATATAACTTTACATCAAAGTTACGCGATACCTTATTTATACAAGAAAGTTACACTTATTTGATTAGGAGTTTTTATTTCTGTGTTGTTCTTTCATCCGCACATGTCTGTTTATTTCTATGTTGTTCTTTCATGCGCATGTGTGTTTATTTTTATATTGTTTAGGGATAATTTCACATAATTTCTTTGAGGTTTACTATAATTATACTCACCTCCTCTCAAGTTTTGAAAATTATACATTACAACTCCTGTGTTTATATTTTGTATAATAAAGCAAGTCTATCTTGATAATGTAATCCAAAAACTCTAATCAAACACTTTAAAATGTGAATAATTTCACATACCTCTCTTGAAGTTTGCCATAATTATACTCACCTCTTATCAAGTTTTTAAAATTATTCTTACACCCCCTGTTTTTATATTTTTCATAACAAAATAAGTTCATCTTGATAATGTAATCCAAAAATACCAACCAAACACTTTAAAATATGCTTAATTGTTTTTAAAAAGATAAATAAATCTTGAAAAATTAATTAATTAGTCACAAAAATGTCAAAAGTTCTTATATTATTACATCAAATTTTAAATTGTCACCAAATATTATTTCTTCAAAACTCAGTTATCTAGACTAATCTAGATAAAATTTACTTTATCTATTAAAATTTTACAAATAAATATATTAATAAAAAAGAAATGACCAATGTAAAAGCAATTTAGGATATTTTAAGGGATCCAATTGGTATTTTTGGGTTACATTATCAAAATAGATTTGTTTTGTTATGAAAATTATAAACGCAGGAGGTGTAAGTATAGTTTATAAAACTTGAATGGAGGTGAGTATAATTATGACAAACCTGAGGGAGGTATGTGAAATTATCTCATTATATATATTTCACATTTCCATTTGCTGTTGCATGTCAGGGATCAAAGTATTCGTTTATTTTAAATGCCATTGACTTTTGCAATATGTTAGGGACTGTTTGCACAATTTTTTTCAGAAATAGGACTCTTTGGCCAAGCAAAGAGTCCTATTTTTGAAAAGAGATCATGGAGAGCGGTTCTTTAAGCTTCACAGCAGCCGCAGCAAATTCAAGAACCACAACTTTCCTCCACCATTACTTATTCTTCAACCATTATTAGCACTGTAAAGCAAACAGTAGTCCAAATGCTGCTGGTAGAAGAAGACGTGGGTTGTGCATTGAAGCATCAAAGCAGGCCTTTTCAGATGCTAGTTCTGAAAAGACCTTTTCCAGCAACTGGGATGTCTCTAACTACACTGCTGCACCCTCTTGGCTACCTAGATTTGAAGAACTTGACACCACCAATATGCTTCTTCGCCAGAGAATTATTTTCTTGGGTTCTCAGGTTACAATCTTTCACCCACTCTGTAGTAAAGCTTTGGGCTTTCCATAAGGGATTTTCTTCTTTTTTGTGATTTATAGATTAGTTACATTTTTCTGTGATAAAGAGGTGTAACCATCCCCCAGTTAGTTTGAAATACCCTCAGAGATTGGATTTTTGCTACTTTATTGGCAATGTTTGTGTCAAGAAATTGAATTTTTGGCTACTTTATTGGCAATGTTTTGTGTCAAGAAATTGAATTTGGATGGTTTTTTTCCGTCCAATAATTCGGTTGAATTGAATTTGAAAATTGAGATCATGGTTGTTTTGGGAGTGGGGATTTAATTGATGATGGAGTCTGATTAATTTAATGTAAATGTTTTTATCTTCATGGACAGATTGATGATGCTACTGCAGATTTTATCGTAAGCCAGATACTGTTTCTCGATGCCGAAGACAAGAAAAAGGACATTAGAATGTTCATTAATTCACCAGGGGCTCTGTGACTGCTGGTAGGCCTATGCTTTTTGTTTTACAACCATTTATAGATTATTATTATTCTTGTGTTGGAGAATTATATTTAACATCCATATGTAATAGATGGTATTTGACGAATGTACACCTGATCAGATTATCATCAATGACTAGCCTGTACTAGGAACAATGTGTGGAATCATTGGTTTTTACCTAAGCATAAAGCAACTGAATATATTTTGACAAGAAACCTTTGTAGTTACTTTGTAAAAGTTACAGTTTCCTAAGTTTGGCATCAACTGGTTTTTGTTTTCATAAGAAGATAGTTTGCAGAAAATTAGCTAATTCTCTTGAATAGAATCTGCAAGAAGAAAACCTGAACCAAACTTCTGTATTAATATTGTACGGTACATTATATGCTGAAGCTGTGGTATTGCGTGTATCCTTGACGAATATATATATGTATATTTTTTAAAGGCATCCTTGATGAATCTTTGATCATACATTAGACATAATTTGCCTGGAGATATATGTAGTTTCAAAGCTGTCTCTCTCGTATCATTAGATTCTTTATTATATCATCTTTAGCGTAACTACTAGTTTCTGCTGAATATTTTTATTTTCCGAAGCCCCCCTTATTCTTTGCACGTGCCTGCCTTTGGCCATGTATATTTTCAGGGCATACATTTGAAATTGGAGATCTTTCTTTCAAGCAAATATTATGCCTTCACTATTTGCTGCTTCCTCTGTATAAGATACCAATAGTTTTCTCATTGATCATAACAGTTGTTGAAGAAATAAGCCATGGAGACACGAATCACATGATAAATCTCAGCCCACTTAGAGTTAATGAAAGCCCTATCCATTGAGAAACTCTCCTGGATTAGGTAAAAAATTAGGTCAACTCCACAAAATTATCACGAGCCCCTTGCCATGGAGATCGGCCAGGTGTGCTAGAAAATCCTTGCCCTTTGTCTTTTGAATTTATCAGATGCATAGGGCGGGTGAGCAATGGATATTCAATAAATGATGTCTAAATTTGAGTTCTGGAAGGCTGACGAAGTTGGGTTACTGTTAACTGCTGTATATAGGTATGGGAATATATGATGCGATGAAGTTGTGCAAGGCTGATGTTTCTACAATCTGCATGGGGCTTGCTGATAAATTTATGAATGCTTGGGAGGCAAGAGAGTATGGAAAAGAGTATGGTTTAGTTGATGCCCGTAATTGATTATGAGAAGCCAGGATTTGTTGCACCAATTTTAGATGCCATACCTCCACCCAAAACCCGGGTGTGGGATTTATGGAAAATTGAAAGCCAAGAAGAACTTGCCATCGGAAGAAAAAATTATGCAGAATGGCTATGTTGATGAAAGTAATGATGCGGGAGAGCAGAAAGAGGAAGCACCAACACCTTAACAGGATGTCGGTATATCTCATGTAGATTTCAAACGAACCAATTTTGCCCTTTGATAGGTGCCTGGGCATGCAGAAATTTGCTATTTTGGATTAGGAAGTTGTAGAATTTGCAATTTTTACTCAGGAAGATACAACCGTAACTCCTTTCTTTCGGATATGTTGTTAAACTCACCATTAAAGATTTAAAGTTGCTCATCACCGAATGAAGAATCTTGTGATTATCATACTTTGTGAGCCTGTAACCAGGTGCTCTTATGGGCTTTATAATTAAAGTTTTGGTTCTGATTCTTGTCTTCTTTCACAAATCTCAGATTATGTCCATTTCATGGACAAATGTAACATTTTCTTGGTGCACAAAGACCGTGAAATCCGGAGGCATTGGGTGCTGTGGAAGAGCCAGTGGCAAATTAGTCCAATTGGCAATAGTTAGCTGATTAACGAGAAATCTTTGATTGCTTCGACTTGGAAATTTACATGATTCACGAATCATTGTATTGGGGGCGTATCATTTGAAAGGTACACTTCTCTAAATACTGGGTTCCTAAATATGCAGACTTATTGTTTAATAGACACTTTTTGGTACAAAAGTGCGTGGACATTCTCAGTACTTATTGCACATTTAACTATGAAGCACAACAAAAATATCTGATTGAAAATATAATGGTTAGGTTTACATATGAAGTTCTGCTTTTTCTCCACATACCGCAACCAGTCTGGCGGGACAATAGTGTAACATTAACAGGGAATAAACAAAATGAAAAGAATAATATTACAAAGTAGGAGTTTTCAAAAAAAAAAAAAAATTACAAAGTAGGAAACAAGAAAATTTTCGTACCAGCCAAAATCCCAGTGGCTAACAAGCCCTCTACTTGTAATATATGGATTGAGCATATCCAGTGTTTACACAAGATCTACCTCGGCAACCAACCTGTCCACCGTCTGCACCTTGTTTTGCTTGATATTCTCAGCTAATGGAGACGGTGATAGCAGTTTAATCTCCATACTAATTTCAGTGACTTGCGGTACCTATGAAAACGTTACTTGCACTATTCATATAGAGTTGACCGAGTCACCATCACTGCTTTCACTGTCACTGCTGCTGCTCCCACTCCCACTCCCGCTTCCACTCCCACTACCGCTTCCACTACTCTCACTACCACTGCTACCACTGGAGCTTGAAGTTTGCTCCTCCCTTTCCTCTGCATTCACCTGTGCTCGAAGTGCTTCTGCAGCATTGGGTCCCTTATCTGCTTCACCATCACTAGCATCAACATCAGCTATCTCATCATCCGTGTCATTCTGATGCGGTATATTGATATCAATTCCAGTATGGTACTCTTTCACTTCATTATTCCCTCCATTTGCTACTTCTTCATCATCGTCATTCAGTATATCCAACTGTTCCACCAGATCATCCATCTTGTCTGGTGATGCATTTGATACATTTTCTTGCACAGAAGGATAGTCAATAACCTTCTCATTCCTGGGTTTTGCATCCGTGGCTAAGGAGAAAGAAATCAGTGACCACAACATAGGCAGATTTCAACCAAAAAGCATAAAATTGCAAAGAAACTTGCATGACACTACAAACAACATAGGCTTGCATGCTGTAACAGCTGCCACAAACAAAAATCTTGAGCAGTTAAAGCAGAAATATAAGATCTGGTTACCAGATGGATTTATCGTACAACTTATTAGCATTGAGCTCAAACCAACATGGTCTGCAAAACTATCAAAGGTTAATTTGGTAACAAAAGAAAGCATAACCACCAAGTCGTCCCTAAACTTCTGTTCTTCGCGAGAACAACATGAACAAATATTGCTCAATAGTTAGAGAAATCTCTAAAAGCTAAATGCATCAGGTTCAAGATCAGAAGGTATGGAAACTAAACCTAGCAACTAAATTTACTGGTATAAGGTGATGTATACCCTCTAAAAGTGCATTTTAATTTTTAACACATAATGCCAATTCTTACATTATTCACCAATTATTGCAAGTAGCTTGTGACTTAGAGCTTGGTAGGCCAAGTGACAAGAAGGCCAGATGAAATTGTCAACTATTGATGACAACAAAAGGATGCATGTGAGTTTTCATAACATTCTTTAAAGAATATTCATTCATAATGCTGAATTTCGGATTTTTTTTTTCACAGTTTTTCTTTTCCCTTCCCCCTCCTGTTCCATTCTTTTTTTACCTGATGATTTCTTCCCCTCCTTACCAATATGGAGGCCAAAGGTGAAATTTCAAGTGATTTGCACGTTGTTAATACACATTTCCCTCAGATTATAATATCAATAAAGAAAGATCTACATCTCTCCGATGCTGGAATATTGGAGGCAATGTGTGTACATTCTGATAATGTGGACACACTTGATGAGATGCTAGTTCTTAAAAGATATAAAATAAAATATTTTTCTGAACCCTAAAAATCAGATTCCACAACAAATTCATTATATAGGAATAATGGAATTGAACTGGTAAAAGAACACAATATGGAAAGGAAACAAATGATCAGGGTAGTTATTCTGGAAGCTAATTCTTCAGATATACAGAATATCACTGAAGAGTAACATTATTGAGTAGGATATTCCAGAAAATAAAAAATTGAGATTCATTTTTCACCATAAGCTCCATTGGACCTTACTTTAAGTTAGAGAAATTATTTATCTATCATTATTCTAAATTCATTAGAGCTTTCTACGGTCACTCTAAACTCACTCTGATATCATACATTTTTGCTTCTACATGCTTTCATCCTCTCATTCTCTCATTCTTATTCATTGTGGGGTATAAAAGAATACCTGAGCTTTTGAACTCTCCAATTTCTATTCTTTCCACCTCAACCTGTACAAGCATGTGAGACACAAAATCATTAGCTTTGTGAAGCATTAATCCAGCAAAATTAACAATACATTTCAGTTCCAATTTCCTTCTAGCCCAAAATAGGAGAAGGTACCATATAATATCCGGTGAATCATCTTACAATATGAAACCAAATCAAAAGTTGAATGTCATTTTGATAGCAGAAATAGAACATACAAGAAAAATTACATCAAAATAAAATGAAATGCTGTATAGCCAAAACATGAGTGATTACATAGGACAAGGACAAGTTCAACCACAGTCAACAAGCATATCAAATATGCAAACTCAAGAAGCTTTCTAATATCCTTTTAAGGTTCTGCACAGGTTCATTAATTACTGTATAACAAGCACATACAGGTTCCAGCAAGAAAAGTAACTCACTAATCTTATACGAGCACAAACTAATTGACCATTTGGAAAAATGCAGGAGGCTTGTGTCTAAGGAAGAATACATTTATCATATTCGTTCAATAAAAATTCATTTGGCATGAAGGAAAATGGCATGAAGAAGGATATCAGATTGACACATCCCCAAACTCACACTATCAAAAGACCTAAGCAACAATAGAAAGAAAAGCCTACTTAACATGAAAGCATTGAGCATTCACTAGCAAAAGAGGTTGCTATGGATATTCTGCATAAAAGGGACGATGGAATAACAACCCAATCCTCAGATCACTGATGAGCTCATTTGCCATTGCTCCAAACAAATTGACCAAGATAGTAACACTAGATTGAAGAGAACAGTAAAACAAACGACTCAGTTTCACCAAATTTCAAACTAATTAAAAGGCTGCTCCTCATAAAAAATCAAGTTGAATAATATAATATCAAATAAATAAATAAACCAAGACGAAAAGGTATTACTTCCCCCCCCCCCCCCCCCCCCCGGGGCGGCCCTTCCCTTATGTTAATTAATAGAAATAAAAGAACTCACAGGGACAGCTGGAATTGTGGTTTTATTGAAAGGCAACTTATTATTCCCCTTTCCAATAGGCGGCGAGCCAGACTCAGCAGCTGAAGTAGCCGCAGCTGCCACCGCTGCAGCCGGAGCAGGAGCAGGCGCAGGCGCAGAAGTAGACTCCCCAGGAAGCCGTACATGCCTGAGCCGCTTCACAGCCCGGTGGAGACGTTCAAGCCGGAAAGACTCGCCGTCAAAGAACAAGACGGCATCGTTTTCCTTGTAATCCTCACTGCTCCCCTCAAATGAGACCTTAGGCTTCCCTGGTTGGTTGTTGTGAAATTCAACCGTGACTCTATTATCCTTGTTCTTGTGCAGCGTTCCCGGTTGATTCTTATCAATTGACGCCGGCTTAAATTCATCTGCCAAACCCCAAAACAATAAATAAATAAATAAATAAAACCCAGACCGAAAAATTAAAAACCCAGAAATATTTTGGTGAAAAACGGAAATAAAAAAAGAAGATTAAAAAGATGGGATTACAGCGTAAAGTGCAGAACTTGGAGGAGGGATGGTGGTCTTTGAAAGAAGAGCCTAAGGTTAAATTATACCAGCGATCTGGCTGCGGGGCTGTGCTGGGCTCGTTTTTATTGATATTTGCCATCTTTTTTCAACAAGTTTTATTAAAAACTGAGAGCTTTAGAACAGAAATTTGGCAGAAATTTGGTTGGCGACGAAGGTTGAAGGAGAGGGTAGCTTGGTCTTTTTGAAACACATGACCCATGAAACGTTTGGAACGTAGATTGACAATGAGGTGATACGCCGTCGTAAAAGGGAAACTTTTCACTTTATTTTCCTAATTCTTGTCTTGCAAGCCCTTGTGACTTGTTAGCTTAGCTCATTTGTTTTGACTTGCAGGGAGCAAAATGGCAACCCAAGTAGTAGGAGGAGGTGGAGGCGGAGGAGGAGGGTTGTGTGCTTGTGCTACTCTGTCTATATCAATTGTTCCTCCTCCTACATATTCTTTTGTCTTTCAACGAAAAGCAAGAAACTTTGATCAAATTCGTCTGTTTTTTAGGTCAAGCTCGAGTCTTTATTTAGAGAAACGACACATACCCCCCAGACAATTCTCAATTGAATGCTCAGAAAAAGAGCCACAGATTACACTTAGAACCTGCAAAAATTGCAAGAAACAATTCGACCCTCTGCTCAATCACCCCCGTGCTTGCCGTTATCATACTGCTCATTTTGGGGGTACGGTATTCTTTTCATTAATGCATCTGAATTTCAAGTTCACTAGTCTTTTCTTTGAAATGTATTTGCATAATTAGGCTGATATTAGTTTGATTATCCCTAATAGCAACTACTTTGTGTGCTTGAATTGTAGAACGATAGGAATATTTTATTAACTTGTGTTTATGCTTCTATGTTTAAAAATGGTGCCCAGATGATGCAATGCCATTATATACTCCACATTTCTATTTGCAGTACTTGCGGAAAATACGAAAGCCAAGCACTTTTTTTACTGTTAGCAACAAATTTAACTTGCTGAGTAGGCAGTCAAGTCCATTTTTTCCTTCAATGCGGTTCTTTTTTTGGTTGTTTCTTTTGCTCTGAATCCTTAACGATGGTTTGAAAGAATGAAGGATATACCTGCATTTTCATTGAACAAGTTTTATTAACGTCTGTATATGCTTGAATGACTTATTTGTGTGTCATATGAAAGAGTCCATGGGGTATTCCAAACCAGACCGAAGAGTTCGAGTAAAATAGACCATATCTATATCCTTGAGCAACTGAACACGTTTGTGTATCTTGTGGACATTTTTGTGCAGGAGAAACTAAAAGGAAGTTTGAGAGTGTGTACACCGGAGGAACCATTGACACCCCAGATTCTGGAAAAGTCTTTCAATACTGGCATTGCTGTGGGTCTGAAGACCCCTTTGACCCCGGTTGTACTGCTGCACCACATGCTTCCTATGATGATTGAAAGTTGAAACCTTGATGGGTTCAGGAATGAATCTTAGTTGTGTTTCAGTTACTTCAAGTGAAGATCGGCTGAGAATTATTTTGGTATTCACACTTCTAAATCAGTTATTTATTCCTGAAAAATGTATAGCGGGATGAAACTATATCAGTTGCTGTTCCCTTTCATTATAATGTAAGAGTTCTTTCTCAGTTATCTGTAATATGTCCTACACTTTTTTTCAAAGTTCTTGGTTTATCAGAAATGGATAAAATCAAGTTGTTTAAGGAAAAAAATTGGCATATTCAAGTTAGCAGCTTATTAATGCTTAAGCTCTAGAGACCTATGCTACTGCCTCTCTGACATTAAATCAATGAAAACAAGGAAATAAGAGGAAGAAGGAAAAGTAGAACAGAGCTGATACTAATGCTTATCAAGTGTTCAAGTCATTACATTAAGTACAGTTCAGCATTATTTTATCACTTACAGCCGTAAAAAGGAGCAGAAGTCAGGCCACTGGCGCTGCAGGCACAACTTGGAAAAGCATTATAGTCTTTGTCTTCTTGTTTTTTCAAGTGTTCTTTAAAAATATTATTGTAATAATTTTAAAGTTTTTTTGTGATAAGTGTATTTATGAGATGAAAAATTAATTAAAAAAATATATAAAATTTTTAAAAAACGTATTTTTTAAAGACGAAACCAAATAAACGGAGCCACCCAAATGTTGCCTAGTAGTTTTGAAATGAGCAATAAAGTTTTGTAAATTGAGTTTTGTCTTGTTTGCGAAAATGTTATTGAAACATTATCACTTTGATAGTATGAATACTCCAAAGGAGTAAATAATGCCTTGTTTGGATGGTTGTTTTTTGGGATGTTTTTTAAAAATAATTACTGTAACAGTTTTAAAGATTCTTCTTGATAAATGTATATGTGAGATAAAAATATACTCCTTCTACACAATTTAAAAAAAATTAGTTAACTTTATTGAAAGAATAAATTAATCTATAATGTTTCTAAAATACCCTTATATTTATCATTAAACATTTACATTAAATATAATATAGAAAATTGCACCACAAGTCAAATTAATTTCATTTGATATGTGAATGCACGGTTTACTATACATCTCTCACTTATAACAAAGTAATTAAATAGAAATATTTAAAAAAAATTAAAAATTAATTATATTTTTCAAATAAAAAGTGGATTATAATTTCAGACGGATGAAAAAAGAAACCCAGTTTATTAAAATGGGACATAAGGAATAATTAAATATACATTTATAGTTTTTAAAAAATATATTTGAAAAAAATACTAACAAACAAACTAAGTCGTAATTTGCGTGAATAACGTAATTCGTGACACGTCTTGCCTGTCGCGTCTGAAAGAAAGGCTTGACAGTTTAATTAGAGTAAATAAACACCTTCCATTTCCCCAGTCTAGCAATCCATTGTTGAAGGCTTAAGAATTTGAAATGTCAACGTCCCATCAAAGGATCCATGGCTGTTTACTATTAGCATAACGAACCACGCCTTTGCCTGCACGGCTGTACCTATATAGGCATGAGAATCAGGAAAAGTATATAATACATCATGTGCATTGCCACGTGGTGTACTAGATATAATAATTTATCGTCATGCGACAATGATGGGTCATATTATGTATTATTTGACGATGTGTGATTGATTTTAGTACACCATGTGACACGTCACGTGGCGCGCGTAGTGCACGCAATACTCACTCATGAGAATCAAGGATTACGAGAAAGCCAGGCGTCTAGTTTCTCAATCATCTAGCGACATTATGTGAATTTGGAACCTGGTCATATATCGAACAAAAGCTTGTCTTGTCATAATCGACTATTATAGCATGAGTAATTAGTCTAGCAATGGGACGTTTTGTTTCTATCTTTAGACTTAACTACATAAATCTGGACCCGGGGGACGGGACAATTCCCGCGTTCACACTTCACTTGTTAAACAAATTCAAATTTAACTGATCATAAGTCAGAATTAAGAAACACGCAAGTGGAATGCACTAAATGGCATGAAATTGTCATCTTCAACTGTTTTGTCAGCTGATTATAGTCATCAAGAGTATCCATACTAAAAATGCCGACAAAAATTAAGATTGAAAATGTTTGGGATGTTACTTTCTAAGTATTACTATTGTTTTGCGTAGTTGTAATAGCACAGTGGGATAGGACTAAACGTATGATGCTTATCCTTTTGAACGATCAGTACAATCCACCGGCCGTCATATTAACAATCATACATATAATTAAGTACCATAAGAAATTGAACGCTATAAAAACTTCCACGAGGATAATTTGTCCCGTTCTGCAATGCGTGTAGTAATCCTAGTCTTAGATTTGAGTGAAAAACACGAACTAAAAAAAACAAACTTAAATATGACATGAGGTCTAATTACAAATCTAAAGTAATAATCGGATTAATGCATAATAAATACATGTGATAGTGCTATTACTTTCCTCATACAATTAGGCCAACTTTCTTGTTTTACCTTCATGGTGATCTTTATTTTTTTTTGGCTCTTTCCAAAGCAGCTTCAGCGGAGGTAATCAAGATGTTTGCTCGCCTGAGATGTAAACAGCGTTCATCAAACTATTACCCAATTGTCTTTCTTGAAACAGCATTTGGGTCTCAGAACTTAGAGAGTTTTTGTCCAATCAGTACGTCCGTGTTCGGTATCTGTCGGGTCAATGCCTTGCGGCTAGAAAAAGTATAAAATGCACTATGGATTGTCACGTGGTGCACTAGAACCAATAATTTATTGCCACGTGACGATGATAGTCGCATTTTTTATTATTTGACAATGTGTGACTGGTTCTAATGCACCACCTAACATGTTACGTAGTGCGCGTGATACACGCAATACTTACTCTTGCGATTACAACGCAACGGGACCACACGATCACTGTTATATTTGACGCAGAACTTCTTGCCCAAGTTAAAATAAACCGTGTACTAAAACGAGTAGTATTACATTGCACGAGTTTCCAGTCACAAAAACGAAACCCCTTGCATATAATCCACGTATAAATATCACATGATCCTCCAAGTATTTGCATTCGTTAAGGTTCTGATCATTTACCTAAAAGAATGAAGTTAGCGACGTCCTCCTTCTCTAGCCACCCTAAACCATCCTTAATCATCAACCGTTCTAGCTGCAGAAGACATAGGCTCTTAACAAGAAAATTTATCATCAAAGCAAGAAAAGATGATCATGTTCATCCTGGAGGCAAGCTTGTGGATGAGAACATGATTGTTCTCCGGATGCGAATCAAGGAGATGAAGATGTTAGAGCTAGGCCATGAGCAACCACCGTCAAATTGGATGGAATGGGAAAAGAAATATTTTGTTACGCGTTACAATGAGGATGTTTTTGAAGCAGTAGGATTAATGCAGACGTATTTGATGGAAACGAGACCAAGTTTAGCTTTAGGAATGTTGATTATTCTAGCTTCTAGTGTGCCAATTTCAACATCCCTAGTGTTGCTCAATTTTATGGAGCTAGTCAAGGGATTAATGGTTTCTGGGATCTAACCTCAATGATATTTATACCTATTACCTAGTCTATACAACATATCCAGCTTTTGAGTCAATAAAACGGTCCATCTTTGATTTTATATAACGGTGTCTTTTCATAGATCCATGTTCTAAGAAAGCTTGTTTTCATTATAGCTTCAGAGTTTTCCATCTCCTTCTTGTCTATGTTGCTTATTACGCATGTCGCTTTCTATTCTATTTTATGTTTTTTTTTTAAAGTATTTCTTTTTGAGTCTTACAAGTTACCATCAATAGATGTACTTAAAGTTAATAATTAATGCATGAAGTGTTAACAGTTATAACCACCCATTTAAATGAAAAAAATTCATCAAACATAATTTACACCAAAATTCGTAAGATAGTAGTTTGTTAATTATACATTAATGTTTATTGTAATGGATATGTGATTAACAAGAATCATACTTAACATTTATTTAATATGTAACACCCAGCAAACATCAAGAATTTTGAATAACCAGTATCTAATACCTTTTTTTTTTGGGAATTTACACCAGTATCTAATATCTTTTGTATACATATATAAAGTTATAGGAAACAGACATAGCATAGATTAGACGTGATTTTCCAAATTATACTTTTGCATAAATTCAGTAAATTGTGAGAAAGTACGTCTGAAATACTACCAAATTCATCTTTTATAATCCCATTTTTTTAATTTTTCCAATTTAAATTAATAGGGGAACAAATGCCATCTTCAAATAGCAGGCCAAAAGTACCATTAGCACACTCCCACATCGGGAGATTAGTGCGCGAGTGTGTAATACTTAAGGTACCTCAATCTCTTCTCTAATTAGTAATTGCCTGGATGGTGTGGGTTAGTGGCTTCTACCTTAAGTTCCCTTTCCCCTTTCCCTTACCGTTTCAAAAAAAGAAACTGAATGCAAGCTCCCACATCGGGAGATTAGTGCGTGAGTGTGTAATACTTTACGTACCTCAGCCCTTTCTCCAGTCAGCATAGCAGTTGTCTGGATGGTGTGGATTAGTGGGTCCTACCTTAAGTTCCCCTTTTCTTTAACAATTCAATACAATAATAAAACGCTCTATGTATAACACACAAGATTTGAATAATAAGAAATGTAATTGGAATAAATAATATGATCTTATAGAAAACTAAAAAATTAATAATTTAAATACTTTAAGTAAATAAATTATTTAAAACTCAACTAAAACATAACTTTAAAAATTAAATAGAAAACTTGCAACTCTCTAGGATTTTGACTTAATTATGCCACTAATTCCTTCCTTATACTAAACGCTTAGCCACTAGGAAGAACACGGGTTTATTCTATCACGCAAACACGAACAAGTGATTTTTGTTGTAATCTTCTACCTCTATTTTTTCAAACCACTAATTTGTAATTGATTTTTATCTTCCAAATATCTATTCAACCGTACTGGATAAATAAATTTCAGGGCTGAATTTGTCATAAGCTTCAAGTCTCCATGGATAAAGGATAATTTGACAGATCTATATTTTTCAATCAATGTTCGACACCATACAATAATTTCGACAAGATCCCCATTTTAGATCTCCATACAATAACCGTTAATTTTATCCACTCATTGTCAGCAAATTAACGAGTTTCCTAGAGCAATTGAGGGGTCTAATTTATCTAAGGGCTAATAGCAATTTGAAGCATATGGCAAATTTTATTTAATACATATAAAAATATGTGAAAGAAAAAATGATAAAAAAATGAAGTATTTTCGATTCTCATATACCCGAATAAAATCACGGTACAATCACCTTAATTTTACTTAGAATTTCTCTTAAACTCTCAATTACCAAAAAGGCCTGAAAAGATTGTTTATAAAACAGATAAAAGGTTGAAAAATGGTCGTAATTAATTGTTCAAGATCCAAGTTTTCACAAATTTGCCTGCATGCGTGTGATGAGAGGGTATTTTGTGTATTCATCAAGGATCATGCATCACACTCAGTTATCAAAGTTTAGATTTTGTTCCCCCCCCCCCCCCCCCCCCGGCCGCCCCAAAAAAAAAAAACAAACAACACCCAAAAAAAAAAAGAAAAACACCGAGAAAAAAAGAGAGAAAAAAGTAATGATCTGCAGCATCTCTAATCATGCTGCGAAGGACCAATCCATTGTCGAAAAAATTCACATGTACTACAGAAAAAAATTATGGTGTCAAAATTTTTGTCTTTTAGTGATGTACACATAGTTGGTTGAATGTACACTTCTGTAATTAATGTACACACGAGTAAAACAAGCGTACAACGTGTTGAAATATTAGTCCGACAAATTAACATAGCAAATTGATCAAGCTCCAAATCCCTCAAATGTTAAAAACTTCACATATATTTTTTTAAATAATTGTTTAGGCTCTATAGGTTTATTTACGTTTGAATACGGTAGCTGATAAAGGTAGGTAACCAAGACTTTTCTATATTTTATTTTTATGTTATTAATCAAAAAGCAAACTTGACATCCTTTCATAAATTAAACAATTGTACTGTCATGTAAGTAAGATGGAACAAACTTGGAACTAACAACTTCTTTTCACTTTCATATTCATTCTCAAGGGTCATGGATACAAAGTGGGGTACTGGAAACAACCTTCGGCCAATACCAAATGTCCAACTGCTCTTTTTCCGTTCCAATCATAATCACGTACTCTTTCTTTTGGTAACTCCAATCGTTGTCTTTATGATTGGCAGTAATGACTGTTACGGAAACTTTTGTCTTTTAGGAATGAAGGTGAAAAATAAAATAACAATTTCAAATACTATAACTAAATTTTTAGTTATAGATAAATTTTAACTATTCAAGAGTCATCATCAATTACAAATTCTAATTCTTATTTTACTTATAACTTGAAATACCAGTTTCTTACTTAAATATTGCTTCTTTTTTTAATTATTACAACATAGACCCTAAGAAAAAAGAACTTTGGCTGACATTTTTATTACTAGATTTTATATTTACTTTTGAATTAGGATTTAGGATTTAGGATTCAGGATTCAAAATGTAGGGTTTATGCTATTGGAATTTAGGGTTTTAATTAGATTAAAAAATAGGGGCAATTATGGCTTTTTTGTTAAGGAAAATTACGGTTAATTTTTTATTTATTAAAAATAATTTTAGATTTTTTAATAAGTTAGGATAATATGATATTTTTTTAAAATTAAATTAAATTAGTATTAATTTATTGAAATACTTTTTTAGTAAGTTGCGATAATATAGGACTCTTATGAAATTAGGTTAGGTTAGCATTAATTCAAAAGCAACATATTATGTTAGGTGTCTTTGATACTGAATATTACAACGACTTTGACGCTACTATTGTTAAAGGTGAAAATCTCAGTCAATACATCTAGAAACATGGGATGGGTCAGTTAAGATTACGTCTGATTGGTGCAAATTGATGTATCGATTACAAAATTTAGTGTACAAAATTACATTATTATTGTTTGTAATCATCAAATCAATGTACACAGGTAAAACATTTAATCTACTCGCGAAAATATCTTGTGTAAAAATTTATGGTCTGACAATTAAAAGTGTATCAGCTATAGGTACAATAATTGTATATGCCGACAGCCTAAGTTTCCATCAACAACTGACAAGGTCAAACCAGCAGCTCATCAACGTTTCCATTATTTCCCCTTAACAACCCAAATGAATATTGGATATTATATTTGAGCAAGATGATGACTCAATTAAGAGGTTCTTGTTATTTCCAAATAAAATACTAGTATTGCAATGGCATGATTAGCCTGTTCCATGATTATTCAATCAATCATTTATTCAGGCTTAGTGGTAATTTAATTCGACATAGTTTTGACTGATTCTCAGTTTCTCTCGATTCCCCAGGCTTGCAAATTTATAGGTTCTGCTTATCAAACTGGCTGGGGTTCATTAATTCTTGTTCCCCTTGCTTTCGGATTTGTATCTGTGCATCTCTCTCATTAAGCAGCTCTGCTTGACAATTTTTTCGTCCTTGAAAGGTGAATCTTAAACTTTGAGTAATTTGTTGTTATCTTAGAATTTTGTGTTGTCCCTTTTAGAATTATGCTTTAGCAAGTACTGTATATGAAGATATGAAGCAACTCTGGTCAGGTTTCAACTACATTGTTTAGAATTTCTATTGGACTCTCTGCTGTTCTTTATCTGAGTTTCAAGAATTGTTAAGAAGCCTTACTGCAAAGTTTCCAACTTGAGGAGGATTTTAATTAGTTATTCTTTGGGAGAATTAGTTAGATTATTACTAGGAAATTAAGAATGGTAGTTGTAGATGGACAGATTGAAACAAACGTGAGGTCCAAAGATGACTATATTATCATTAGTGCTGTTCTGCCCCTGCTGAAACTCCTTTCTATTACAGTTTTTGGCATAATTCTTGCCCATCCCAAAACTCAACTCGTTCCAAAGGCTACATTTAGGCTTCTAAGCAAGCTGGTATTTGCTTTGTTCTTGCCTTGTGCGATATTTATTCACCTTGGAGAATCGATTACTTTCAAGAATTTCACTTTGTGGTGGTTTATACCTGTGAATGTCCTTATCAGTACTGCCATTGGTTGTGTTGTGGGATTCTTAGTGGCAATCATATGCAAGCCACCTCCTGAATTCTTTAGGTTTACGGTAATTGTGACAGCATTTGGGAACACGGGGAATCTGCCTCTTGCTATTGTTGCATTGGTATGCCATAGTCATAGTAATCCATTTGGTCAAGGCTGTCATAGGACTGGTGTGGCTTATGTTTCTATGGCGCAGTGGGTTTCGGCGTTTCTTGTTTATACCCTTGTTTACCACATGATGGAGCCCCCAGTCGCCTACTATGAGGTAGTTGAAGATGAAGGTGATGAAATTCAGGAACATTTATCCACAAATGATCTAAGCAGGCCGCTTCTTGTGGAAGCCGAGTGGCCTGGAATGGAAGAAAATGAAACTGAGCACTGCAAAACACCCTTCATTGCTAGAATTTTTACTAGTGTTTCAAGCATTTCGCAAAGTAATCTTCCTGACCCTGATTTTCTGGATGAGGAAGAACCTAGAAGTCCAAAATCTATTAGATGTTTGGCAGAACCCCGGATGGTCAGAAGAATAAGGGTTGCTGCTGAAAAAACTCCAATACGCCTTATCTTTCAGCCACCTATAATTGCTACATTGCTGGCTTTTATTATCGGGATGGTTCCACCAATAAAATCTGTTGTTTATGGTGACAATGCACCACTAGAATTTATCACAGGTAGTATAGACATGATGGCTGCACCACTTGTGCCTGCAGTGATGTTAGTTCTTGGAGGGATGCTTGCAGAGGGTCGGGGTAACAATGAATCTAGGCTTGGGATTCAAACGACTATTGGCATCATTGTTGCAAGACTTTTAGTACTGCCGTTGGTTGGGATAGGTGTGGTTTGTCTGTCTGATAAAGCAAATTTTCTGATCCATGGGGATCAAATGTACAGATTTGTGCTTCTGTTGCAGTACACAACGCCAAGTGCCATCCTGCTTGGGGCGGTTGCTAGCTTGAGGAATTATGCAGTTAGTGAATCTTCAGCAATCCTCTTCTGGCAACACGTGTTTGCAGTGTTCTCTATTTCGTTATACATCATATTGTACTTTAAGCTGCTACTTTGAAAGCCGTATGAAGATTTATGCTGGCTGAAATGGTACAATCTTGTTGCTAGAATTTATTGCCTTGTTGGTATTGAATTTTCCTCATATGCACCTTAATTTGGTCAAGAGAATATGATGAGCTATCATTTCTTTTTGAAGCTTCTACTTCAGTATTGCAATTTCTTTTGGTAATACTGCAATTTCTTTTGGTGACATATGGTGCTCGGTTTGTGTTCACCATACGTTTATACCACATGCTACATGGAAGAAATTTAGTATAATAATTATCTTCTTCAACAAACTCACAAAGTATTGAAACTTTGTTCTTGTACTTTCAGTCATTTTATGCTATGGATTGGAAAAAGTATGTAATTAGCAGGTTAGTATATAAAAGGGCAGAACTTTGCTGGTTTCTTGTTGCATGTGACTATTGGCTGCTGCTTTGCATCTATTGATCTTCACCTCTGTGCGGTAGGGAAGGCAAATTCATTGAACCGTTGAATAAAATGCCGAATACTAAAACCTGTGTCAGGAAAATCCAAATCTAGTACAACTATTGCAATTGATGAAAACAACTATACACAGGAGTGATATTATGTGTTATCTTTTTGATAGAAAAATTTGAAAACACGTGTGTTCATTTATTACACATAAGCAAGGCATAACTTTATTCCATTTTACAAAGACGATCATTTTATTTCATCTGTTTGATAACTAATTTCAATAGCTTAAAAAGCAAGTTTTTTCATGCTTTAAACTCAAAAAAGTGATCCTTATTAACTTACGAATTATCTTACATGTAATAAAATTCTTATCATTAAGTAAGCCATACAAGTAATAATCAATCTGTTTGTTTGGTTATGTCTTTTAAAAACATGTTTTTTAAAAATTTCATACACATTTTCAATTAACTTTTTATCTCACAAAATATTTATTAAACTTTTTATTACAAATACATTTATTAAGGAGAATCTTTAAAACTGCTACAGTAATATTTAAAAAATAATAATAATTACAACCATCCAAACAAATTTGTTTGTTTGACATTGTTTTTTAAAAACATATTTTTTTTAAAATTTTAAACACATTCTCAACTAAATTTTTATCTTACATACACATTTATAAAAAAAAAAAAATTTAAACAACAACAATAATATTTTTTTAAAAACATGTCAAAAAACATTTATCTAGAGTCAAAACGCAGGTTTCCAATTTCCATGCCAGTTTTGATAAAAAGAAAATGAAAACCATATTTTGTTTTTTAATAAAAAATTAACCAGTCAAACCATCACATCACCAATCAGAAATAGGTCGGTTTACTTTACTTTAACCTATTGCCCAAACCAGAGTCGGTTTAGTTTTTTCGTATTTATGTTAATTTCAACGGAAGCTGACGAGGCTCGACCCTAATCGAATCATCAAAATTTTCACACAATTTACACACAGTCATGGTGTTCATCAGGACTCCAGATAGCAAAACCCTAACCCTCGATCTCAACCCGAAGGCCACCAATCTCGCGACCCTAACCCACCAAATCCAATGCCGTCTCCACTTCCCAGCTTCCCTTCAACGCCTCTATCTCTCCCCGCGCCTGTTATCAATACCCGAAAACGAAGGCGTTCTCATTTCCCTCCTCGGCGTTTTGCCCAATTCAACCTTGACCCTCCACGTCCCTCTCGCCGGCGGCATGCAAGCGCCCCCTGCTAACCCGAAGAACCGTCTGGACTTCCTCAACACGAAACCCCCGCCCAATTATGTCGCCGGGTTGGGCCGTGGTGCCACTGGCTTCACCACCCGTTCTGATATCGGTCCGGCCCGTGCTGCCCCTGACTTACCCGACCGGTCCATTGGTGCTGCTGCAGCTGGAGCTGGAGCGGCTGGAGTCGGCCGGGGACGAGGAAAAGGAGGGCCCGGCGGCGAGGATGAGGAGGAGGAGGAGGAGAATGAAGAGAAGGGTTACGATGAGAATCAGAAGTTTGACGAGTTTGAAGGGAATGATGTAGGGCTGTTTGCTTCGGCTGAATATGATGATGAGGATAAGGAGGCGGATGCTATATGGGAAGCTGTCGATAAGAGGATGGATTCCAGGAGGAAGGATAGGAGGGAGGCGAGGTTGAAAGAAGAAATTGAGAAATATAGAGCTTCTAATCCCAAGATTACTGAACAGTTTGCTGATTTGAAGAGAAAACTGCATACTTTGTCGAATCAAGAGTGGGACAGCATACCAGAAATTGGGGATTATTCGTTAAGGAATAAGAGGAGGAAGTTCGAGAGTTTTGTGCCTATTCCCGATACCCTTCTGGAGAAGGCAAGGCAGGAGAAAGAGCATGTGACCGCGTTGGATCCCAGAAGTAGGGCTGCAGGTGGGACGGAGACTCCATGGGGTCAGACCCCTGTTACGGATTTGACTGCTGTGGGTGAAGGCAGAGGTACTGTGTTGTCCCTTAAGTTGGATAGGCTCTCTGATTCTGTTACTGGACAAACTGTTGTTGATCCAAAGGGGTATTTGACTGATTTGAAGAGTATGAAGATCAATAGTGATGCTGATATAGCTGATATTAAGAAGGCTAGGCTGTTGCTTAGTTCTGTCATACATTCTAACCCCAAGCATCCTCCTGGATGGATTGCAGCTGCGAGGTTGGAGGAGGTGGCTGGAAAGATACAGGCTGCTAGGCAGCTTATCAAGAAAGGCTGTGAGGAGTGCCCGAAGAGTGAAGATGTGTGGGTGGAGGCTTGTAGGTTGTCTAACCCGGATGAGGCTAAGGCGGTAATAGCTAGGGGAGTTAAAATGAATCCGAATTCGGTTAAACTGTGGTTGGAGGCCGCAAGGTTGGAGCATGATAATGTAAATAAGAGTAGAGTGTTGAGGAAGGGCCTTGAGCAAATTCCAGATTCTGTGAGGCTCTGGAAAGCAGTTGTGGAGCTTGCTAATGAAGAGGATGCAAGGCTTTTGCTCCAGCGGGCTGTGGAGTGTTGCCCATTGCATGTGGAGTTGTGGCTTGCTCTTGCTAGGCTGGAAACTTATGACAATGCTAAGAAGGTTCTTAATAAGGCGAGGGAGAAGCTTTCTAAGGAACCTGCTATATGGATTACAGCAGCCAAGTTGGAGGAAGCCAATGGAAATACTTCCATGGTTGGGAAGATTCTAGAAAGGGGTATCAGGGCTTTACAGAGAGAAGGGATGGAGATTGATAGGGAAGCTTGGATGAAAGAGGCTGAGGCTGCTGAACGGGCTGGTTCTGTTGTGACTTGCCAAGCTATCATTCGAAATACTATTGGGATTGGAGTGGAGGAAGAAGATAGAAAGAGGACCTGGGTGGCAGATGCGGAAGAGTGCAAGAAGAGAGGTTCCATTGAGACGGCTAGGGCTATCTATGCTCATGCCCTTACAGTGTTCCTCACCAAGAAGAGTATATGGCTGAAAGCAGCCCAGCTTGAAAAGAGCCATGGGACCAGGGAAACTCTTGATGCTCTGTTGCGCAAGGCGGTTACGTACATTCCACATGCTGAGGTTCTCTGGTTAATGGGTGCCAAAGAGAAGTGGCTTGCTGGTGATGTTCCTGCAGCTCGAGCAATTCTTCAGGAAGCATATGCTGCGATCCCTAATTCTGAGGAGATATGGCTTGCTGCTTTCAAGCTTGAGTTTGAGAATCACGAGCCTGAGAGAGCTAGGATGCTTCTTGCGAAGGCAAGAGAAAGGGGAGGCACAGAACGAGTTTGGATGAAATCCGCAATTGTTGAGCGAGAATTAGGAAACACTGAGGAAGAGAGGAGGTTACTGGATGAAGGGCTCAAGCTTTTCCCTTCATTTTTCAAGCTCTGGTTAATGCTAGGCCAGCTGGAGGAACGACTCGGTAAATTGGAGAAAGCAAAGGAAACATATGAGTCGGGTCTTAAGCACTGCCCCAGTTGTATTCCATTGTGGCTCTCACTTGCTAACCTTGAGGAAAAGGTGAATGGGCTCAGTAAAGCTCGAGCTGTTTTAACAATGGCCAGGAAGAAGAATCCTCAGAATCCTGAACTCTGGCTTGCTGCAGTTCGAGCTGAGTGCCGACATGGCAACAAAAAGGAAGCTGAAATATTGATGGCTAAGGCATTGCAAGAGTGCCCTAAATGCGGCATTCTCTGGGCTGCAGCCATTGAGATGGCTCCTCGGCCCCAAAAGAAGTCCAGGAGTTCAGATGCATATAAAAACTGCGAGCAGGATCCTCATGTCATTGCGGCTGTGGCCAAGTTATTTTGGCAAGATAGGAAGGTTGAAAAGGCTAGAAGTTATCTCAACAGGGTAGTTACTCTTGCTCCTGATATTGGTGACTTTTGGGCATTGTACTACAAACTTGAACTTCAGCATGGTACTGAAGAGACTCAAAAGGATGTAATTAAGCGGTGTGTTGCAGCAGAACCAAAGCATGGTGAGAAATGGCAAGCTGTATCAAAGGCAGTGGAAAATTCTCACCAGCCGACTGAAGCTATCCTAAAGAAGGTGGTAGTTTCATTGGGCAAGGAAGAAAATTCAGCTGAGAATGGCAAAGATTAGTTGGATGTTATTTTGAAACAAACCTCTCAATGGCTAGGGTATGTGATTTTCTTTATTGAAGAGGCTAGTTTTGGATCTTAATCAAGTCCTGAATTCTTTTACCAAACCGTTTTGATGTATAAAATTTAATATCGCACTTCACTGGTGAATATAGAATGTTGGAAGATGGTGTTGTCTTCAAGTATCTTTTTATGATCTGCTTTAACTAGGTTTACTAAAAAATGATCATTTGGATTGCTTGAATTTCTCTAGTTTTTATTTTTTGTATTCGATGTGTGGGATGTTAGGAGTTCCTTCTTCTGTCTAGGATCATTGACGTAGGCCACTAATTATTATGATTTTGTTGGTTAATGCTTATCGAAAGATTGCTATTTGTGAATGAGTTGGGGCTGTGGGGTGTGAGCAAAGGCATGATTCCGACTCCCAGTCCCGTTTTAAGAGGATCTTATTTTATTTTAGTCTGTTTATACGTTAAATATCCCTTCCCTATCTCTTAAGGAAGCAATGTATTGCTCTGAGCGAGTTTTGCTTGGCATTGGGCTTATGAGAGTGAGCTTGTGATCAGCATCCTTAGGTTAGATGCTGGAACTATATGGATCAGCCGGTTATTGAAATTTTGGCATTTCTGTATTCTCTAATGGGTTTCTGAAGCGATGGAGGAAACTTGTATTTCTTCATCCTAATTGTTATACCAATTTTTGGGGCATGGTTGTACGTGGCCTGTGAATTCTCAAGTTTAAATAAGCGTAAACTTGGAGTATGAAAAATTACTAAATTTTAGGTGCCGTCCATTGAGAGACGTGGAATATTGAGGAGAAATTGCTGTCGCAAGTACTGAGATCATAATTTTTATATAATTTTTACTGAGATCATAATTTTTACTGAGATCATAAAAGAAGTAGGTTGTAAAGAATTCAACTGCGAATAAGTTGAAGGGAGTTTTCCGGAGTTCATTCTCCAGGAAAAAGGATTATTTACTAGATGGGCAAAACCCAGTAGCGAGTACGAAAGTGAGAACCAGTTGCCAGCCTCTACACTGGGAGTTGGAGTCTAAGATCAAAGGAAGAAGGGGAAAAATCGACGAGGAATCAATGAGATAAGATTGTGAATTTAAAAACGTGGCGTGAGATCTCAACTCGAGATTGGGTGCAAAAACCCCTATGAATTGTTGACAAGCACACTAAAAAAAGTGGGAATTTTTCCAGTTGAAGCTAAAAGGAGAGGTGGGGAAACCCCATTTAGCCATACGGCGTGAATTTGTTCCCGAACGTTGTCCGCGCCATTCGTCCCGCTATGGGAGGTGAGCTTTTAAAGAAATTTATATTTGAAGGAGCAAAAATGATTTAATCAAGTTATCCAAAATGTGTCACCATGTTAGAGAGACTGATACACATTTGGGATTTATTTGTACTCAAATTTCCGCCATCCGGAAAATGCCATCCAGCAAAGTAGAATTCTTGCGGCAAGAACTTGGCCTCACATTTTTTTTTTTTCCAGCAAAGTGGAATTCTTACGGCAAGGAATTGGCCTCAACTTTTTACTCAGGATTCTCATCCTCCTCGCCATTTGCAAGCCATGCACAAGAAACAAGAGAAATTAAAGCTCTCTCTGGAAGCTCCCAAGTTAATAGAAGCAAACGGCGCACAAGAACAAGAGAAATTCACCCCCTTAACTTTATTAGCTTTTTCAACGGATACTGGTTATCAATGAAATATTTAGCAAAGTCGTCACCCGATCCAGAAATCCAAGTAGCTACAAACCACAAATAATGACTCCAGACGTTGTATCACAAACATTAATGCACCGGATGAATCAGAATTTGGATAGGTAAAAATTTTGTACCAGAAATGTAACGGACATTATTTTAACAATTACTTAAATAAAGCGTGATACAAATAAGAGCTTAGCAGACAGCAGTCGTAAAAACAACACAAGATCATCTGTGTACCTTTTAAATGGTAAACATAACAAGATATCTCCCACACAGGGCCAAAAAAAAAAAAAAAAAGCGGAGCACATAACCACAGAGAAACAACACGGCGAACTAATTGCATGGTAGTAGTAGCAATACAATACCTAGCTGCTAGACCTATAAGCAGCACTTTATTGGTGACATACTAATAGAACACCAGCAACACACTGCACCTACAATTGTAAGTGCCAAGAACATCATTCTTCATCACTTTCTGACTCGGCACTCTGAAGCCACTCAATGAAAGGTTTGGAATTCTTCCAAATTGAGGAATCTTTATTGCTCCCTCGCAGACCCTCGTGATACCACTGCACTATATACTCTTCCTCCAACACATCAGCATCATACAGAGATTTCAAAACCAGAGCCACTTCCTTTACTGCCGATGAGTTCGACTTCATACAAAATTGCTCAATTGCACGAAGCAGAAGCAGCTGTGAGCCCTCATCCTGAGCAACAGCTGCCGCAAAATAGCTTTTCTTTTTTACTACTTCCTTCGCAAACCCTTTTTCAACACCATCGAGGAGAGCCCCACAGAGAGCAGTCATCACATCCTGATCAGAAGCAGAAAGCCCTGCTAAGGAGGACTGGAGTTGGTTTGCTTCAACTCCCTTGTTTATAATTGCTTTCACCTCCTGAACAAGCCTCTCATGGATTTTAAATCCATTTTCAGCAGGTGAATAATTCTCAGGCGGTGGTGAAATACTTTTAGGACTCCCATGTGCTTTATCAGCTGCCTTGGGCTTCTTCTCTGGTTCATCTGTTGACAGCATAACCATATCAGCAGTTACAGTATTCAATTGTTCTTGGATGCGCTGGCGAGCTGCTTCCAGTGACGTGTCTGTCTGCCACTGGACATCGTCATCATCTTCGTCATCTTCTTTCTCAACAGCATGGTTTCTGGGTGGTGAACCATGGTCCTCATCAGAGCCACCTGTTTTCTTTTTGGAAGAACCAGTTTTCACTGGTCCTTCCTTGGAAGAAGTCTTCTTCTTCACGTCTTTCTTCAGCTTTTTCTGCTCCTCATCAGCTGCCTCACCTTCCTTCAATCGCTCCTTCTCAGCTCTCCGGAGGGCCTTCTTGTCCTTGGATCCCTTTTTGTCTCAGGTGGATTCTTCAGAATAAAGGTAGTAAGCTTGTCCCTCATATCTACGTCAGAGACAAATCCACAAGCAGCACATTTCAGTTGGATCATCTGGTTTTTGGTGATCAAAATCTCAGTTTCAGGGTTTCCACACCCATAACACTGGACGTATTTCTTAATGAAGTTTTCAAGAAGACTAGCAAGTTTGGCAGTATCATGAGCTCCATTAACAAGTGAAGTTCCAGTTTTCTCATCAAACTTGGATTGGGCTCCAAGCTCTGTACCAAAATATTTTGTTGTGTAGGAAGCTGGCCTGGCCAAAGCTTTAGCAATCTCAACCATGTTCACAATATTCGTCTTGATGCCATTTCCACGACCCTCTATCTTCGTGATCATTTTGGGCATCTTATACCTGTAGAAGGCATCATCACTGTTGCCAGCACCTATGTTCTGTAATGCCATTTTCCTTCAGCTCAAGATGATATCTTTGTCTGTCACAGCAAAGAACTAAAGGATTTCAAAATGTTCGCGGCTTCCAAGGATTTTCCAGCACACCAAGACTGATCCTCTAGAACAGGTGAATGTTGCAGATGCATACAGTTAACTCTTTCGAGACAATGTATGTTCTTTTTCCTTGACGTAGGACAATATTCGCCAAGCAACCCAATTGCTTCCAAATAGTAAACGGCTTCTTCGGACATAAAAGATTTTTTTAATTTGACCAACCACAGACGGGAATATCAGCAGAGAGCAGCTGGACCTGTAACTAAAACCTTCACGAACAAACAACCTAGAAAGTTAGGATAGACATAGAGCAAAGACCACCAAAACCATACACATTCATGAACGCCATATTCAATAAGTAAACAAAAACAAAGTTAATAAAAAGGTCTGCCAAAAAAACCCCTACATTACTAAATAAAAAATCTCTATCTTTCCTTCCCTTCTTGCACCAAGTTTCTCTTGTTCAGAAAGAATACGATTAAATCCTAAAACAACACTTAAAACAGCACTTACCTAATACATAACTAATTGATGTTGCACTAAAATTAAATAAAAATAACAACCATAATGCCTCATGAACTAAAACGGCTGAATTTCAATGATTTTGATAACTGCCACCGACAATCCCATCTTCGTCAATTACTAGCAGTTACAAAAAATGAAGCTACACAAATCCTGCAAATTAAAATCACCAATCTATCTAACAAATTAATAAGAGAAACTAAATCATCAAAAAAATAATCATATACAACAACTTCCACCTAGATCCACCGAAAAACCTCCCGAAACATATCGCTTAGAAGTATCAGGGAAATCCAAATAAAAAAATCTCTTATTTACATTAAAAATCAATCCATTAAGCTGAGATCTAGACGAACAAAAACATAAATTGATCATCAGAATGATTAAGTAGACAAAAGCAAATCAGATTTAAACAATTTACGATCGAACGAATTAGCGGCGAGGACTTACCGATTGGAAAAATATTCAGGGTTCCAGGTGCGGTTGAGAGAGAGAGAGAAGTGATTTTAGGAAGTCTAGAGAGAAAAAATAAGAATCGGAGAATTGGGTTGAGAGACTTAGGGTTTTTATACCAATGGGAAAGAGATGATGAAGATGAGATGAGGCGGCCAAGAAAAGAAAGGATTACTTCTATCTCACTAGGGTTGGTTGGATTGAATTATTATTTTTGTGGTTAATCTGTCCCTCCCATTTATCTATCTTTTTACTAAGAATCTACAACAATTCACTTGCTAAAAAAAAAATCTATAACAATTCCCGGCATAGATATATATATATATATATATATATATATATATATATTTATAAATTTTACATTATTATAATAGGGGTGGAGAATTGGTGTTGATAAGATTCGAACCCCTAACCTCTACTATAGGGGTGGAGAATTGGTGTTAATGAGATTCGAACCCCCAACCTCTGAGTAGAGTCATGGAGCTTTAACCGCTCGATTTCCTATTCGTTACTATAGTATAAATATTTGTACATCTTGCAAGTTCAATTAAAAGTGTAATTTTTTTTTTAAAAAAATTGAATTTATGTCTTTTATTAATTGCTTGAGTAAATTAAAATTTTATAAATAATCTTGTATAATTGCTTTTGTAATAGTCAAGAAATTCATCAAAGACTAAAATTAGTTAGACTATTTATATTGCAAATTGTGAACTTTGAATACTACCCATAAGAGAATGCCCAAAGCATTATTAATGATTTACTTTATGCCATAAACAAAAACTATAGCTGCAAAAAATATATATATCTTTAACAGATTAACTCCACAAACATCAACTCACCAAATGTGATAAAAGAAAAATTACAACTGCCAAATAAAATATTTTAAAATAATGTAGTAAATGAGCTAAAGAATTAAATAAATGTGATTAAAGAAACTAGAACAAAAAAATTATTTAAAAAGCTTTGGCGCATACCATCCAATCACCCTTACCTTTTTTGTTTGGAGTAGATGGAAAGTTGAATTCTTGTTTGTAATATACCATTATTTGATGTTTAATGACCGTTATGATATCCGAAGGGAGATATTAGCAAATTACCATTATTTCTGGTTTGTAACAAAATTATGCTCAATTAAAAATTCAAAATAATCTTTGCAACGACATGCTAAGAAAAGTTTCCTAATATTTTTAGTGGCTCCAACTTGTAAAGCATAATATTTTGTAAAAGTTAGCAAAACTAGTGGAATTGAAAGACAAAGGCACAAAGGAAAATTTTGTTCATTGAATATTCAATTTTGTGGAAAATTTTTTTGAATGATGGATGATATTCTTTGGCGGTGTATTGATGTCAATTATATCTAACTCAATAATAAATAAGTTAAATTCTTTGTGGGCTAAGCTTCTATGGGTCTGTCTTGATTGGGCAGCTTGACATTGGCCCATAAGCCACTTTCCAATTTCCAGATAAAGTGTGTGATTCATGTCAGCTGAGCAGGAAAGTTATTCACTTGATGCTGACATAGTTTAAAACTTTGGGCTAAATATGGGCCCAATTTTCTGACAAAAAAAAATATATATATATGGGCTCAATTTCAAATTCGATTTCACATCAAACATCCATAGTAGGTTTATGACAAAATTCAGCCTCAATCAATCAACTTCTACTAAAATAGTTAATTTGATTTGATGACAGCACACAAAATCATGAAATTTATTAAATAAAGGGAAGATAATTTACTCCCATTAATAATTTATTATGTCACTTCAGTCCATTCTGTTGATCCTTCATTAGAATTGATGTGGAACGTATGAATTAATCATTTGAGGCTAAAATTTGTTTTTTTCTCCAAAATTTAATATTGTAAGAAGACATTTAACAGCTTATATTTTCCAAGCAATAATTGACACTGATAACGAGGCCTGCAGCAGCAAAAGAGAAGTTGAAGGCGTATTTTTGCTACGTAGGATAGGACAAGTCTTGGGCTAATGTCTCAAATTCTTGGTCCTTTTTTTTTTTTTTTTTTTTTGTGGCATGGTTCTTCATTGGTGAATAGGCTTGAAAGTGCATAATTCGATTTATATTTTCCCTTTATATGGGCATGAGGCCAGCAAAAGAACCAGTTATAAAGACAATCTTTCTTTCTTGCTGTTACAATTATTTAAGTTTCCCTTTACTCGTAGAGAGAAAAAGGGGGGGGGGGGGGGGGGGGGGCGTTTGTTTCAAGTCTTCGATTACAGCTGCATGTCAAACATGAATTGTATTAATGATGCCGCGTAATACTTGCAGCTAAATCCTTCGTATCGTGATAGATTTTAAGAATATAATTTTTTCTTTGAAGACGTACTATCATTTAACTTATTCCTTGTTTTTTGCTTAATCTATTTTTTTTCAAACAGGTGCTCTTATATATGTGTTTCCTTGACAACTTTGAATAACAAAAAGAACTGCGACATAAACAATTTCAAATTAAGCATCCCTTTAAAAACAAAATAAAAAAGAAAGAAAGAACATGCATATATTTTGAAAGAAACAAGAACTATAAGTTGATTGAGAGGTCATACTAAAAAAATCACGATAGTTTTACTTACACGCACATAATTAAGTGAACTGAGTCTACGAATAGGATCGTGAAATTTGTAATTCATAATCAATTACATCGTTAAGATGGTGTCATAAATAGGCTATGGTATAAGTCACGGATGATGTGATTGATTGTGGACCATAAAATTCACGGCTTTATCTATAGACCGAGTACATCTAAACATTTTTCCCTAAAGGACAAGAAAACAAGATCCCATTGGGCAGTTGGCGATTTGGACCGGAACAAGACAATTTTGATGATTCAAAGGTAATTAGGATGACCCAATTGGCACTTCTCTTTCGATTCTTCGATCCCTGTTGTTGACAGAAAGACATTTTGGTCATTTTTTGAGAGGTGGTTTTTACTTTATGATCTAATCATTACATTCTACCATAATGCAGACAAATCGCAGGTTTTTGATTCAACAAATTACAGCGTAAAAGTTAAAGCTTATAGTTGTTAATAATTGCCGGTAAAGTTGACCGAAAACAGTAATGCGAGAGGGTTCACGTTATTATAAACCCATATAAACATTGATTAGTTTATGGGGATTGTCTTGTTTGTTGAGAAACTTTATCAAATTTTGAAGTATAAAATGTTGGGAATTTGTCTGATCAGAATGGTCTTTGAGAAGACTGAGTTCATCTGGATGACGCCTTACCAAACTCTCAATTCATATATTAGTAAGCAAAAACAAAATTTCTCCTTCCCGATAATTTTTGGTTCTTGAACTAATTTTTTTTCACTACTATTTTAATATTCTTTGAGAGAAAGTAGGACAAACGAGCAATACATTTTGTGAAATAGTATAAAAAAATAAAAGAAAAGTTTCACGGCAACAATATTCAAAAGAGCACAAGGAAATACTAAGGTCTTGTTTTTTATAGGTTCTGATTTTTGTAAAAATTAATTTTTGAAAAAATAAAAATCATTTGTCTACTGCTTTTAGTTTTAAAAAAATCTAAAAATAGAGTAAAGAAAGTAATTGAGATTGTCACAAAACAGATTTTTCTAAATTCGAAGCTAAAAGTAAGTAAAAAAAACCAGTTAAGAATACGCTTCTAGTTAGCCAAAAAAAATTGAATTAGCAGAAAGAGAACGGTAACACTTTTCTTGCTTAGAAATGTACTTAATTGTCGTCCAATAATACAAATAGAAAACTTCCAAAAACAAAAGTTCATAACGCTTAATTTTTATATAGCAGCCATACCAGATTTTAATTTTGTTGTTTATAATAATCTACTAAAAAATTTGTCCTATTCATGGAATGATAGGAATACTCAAGTCACTAGCCAAGACCAACAGAACATACTACTCTCTTGTTATTCTTATCTACAAAATAATTCTTTCAAAAGTATTATTTATTTCTTTTTGTCTTTTTTTTTTCTTTTTTTCTTTTTCCAATAAATACAGATATATATTAGGCCTAGCTACAAACTTGTAATCATATTTATGTACCTTATAGACTGACAGAGCAATTAAATTGCATATTCCTTAGAAGAGTTGAAGTCCTTAATCACATAGTAGCAAGAATCAAACATGGCTGCCTCTTCAAGAATCACTACATTTTCTACAATTTTGCAACCTGATCAGAGGCGTCAGTCTGTTCATCTACGCTTTCGGGTCAGAGGTCAGGGCATTGGAGATGAAGGTAAGTAATTGGTTCATTACTATACTAACTCATTATTGCTTAGGACTCTCTTTTTTTTTTTTTTTTTTTTTTCAGATTGTTACTTGGAACTTAGCCCTTCTGCTTTGTTAACAATTGGTAGGCAGGTCAAACAGACACAATATTGATGATGCAAATTTGCAACGTCTGAGGGATAGAATGGAAGTGATTAGGATAAAGGAGAGGCTCGAGAGTTGTTTTACGGTTCATGATGATGATCATCCTCCTCAGGTTGCTGCAGGTTGGAATAACAATTATGCACCAGCAATTGCAAACCAATACAAAGATCAAGCCAAGGCGAAGCAATATAATTTTCTTGAACTTTCAGTCATTGTTTGTGGGACTTTTGGCCTAGCCATTCTTAGTGGTACTCTTTGCCTTTGCCTTGCTTCTATTTTCCTTCATTTGAATCATTAATTTTAGAATGCCCTCACATTTTTAGCTGCGCATTCAAGGATAATGAGAGTGCGTAGAAAATGTTCAGATCGTTGATGATCGTATTATGTTGTTCTTGATTATCAGAGGTATCTTAATAGGATCGTGGTGAATCGAGCTTCAAGAAATAGTGAATGGTCTTTATATTTTGTTCTTAAACATCAGATTGTAACAAGCCTAAGGGCATCAATTTGTTTCTGCACATTAGCTGGATTACTCCTCGTAATCATGCATTTATTACAAACTAAATGGATCTGACTTCCTAATGTTCCTTCAATTAGTGACGTTTAGCTCGATATTTAGTTCCCAATAATCAATCCATAGCAACTTTCTCTAACAACAATGGGTTCATTGTAAGAAATTTTGTATGCGAGACAGATAATTAGTGATATCATAAATACATACCAAGTTTGCCTTTAAAACAAGAAGGGAACAAAAAAAAAAAAAAGAGATATGCTGTAGAATGCCACCCGTGAATGGAATTCCACCCGGATACAGTTGTCCAATGGTGTTCATAATTTGTACGAGAAAAAAATTAAAGAATTTGTGATCGAATGACTGTATGTCCTTCTTTCACAAACATGTAGTGTGAGTAGTTTGAATCAAGAGAAACATCAAACAGGAGAATTCTTCAAAAAGTCCCATTTATTTGAAAATTCAAAGTTTCAAGAAAATTTGTTTGACTTAATGTTAAATTAAACTAAATTCTTACTTATTCTTGTTAAGCAATTTTATTCTTGTTATGATTTATTCATATGATCTTTTTAAGTGAGGTAAACTTATTGAAAATATTAAACCTTTTAAACGGTGAGTTAGACATATAAATGATATTAAATCTCTTAATTTAACACCTTTCAAGCTTTAATTCACCAAACAATAAATCAGAAGAGTACATACCTGTTGCCAGATAAAATTGTACATGGTTCAAATTTTATAAATAAATTAAAAATTCAATTTTGCTTGTATTATTTTATTTAACATGCGTATATCATGGGTTTAGGTGGTAGGGATTAAATATCCAATTGATTCAAAATTTTGTTCTGTGGGGGAATGGAGACTGCCATGCATAATTGCATATTGCCGGTTTTGTGAACCCCAGGGACGAAATATATGGGGCCCATCTTTCGGACTGGGCTTTAACCTACTAAGAAGTTTGGCCCCAAAAAAATGAAAAAAAAAAAAGGGATAGTGATCAAATAAAAAAATCCAAAATATAGAAAAGAATCAGCATGTAGACCCTGCCTCCACACTTTATATCTTATTTTTAATTTTTTGAGTATTTAATATAAAACTATATCATATCAATCTAAAACCTACATTAGACATAATTGAACACTAAAAAATTGGTTGTTCGTGGGTTTCTTCATTCTGGCAGAGAGCAAAATGAAAAAGGGGAGAGAAATTATGATCTAGATTTTGCAAATATTTATTTCTTGCGGCCTAGCATAACAATATCAAACACAAACTAAAGTTGTCATTTGGATTTACCATTTCTCTTATAAAAGCTAATAGCCTTGGATTCCCGATGGAGTTTCATAGATTAATTTTATGCACTCTAAGCTCTAGGAGTATATGTGAACTTAGCACACCTTTAGAATCTAATTAAAAGTCTAGTTAAAATTGTCCTCATTGTACCATTTTTTCTGCCTGCTAGGTCCCCATTCTACCAGTATCCTCGGCATTCATTTGTCTCTCCAATCCTTAATTAAGACTCTTTCACAACTTTAAGATTCCACTCCTATAGAACAATATATGTTAACTTTTATCTACTTTATACTGGTACTAAGATACCGTGTAATGCAAAAATCCACCATGCACTTGTTCGAAAGGAAGGAAAGAGGTGCCAAATGGCGCACTTTTTGAGGTGATTAATAGAAACATGAACAAAGAGAAATATTACTCTGTACTAAATTAGTATCTGTTTAGGCAGTGTGCTTGCTTTTCATCCAATTTTCTATTCCGTCCAAACCAATAATGTAACAGTATGCCTTGTTTGATATGATAATAACAATGTAATTAGAACTTTAATCATTCAATTCTGCATTATGGTATCTCGATCAGAGTGGAACTATGCACGTATACGCCAACAATCATTGTAAGGCCAGACTCTCTTGTATGTATAATGCAATAATCTACAAAAACATCGTTCAATACAATATTAAATAAACTAATTTCACTCGAGTTGTATCCACTTTCCTCGTACTCGTCCCTCGCCGTACGTGCATGTATCACGTACACGTACACGTACAGCCGGCCGCACGAGGTAAATTTTTGTCCCCAGTTGTACAAATTTGACTGACTTGCTGAAAGATAAGATAACTAGTGGAAATTCAGAATTTTGGAACAAACTTTTGTTCTCAAGTGCGTGAATTATTCGATTTTTTTTTTTTTTTTTGGTTCTACTAAATTTAAGATGTCTTTAAGCAGTCCCTATCAGATTCCAACCAAATGGATCAAACTTGTTAATTTGCACGTACGTTATTTACTACATAGAAAAAATACTGTTTCTATTCATTCAAATTCATCTGCGTTGCTTTTAGTGCCCCATCAGTGAAGTGCCAAGAGACCTGAATCTTGATTGAAGACTATATTTGAAAAACTCAAGCTGATACTCTAAAAAAAAAAAGATTATTATAGCCAGTTTTATTAGAAAATAAAATATTCATTGGTGGAAATGGATCGAGACAAGAGGATCCAGTTCAGCGGTTTCTGTTTTCTCCGAAGCAGCAGTATTAATAGCGTAAAGGACTTCTGTTTCAACAATTTGCACGTCTCCTTTCAACCTTTAGTAATGAAGAATAAATCCCACTTGTACAATTGAAGCTCCTTTAAACCTTTAGTAATGAAAAAATAAATCCCACTTGTACAATTGAGGTCAACTTTTAGATTGATTGTTGATTAAGCAAAGCCTGTATATTTGCAGAACAATCTTCTTCCTGGAGTACTTTTTAACATTTCTTGAATTAACTGACGATCAAGATCACCTAGAAATCCCTCTAGAGGGAAACATCTGTCGAAAGAGAATTGCATATTTGCATGGCTTTGGCTTCGTCTCCAGCTGTTATCTCTCTGAGGCTGCCATACATGAAGGGTAGGTCTCGTCCATCTCTGCAAGTGAGAGCTCAGAGATATGAAGATGAAGGTAATAACAAATATACAAAACTAGTAAATGTGTACGAATTTTTGCATATTTTCCTAAATCAATAGTTGGGGTTTCAAGAGCACCTGGAAGTAGTAAATATTAGTTAGTTGAGAATATTAATTTACTCTTTTAACTCAAATATTGCCTTTTCATTTGTTTGCTTTCTGATCAGGGACTTCAAGACATGATATTGTTGATGCGAATTTGAGGATTCTGATGAGCAGGATTCAAGAAGTTAAGATGAAGGAGAGACTAGAAAGGTGCTATCAGAACGATCAGCTAGGATGGAATTATGCACCATACCACAATAAATCCAAAAGATCACCAGAGCCATTTCAATATATTGAACTTGCAGGCACGGTAGGCGGTACATTTGGCCTCACAATTCTTAGTGGTACACTCGGCCTTTGCCTTGCTTCCATTTTAGTTCATCTGAATCATTTATGAGATATGAATACCTTGGCTTGCACATCCTTAGAGAAGAAGATTACTCAATTCGTTTATTCAATTATTGGTTTATTTATTGTTTGTGATCAATTCTCCACCATGATGCTGTTCCATAAAGTTACTGAGACACCATGATGCATTTCTTGGATTCGTACATACTTTTGTTATCAATAGTGGTTAATTTGTACGATCAGTAATTGGATCAATTTAATCTTATTGCAGCAGCTGTATTTTACCTCCTACCGTTCTTTACTCTTTAGTCCGAATTGCAGCAGCTCTGACTTCTTTTCTTTTTCTTTGGTTTTCGAAGCCAAAAAAACAAATATTGAAACATCTTAATCCAAAATTTAATTGTGTCATATATTCAGTGAGCCTCCTTATTTTGGCTATTCAAAAGGAGTGTCAACATTAATGATAATCATCCAGTTGTAAGGATAATGTGAATGACAGTCATAGTTTTCTGTACATGACAAATCTAATTAGTGCTTAATAGTCAGATTGAGAATTTTACTTTACTCGAAGAAGCAAAATTTGATAGAAAAGAATTGGCAAAGACACCACCTCAGTCCGAGAATATAGACAAAACAAAGGGAGAAATTTGTCTGGCAAGTCTCAATGGTTATCATGAAGAATTTCAGAATCCAAATGAAATTTCATGAAATATGTGAGGAATATATTATAATACGTAATTATGATTTTAACAATTAATCCGATTTGGCCTTTTTTTTTATTTTTAATTTCATGGAAAATCTTGAGCTTTGAAAATTGATAATTTACATTTACAAGAGAATCCTCCTGAAAAACAAATTCTTCTGATTTGGGTCGGTTCTACAATTAACGAGTTGACAATTTATAATTGTTTGTCTTGCCATTAACCTGTTGACAAATTCTGATCGTCTTCGTTGTTAGTCAACACGGTTTGTTTTACCATTAGCCTGTTAACAATTTCTTATTGTCTTTTTTGTTGACGTTTCTTATTAGTCAAACGCCAATGCTCCATCGTGTGGCCGAACGGTTATTTATTCCTGGAATAAAACCTTCAATTTACCTTTTCCTTCAAGACAAGAAGTAGAAATAGGTTGCTTTCGCATCATTTTGTAGCGAGGATGCACTGGCTTATCCTAGAGAGTTAACAAGGCATGTAACGTGTCATGTTCTGAGTTCGTTTTTCCTGGCGTTATCACGTTCTTCATAGCAATAAATCATCCAGAACACGAGATGATTTTAGAATATTGTAAATCTGGGTTATTATCTGAACCATCAATAGCAGAATCTATAAATCAAGTCGTTGAAGTGGAAACTAAAACCCCCTTGGACTGTTTGTCCCCACAGAGCCCCAGTCACACATCATTCCACTGTTCCAAGAAAAATAAATAAATAAATCTACCATCCAGCAGAAATGCATCCCGTGAAACTCCCTAAGATTTAATGAAGAGCAGAAAATAATATGTACTGCCTTTCTAATATCAATGAAGAGCTTCATTCATAACTTCTGTACAAACAGAAACTCGGACAAATTTCACTGTAATGACACGTTCTCCAACGTTATATCTAGAAGCTCATAATTCACAATTTTCCTTCTCTACAGGATACAGGACTTTTGTTATTCAATTCACAGATCATTTTAAAACAGCAGCACAAATCGGCAAGGGGTTCAAAATCAAGTTTTCCAAAGAAAAAGGAGTTAATACGCACTGCACTACTTCAACGCATTTGGAAACAAATCAAAGGTGTTCACTGAAATAGGACGCTTGTCATGATGATCTTAAATTCTTTTCTTTCTGCATTAAATTCTTTTCTTTCTGCATTACAGTTGCCTCGTCCAAAAGAAATTGTATAGCCCTAAAACACCTCAGTTTGCAAAGCAGAGACATCAATATTTTGACATAAATTAGTATCTGTTGTGAAGTCATGGATACACGCATGGAAAAAACAAAGTTCCTTCAAACAGAAAGACACTAACTCAACAAACTATGGACGTTCAATGGATCAGTTCCTTTGAAATGCCACGGTAGCAACACGTGATCCTACTGATCCTCCAAACATAAATGTAGGGTATGAGCGAACATGATCAATGTAGTGGAAGAGAGGTGGATCTCTGTTTACCTCTTGGTCCCCACTAGATTCCAACTCCTGGGAGGGAGAATTTCTCCTCTGATTAAAAGCATCAACTTCTTGCACCAGTTCATCTTTTGTACTGTTACAGGATGTAATCACCTGTAATGCATGAGAAACAAGAAAAGGACGTGAAGATGAAAGCTCAGGATACACAGGAAGCAGATATCTAGGAAAACAGATACATGTATTCTTATTTGGAAACTAAATATGGTTTGTGCACCAAAATGTAGCAGGATAAGTTTCCAGTGCATTGTTTAGTTGAGCAAATTTGAATTTCTAAAGGATGCTATATAGCAAGCGATAAAGAGAAGCTCACCAATAATCCACCAGGAGCAACAAGCCTTGATACCGAAGACCAGTACATGATCCTTGCAAAATGAAAATTAAAATACAGGAATTGGATTCTGTAGTTTATACATGCAACTAGGCATCTAGTAGATAAAAAACATACAGGAATACCAGGACGATTTTTCAGAATGCTTAAAAAGAAAAGAAAGGACATATTGTCCATAGTCCTGACAAATTATACACTCAAGTATCAGAAGAGGAAAAGAATGCGCAAATGCCAGCAAGCTTAGAGTGGATTTACATCTAGCAGTTGCCTACAACTCACACGAAAAGGTTAGTTTCTTGTAATCTATTTTTCTTCTATACGTGTAATTAAACAACATTAACCTATAAGTATAATATCTATATATTCTTAAACTTATTTAGCCTGTTACTATTAGTCATCCACAGAATCAAATTTTACTGCTCTCACAACTCACTCTCCCACCAGAACTTGACCTCTCTATAGTTGATAATTAGTCACGAGATGCTACAAGCTCTTTGACTCTGTAGATAGTATATATTAATTGACATCAAAATACATTAGACATGCAAAATGTTTTTAATACCTTTTGACAGGACCATCAGGATGTAATCCAATGGCATCTAATGTGCCTTTATCAATAACAAGCTGAAACTTCCTGTCTAACTTTGTCTCAAGGATGTCATCAACCTGTACCATTGAGAATTGAGGTGGTCAACTTCAGACCTAAAAAAACCATGGCTATTGAAAAATAATGTACTAGTCTGTTATAATGAATTCAAGGATTTAAACCATGTCATAAAGTTGTGTAATGAGACTAAAATACTTTACTTCTAACGTGTGAATCAAGAAGCTGCTTCCATCACTATTAGCTAGAAAGAGGTTGTCCATACACTTAATTCAAGAACATTTATAATAACAAATTTCATTCCTAAGGATGCTAAATCCCTCAGTAAATCTCTCAATGAGTTGACCAATTGCATTTAGATAAATAAGGGAAGTTAGAAGCAAATTGTAATGACAATCAAATATCCCCACAAATACCCCTGTTATACATCAAAAATCAAATTCAATATTTGAAAGCAACTGGCGCTTATTCATCACCAACGAAAAGAATTGCCAAGAAACAGAATATAATATAACTAAGAAATTTTTAGGATAATCCATTTGAATAAATTTCTCCAGACAATTCTCTAGATTTGTCATGTCCATCAAAACCCATACCAGGGCCCAGTTTCATGTCCACCAGGCCTCACATGCGAAGCAGTAGCAAAGCATTATATTTACCAAAACATTAAATTTCATTTCAAATTTGTAAGTACCACTTCAATATCACATCTCATTTTCCCCCACAATCATTTTAAGATACCACCTGCCCACAACAATCTCTATAGCACAATAAATGATTTTGCAATATCAACCTCTTCCAACAACTGCAGATACTGTCCCACTCTTATTTCAAACTCCTTCAGGTGTATCCTCTTTGTCTACTTAAACATAAGTTAGCATACGTGTAAAGAAAAGTTAAGAACAACATCTAAAGACAAATAATATTTGTATTCATGAGCTATTTCATGATATAAACAGACCCCCCGGGGGGGGGGGGAGGGAGAGATAGCATTGAGAAATGAAGGACAATGTATTTTTCATGCTAAATTGCAGAGCATTCTTATACCAAGAATTTGATGCTGGTGAAACCGTCACGTTCTGCAAGGCTTCGAGCAAGGTCTATGGCTCCTTCACTATAGTCAGTTCCAGTGAGATCAGAGAACCTAATCCAGAAACAATAATTTGAGTTCATTCTCGAAGAAAATGAAAAGAAGCAAATTAGCCCTGAGACCTTCACAACCAAATCTTATTGGTAGAGTAAGTATTTAATATAGAAGTCAAATATGCATATTATACTAGTTGACTCATTAGCCTTTAATAAGAATGGATAACTATGGAGAATATACATCAGTAAAACTTTACTTCTGTTTACCCACAAATGCATTAGGATTATCACCTTGTAACTTGCCACTCAGGCTCATCAACACAATGTTACTAAACATCGTGATGGCAAATATAGGCAACCTAAGCTCAGACACCCTGAAGAGGTCCTAGTATCAAAACAAATAACTTCTGGAAGACCAATAAATGTTACCCCTGCTTAGCAAGCTCTTGCAGAAGCAGACCGTTGCCTGTCCCAACGTCAAGCACACTCCAATTAGAGAATTCCTTTTCATGCTGAACGACAGACTCATAATTGGAATCATTGGCATGGTTTGACAAATGATCTTGAGAAAATTCACTACATAAGCTTTTTGTCCAGGAAGCAACAATTTCCATAACATCAGCACCAAACCTGCCCAAGACACAATCTAGGTGTGTTATAAAGGTCTTCCTTCACATGTATGAGGCTTAAACGTTTCTAATTCTATTAATCCAAATAAAGAATTTCCTTGAAAGTTCAAACCGAATCAGCTATAAGGTCACGAAAATGCTTACCAAACTTCGCCAACATGGCCATGTTGCCGAAAATTAGCTAATTCATCTGCATATTGAGCGTCCCAATAACTCTGGAAACCCAACATCGACTGAACTGCTTCTGCATCAGGTTCCTCCTTGTCCGAACTACTCATCCACCAAAAACAAAAATCCAAAATTCCCAACTTCAAAATTTGAACTTTATAATAAAATATATATCTCCAGAAAGCATTATATCACAATGACCACCTACAAATGCCTAATTTACACGTTATTTTCAATAAACACAATTCACCTGCTAATCCCATAATTTATAGTATCAATCTCGTTATATACGAGGTTCCAATTTGTCAAAAAATTCCCCATTGCGTAACTTCTCCTAAACTAAATAATCAAAGCGGCAGTTTTTTATTAGACAAATGAACGAAATAAAACGAATGAGAGGACTTAGTTACCTGTAGTCGGAGGCGGCGCGGAAATTGGCAGCGGATAGAGCTTCTGAGGCGTCAGCGTGACGTTGCTCATCATCAAGAGTACTTCCGTAGTCGCTTTTAATCGACCAGGAGTCAGCCGCAACTGACCGGTCGTCGTCGGAAATCAGATCGGCGGCTGCAGGAGGCCGAGCTTGTGATGCGTCGGAGTCCTCCGGCGGGAGTCTTATTCCGGCCATATTTGGTAGCCGAAGCGGAGAAGAGAACGACGGAAGAAAAAGCCCTAAACTTGAGAAGAGGAAAAAATGATTGAGTTGCAGAATTTAGCAAACTTTAATGATGATTGATGCTAGCCAGAAGTGATTATAGAATTATTACTACCTAAGTAAGTGGAGTACTATTTATTACTAGATTGTGAAAGTTGACCTCAGCTTTGTCTTTGATGCTTTACCATGTTACCAAATGTGGATAAAAAGAAGGACAAAAATGAGAATCACTTTTACCCCTTGAAATTTTGAAAAAAAAAATGGCAAAAAGAAAATTAAAATTAACTTTGGCCTCCAAAATCATAGAAGATAATGCTAAAGGTGCATTCTATGCCGGTGCAAGTTTGTAAAGCATAATTTTTTTGGATAAAATAATTTTATAGAAATTATAGCCCAACAGTTTTTTTATAAAAATATACTACGAATATTTTTCAATTTAATAAAATTTTTGTTGTTAAAAAATTAAGAATATGATAGATGATTTTTTCTTAAAAAGATAGATGTTAATGAGTTGTTGTTTGATTGGTAACAACTTTTATAATATGTTGGATTTTTTTTTTAAAAAAAATAGATGTTAATGAGTAATTATTTGAGTAGGTACCGAATTTAACATTCTTTGACAGTAACAATTTAATTAAAAAAAATTAATAAAACATGAAAAAGGATACCAATGCACCAAAGTTGTTCTCTATAGTATAGATGTAAATATTCGATGTAATGAGTATGTCATGTCACCTCTACTACATAAGTTTCTAAATTATTAGAAAAGTGTTTACAAGGAATCAAGAATATAGTCAAGTCTTTATTCTTTCTCATAATTGGCTTGGTGTGGAAAAACAGTATGACACAATACAACAATTGAATTACACATTTTCTCCTAAGATATGCTCAATTTCAAATTTGCCATATAATCTTAAAAGTCTGCCTGTTTAAGGTGTGAAAATTTGGCTTTGTTTCTTATCTCGCTCCATATTTTTATGAAGTAAGGTGTGAATTTTGAGACCAAAATTATAAGTGAATTCTTGCTTGTGGAATTGTCCTTCTTATATCTAATTAAAATTTTGGCAAAAACACAGAACACCATAATAACCGTTTAATTTTACAAATGGATTTTAGATTTAATATTGACAAAAACCCAGGGCAGTTAGAAAAATATGGACAAAAGTGACAATCTAAGTCAAATTCTTATATTCTAGATTGTCAATTAGAGAAAATCATGAAATCCTATAGCTGTCAATTAGAAAAAGGAAACTTCCTTTTTCTCACCTCTAATTAAATGAAGTGCCTCATTGCTTATCTATGTCTACCATTTTGAATGAAAATGAGAATCACTCATAAATCTATACACATTATTACTTCATTTTTCACACATATATTCACATACGCAAGGGGAAGTGCAAGTGAAGGGGGAAAAACAATAATAATCCTTCATTATAATTACAGAAATTGGATAATAAGCAGTCCAAACAAAACAAATCTCTACATTTTCACACAGTCTTGCTGATCGATATCTTAAGACTACTCTTCTATCATAAAAATACTCCTAAATTTCCACCACTTGGAGAATTTTAGAGACAACCTTTCTTAGACAACATCTCATAGAACATAAACCTTAATATTGAAATCCAACAAAAAAATGTTTTGCACCATACATCTATTCTTCTAAAGTAGTCTGAATTTTAGAACATTTAGTATATAAATATAACTTTCTCTTTGCTAAAATTGGAAGAGAAATTAATTAAATCTAGTGAACATCTTCAGCAAACTGGTTCTTCAGCTATAGTCTCTAACAAAGGCTTCTTTGATCTGCACATGGACAACCTGTGCTTAAATTCAGGTGTAGAAAACTCTTCAATATCATCCAAATTCAACTTGGGAACAATCGGTTCAGCTTTCGGCTGCGGCTGCACAATTTCTAGAGCCCCAGCACCATCACATTCCGTCAAGATATTCACCCTTTTCTGGGACACCCTTTTGGCAGCTGAGTTAACTGTGATGAACAAAGCACCTAAATCAGCCGCTGTGACAACAGAATTCACCCTTTTCATTGGGAACATGACATAAACATTGGCCATCTCCAAGTCTTCATCAGCATTGAGAGCAGAAAATCTTCTTCCAATCTGGAGAGACTTTGTATTCACGAGAAAAAATCCAGGAGTTTCGAACATGGGCTCTGCTGCCTTCATCGGTTCATAGAAGTGTTGAATTTCGCCACCAGGGAAGATAATTTTTATGCCACGAGATTGTTTGCTGGCAGACCCAGAAAGCGTGCAAGATATATAGTTGCCCATATTGATCAAGATGGAACAAAAAATTATATTGGTTAAAAAGTTTTGGAGGGTTTGATGATGAGAAGGAATTGTGAGTTCTTGGAGTTGAGAGAAGACTTGGTTTTGGATGAATCAAGACTGAGGATTGAGGGAACGACTATGTGAGTATATATACATGACATGGAAAAGTCTACTGTGTATGTGGGGAGAGAAAATATTTGAGTAGAACATTTTAAGCCAGTTGGATAAGTGTTGACAATCAGTTAATCCGCGTCTGGTAAAGCGGAATATAAAATGTGCGCAAGAAACCATGAAATTCAATGGAAGGCTCAGAATTCCAGTTGGTATTTGGTCATTTTTTGTACTTTGCAATGAGATTTTTTTTAAAGTTTAGTGCGCGTGGAGCCCATGTTCCTTGCCCAGTTAGCTGAGAAAGTTTTTATCTCAACTATCTACCTCACCATCTCAACCTAGATTGAATCTCGAACTGATCCACTACTGGATTGGTCTCACACCAGTAAACTTCTAGTAGCAATTAATTGTTCAAAATGAGTTAGGCTAGGCTCCGTTGGAATGGTTGTTCTTTAAGGTTTTTTTTAGAAAATATTATTGTAACAATTTTAAAGATTCTTCTCGATAAATGTATTTATGTAATAAAAAATTAATTAAAAAATATATTTAAAATTTTTAAAAAAACATGTTTTTAAAAAAGACGACCAAACAAACACAGTCACTTGAAGAATTCTTGTACTCGCAACTCATAACGAGTTAAATTATTTCGTTTGAAAAATTCTTGCTTAGTAATACCAAGAATAATACGAATGGTCACAATAATATTGAGCACATGTCATGACTTAATGTCAGTATATGTGCTAGAGGACAAACCATATAATGCATCTTTAAATGTGCAGGCAAAACGAGGCATTTGCATAAGCAATTAGCTTAACTAGATATTTGGGAAATACATCTATTAGCTTCGTGCCAAATTTTCAAGTTGACGATGCACCAAAAAAAATGGTTTATTGGAAAAGCAAATTCACCAAACTTCTTCATTTGCTTAATCGTTCCATTTGGTGGTGCAAACCGCAAAGTTAGCAAATGTGGAGTTAGGAAGAGTTCATTATGTTGGCGTGCGTACTAAAGCACTGAGCAACTGAAGTCTCAACTGACTACAACAGACCAACTTGTCGGAAGCATTTGGTTTCTTTCCTTAAGTTTCACACTTGGTTGATTGGTTCTCCCTCCGACATTTTCAAATAGGAAATTTCAACCTCAATTTCGTGTAAAGGATTTTTTTTTTTCTTTTGGGAAAAAACAATTCACCGAAATATCATTGTCACATTCATGTGGAACAATTTGTACTGCACAAGCTGACGAATCGTATTGATAAGATTAACGCGTCACGAGGCCACATGTACAATTTCTCAGGCAGCTTTCACATTCTGTATTTCATTTTTTTGATAAATGGTTAAGTTTTGTCAAGTGAATAGTAAATTATTTCAAGTGAGAAATAAATTTTGTTATGAAAACAATAACAAGCTGCGATAACGTCACTGTACAATTGTCATTTTCATTATATGGTCATCTTTTTTTCTCTTTTATTATATTCTGCAGTATTTTATAAATGTAAGCCGTCTAATCTATCGATCTAGATAAACAATAGTGTTTAATAACGTAGTACAAATGGAAGAAAAAAAATGTTTGAAGCTCTGAAACTCATGATGATTTTACGTAAATATTTTCAGCTAAGAAAATACTGATATACAAAGTAAATGAGCAATTATATATGCGTGGGTCAACTGTCAACTACGTGGCCCTCGTCTTTTCTTTTGGATTACACCTCATTATAGCTTAGATTGCACTCATTTGCAACAAATAAGAAATAATAATCTGAGAACCCACTAATCTCAGGATGGGTTCCGTACTCGGTATCCACTCGTAAGTTATAACTAATTATTGTTAAAACTATATTATTTGCTTCGAAGTGGGCACGCTGGCGAATTGCGACGTCTGGCTATGGTTTGTTATTTTTAACCTCAAAAAGATGGATTTTTCTTAACTTGATTGATTGGTCCAGATTCTTGTTTCCTTTATTTCTTGGAGTTTTTCAACGCAGGAAAAATTGCTTATTCCCTCTATTGTTAGATAATAATCCTGCTAAGACTTAATTAATTAATTAGCTTCTTCAATCAAGTCTTGTAGCAATCACTTTTAGGTCTCGATAATTGCTTCACTTAACTCCTATTTACTCAGATCAGTGTCGAATTTACATATTTACTAAGGAGTTGGATGCTTTGGCAATGCGACAAAGTTTCAATAAAGCGCTGAAAAACCTTTGTGGTTTTATTTGAACTGTATTTTTTTAAATAAGATGCATAAAACTTTTTGAAGTGTAATAATATTTGTAAAATAAAAAAATTAATTAAAAATATAAAATAAATGGTTAGAGTACTTGTGCTGTTCTTAGCCATGACATTAGATTACGCTTACACAACTAAATTCAATCATGAACTGTCACCGACCCATTCATTATTGAGTCTAGTACTCTAGCTGTACAGCTGCTGCTGAAATTTTTAGTTTCAACGTTGTAATTACAGCTGTTTCTCTCCCTCCGTATCAGACATAAGGCGTTATAGTAATTTGAAGATTCGATTTAGTACTTTCCTTATTCCCCTCCTTTATCGGTTATTTGTTTATAATGACACTTTTAATACTTTGTACCGGTGGAATTCGTTATCTGCCTAAAATGATTTTAAACTGTATGCTATAACCTACATTGATTGTTTATTTCAGCTTGTCCATTCTCTTTCGTACCAACTTTTTCTTAGAATCTCATGACTTCAACAAAATCTAGAGAAAAGTCATTATAACTTTATATTGTAAACACCTCAAAAAAAGGGTTAATTTTATCCTCGCACATATTTTTTTTGCTAATTCTTTTTAACCCAATATGCATTCATTAATTTTTAAAATTTAAAGAATAATGGGTCTTTAAAATTTTAATTAATAATTTTTTATGATTTTTAAATCATAATCAATTTAGTACGTGCTTGGAATAATTTTTCTTTCTGCTATAAAAATATTTAAAATACTATTTTTAACTTTTATGCAAAATGTGTAAAAACTAAACTTCTATAAATTAAATTGAAGTATGAATGTTTAATTTCATATTAATTTTTTCACATTCTTAATTATAATGCTAATAATTATAAAGTTTTAAAATTAATTAAAGAGTGTAGTTAGTTTAATTTTAACCAGAATATTAAGAAATTTTAAAATTAAGAATTATTAAAGTCTATTGTAGGCATATAATCACAAAAAAACTAAATAAAAAAAATGACATATTCTAGTACAAAGAATTAAAGGCAATTAAATCAAATTAATAAATATTTTATTCCATTTTGATTCTTAAATATGATTATACCACACACTACAAAAGGAATAGACATTTCATTCTGACTTGGGTTGCCAAACAATGGATTAAAAAAAAATTTTCTAGTTCATTCAGGATGAAAACTACTTTCCATTATGCACCCTTCTTGCGTACCAAACGTGGGATAAGAGATTAAGCTCCCATAGGGAAAAGGAAAGAGGAGCAACATAGGTTATAGGGTTGCACATATCTGACCGCAAGGAGTATCTTTGATCCAACCTGCTAAATTTGGATCAGAAAAAGTGGTATCCGTATCTATATCTACACGTAGAGATGTCCGCATTATTTGAATCAGATATTTGGATATCCAACTTATATCTGAAAATAATTAGTAGCCTATGGACTAAATTGGTGAGTATTACTTATTTAGTTGCCTAAATTACATAATTACCATTACAATGGGTAGTGGATATTACTTTATTTAGTAGCCTAAATTACATAATTACCTTTTCATTCAAATACGAGTTGGATATTCGCGGGTTTCTAAAGTTCTAATCTGTATCCGCTTGCTTGCTAAAAAAATTCAAGAATGCTTTGTATTCGAAAAACTTGATGGATCGGATATTTGCATTTTCTGAATCGAATCTTTTCGAGTTACCGGATTACACCTTAGGTAGATTGTGTAGACTAGTGGAAGCATGAACAAACCTTTAGCATAAGATGGTCAAAACTCGCAATTGCTATTTAGAAGATGATGTTCAGAGCTGTATATTCGGACAATCCACTTTTGTGCAAAAGTTCTTGGGTTCTTTTACAATGCCAATTGTAGAGTAAACTACAAGGTTAATTGGCATAATTCTTATCACTGGTAAATTAAAATTTTTAACTCGAGTTTATATCATCTGTATGGTAGAATTTAAAGACTGGGAAAAATGATCCTCGTAAATGAAGGCCAAGGAGTAACTAGAAGCTACTAATTGCTATCAATCAATGGATTTATCCCCCGAAGCTAGATAAACTTCATTGACTTATTTAGATGTTCACAAAGAAAAATTCAATCTTTATCATTCAAAATCAATTATTTCCATCTTTCTCCAAGGGACCAATCACTGAAAGAGTGAAGAGATCACCATTGCCGTTGTCTTTTTTCGGTCTGAGATCACAATATAGTGACATAACTTCTTAAAAACCATCGCATGACGTCCTTGATTGGAGTGGTTCAGATACATTAACCACACAGGACGATCTTTATTCGGGAAAAATCAGTTTCAGTAGGCTGACATATGGTGGCTCTTCTATATTTTGAAATAAAGTGAACAATCAATCAGCATCAGTTCTACTTCCCTACGTGGGAAGAAAAGAACATTTCTCTCCTCCTTGCCAAATATTATTACTAGTTATTAATGATAGCCATCCATCATATTCTTGTTACGAAGGCTACATATAATTAATCATTCATAGGCATCCTTGCTTTAACAACTACCTTCAGGCTTTAGGCTTCAATCAGGAGCAGCAGCAGAAGTTTTAGCCAAAAATAGAGCAAAGATGGAACAAGGGAAATTAGTCAGTCACACATACCATATGGAAGGCGGTGATGGCCCTTATAGCTATGCTAAAAATTCTAGTTACCAGGTAATTTATCATGTACTAGTAGCCAAATTCAACATTTTTATGTGCATAAAGATAAAAGAACATGTACATTATATATCGTAATTAAATTGTTGCAGAAAGAAGCAGTGGATTCAATAAAAGAAATGATGAATGAATTGATTGCTCAACATCTTAACCCTGGGAATCTCTACTCTTTCCGGGTTGCAGATTTTGGGTGTTCTGTTGGACCCAACACATTCTCTGCAGTTCAAAACATCATCGAAGCTGTTGTAAACAAGTACAAATCCCAGGGCATGGAATCACAGATACCAGAATTCCATGTGTTCTTCAATGATCACGCAGAGAATGATTTCAATACTCTCTTCAGGAACCTCCCTACTACTCGAGGATACTTTCCAGCAGGTGTTCCTGGTTCTTTTCACAGGCGCCTCCTTCCTGGTTCGACACTACATTTTGCACACTGCTCCACTGCGCTTCACTGGCTTTCTAAGATTCCGAAAGAAGTGATGGATAAGAACTCCCCTGCATGGAACAAGGGCAGAATCCATTATGCTGGAGCTGCTAAAGATGTTAAGGAAGCTTATTCAACTCAGTTTGGAAAAGATTTGGATTCTTTCCTAAGCGCAAGAGCACAAGAGCTTGTTCCAGGAGGATTACTGACACTCGTAACACTTGGCTTCCCTGACGGAGTTCAGGTCTCTGATTCCAGCATGGGGGAAAGTTTCAACGTTCTTGGATCCTGCTTCCAGGACATGGTCGAAGAGGTAAAGGAATCAATCAAGAAGCAAATAAACTTATTTGTCCATGTCCATTTTATATGACAATTCAAAGAAAGAATTATGGAATCATAGCATAGATATTTGTTACCTGATGGATCGAACTGTGTCTTTGACTCTTCATCAACTTCAATCAATCATTTTCCTTGCAGGGAGCAATTGTTGAAGAATTGGTAGATTCATTTAACTTGCCATTTTATTATCCATCTCTATCAGAGCTGAAAAGCCTGATAGAGGTCAATGGACTATTTGACATTAAGAGATTAGAGAAGTTGGCTGCCCCAGTCAGACGGGAGAAGCCGGACCTTGCTGTCTGTACCCTTCACCTCAGAGCTATCATTGGGGGGCTCATTAAGGAACATTTCGGCGAAGGGATAATTGACAACTTCTTCGAACGTCACGCAAAGAAATTTGTTGAGAATCCTATCATATCTGATGAGAGGTACTTTAAAGAAGCAAGTTTTTTAGTGTTTCTCAAGCGGAATACGACATTGCAGTGTAATCATTAGAGGAAAATCACATGAATCCAGAAGGTTAATACTTGCTCAAATGCTATATGGAAACAATATTAGTGATCACTGGCTGTGTAAAATCGTCTTTCATCCTTAACTATGTGGGGTTGTCTGTGAAAAACTTCAAAAAAACAAGCTGGCTAAAAGAAAAAGGAAGAGCTATAACGTCCGGTTTTCCTAACCATTCTTTTGGACCTGATAGCATCTTAGCTAACAAGGTAAAATCCATACGCGCATCTGGCGCACAAAATGAGAGCGAAATTACCAATCAACATGGACCTTATCGAAATGCAATTCACAAGAAAACAATATCTTTCGAGTCCAAGAGGTACCAAAAGCGAAATTACAAGTAAGATTTGCACAACAACGCGAGACACTCTCTTTGTAACTAATATCCAAAGCTTCAGCTCCACTGGTAAGTATAATGAAATACAAAGATTATTTGGTACTTCCTTTTAATCTCTATTTAGTACATGAAAGAAGAAACACTTCGCAAAAGCGGAAAGCAAACACTACAGAATACAATTCACCATTTTTGTGGTAGGCCTGATTTCATTCTATACAATCTAAGGTTGGCAATTGTAAAAACGACAAAATCTCTTGATACCTCTAACTGCAGTTTTTATACAAAAGTGAAGTGAGTTTGGCATTTTTGGCTACACTCGGTGCACGCATAAAAAATTGGAAATTTTGCCGGGGATTGGCAAGTGATCCTCACACATTATGTTTTGGTCTAACCGGGTTAGCGGGAGCAAAGTTCAAGAGAGACGAGTTTGTTCTCTCAAGAGAATCAACGAAAGAAAGAAATTTGGGTTAAGGTCTTAAGGGGAATTCATCAATTAAAAAAAAATTCCATTTGGACTGAATTTCCTTTTTATAAAACTTATCTCTGATTATTTTTTTCCACATACACGTAAACTTAAAAAATGCTACAATAAATTTTCTCAAAATTTTCCCCATTTTTTTTCTAAAAAATTATTAACATTTCAAGCTGAGTCTGAAATTGTATCTCTTTTGCTTTTAGAAGGATAGAATGATTATCCTGGTTGCAGCATTTCGATTTACTTATTAAAAGTCACTCTCGAATGTAAATAGAGCATTGTATAGATCACTATCAAATTAAAGCACAAAAACGAACAAATCAAGTATGACAAATTTTGGGTGGGAGGATGACCACATAGAGTAAAATACTCGGTGAATTAAGAGCAAATGCTTTGAAACGAGACTTTGAAAGGTTAAAAGTACAAAAATGAGACTATTTCTTCTCTAGGACAACATTAGGCGTCAATACCGAAAAATTCTTGTATGGTTTTTATATATTGTGGTTTAAAATAAAATCACATAAATATTTTTATATCACGTTCTTACTTCAGCATACATTATCATGTTTATATAGTACTTTTTTTAAACTACAAAGACTACAGGTGATGCTGTATACCCCGGTCTATGCAAGAATTTTCCATCAATTTCAATATATCTTTTGCCTGACTGTTTTACAGCTGTACTGGACTGGACCGGATCTAAAAATGTTCATTAATCCATTATGAAAAACAAAAAACAAAGAAAGCACACCTTCTAAATCTATCCACCTTAAAAAAAACTCCCGCCAAGCGGCAAAACTGGCCACTCCCGTTATCCACCTCGGTAGCCGGTCACCCCGTATAAAATTCGGTACGGGTGAATTTCCACTCATTGTCATTCCAGCAGCAAAAGAAGCACTCATTTTGCTCCCGGTTCGCCAGTCGCCGCGGCCGCCGCCTCCGCCGTTGTTCATTCGATTGGGTGTTTAGAGATCACAGTCGAGGCGGTTTGCCTCCGTTCGATGAAGAAGAAATTCAGAGCGGAGTTCTCCTTCGAACTTTACTTAAGCTTAACCTTGCTGCTCAAGTAGAATGAGTGCGGTGAACATAACCAACGTGACAGTCTTGGACAATCCGGCGTCGTTTCTTACCCCTTTTCAGTTCGAAATCTCCTACGAGTGCGTCACTCCTCTCAAAGATGGTAATTCCCTGCCGCTAACTAAACGATTCCTTTTTACGTTTTCTCTTTGGGTGGAAATGATTTCGCTGTATCATATTTTATCATGTACGGATTCTGTTAGGGTTTACGACTACTTTGTTCCGTTATAAAAATGAAGAAATTAGGGCTTGTGTTAGTTAATTGACTAAATTTTATGGACTTCGGTTTATTCTTTTACCATCAAATGTTTGTTAATCTAGCTGAATGAAGACTATTGACTATTACGAAGTGTGACCTAGGTCTGCGTGAGTGCTCTTTTCAAGGGTTTGTAATGTCAGAATTAATTGGTGTACTTGTATCTTCGTAAGGTAAGGTTGTGTTCATGTCTGATTAATCTAGCAAAATATGGACCTATCTGGTTGTGATTTAGCTGAATTCTTGCTGGTTTTTGTGGATTTTTTTTTTTTTTTGGGTGACATATTGACATTTAGTGCGGAATGTTTTATCTTTCTCCATAACCTGCTGCAGAATTAGGGGTGAGCTCGACTCGATTGAGCTAAAAATTGTGAAACTGGAGCTCGAGCTCAACTCGAAAATTCATTTGCACTCTTTTATTTATTTTTTCGCACTTTGTTGCTTGAGCTTGAGGTCGAGCCTACTTGAGCTCGAGTACTCAGGACATTCTGGAAAATTTTATAATTTTCATATCTAAAAAAATAAATACATAATAAATAAATATATAATTATTAAATAATTGTATGTTCGATTACGTTCGACGAGCCTTTGAGCTTGGAAAACTAATACTCAAACTCGACTCGTTAGACCTAATCGAGCTACTCGAACTCGGTCAACTCAAGTTCGAGCCTAGTTGTTGATCGAGCTGCTCACAAGCTACTTGTGAGCAACTCGGTTCAAGTACACCCCTATGCGGAATGTCCACAAGCCCAAAATGTACTTTAACAGTTATTTAGGCTTTGAACTCGAAACATAGGTTATATTCATCCAAATCTGCAAAAAGTTAGACTCATTGTATGTAGTGTATCTTGTTGTCACAGCATATGAGAGGAGCTAAGGTGTTTTATGTTAACTAGTACTTTATTGGTTGTATTTTTAGGTAGTTTCCTGGAGTACTAGTTAAGTACCAATCTTCATTTAATGCTTTGGTTTCATCTTAGAGATTCCAGTAGAGTTTATCCGATTGGATGCAGAATATTTTTTCTGTCTTGCCATAAAACAGTTAAAGAAAATGTTTTGTTCTCTTGGAGGACACAAAAAACGAAAGAGGTACAATGGAGAGAATGAGAACACCTGGAGAAAAACGTGGCTAAGAAGTTACATAAGATCCTCCTTCCATTCCCTCTCAGAATTTCTCTTTCAAAAATTTGGTTTGTATTAATTGTGTCATGTACCACACTTGGGATCGGAAGAAGAGTCAGTGTTCTACTTCTTGTCTTGATCTTGATTTCAGAAGTTACTTTTCATTGAGATTGGCATTAAGTATGTTGATTTAGTTTGGAAGCATTTATTGCTTTTTTTGCCGTGTGAATCAATATTCGTGTTCCCTAGTGGTGTCAAATTAGTAGGAGCCGGAATGGGGCCTCAATTTTTGCTTGTTTGATAGTATTATGTCTTAAAAACCACCGTTTTAGTGTTTTGCTCACAAATTGATGGAGTTTTGGCATATCTGGAAGATGTCATTGTGTCTTGGAATTTTCTTTTTGTTCTAATGGCTTGGGCATTCAGATTAGGGTTTTTATGTCCCTGTTTGGTCCTTTGTCGTTTCTTCATATTAGCTGTGTCCAACTTAAGAATACTCAAAAATCTGAGTGTGTGTCTTTTATGCTGGAGTGGTAATAGGTTCTGGGGTAGTCCCCATCTACAAGCTTCTATGCGTTTCATTTTGGTCTCTAATTAAGGAAAGATATAGATGTACGTAGTCCTAAAATAACCTTCAAGGCATTTTAGACTGTGTTGGCTATCCTACTTTCTTTTCCGTAACTTTACTTGATGAATAAGTCATGTAGATATGGTTGAGCCAAGTCCATTAATGCCATTCCAAGTCCATGCCTTGAAGTTGCCATGCCTGAACTTTTGGATTTTGTAGAGCTGAATGGTAAACCATCATATTCTCTGGCTCCTTTTGTTTTCTGCTTCTTGTTTCTTATATACCCTCTTATAGATTGTGCGTGAACCTTTTTTTTTTTTTTGTCCAATCGTCTTTGCTATTCCCTGTGCAACAAGATAGCTAAAATATTTAAGGACTCCTTGGTGAAATCAAGTTCGCTAGAGTTTTTGGTTCAATTATATTGTAATCTGGCATATTTAGAAATCAGAAGATTGATAAGTTAACCTTTTGTTGTATTCAGAAAGTGCACATGTATTTTTGTATAACTTCAGCGTTATAGTTTTGTTTGTTAAAAACCTTTTGAGTTTCTTCAAGTGGACCTAGAGAAACAGGTGGGCTACCTCTAAAGCAATTTTTTTTTTTGTTGTGGGGTGATTGTGAGCTCCCTCTAAAAAGTTGGACTCCCCGTATATATCATTACCTCTTGTTTACGTCTGTCAAATTCTCCTTAGTACGATAGTAAAGGATTTGTATCCTAGTCTTATGAAGTTTTGTGTCATTTTTTGAGCTCGTAAAAATTGGATTGCTTGTGCAGATTTGGAATGGAAACTCATTTATGTCGGATCTGCTGAGGATGAAACATATGACCAACTTCTAGAAAGTGTTCTTGTTGGGCCAGTCAATGTTGGTAATTATCGTTTTGTCTTGCAGGTAACTCCCATTGAATGAACTGATTTTTCTGAGTTGTTTTACTATCTTCTAATTGCATTTATCAATTTTGTTGGTGACCTAACAGGCAGACCCTCCGGATCCTTTGAAAATCCGTGAAGAAGATATAATTGGTGTAACAGTGCTTCTGTTGACCTGCTCTTACATGGGTCAGGAATTTGTTCGAGTGGGATACTATGTGAATAATGACTATGATGACGACCAGCTAAGAGAGGAACCTCCACAGAAAGTTTTGATTGACAGGGTTCAAAGAAATATACTTACTGACAAACCCAGAGTGACTAAGTTTCCTATCAATTTTCACCCCGAAAATAATGAAAGTGGGGATCAAGGCCCTCCTGCTGATCATCCAGCTGAAGCAGAGGGAAATGAAGAAGTGCCTTCTTCGCCTGGTCATCTTGCAGATGGAGGACAGTAATTGACAATGACATTAACTCCTCTTTATGCCTGGTTTTTGAGTATGGAGCAAGCGCACATGTTTTGGTGATGTGTCCGCTGTCAACTGTTTCTTTTCTTCTCTTTGTTTGAATCTACAGTGAAGTGATTGCTGAAGCACACGTGATTTTGGGTTGTTCGTTAAGCTGATACTGCAGTTGATGTGCTTTCTATATTTGTTTCTAGATTTTGCAAAACACTCTAGAGGAACAATTTTTGGAGATAGTCTCTCTACCTTTTGTTTTGCTAGTACAGTAGTAGCATTGGAGCAAACAACCTTCCACAGTTGTATTAACAAGAGGTACTTTTTGCAACTTGTCTTCAACAGCACTATATTTTGAACTGCATGTAGCAAGTATAACTAACAATTGCCTTTTCACCTTAGTTCGCCAATCGGCAAGAACGCCTTACCTTTATTGTATGGTCTGTTTCAATAGCTTACAGTTGCTATTTAGTAGTTTCGGCTGTGGTCCATGGTCACCTTATTGCAACATTGAATATTAATTGTATCAGAATGAGGCTTTTCCCATAGAGTCATAGGATTGGCGATAGGTAATATTACAAGCCAGTAAAAGGGTTAAGACTTGAAGAGTGCAACTGAGATACGGCCATGTCTGACTACAAGGGCCAACAAAGAATAGGCTGTTGAATGTCAGTTTCCCGCGGGTTACTTCCAACAATGCTTAGCACGTTGGTTCTCATAGTTCACAATCCACCCCCCCCCCCTCCCCGGCGAGGGGAAAAACCCCTCTATGCTCCCCCCGGGGGCCTGCGGGCGGGTAGGCCGAGAGAATAGGAAAGAAGAAAAAACTAATGCCCATTGGCAATAGGGGTGTGCAAGTTGACCCGGTGACTTGAAAATCCGGCTGATCCGATCTGGACCCGATCTGAAAAATGCGGATATCAGACCCGTGAGATTTTAATGAATACGAGTCATATACAGATTACTCTATTAAGTGGATCGGATACGAATTAAGATTTTTAAAACGCAATGGGTATCCGACCCGACTCACATATAGGGATAATAATGTAATTTTATAAGGTTTCCTAGTATTAATATGTGATATTATTACGTAATATTACTACGTGATATTATTATTATTATGTAATATGCTATTAGATATTATTATATAATATTACTATGTAGTATTTGTTATTTTTCATTAATATGAATACTAATATCTTTTATTCTTATTTTGTAGAAATCTTAGATAGTAAAGAGTATCCCATTATCAATATTGAAATATGAAGAATTGAAGATACGATACTAGAAACTCTAATTACGATAGTTGTTTTGTGTGTTTTTTTTATTCTTTACCTTAAAAACATTATTGGTGTTTATATTATAATACTTGTTTGTATGGTGTTTTTCTGCCTCAAAAAATTAAAATTTTCTTTAGTCCTTACGATGAATTCATGAGTCAAGAACGCCTTACCTTTATTGTATGGTCTGTTTCAATAGCTTACAGTTGTTATTTAGTAGTTTCGGCTGTGGTCCATGGTCACCTTATTGCAACATTGAATATTAATTGTATCAGAATGAGGCTTTTCCCATAGAGTCATAGGATTGGCGATAGGTAATATTACAAGCCAGTAAAAGGGTTAAGACTTGAAGAGTGCAACTGAGATACGGCCATGTCTGACTACAAGGGCCAACAAAGAATAGGCTGTTGAATGTCAGTTTCCCGCGGGTTACTTCCAACAATGTTTAGCACGTTGGTTCTCATAGTTCACAATCCACCCCCCCCCCCCCCCCCGGCGAGGGGAAAAACCCCTCTCTGCTCCCCCCGGGGGCCTGCGGGCGGGTAGGCCGAGAGAATAGGAAAGAAGAAAAAACTAATGCCCATTGGCAATAGGGGTGTGCAAGTTGACCCGGTGACTTGAAAATCCGGCTGATCCGATCTGGACCTCGATCTGAAAAATGCGGAATATCAGACCCGTGAGATTTTAATGAATACGAGTCATATACAGATTACTCTATTAAGTGGATCGGATACGGAATTAAGATTCTTAAAATACAATGGGTATCCGACCCGACTCACATATAGGGATAATAATGTAATTTTATAAGGTTTCCTAATATTAATATGTGATATTATTACGTAATATTACTACGTGATATTATTATTATTATGTAATATGCTATTAGATATTATTATATAATATTACTATGTAGTATTTGTTATTTTTCATTAATATGAATACTAATATCTTTTATTCTTATTTTGTAGAAATCTTAGATAGTAAAGAGTATCCCATTATCAATATTGAAATATGAAGAATTGAAGATACGATACTAGAAACTCTAATTACGATAGTTGTTTTGTGTGCTTTTTTTATTCTTTACCTTAAAAACATTATTGGTGTTTATATTATAATACTTGTTTGTATGGTGTTTTTCTGTCTCAAAAAATTAAAATTTTCTTTAGTCCTTACGATGAATTCATGAGTTGTAACACTTGATTTAATATATGTTATTTAAGTTTACATTTGTTATAAATGACATTTTAATTATTATTAGATTATTTAAAATTTGAAGTAAATTTAACAATATATAGGTACGACTTGAAAAAATACGAATATTTGACCCGAAAAATTCGGATATCTGACCTGCCGGATATCTCCATATAAGAATATGAATACAGATTGCAACTTTGCCTAACCGCTACTCATGCAAGTCGGATATCCGACCCGTGTGCAACCCTAATTGGCAATCCACAAGCCACGTCCAGCAGTGAATCCATTAAGCTGAAATTTCTTTCAGATGAAAATTGGTAACAGAGATAATATAAAAACAAAAAGAAAAATGGTCACAAGAAAATTGGCAGTATAGCAGCACAAACTAGCAAACTCCGCCTTTGCCCAACTCTCCTACACCCTAGGCCCCCAGTCCTGCCCCCTTACGGGTCAACCCACTCAAAAAGGGAAAATGAAAAAGGAAGACCATCAACCATGGTAAAGAATCTGATATAACATGCTATTCTTTCATTTCTAAGCACTTTTGATTTCTCAAAGAAGATCATCATCGGGTTGCAGCTTTTCAGTTGCCATTTCTACGTCTCTTCTTGGCTTGATACTTTGTTGATTGTCTTGCATGATCCACGCTCAAGTCTTTTCCCTTTTTCTGAAGATTATGCAAAATCCGACATTACACTAAGAATAATTCAATAATATGAAGCACACTGATTGGGTGCCAGAAGATTTTACCTTCTTTAACTTCTTGCTGTGAATATGCTGCCGTTTGGGTCTTGCTGGGGTTTTAGATGAAATCTGCAAGGAGCAAAGTAATTATTAGCAGACCAATTATGCATCTATGCTAGACCCTGCCTAGTGCATCCAATCATGTACCATATTCTCAAATGCAAATGATGAAAACCTGTGCTGAATAATTATCATCTGGAACAGCCTCTCCATCAACTTTTCCATCATTGTTGAGCATGACCTTTAGCCTCCCTTCTCTAAATAACTTTTCAGATCGAGCATGTCTCTATTAAGAAATAAAGAGCATGCTTTTGTCAAATGAATCAGTGAGAGTACACAACAGACAGTTGTAATCAGTCTTAACTATCAAAGATTACATATAAAAGGAAAGCCTACCCGAAGTTCAACATATAACATACGATAGAACCACAAGTATAGAGATTAAGATTGTTTGCATTTTAAACACCGCTAACATATTGCTAATTATAAAAACAGTCTACAGCAAAATATATAGAATTTAAAGTCTCTTGAACATAAAGGAGAGAGAAGTGTTCATGCGGCAACCGCCAGTCTGATTTTATGCTTACCTTGGATTTCAAATGAGCCTTCAAACTGTCCTCTGTCAAGCAGACAATTCTAGGGCACAGCTTACACTTAAAAACTGATTTACATTTTACCACACAATCTGTGGCATCAGATGGGAGGTCACCAACTTCAGGGCACAATATTATGCTGGATATTGACTGCTTCACCATTGCCTTCACCAGATGCATGACTTTCCACCATACTTGCTCTATCATTTTGAGATCCCCCGTCATCATCACTTGTTGGTAAACCTGATAAAATGTAGCATAGTTAGACAATCAGTCTAAACGCAAATTCTCTTGTATCTGTTCTGAAGATCTCTTCGAGAATGTTCTCCTGTAAAAGCCACTATTCACCATGTATTAGTGCTTCAACGACACAGGTAGCTAATCGTTAGTAGGGAAGGGGCATATATCGAAGACATTGGAGGGAAAAGTGTAAGTGGGAAAAGGTATTGATCACTTCTTGAACCTTATACCCGCACTTGGTATTTTCTGTATGAACTCAATTTAAAAGAATGTCACCCAAAGCACAACAAGTGCTGCATGAGCATATTTGTCAAACAAGAAAAGAAAAAAAAAAAAAAAAGGTACTGCATGGGAAATTAGAATCTAGCCATTCAAAAGTTCTCTTACTATTTCAAGTTCCAAAAGATAGCAGGAAGACCATCACTAGTACAAATTACACAAGAAAGCCACAAGTTACAGTTCATACCACATGGACTACAATGCCAAACACAGAGATCGCGATATCACATCTTTAAAACCTACTAAACTAGGATCACAGTCACCAGAATCCACAAACATTAAAAGTTCCAAACCAACCTGATGAATCAAGATTAAGTTCATTCGCAGAGCTATCCTCACTCTCATATCCTGCTAGAGGGATGGAAACCATCAAGAGTGATTTATCACAACTAGGTTGAAATTAATGAAATCCCAATAAAGTATTAATAATGGTAGTGGAAAAACATAGAGTAGAAGTCATTCATTATGCGATACTAAAACCCTTTTTGAAACCATCAAGAGTGATTTATCACAACTAGGTTGAAATTAATGAAATCCCAATAAAGTATTAATAATGGTGGTGGAAAAACATAGAGTAGAAGTCATTCATTATGCGATACTAAAACCCTTTTTGAAACCAATTCCCTTTACAATGAAAAAATCATAAGCCTTAAGGAAATTTTCACCCAGCAGTTCTTGATTTATCATCAATTAAACCAGAAACTGCTACGTAAAATTTATTTCAATCAATGAGTTAAGTTTTAAACAGCCGATGGCACCACCAAATGAGAGTCATATATAATGCTGTGGTTTCATTACTTGCCCACCACTTCCTCTTTCATCGTTATAAATTTTCTCAATTGCCCGAAAAACACATGTACCTGAAGAAGAAGAGAAGGCAGCTTCACCCTGTCTTACTTCTGCTGCCATTTCATCATTATCGTTTTCGTCTTCTTCTCCTCCATCTCCCTCTTCCTCTGATTCTTCAGTGGCTTCTGCCTCCAATTCAAAGTCAGATGAAGATGATGAAGATTCAGAAGGCGCATCTCTATCACCATGCTCAAGCTTGTAAAATCGCCTCTTTATCATTTCTTTTAATCTCTTCTACTCAAAACGCCAAGAATTACACCAAGCAAAACAGATAAAACCAGCTAAATTAGCAAGCTGCTCACTGCAAAAAATAATAAAATTTTCAACAAAATAAAGCAAATTAACACTCCGGGATGTAAAAATTCCACCTTGAGAGACTTGATCACTTAGGTAAGCAGTCATAAATCCATATTCCAGTCATCAATACTACCAGCTATTTGGTCAAATATCAATTATGCAGGTACAAAGTCAAATAAAAAGTTTAGAATAAAAGATCCAACTAAAACCCTGAAGGTCTTGAAAAAAAAAAGTTCTTGGTATGTAACTAAAGGAAAAAAAACAAAAAAAAACAAAAGGGAGTCCAGTGATTTAGTAGCCAAACATCTTTAGGGCAAAAGCTTTACAGAGACTGCAGAAACAAGAAAAAATAAGGAAAATTATACGTACATATAAACACATATAGACACATTCGTGAAAATATATAAACACGTCAGAGAAAGAGGTACCTGAGAGATGACGTTGAAGGGGCTGATGGCGACGAGGAGCAAAAGCAGGGTTTTCAATGGAAGCAAGCGTAAGCGGCTACTAAATGGTTTTTATAAATTGCTTTTAAAGATTTCTTGGAAGGGACCTTAGAGTTCTTATTCGATTCTGATTTGGCCCTCCATGTTGGGAGATTATGTCAATGAAGTCCTTCAAAGGTTAACTTTTTAAGTTTTCTCATCTACTACTAATTTTTATGTTATTTTTCGTAAGATTATTAGAAACAGTTTTGGCTAATTTTAGGAACGTCCCATAAAAGATATAAAGTATTTTTCACTATCTTTGCAAGCGCGAGTTTGTAATTCGGATCAATTTCACGAAAACAAAATTTTTAAATTTTAATTATGTATCCGTTGAACATACTTCTTTGACAACTTGTCCCAATACACCATGCTTGAGAATTCCTCCATTTTATATTTGAAACTTTTCTTTTAACAGCAAAGTTTTTTTTTTTTTTTTTTTTTTTGGAGAGAAAAGACCATCTTCATTCATTCATTCAAAGCTGAGTTTACACCATTAATGTCAGTACATGCAGCATGTAAGACATCCAAGGGAAAGTTGGTAAATTATCTTAACTGGAGTTCCAAAATTTGGAGCGCGTGTAATAAGATACTTAAATTGTAGTTCAATCGTACGTTATACTCTGGTTGGTTATTTGAGGAGTTGCCACAGTAGTTTTATCTGGTGCAAAAGGTATTCAAAACCAAATTTTGCTCCACAAAACAGGTATGCAGCTGTGTTGGCAATTAGGCGTTTCCAGTTCAACCAACAGACCAAAAATGAAAAGGGCATGCCTCTCAATTACACTGAACAAGAAGGCAAAAGCCAAATTCATTTTTGTCTGAGGTCCATATTTCAGTATGACTCATCCCCGAGACCAAAATCGGTCAGCCCCAGTTCCTCCTTCCCTGGCAAAAACAGGACCCTCAAATTGTGGTCAAAGAAATTGACCTGAGAAACTACATATACCCAACCATTACCTGTTTTCTGCATATCATATCAAATTTTCCTAAATATAATCAGAATTTTGTTTCTTGCAATTTCTTGAATGGCTGACTCTGATGGAAAAACCTCAACTTCGATTGATGGTAACACTCTCGTGGCCATGTGCTTGGCACGTGCCGGTGTGGACAAGATGTTCGGAGTGGTGGGCATCCCCGTAACTTCCTTAGCCAACCGGGCCGTGGCCCTTGGAATCAGGTTCATCGCCTTTCACAACGAGCAGTCGGCCGGCTACGCTGCCTCCGCCTACGGCTACCTCACCGGACGTCCGGGTATTCTTCTCACCGTCTCCGGCCCCGGCTGCGTTCATGGGCTAGCTGGTCTATCCAACGCCGGCGCCAATGCCTGGCCCATGGTCTTGATTTCGGGCTCGTGTGATCAAAAGGACTGCGGCCGCGGAGACATCCAGGAGCTCGACCAAATCGCTGCCGTTGCACCCTTTTCGAAATACTCGGTTAAAGCCACTGACATTTGTAAAATCCCTACCTCAGTTTTCGAGGTTCTTGACCGGGCCGGGTAGGGCCGGCCTGGTGGGTGCTATTTGGATCTTCCCACCGATGTTCTTCACCAGATTGTTAATGAATCCGAGGCCCAGAAATTGATTGATGAAGCTGAGAATAATAGGAATAAGGAATTGACTGCGAAGCCCATAGTTAACCGTTCGGAGATTGAAAAGGCGGTTGCTTTATTGAGGAACGCAGAGAGGCCTTTGATTGTGTTTGGGAAGGGTGCTGCATATGCTAGAGCTGAGAATGCATTGGAAAAGTTAGTTGAGAGTACTGGGATTCCCTTTTTGCCAACTCCTATGGGGAAGGGCTTGTTGTCTGATACTCATGAATTGGCGGCTACAGCTGCCAGGTCACTGGCAATTGGGAAATGTGACGTGGCATTGGTTGTTGGAGCTGGGCTTAATTGGTTATTGCATTTTGGAGAGCCACCAAAATGGTCTAAGGATGTGAAGTTTATTTTGGTGGATGTAAGCAAGGAAGAGATTGAACTTAGGAAGCCTAGTGTTGGCTTGGTTGGAGATGCTAAAGAAGTTGTGGAAAGGATATATAAGGAGATTAAAGATGACCCCTTTTGCTTAGGCAAGTCTCATCCTTGGGTTGAGGCATTAGCAAAGAAGGTGAAGGAGAATGTGTCGAAAATGGAGGTTCAGCTGGCAATGGATGTTGTTCCATTCAATTATATGACACCATTGAGGATTATTAGGGATGCAATTTTGGCTGTGGGAAGTCGTCCTCCCATTTTAGTTTCTGAGGGGGCAAATACTATGGATGTTGGTCGGGCTGTATTGGTGCAAACTGAACCAAGGACCAGGCTGGATGCTGGGACCTGGGGAACAATGGGGGTTGGTCTGGGATATTGCATTGCTGCTGCCGTAGCATCGCCTGATCGTCTTGTAGTGGCTGTAGAAGGGGACTCTGGATTTGGTTTCAGTGCTATGGAAGTTGAGGCTTGTTTTGCTTGCTTCTGGTTACCTCCTTTTATTATTTTGGTTGTTGCTAAATTGTATTAATCATACTTTTGAGCTCTATTCACTTTAATATGTCTTTGTTGCATGTGTGTCAGTTGGCATTCTAGACTACTTCTCCTCTTTTCCCTATTTTTGTGTCATTTTATTTTATCTGTCTTCAATTCAAGGTCTGGATTATGCTGGGCTCTCAACGTGTAGTAGAATTTTTTTTTTTTTTCAAACTGTACTTTCTTCTTACCGGCCTTAGGAATTTTGCTCTGGAACTTGCTAGCAACTGCATTTTCTTCTGTTCCCTGAATACCTTGAGTTGCCATTTAGTGGACTTGTTTCTTTCTTTTTGCACTTTCATATTCTGGTGATATTTATATTAGCCCACAAGTTAAGGTCTGGTGAGCCTTCTACTGTCTTTCATCTATTATTTTTACCAGCACTTCAATTTTGACGTGCATAGGCATGACCGGTATTTACTCTGCAAATAGTATCATGAATTATCATTATCATTAACCTTGATCTACACTTGTCCAGAGTTAATTTTGCACTTGTCCAAAATCTTACCCATCTTGCATATTCCTGATTGTTCATCTATTGATAAAATTAAGTTTCAACACAGTTAGGTCTTTTCTTAACAAATTCTTTATTTCCAGCCATCCTGATAAAATCTTGTTGATATTGCTAGGATTGATCTTCATCGGTCAAATTTCTTTACTTGGTTTGCTGATCGTATGCTGTTGACTTCTTATTTTGTAGACCTTGGTTAGATATCAGTTGCCTGTGGTAGTTATAGTCTTCAACAATGGTGGTGTGTACGGAGGTGATCGGAGGAGCCCTGAAGAAATTACAGGACCTTACAAAGATGATCCAGCACCCACTTCTTTTGTCCCTGAAGCAGCTTATCACGTTCTAATTGAAGCTTTTGGGGGAAAGGGTTATCTTATCCAGACACCTGATGAAATCAAATCTGCACTTGCTGAATCTTTCTCTGCACGGAAGCCTGCTGTCTTAAATGTCATAATCGATCCATATGCTGGTTCAGAAAGTGGGAGGTTGCAGCACAAAAATTGAGGTATGAAGCTAGAGTTTTGGTTTTTGAGAAAATTTTGTTGAACTTCTTGGTTCATTACTGGCGTTTGGGACTGTATCTTCTTAACACTCACCTTGAGCATTGAAAAATTCTAGTTTCTTTAATGATCTCTGTTTCTAACCTGACTGTCATGGATTTTGTCAGCTATAGTATAACTATAGCTTGTCCATATTTTCTTTCATAAGTAAGGAGTTTGACAAAATAAATACACAGTCAAAGGTTTTTGTTCATTATTTGGCGAAGTAAACATGGAGATAAGGAATGACTGGAAGAATGTTAAAGATAAACAAAAAAATTTCTATATATAGATCTCAAACGCACATTGATTTAATGAATGTGATGCTCTTCATGTTCACATCGGGCTGTTTGAGTCTTTGTGTTTTCACATTAGATGTTCTCGCTATATCTGGATGGAAATGCAGAATAGTCCTTGTCAAGGGCTGAACAAGAATTTGGAAATGCAGAATAGCCCTTGTCAAGTTGTCAAGGGCCAATCTAGGTTTATAAATTTGGACCTAACAAAGAGAATCTGAACATATAATCTGATAAAGCATATTGATGCTTGTTTTTGTTCTTTACATTACTTAAACCATTCGAAGTATTTGTTTCATTGTTTGACTATATGGAAACTTAATGTCCAATTATTTGTTTTTTATACACAAGGTAACAAATCACTTTTGGATAGCATGAGGGACTTTATATATGCATAATACTTCAAAATATATATAATGAATATGCAATTTGAAATCAGAAGCATGTGCAACCTGGGGAGAATCTTTTTATGAATTTATTCATCGCTTGTCAAATAAAATTTTAGTTGAACTGTTGCTTGGGATAAAAGCCTACATGTTAGTATTGCTTAAGATTTGCTTTTGCCCTTAATCAGGTCAAAGAAGCTCATTTCCTTCTTGTTCAGTTGGCTCAAGAATTTTGTCCCAGTTTCATATTGGTTGGATGAAAAAGATGCATTGGTTTTCTCTTATTAGAGAGGCTGGCTTCAACACTTTCTATAGATCCGTAGCAGGTTTCAGGACATCAGCTTTGGGTTAAATACTTGCTGTAGACAGTTTATTTGAATGTAGCTGACTTCTTTTTTTTTTTCCCCGGTTCTATTTGTCTCAATACATGTTTTGAAGTATAAAATATGCACCCCTTAGTGGAGCAATAGCTTGTTTTGCATAGATTTATGGAAAAATACTATGAAAAATTATTAGTCCTTGGTGGCATAGAATTTGTTATGCTTGGCCTGTGGAATGATACATTACCAATGAATAATGAGTTACACGTGTATCTGGGATTTGGCATGGTCAGGTGGCCATAGCATATCCGCTATTTATAGGATATATTGATGTCATCTGATAATGAGTTTCCACAATTGAGAGTTACTCTGAATATGCAATCTTCCATGCTTGCTGCTACACAGACTAGCCCGACTGTTTAGCTTGGGTTGGTGCATTTTTCAAACACTTAACCATTCATCTCTGCCTTTTCCACTTATCTGTTAGACTCTTGGGGAAATAGTGTTAGTTCGTTCCTAAATCAGCCAGAGGCTAGGGAAGATATATGAGTTGGTAAAAAATGCTCTTATTTGTGATCATTTGCTAGCACGTTGTCCATGTATTTTAGACAAAGAAATATAGAAAGACTGACCAAGCAGCGCGGGAGGTGGAGTCTGAGGCGCTGCTTTCTGGGTCAACCTGAGAGTTTAGTAATTTATCCGTAAAAAAGGGGCACATGGAGATGGAGAGGCACGTACACGTTCCAGAAAGTGTACATCTATGTTGAATGTCACATGCTGAAGAACTTGACGATGCTATCTTCCACACACTACACAACAATTATTGTTGTATGGACTATCGACTAATGAGCATTGAGGTTATAAAAAATTTGCCGCGAAATGCTGCAAATCTCTTTTTAGAGTTACGTATCAGCAACAACTTCTTGATTTTTAATTTGTTAAGGAATAGACAGATTAGATTATTGAGTTTGTGTTGAATAGTTTCTATATTTATCTATGTCAGATGCACCATAACGTGTTAATGGAATGTGTCATCTAGATCCAGTCAATTGTCTTTTTCTTTTATGCAGTTAGTTGTTATGCTCTTGTCTTAGAAGAATGAATAATAATTAACTATGTGTTTCCGTCTGTTAAATAAAATTTTACACGAGAAATTTCACCAAGGAATCCGCACGGTGAATTATCCTTGAAACAGGGCCTTCCGCTTACCTAGCCTCAAAAACTGCTGCAAGATTTCAGAATCCACCGCTCGAAACAAAATTCCTCATAAGACCAAAGCTCTTGGTAATATTTACACAATTTGCAATTTGTCCCAGCCTTTGGGAGAGATGTGGCTAATTAAAAATTTGTTCTTCTTGGCCTTTCTAAAATCGACACATGAGGGTGATTTTTCACGTTGGTTTGCACTTTCAGACGTTATTGCAGATTGTCAGCATCATTGACAACATTGGTTAAAATGACCTTTCAAGCAGCAGATGCCTTGCGTGGTGAAAGAAGGAACCGCAGCGTTAGCCTTGCAAATTTTGTCACGCCACTTGACCTGTTTGTTAAGTACGTAACATTCGCCGTATTCTCAAACTAACGACTTAAGTAGTATAAAGCATCGTACATTGTGTTATAAATATTAAGAAACAGCTAAAATAAAAGCAAATCCTTAAACATTACAATCTTTGAAAATTTAACAGTCAAAGTAATAGAAATAGACAAAGGAAAATACCAAGCCAAGATACTAAAGTCATTGTACTGTACAAGCCTAAACTAAACTTTATAGAAGTTCATAGCTAATTGTCTTTAAGGTAGAAACTAAGGCTAATAATAAACTCAATTGAAAGATTCATCAATTCCAATCATCATTAACCACCTCATAGACATACTCATATTCGTCGTTCTCAAGCAATCTAGTTTCTCTCTAGTCGGACTACGTAAACTGCATATTTATATATACAATTTTCAAAAGTCATTTTCTTAGATATAAATAAGCAATTTATTTCTTTTATCTCAAAGAAGAATACAATCATATGTTAAACAAGATAAATTTTGGAAAAAAAAAATCTTGCATATCGTGGCAAAATTTAAATCATTATATATCATGCATGTATTATATCATTTAAGCTCATAAATTGATTCATGCTTTCACCGGCACTGAGTACTTAGCCTAGTGCATTACCCCATTAGGCAGGCCGTCAAGGAGTTTGGCCTATACTACTTTGTCATTTCATATTCATGTTCTTATTCTTGTTTGTGTTCATGATCGTAGAAGTATAGTTCTCTGATTCATGCATGATCAATATGAGCATTGATTTCGTGAATACTATATATGCAAATTCATAAACGTTAGGAATATTTAAAAAAAAATTCTTTAACAAATCATCAAATAAATTCGTAACATAAATTATATTCACATTGTTTCGATGTGGGACAAGGTACACTCGTCTTTTACCTCAGGTCTAACTCACCTTGCAATGCGATGTTTTTCTTTTTGACAAGCAAACAAGCACACACAAACTAAACTATACCTAAGGTCACTTAAGAAACATTCACCTAAGCACACTCAACGAGTGAATCCCAAAAGGCAATTGCTGACTTTTGTCCCACATTGAAACAATATGAGGTAGTGTCCCTGCACTTAAATTCCATGGGTGGTCTCAAAAGTCAGCAATTGCCTTTTGGGATACACTCATGGGGTGTGCTTAGGTAAGTGTTTCTTAAGTGACCTTAGGTACAGTTTAGTTTGTGTGTGCTTGTTTACTTGTCAAAAAGAAAAACATCGCATTGCGAGGTGAGTTAGACCTGAGGTAAAAGACGAGTATATTTTGTCCCACATCGAAACAATGTGAGGTAGTGGCCTTGCACTTAAGTTCCATGGGTGGTCTCAAAAGTCAGCAATTGCCTTTTGGGATTCACTCGTGGGGTGTGCTTAGGTGAGTGTTTCTTAAGTGACCTTAGGTACAGTTTAGTTTGTGTGTGCTTGTTTGCTTGTCAAAAAGAAAAACATCGCATTGCGAGGTGAGTTAGACCTGAGGGTAAAAGACGAGTGTATTTTGTCCCACATCGAAACAATGTGAGGTAGTGTCCCTGTACTTAAGTTCTATGAGTGGTTTCAAAAGTCAGCAATTGCCTTTTAGGATTTACTCGTGGGGTGTGCTTAGATGAGTGTTTCTTAAGTGACCTTAGGTACAGTTTAGTTTGTGTGTGCTTGTTTGCTTGTAAAAATAAATAAATTATATTCACATGGTTCAAATTGTATATCTTTATCAAAAGTAGCTTAAGAATTTTATTTGCAGTAAAACATACTTGCACAACAAATATAAAAATTGAGAAAAATAACATAAAAAAATACTATAAGAAAGTGTAGACCACTTAACTCTCACTTAAGATGATGACAAACAAATGCACTCAATACCCAAATGTAGATTATAAACCTATATAAGAACAAATATAATGATCTTTTATCCATATTCATTCATGTCAAGTTACCTATTGAATCCAAGAGGTGGTTCCACTAATCAATGTTCTTTTTTTTTTTTTTTTTTTTACTCCTATTTCTTACTTCCTCATGACAGTACTACGCTTGTAAACTATCACTACTGCAATAATTTAAATCACTTCATCTATACATTATTCGGGCCCACAATTGACCTACCCTTCAATCGTGGTACAAGGTAGTAATCATACACTCATATATATATATATATATATATATATATATATATATATATATTTTGTAGCATTTTGATGATGTGGTGCAATCTGCCATACTATTACTGGTCATATAGGAAACTTAAGCCTTTTTGTGTTGATTAGCTTATCATTGTTAGATTCAATTGTATATGATTATTACAACGCCCAGGCAGTCCGGTCATATATGTTGTCCAGCTGTGGGGAATTTTATTTATTTATTTGTTCATGGCCTTCAGTCAATCTAGTAACTACTCTAGAAAAGGTGTTTTTGCAGGCCACGAATGGTGGTTCTGATGCAATTGAAATCCGTCAGAAACGCCATAAAACCAAGGCCACATTTACTATGTACGTAATGCACATTTACTACCTTGAAAGAAAAGTCGAAGACATAAAGCTGGCGTAACTAATTGATTAATTATTATTATTATTATTATTCCCTAATGACCAAGTGACCCTAACGTATTGCTTTCTAGGTTCCTATGTTGACCAACTGCAACTAAGACCAAGGAGCAACAGTTTAATCCTTCTTCTAAGTCATCCCCTAAGTCATAAAACTCCTACGCATCAATCTTTGGAAAAAGACCTCATGGATTCATCTAAACTTCAAGTAATTGAAATCCTATAATCAAAGTTTAATCATGAGATCAAAGTAAAACTAAATTCACTTACCCGTATCTGTAGATATCAAAACTAAAGAAACTTGTTCTCCTTCTCTTTTCTCTTCAACTAGGCCCAACTCTCGTTCTCTTTTAGGTGTTTCTCTCGTTTGTTATTCTTGTTTACATGACACTCCTTCCTCTCTGTCTACTAGGCGAACATTTGAGGAAAATTGTGAGTGACTGTTAGCGTTGTTGGGAGTTTTTAAATTCTCAATCCTTCGGCCATATACTCCACTAATCCATGAAGTAACTGATAGATAGAGTTTTATCAACAGTAAAAAAGTGGGGGAGGTTATGCCACTAAATGTTGTAACTTACCCAATTTTTTCTAAACAAATAATTTAGTTTTTTTTAATAGAACAACCGTCAAAGATGCTGTGATACTTAATGTTATAGACATTTGACGTAACCTGTTATGATGGTTAATATTAACTTAACTTATCAAAAGAGTTCTCTATTATCCCAAACTTACTAAAAAATATTCTTTTAAATTAATACTAATCTAACTTAATTTTTAAACAGTCTCATATTATCCTAACTTACTAAAAAATAAAAATCTAAAATAGTTCTTGAGATATAAAAAGTTAATTATAATTTTCTTTAACAAATAAAAACCACAGTTACTATTATTTTCTTAATCTAATTAAAATCCTAAATTCTAAAATCATAAACCCTACACCCTGAATCCTGAACCCTAAATCCTAACTCCTAAACCCTAATTCAAAAGTAAATATAAAATCTAGTAATGGAAATGTCAGCAAAATTTTTTTTCCCTGAGATGCAATAAAAAAAAAAACTGAATTGATACTTACGTAATAATAAACCACTAAAACAAGTTACAGGTTAGATAAAGATAAGAGTTTATAATTGACAATGACTCTTATACTATCAAGATGTGTCTGTAACTAAAAATCTAGGGACAGTATTTGACAATGCTATTTTTCTTTTTAATATTACTAATATTTAATAAAAAAATATTCGGATACAAGTTTCCACAGATTGCCCTGATATTTATATTGCATCATTAGCTGACTCCTCTTTTTCCTTCTCCAGTTCAACATGGTAATTCTTCTAATACATTCACTATGGTCACAAAATCCCACATGATCGCAAATGCTATTATTGGAATGCATTAGCAATGGATGATGACTGGACACAACAAAGATGACAAATTCACACATCAGTGAATTACGAGTTTTACATTGCATCATTGTGTTCCCCGGCTTGGTTGAATTGGTAAACCATTAGTTCTTTTGTTTCAAATTCAGCATTCTCTCTAACAAAGGGTGCATTTACCATTTATCCAGCAAGAAAAAAACACAAAGAAAACAACAAAAAAGGGAAGAAAATTCAATTCAGGAACCCCTTATAGGGATAACATAACTAGGCTACTAGTGAAGCTTCTATAGACCTTCTTCTCCATTCTCACATTGACTTGTATAATGTTGAGTTATCCTGATTCTATCTAGGCTGCTGGTGAAGCTTCTGTCAACCTTCTTGTCCATTCTCACACAGACTATTATATAGTTCTAACCTATCCTGATTCTATCCGAGCTTTTCTTTGTGTGTGTGGAAAGTCTCAAATCTCGGAGGAATACGAGAAGTTGGTGTATTCCTCAAATTCGTGAAGAAAGAAAGAGAGTATTGAATGATGGAAGAGTCACTGCTGCTGCCAGAAAATTGTAAGGAGACGAAAAGGGTGCCAAGATGCAAGCCTTATGTGGAAGAGCTGAAAAGGGTCAACGGCATAGCAATTCCAATGATAGTAGCAACAGCGGGACAATATCTCTTGCGAGCTTCACCCATCTTTATGTTAGGCCACCTTAGCGAACTCCAACTCTCTGGTGTCTCGATTGCCACATCTTTCTCTAATGTTACTGGCTTCAGTGTTCTTGTAAGTTCGTTCATGCCCCAAAAACTTCACATGAAATATCATTAATATCATATTACGGACAACTTTGTAGTGGAAATATGGAATTAGTTAACAGAACAAATCAGTTCATAGAAAAATACATGCTTGCAGGGAGATATATCTATTTGTATGCGCATCAATCTTCCAGTGAACTGTGATAAATGATACCGGATATGTTAACTGTGATAAATGATACTGGATATGTTATTCTTACAAATATGTTGAATTAAATACTGAATCAATTGAACTGCCGCACAGTTTGGGATGTCAAGTGCATTGGAGACCTTGTGTGGTCAGGCTTTTGGGGCAGAACAATACCAAAGACTTGGATCTTATACTTATGGGGCCATCATAAGTCTCTTTATTGTTTGTCTACCAATCTCCCTTCTATGGATCTTCACAGACAAGCTTTTAATCCTCACTGGCCAAGATCCTGCAATTGCAACTGAGGCTGGCAAATACTTAATTTGGCTCATACCCACACTATTCCCTTACGTCATTCTCCAGTCACTTGTTCGCTTCCTGCTGACTCAGAGTTTAATTCTTCCAATGCTGCTGAGTACGGTTGCATCTCTATTCTTACAAGTGCCTCTTTGTTGGGTTTTTGTGTTCAAGTTGAAACTAGGGAATGTTGGAGCAGCTTTGTCCATTGGTATATCATATTGGCTTAATGTGATCTTGCTTGGGCTATATGTGAAGTATTCTTCCTCCTGTAGAAGGTCCCGTGTTCCTTTCTCGAAGGAGGCTCTTCAAACGATGGGGGAATTCTTCCGTTTTGCTATCCCTTCTGCTGTAATGGTTTGGTAATTTTGCTTTATCTCTTAACCGGCCAGTTGGTGAGGGTTACTTCTTATTTATTAATCTTCTGATGACCTATTAATTACTGCTATTTACAATTGTAGTCTTGAATGGTGGGCATTTGAGCTAATTGTATTGCTTTCTGGCTTGTCGCCAAATCCTAAGTTAGAGACCTCTGTGTTATCTATATGGTAAGATTATTTTGGCAGTTTCTTTCTATGATTGGAACCTCAGAACTCAATATGCACTATAAGGCTGATTCACAATGTTCGTTGGGCAGCTTGACCATTACTTCACTACACTACCATATACCATACTCATTTGGTGCTGCTGCAAGGTTTGCCCTGACTCTGCATGCTAAAAATGTATTAGTATGTGAACTAAATTTTTTAGCTATTAGTACAGAAATAGTGTTTCTGACTCCAAGCAACCATGATTTCACTGAAATAAATCTTTTGTGCTCTTATAGTACTCGGGTATCAAATGAACTAGGAGCCGGGAATCCACAGGCAGCAAGATTTGCTCTGTCTATGGTGCTATTAGCGTCCGTATCAGAGTTTGTTCTGGCAAGCATAACTTTCTTTCTCTGCCGTTCTATACTTGGCTATGCCTTTAGTGATGAGAAAGAAGTTATTGACTATGTCAAAAACATGACTCCTCTTCTATGCATCTCCATCTTGATGGACAGCACACAAGCGGTATTATCAGGTATTGTAAGGGATGTGAATGGCTAGATACTGGAATAATCTAAGGGGACAGGTTACATCATTTCTGAAGAGAAGTATAGGGAATGTTGCATTTTGGAATGAGCTTACATTATGTGTTTGGTTCAGTACAGTGTAAATTTCCCTGATAAAATTTGGAAAAGGAAAAGAATTGACCTATTTATTTTTTACCATCTTTGAACTTGATTTTTCTTTTTGCATCAGGGGTAGCAAGAGGAAGTGGATGGCAGCACTTAGGGGCTTATGTCAATCTTGGGGCATATTATCTGGTTGGAGTTCCAGTGGCTTTACTTCTGGGATTTGCATTACATCTAAGAGGAATGGGGTTTTGGAGCGGACTAATTTCAGGAGCTACGGTGCAGACTCTTCTCTTGTCTATTATCACAGGCCTAACAAACTGGGAAAAACAGGTTAGAAAGCAAAGTCTCTTGATCTAATAAAAATGGCTTTCTAATTAATTAAGGAAATGGAATGAAGGTATACGATGTTAAAACAAAATCTGCTGATCGCTTGACTTTTGCATGTGGATACATGACAGGCAATCCAAGCAAGACACAGAATATTTGAAGGGGAAAAACAAGAACAGCCCATCTCAGTATAAGTAAATTGGTTAAAGGAAAGACTAGCATTTTTGTGTTTTTCAACAGTAACATCAGTATGAGGCTAGAAGCATTGTTTTGGTGGCAGTGAAATTCTTGAATGTAATGTTCACCTCAAGCAGAGCATGGCTGCCTCTATTGCTTCCTGCAGGAGCTTTAGTAGCTGGTTTGGCTTTGCAATGAATAAATGAACTTATTGACAATCTAAAATGTACCTAGTCAATTATTGATGTAATAATTTTGAGGTAATATTTTTTATTTCTGAAAAGGAATTGAATTCTTAAAACTCGGTCTGGCATTGTGGTTGATGTGTTAGCATACATCTTCAATCATGCTGCGAAGACAAGCAGAGGAAATATAAAATACCAGCATAGCTGCTTTTTCACATATCAAAAAGTACCTCGATGCGGATTTGGAGGTGTTCGATTTTTTTTTTTTTTTTTTTTTTGGAGTGGTTGGAAGAGGAGCTTAAATTACAGGTAATAATACATTTCTCAAAATCAATTTTTAAGATTTTTTTTGAGATTAATAAACAAATAATCCCTACTTCAAGTATCGACAAATTTCTCAGAATAATGTACTTTTAAAGAAAAATTTCTAAATAGAAACGTTTTTTATTTGTATTATGAAAATAGAAATACCGCACACAGAATTTTATTTTCTTAACCTGTGTCAGGTGTCAGGCTGAAGGACTTGGTTGCGAATTGCAAAAAAGCATTGCCCCGCACACTCTCTGTGGCACAACTTATATATATATATATATATATATATATATATATATATATATATATATATATTTTTTTTTTTTTTTTTTTTTTTTGATAGAGTGTGCCACACAGGTCTTGTTTGGCACAACCATTTTTTTTTTTTTTTTTTTGAGTGCCGCACGCGTCTAACCACCGTAGATTGCTTTCGTCGATGGCTTTCTTGTACGGGACCAACATCTGAGTCATGAATGAAAGGAAAAAAAAAAAAAAAAAACGAAGAATTCATGTCCACCACCATTATTGACTATTTACTACTTGTTTCTCACCTCTAGGTCATGTTGCAGAACATGTGTGCATGCATAAGTGAAGACTTGTGACCGGAAAATTTGCCTCTGGTGGCCCAATTTTTTGGACTAATTGTGCATGCATGGGGTGTCGTGTCAATAGAATTTGAAAAATGAAGAAAAGATAAATATTTTTGCTTAGACATGCTCCTCAACTAAAAATAGAACGATTTTGTATGACAGACATATCCCCAAAAAAATTTAAACCTCTATTTAGCCAAAAATTTTAGTGGTGGTTTTTAATATAATGCCTTCTTTTCCTCGAACATTTTCTTTTTAGATTTTTCTATTTATTCCTTTACTTCATATAAGTCCTTTAATAATCTAAGTACTTATGTACCTAAATAGATCTTGTTAATTTCATAATCATATATTGAATATGACTTAAATAGTATCTCAACTCACAAGAAAAAATTAGAAATTGTTGAACTTGTGTATCTATGTATACTCATTTTTGGAGTTTGTATACTTAATTTCATTACGTATTCTGATTTTGTATAGTAGTTTTATCATTGTATATCAAATATTTGTAACAATAATATTTTATATATAATAAACCTTTGTACTTATTTGAACTTCAATTTTAAAATAAAATTTTAAGTTGTTTTTCTTATGGATATGTGTCAATGTTATCCACTCTCCAATCCGAAGTCTTGATTCCATCCTTGATGACACTTGTTATGACACACAAATTACCATTCTAAAGAACATATATTTAGATTTATCACTTCCCTTGTATTTAAATAATTTCATAATTTAGCGTCATTTATTTAAAACATAATTAACATCTGAGACTCATGTTCTTGGTTGCTTGTAAGACATCCATTAAACAAACAGAAAGGATAAAAAAAAAAAAAAGTTTGGCATTATTGCCAAGACACTTATTTTTTAACCTGAGTAATTCTTTTGCCAATGGCAAAATAACCATTCCTTTCCTACTAATTTTATCTTGTGCAATTTCTGATTTCTCCACTCCCCTACCTCTCTAAGCCTTATGGCTTCTGCTCATTGCTCTCTTCCGAAGCCTCCTCGTGCCCTCTTTTCACGATCCGCACTAATGCTTCTCCATTGCAGCTTTTCTACCAAAAAAATTTTTTGGTTGGGTGCGGTACACTCAATAACAAAAAAAAAAAAAAAAAAATTGTGCTGTACGGGGCGTGTGAGGGCGTGTGCGACAACGCTTTTTTACAATTTGCAACCAAGTCCCCTAACCTAACACACCTGACACAGGTTAAAAAATAATAATAATAAAATTCAATCTGTTGCCACGTACTGTTTTCAGAACAGAAACAAAAAAATCCTCATTTGGAAACTTTTTTTTCAAAATTACATTATTCTAAGAAATTTGCTTGGAGTATCATCTTGAATTTCCCTTTTATTAATCAAATCAGAGATCTTATTGTTGAGTGACCACCTTTTTCAAATTAATAACCCAAATTGAAGACAGTAATAAGAATTATCGGGATTTCAACAAGGCTTCCTCTTTTTCTCCTTAAATATCTTTGGAAACTCAAGAATTCAACGTTAAGTTCTGCTAGGCCAAAAGTAATAAGTAACAAGAAACATACCAATAATAAGAACATATATTATTGTCTTTTGCCCAATACAAACTCTAAAGTCTGCACCTCCCGTTTCAGGGCAGATATTTGTGACAGAGGACACGTTGCAATTGAAGGGGCAATCTGTGTCAAGTTCGTGGCATTTGTCTACCTTGTTAAGATATTTCTAGAATTGATTGTCGTTTCTTTTTTTTTTTTTTTGTCAAAATTTGTCGTTTCTATTTGTTTGATGGTATGAAGTTTGTGTATCTTGGGACGGGGAATCCGTGAAATCAAGAATTCTTCCAGCTGAGATTCTTGGAGAATTATTTAAAATAATTAATTAGAGGATTTTTGTTGATTTTTTTTAAAAAGGTTAAAAAGTATTTTGATTATGAAATTTTTTTTGACAAATATATTTGGATAGTGAATAATTATTATGAAAGTGTTTGATTTGTTTAACAACTTTAGAAACTTTTATACAATTAATCAAAAAACAAATATTTTTAAGTTCAAAACCTATTTAAAAAATTTGAAAAATCACAAATAACAACATGTGAACGAGTACTAGGCTGTGGACACTCGTAAAATGGCGTCCAACACCGTCCGAAAATTGGAAGCCTCCATCAAACATATACTAGCACAGCCACAGAACCACTTACAAGTTTTGTACTGTTCAACAGTAGGATAGTCAGCATTGGACAATGGACAATGGTTACAATACGAGCGTTCAGCCAAGCAATTGTTGACAGTATAACCTGAAGAGATGGAATACCAGACACTCATAATTACACCGACTTCATGCCCAGCAACAAAATTGAAAAAGCAACACCCGCACTAATTATATTTAGACCCCAAAGACAATGCACAAATTAGATATTTAAATGTTGTATTTAAATGGTTATGTTTAAATGGCATCAACAATATTGACTTTGTTCGTTATTTACTTAAGTCTTTATTTTTAGATATTAAGTCTTTTATGAATATGTTTGATGTATGTCAGCTGTTAAAAGTATCTAGATTAGAGGTGCACCTTACACGCAAGCTTACTGTAAGCTCAGATGTTGCATGAACTATCTTTATCAAATATACATTTCTGGTTTTATAAAAAAAAAAAATGCACAATACCTCAGGGCACTGGCCAGTGAATGGAAGATTAAATTGCCTAAATTGTTTACCCACAAACAAGAGGAAAATATTGAACATTTAGATGAAGATATTTCATGTATAATAAAAGTCAAATGAAAAATCATCCCTTCTCATATTCTTCTTCTATGACTCAACGGTGAATTTTTGGCCGAATTTAACACCTCTCCCCCAACAAATCAGTAGCGAATCTGGTACCAACTTAAAGCCCTAAACAAAACCGAACTACTCAGTTTTTTTTTTTTTTTGTTTTAAAGAAGATGTTGAGCCTTTGTTTTTCAAACAGTTGCAAAAAAATTTTGGTTAAAGACATTTGAAAAAAGTGAAATTTTTTTGGCCAATCCAAACACATAGGTAGAAAATTTTCCCGTATAATGGCCAAATAATCAATCCAAACAGACCTTGAAATTCTTGTTATATTCGAGACTATTACCTCAATAATCAACTAAATATCAAAATATGAAGTTGTGTTCAACATCACCTCTGAACAATCAACTAAATATCATAATACTAAGTAAAATGCTCGTTTTTGTTTAATTTTGTTCTCTTTGTTGTCCATTGTCTTTGATTGGTTCACAAGCATGGTTCAAAGACTTAGTCAAATCATCACTGGTACAATTTAATTCAATTCGAGATGATTCTAATTCGATTTTGATACATCTAGCTAGATGAGAAATTGGAGGGACCAGTTATTTCAGACCGAGTTATCTCCAACTTCGTTAAAATAGACGAATCTTTTGATTCATCAAGGGTCATTTCGGCCGAATCGTCTCCTATTTGGTTATTTTTGTTTAGCATATTTTTTTAATATATTAAATAATTATTTATAATTTTGAAAATAGAAATTATTTTAAAATATGTGTACCGAAATCCAACCAATGTGGAACAATGCTGGCCGTGAAGGTGATTTTGAGCCATGTCTACAAGATCTCAAACAATTAATTATTATCTACACTATTAGAGGTTAGGGTGGACAATTTTCAAGATGATAGAGACAAGTGGCAACAAGACATTAAGGTTTATAGAAGACAGGGTAAAGGTATTTCAAACTCCCAAGCATTGATTTGGCATTCTTTGGAAGACAAGGAGCCGACTTGGGAGTTGGTTTAGGTGTCTTTATTTTAGTTTTATAGATAGAAAATTTTATATTAAGTGTTTTATGAGTTCAAGTGTCGTGTTCTTGGGATTTGTTGTCACGGATAAAGGGATTGCAACTGACCCTGAAAAGGTGAAAGCCATTATAGATTGGCCAGCTCCTACTACATTACGGGAAGTCCGAAATTTCCATGGATTGGCTACATTTTATAAGGCGTTTTATCAAAGGATTTAGTACTCTTATAGCCCCGATTACTGACTGTTTGAAGAAGGGACAGTTTGAGTAGACAAAATCAGCCGCCCAAGCTTTTGAGAAATTGAACAAAAGAATGACGGAGGCTCCAGTACTTAAGTTACCAAACTTCTCTAAGGTGTTTGAAGTGGCATGTGATGCTTCCCATGTGAGAATTGGAGGAGTTCTTAGTCAAGAGGGTCATCCTATTGCCTATTTTAGTGAAAAGCTGAATAAGGCAAAACAGAAATACTCTACTTACGATAAGGAGTTTTGTGCTGTCATTCAAGCTATTCGGCATTGGCATCATTATCTTATTTACAAGGAGTTTGTATTATATTCTGACCATGAAGCTCTCAAGTACATAAATTCTCAAAAGAAATTAAATCATCGACATGGTAAGTGGGTTTCTTTCTTGCAACAGTACAATTTTGTCATCAAATATAGGGCTGGAACGGAGAACAAGGTGGCTGATGCACTTAGTCGTGTGCATCTTATTCTTACTTACTGTAGTTCATTGCCTACGTCTCTGGAGGTATTACTTGCTGAGAGCCCCATTTGTGGTAAAAACAGACAACACTGTTGTGAGCCACTTTTTGATGCAACGAGCCGTGTGGCAAGTAACGCTCCGCACGCTACTTCCGCCTATTCAACCAACTGTGTGTCACAATCCCAAATATAGCAAATTAATGCATATATAAGCTTTAGAGGCATAGTGGTGAAATAGCAAATGAAATTTCATTCAATAACGTATGTTGGCTGATTGAAAAATGGTAAGTGTTACTGCACTAGGAAATCTCATATTTAAACTTTTCTTTTCTTTAATTTCAAACGAATGGCCACATCAACACAGCCAATCAGGCGGGCAATTGTAACACCCTAGAAATTCATGCCAAAACCATTTATTTTGTATTATGTTCATTAGAAAAAAAAAAAGAAAGGGCCAAAATTAGTGAGAAGAAATAAGGAATTGATTTTCTATTTTACTAGCATGTTGTACCATTGCTTTTAGGAATTGTACCTAGCATCTCTGCAAGATATAATTGTAGGATAAATCACAAAAATCTCTTCTAATGACCCTTAGCCAAGTGTAGTCTTCCATAGTTAAGAAAATCAAGATCACTTTGGTTTTGTCTTGTTTTGATTGGACCACCATTTTTCTAATTTTTCTTCAATTCTTTTCCATATTACTTAGCCATTTTTTTTCTCTTTTCCTCTTCATCTTGGCCGGCCCCTATTTTCTCTTTTTCCTCTCTTTTGCTTTCATTTTCTTGAAGTATTTCTCTCCAATTTGATCCTATTTCTTCCATAAAAAGTGAGTTAATTTTCATCATAAACAAAGATCTTGCCTTATTAAAGGTATTAATCCAAGAACTTCTCTTATTATTTCAAGCATAATTTGTAGTTTTTATAAGCTTTTACCCATATCTTTAAAGTTAAGTATGATTTATTTTAGCCATGAAATATGAAATTTTATTCCATGAATATGAGGTTTATGAACTTGTATGACTTGTAGATAGTGATTTAAACTTGAAATGACATGATTTAAGTTTGATTTGGTTGAAGAATCTTGGAGTAGTTTAGGTGTTTTTGTGATAAATTTGAGTGAAATTAAAGTGAGTTTGATGTGAAATTGGTAGAACTACTTGAACAGTCATGCTGGACCAGTTTTAGTAAAACTTTCATAACTTAGTGTAGATAACTTGGATTCGAATAATTCTTAGTTGTTTTAGAAACTAGATTCATAGGGATTTAAAACGGTATAAGGCTTGCATGGTGGTTCATTGTGTATTAACCGCAGAAAGCTTGCAAAGTTGGCTGAAAATTTGATTCTGCGTAAAACAGTTTTTATGATGAGCCAAATTGAGGGCTGATTTTGAATCTGTTCTAGTTGGAATTTGGATTGATGATCTTCACAAAAGTTGTAGCCCTATAAACGTACTTTCAAACCATGTAATCACAATTCCCTAGTTCTTAGTGGATTGACCCCAATAATGGCACGAAGTTGGCTGAAAACTAACCCTGTGTAGATTTGGGTGATGATTCTTGGAATAGGGATTTTGAATTTGAGTGGAATATTGATTGAATTTGGGTTTAAATTGAATATGAAAGTTGTAGAACTTGTTGAATTGGGTTGGATTGTTGGATTTTCTTGCAGGAAAAATTTTTGAGTTAGTCCGATTATAGGGAAAATGCTGCCGAAATTTCGGTAAAATCTAGGAAATAAAAGTAATTAGGCTATGATTTAAGACTTTATAAGCTGTAATTTAGTGATTTAAGCGTGCAGAAATTTTTGTAAATTAGCTATTAGTGAGTTAAACCTTTCCGAGCGAAATCCTAAAAGTTAGAAAACCCTAATTTTGAAAACCCTAAACCCTAGGGTAAAACCCTAAACTCCAAAACTCTAGAAATTTAAACCCTAGAAAGACTTGGGGTATTTCTTGAATTTCCTTATGAAAGTTCTTAGATTTTATTCAGGATTTTTATACTATTATTTCTTTTGAATTTCAGGATCTGAAAGTGAGACCCAATCGTATTACGAAATATTTTCTTAGCCTTCAGGTGAGTGTTCTTATGTGTGTATGATGCATGAAATGCCATGTACTACTTGACATCATTATTTTGATGCATAAAATGATACGATATACTTGACATGATTATCTAGTGATATGTGTTACTTGAGGAAAGATGTGTACTTTATCGCATCTATTCCGCAATGTGTTATATGCTTTCACTATTATATGTGTTATTTGTGATTGAGACTTCCGTGACTAACTTCACCGTTATTTCACGGTTGGTCAACCCTATCATGAGTTGGAGGTTATAAGGTGCTGGGTGTTTTAGGGTGTGTTGTTCTTTTCCAAAATAAGTTGAATTCCTCTAAGATGCCAACTCCGGATTGAACTATCTTGTTTGTTGGCCCTTCCAAGGTTGAAATTTCTTCCTGAAGGTGGTAGCTTGTTTGGAGGTTATAAGGTGAATGGTGGCTAGGGTCTTGCTTGTTTATACTGGAATGTTCCTTGGCAGAGACCTGAGCTATTATCTCGGTCTGAACGTCTTGGTTACATTATCAGTGCTTGCTCCTTCTGCGGTTAAGCTTGCTTCCGTAGTTGAGTCTCGTATCCGCCATTGACTACTTGTTACTTAAATTGTTCACAAATTGTTTATTTACTCGTTAAATATTTTATTGAACAAAATCACATTTTACTGGTATGATTGCATGACTTGAGCACTTATTGGGCTATTATAGCTCATCCCATTCATTTGTTTTCCTTAACCAGGTTTCCCAAAAATACTAAAGCTGTAAAAGCTGAGTTTGGACAGTGTACATGTTTTGTTTTGTATATTTTAATAGCCACTTGTTTAGGCTATTCTTGCACATACTGTGTAAATTTTAGTGTGTAAAACATTTTGTAATATTTGTATTTCAAATGAATTTTATGAATATATTTCTTTACGAATGTGTTTTATTTTGCATTAATTATGTGTATGTATTGAGCGAGTGCGTGATTTGAGTCCTGACGAAAGTTAGGCAGGCAGTCCGCTAAGCCCTTTGGTGCGCCTCTGGATAAGGTGGGGCTGCCACAGCAATTGCCAGAAACTCATCCAAGCTAACGTTAGTTGCATGCATTAAGTCATTAACATTCGGTAATTTTTTTTTCTTTTGGTTCTTTATCCATTTTTAAACTGCAGGGTTTGGTTGTGATTTATATCTCTCAACTCTTTAATGAGAAACATTCAGCTGTGGACATTCAATATAAGCAGGACTTGGGGTTATAAGTACGAAATAGGTACAGTCATGCTCTAATTGATTTTGTTGTTGCTTTTGTAACTGGAACTCACTGCTCGATTTCGAGATGGATGAAACTCTGCTAAGAGACAAGGCAGAGCGGGAAAGGGCTGCAACATGGAATTTGTGTTACGCCCCGTACTTGAGACGTGGCACCCGTTATGCTTTAGGTTAATTTAGAACACAAGGCTAAACGAAGACAAAAGATTAACTAACATAATATAAAACTCAAAGAAATACTCAAATATGCTCCCAAAAGATCATTCATTCATAGTCCAAAATATACATTGTCCAATACATTTCTATTTCTCAATAACAAAAATAGTAGGGAAACATGTATAATCTAATCTATATCAAAAATATGGCTATACATCAATGTCATAAAAAATAATCTCATTCATGTCTAACCTATCTATGACTATGAGGTCCAAAAGTCTTCCCAATCACCTTCTACAAAACCATCACCTGCGAGTATAAATCGTTCTCTTTGGGGCTTAGCTTATTAGTTATACATAGATAAATTTCCATTCAAAGTCCATGTCATCATCATTCGTAACATGTGGTCAATTTATAAATCATACAAATTCAAAACATCCTATAATGCGATTCAAAGAAAAAGAGCTCAGTAGTTAGTGGACACATGACCCTAGAATTCCAATTGTTAATTATAACCCGATTAACACGGTCCAAACCAACTATCACCCGGTTGATCCGGTTCAAAACTAACTATCACCCGATTAATACGGTCCAAATAATTAACTACAAACACCAAAATAAGGAACTAGTCCCGTCACAAATCCATTTCATATACAAAAGCTCAAACATATGTTCATTCAAATGATTATTTAGACCACATATACTCATTGCATAGCAAAACCAAAGTAACCAAACGTAAGTCCATTTATATAGAGAAAATATCATTCAGATCATTTCTCATCATCAAAATGCATTTCCAAAAGTAAAGAGAATCAAGTACTACTTACCTCGAACAAAGACTAATTCAAATAATCTGAATAGAGATAATCACCTTCGTCACCTATAACACACAAATAAGACTCGCATAATGTACTAATTCTATCAAGAAATCATAATGAATGCTTAAATATAGCTTAACACGCAAAACGAGAAAAAGAGACAAGAACTTGCCTTGACTCGCGACTTTAGTTGTGGTATCAGTCGTAGCGTGGTGGATGCTGCGGCTTGGGTCAGAACCACAAGGGTTTCCATTCACAGCGTCATCCGCGGAGCGGCTGGTACCGCGGACTACCCTAAAAGGGCAACCCAGACGAGCCGTGACTTCATCCGCAGCGCCGATGGCACTGCGGATGAGCCCAGACACGAACTCTGTAGTCCCCTGTAACACTCAAAATTCAAAATCGAACTTTCTCAACTCAACCCAACACAAAGCAACACCAAAGTAACTCCAAAAATGGCATAATGTGATAAGGAAACATTACATTCAACACATATCATGAATTATCCTCAAAAATTACACCAAATTTCTCAAGATCTTATACCCACATCTCACCAAAAGTCTTTAGACTTCAAAGCTCGCATACTCACACACTTTAAAGCACAAGCATGACACTTAAAAGCATGAGACTCAAGGATTCCTCCAATTACAACTACCATCCCACAAAATCAAAGAATCTAAAATAAAGAAATGAACTAGATTTTGGAAGAGGGGAATTACCTTGAGTGGAAGATTCAAAAGGATTTCTACTTGCTCCACTGGGTGAGTAGAATTTGGGTTCTTCAATTTCTTCTTCACCCGATGTTGAGAAAAGGATAGAGATTTAGGAGAGGAAAAATTGCAAAAGAAATGAGGAAGATAGAAAGAACCATAAGTCTTTTTGGAGTAAAATCAATTTCACAAAATTGTATTCAAGCCCTTCAAGGTGTCTAATTTATTAAAAGGCCCAAAGAGTGAGAATTACATATATGCCCATGAGAGCCCTATTATTACAATTTGTTTGTGCAAGAATTGAAGAATGTTACATAGCAGTGCCAATGATTGTTGTAACTGTTTCACAGCACTTCTTGCGGGTTGCGTCTATGATGATGGGGGGGCATCTTGGTGAACTCTCACTTTCTGGCTCAGCAATTGCTACTTTTCTCACCAATGTCACTGGCTTCAGTCTCCTTGTAATGCCTTCTTTCTTATCTTTTAGATTTAGTTTCAACTTTCAATGGTAATGTTCTATCTGTTTTGCTGTTGCTTTTCAAAACCCTGTAATTCCATTTATATTTTAGCAGAGGTATTTGAAGAGTTATTGAACTGTTCATGATAGAGACTTTTAAAATTTTGACCACCTACCTATCATTAGTATGACTGGTCCTGTTGGCTTCTGTTATTATGAACCAGTAAATTATAAGCTCAACTTGGTACAGTATTTCTGCTCATATGCTTGAATCAACGAGATATTTAAGAACATTTGGTCAAATAACTTTGAAGTTCATTGAGAGAAACGCTTTACAATCACACTACTACACCAGCCGACAAAGACTAGGAGAATTACAACATTAGTCAAGCTAAATTCTGAAAATTTTCCAAAGGGGTGTTCCTTTCGAGTTCCTACTATCTTTCTCTTCTTTGCCTAGGATTGGAAGCTTTCAAGTGGACTTCATCTGATGATCAACTACAGATTTCACATTGTGATTCCTTACATTTCAACTAAAGCTAGTTCAGTAATAAACTGCAATGCAGTTTGGAATGGCTAGTGCATTGGAAACTAGCTTATGGAGCAGGCCTTCACCACAAGCTAGGAGTGTATACTTATGGCGCCATCGTATCTCTCCTCATGGTCTGCACACCAATATCCTTACTGTGAACCTTAATGGACAAGCTACTGATATTAATGGGTCAGGACCGTTTGATTTCAGCTGAAGCTGGCAGATATGCAATTTGGCTCCTTCCTACATTGTTTCCACATGCTGTTCTCCAGGCACTAATTCGTTATTTGCAGACCCAAAGATTGATCCTCCCAATGCTCTTAAGCTCAGTTGCAGCTCTATGTTTCCATTTGCCTGTTTGTTGTGCTTTGGGGTTTTATTTGAAACTGCGAAATGCTGGAGCTGCCTTAGCACTTGGGTTATCATATTGGTTCAATGTGATATTACTTGTTTTATATTTAAAATATTCTGCAGCTTGTCAAAAAACCGGTATATCTTCCTCAAAAGATGTTTTCTCGAGCATGAGGGAATTCTTAAAATTTGCTGTTACTTCTGCTGTCATGGTCTGGTAACTTTCTTCTTCATTATTCTTTTGCACAGAAAATAATGGTTTTCCGTGATCTTTGATATATTATAACTCTAATATGATTATTAGAGTCTTGAATCGTTGACATGTGAAATAGTGATATTACTTTCTGGACTTCTGCCACCAAATCCCCAACTTGAAGCATCAGTGCTTTGAATGTGGTATGTTTCTTACATTAGTACTACTTTTTATTGGATAATCTTGAAGCTCCACAACTAGCTATACTAATGCTTAATTCTCCTTACACAGCCTCTTGATTGCATCTTTGCATTACTTTGTTCCATACTCTGTGGGTGATGCTGCAAGGTTTACTCTAGTCCTCTCTGCTTGTAATTTTAGATCTGCAAATTGAGTATGCCATTCAGCAGAATACATCGTTTGTTAGCACCTGAGTTTCAAATGAACTAGGAGCTGGGAATCCAGAGGCAGCTCAAGTTGCTGTCTGGGCTGTGATTTTTGTTTCAACTGCAGAAGTGATGATTGCAACAACTCTCCTATTCAACAGTCGTTTTCTGGGATATGCATTCAGCGATGAGAAGGAAGTAGTGGATTATCTCAAAGAACTGATTCCACTGGTTTGCCTTCTGATTATAATGGACGACATTCAAGCAGTACTTTCTGGTTTGTCTTACCTCATTCCTTTATATAATATTGTTCACCCAGTAATTATGTATTTTTGTCATAGACATAGTGGCATTTAGAATGAACCATGAACTCAAGGAGGCTTTCTTAGGAGATTTCAAAAATTATTGTACTCAGACTTGAATTTCTAAGCTTTATTAACATGAGCATCTTTTATATGAAACAACGTTTCGTTATTAGCATGCTTTACTCGAGTTGCTAGCCTAGGCCTGACCGACTAGTTTCTCCTTGATTCAGGAATTGCAAGAGAAAGTGGATGACAGCATTTAAGGGCATATGTCAATCTTGGGGCAAATTATTTGGTTGGAATTCCCATGGCCATGGTGCTGGTTTTTGTTCTCCATTTAAGAGGGAGGGGCCTTTGGATTGGACTGAATGTAGAATTAGTTGTGCAATCTATTCTTCTGTCTCTAGTAAAAGTTTCACTCACTGGAAAAAACAGGTTCTCGGTGGAGTTCCCGTATTAAATGCTTCCGTATTAGTTTCATTTTCTACTGATATGATTAAAAACAAGATTATCATTTTTATCATCAAAATTTACTCCCCCATCTGCATCTAGAATGAAACTCTCTCCAAGCTAATGACTTAATTTTGAATTGGTATAAATTGCAGGCAATTATGGCTCGAGGAAGAATATTTGATAGAGGCATTCCTGCTGTTAAGTGAATCTACAATTCCTGTCTCACTTTGCTAGTCTGTTGAAGGGGACAGAGATTGAAAGATAGTTAATCATCGACAAAGATTGGCTCTCAAAAAGGTGCAATCTTTTAATTCTGAGCCATTTGGTGACTCTATACAGCTTCTAAATAATATTTGGCTAGCCTTTATTCAGAAAGAGGTCATCGTGGACGACGCACTTCTGTTTGTAACTGTGTTACAGCGCGATGCTTTCCGTTTCTTTTCCCTTAAATAGAGTGAAGATTGCAATTGGAGTAATCTTTATCCAATTCTTGGCGTTTCAGTACTACAGAATTTTCTAAATGACTGGTGGTTCTATTTGCTTGATAGAATGTAGTTAGTCTTACGTTGTGGAATCTATTTCCTTAGTACTAGATGCATGTCCATAATTTGTTTGTTTCTAATCTACACCTACTTTAAATGCTCACAACACTCTTGAGTATGGGACTTAAAAACTCGGAATTTGTCGTTTCTTGCCTACAAACGTTGACAAGTTGCCTGATCTTACGTGACATTTAAATTAATGACCCACCTAGTGTTGGCGAATTTTCTAATTGGCTGCCATGAGTCAAACACCCCATAACGAAAACAAAAACAAAATCCTCGATCGGTTCAGGCATACTGCTTAATAGTCACCCCCAATGTCAAAATCTGAAAAAAAAAAAATTTATTTAATTGTTCCTTTTTTTTTAATCCCCTGTTATCGATTGGTTTATGTAGAATCTCTAACAATTAATTATCCACTATATTCAGAAGTCAATGTGTAGACAATTCTGAATCTATCATATGCATGTTTGCTGACATTAATTGCGTGCATTAATCCTGGTTCTTCTTTCCTATTCTTTTCCTATTTCATGATTCCGAAAAATTTGGTCGTAGGTCATTCCTCGTTAACAGGACACCATCAAAATTCAGACTTTGACATCAAATATACCAGTCACAGGAAATCACTGCTATTGTTGAAAATGGAAGAAGCGCTGCTAGCAGAAAAGGTAGAGAGGAAAAGGTTGGCAACATGGGAATTATTTGTGCAAGAATTGAAAAGGGTTAGCTACATAGCAGCACCAATGGTGGTTGTGACTGTTTCGCGGCACTTCTCGCGGGTTGCGTCGATGATGATGGTGGGACATCTTGGTGAACTCTCACTCTCTGGCACAGCAATTGCTACTTCTCTCACCAATGTTACTGGCTTCAGTCTCCTTGTAATATTTTCTTTCTTATCTTTTCGATATAGTTATTCAGCAATATATCATAAATTCTGCAATAATAGATCATGCGAAATGTAACATCGGAGTATATCATTCCCAAAGAGAGTAAAATGATGCAGAGGGTTTTATTTTCTTTTGCTGATGTTTTTCAGAGTTGCGTGACTCTAAATTCCTGATAACTTATAGGTGATGTAATTTGAAATTCCTAATAGAGGCTTTTATTAGTCATAGGGCATGTATATGCAATTAATCAAATGCCTGTCAAATATATGTTTATTAGTCATGGCTCAATTTGGTGCAATAGTTTTGGTGAATAAATGAGATGATTAATTACCTTTTAATTTTCATTGAGCAGTACCCTTTTACACCCCAAGCTCAAGTGATCGGAGAATCACTACATTGATCAAGACAAATTATGAAAATCTTGGATAAAAGTTCTTTTTCAATTATCTCATTGTTTTTCCACCTCAGAATAAGATGCTGTAGTGTGTAGCTTATCTGTATGATCCACGGACAAATTCACATCATAGTTTTCCAAAATTCAACTAGAGCTAATTGAATAATAAAAATTTCAAGCAGTTTGGAATGGCTAGTGCATTGGAAACTCTTTGTGGCCAAGCTTATGGAGCAGGGCTTTACCAAAAGCTAGGAGATTATACTTATGGTGGCATCATAGCTCTCGTCATGGTCTGTATACCAATATCTATATTGTGGATCTTCATCGACAAACTACTCATATTAATTGGTCAAGACCACTTAATTTCAGCTGAAGCTGTTAGATATGCAGTTTGGCTCATTCCTGCATTGTTTCCATACGCCGTTTTCCAAGCGCTGATTCGTTACTTGCAGACTCAAAGTTTGATCTTCCCAATGCTCATAAGCTCAGTTTCAGCTTTATGTTTCCATTTGCCTGTTTGTTGGGCCTGTGTTTTACTTGAAACTGGGAAGTGCAGGAGCTGCCATAGCAATTGGGTTATCATATTGGTTGAATGTGATAATGCTTGCTTTATATGTTAAGTATTCTGCAGCCTGCGAAAACACACGAATCTCTTTTTCAAAAGATGCTTTCTTAAGCATAGGGGAGTTCTTCAGATTTGCTGTCCCTTCCGCACTCATGGCATGGTAAATTTCTACGTCATTCTACCCCTGAACAGAGGATAGATCACTAGGTCCTGGTTTCACATCATCTTTGACTTGTACTAATGGTAACATGATTATTGCAGTCTTGAATGGTGGACATTTGAAATTGTGATATTACTTTCTGGACTTCTGCCAAATCCCCAACTTGAAGCTTCAGTGCTTACCATATGGTATGTTTCTTATTTTACTAGCACCTTTTTAGTGGATAATATTGAAGTTTTATTGTTGTTATACTAATGCTGTAATTATCCTTTCAACAGCCTCATGATTTCTTCATTACTCTACTTCGTACCATATTCTGTTGGTACTGCTGCAAGGTTTGTTCTTGTGCTCTCTGCTTCTTATTTTACATCTTTATACTTGCATCACTCAGAACTCATAAGAATATATGCCTTTTTTTTTAGCACTCGAGTTTCTAATGAACTAGGAGCTGGGAATCCAGAGGCAGCTCGAGTTGCTGTCTGGGCAGTGATTTTTCTTTCAATTGCAGAAGTGATAATTGCAACAACAACTCTCCTCTGCTGCCGTCATTATCTTGGATATGCATTCAGTGATGAGAAGGAAGTAGTGGATTCTATCAAAGAATCGACTCCATTGATTTGCCTTTTGGTTACAATGGATGGCATTCAAGCAGTACTTTCTGGTCTGTCTTGTCTCATTCCTATGATTGATGTTGTTTATTCAATAATCATATTTTTGAAAGATTACATATTAAATGAAACAAGAACCAAATGAGTCTTTCTTAAGTAATAATTTCAGAAGATTCTTCTGCTGAGACATGAAGTTCAAAACTTTATTAGTATCAGCATCTTTTGTACAAAGCAACAGTTCATCAGCCACTAATATATTAGTTACTCGAGTTGATTTAAACCAACAACATACACTTTTTTTTTCTTGATTCAGGAGTTGCAAGAGGAAGCGGGTGGCAACATTTAGGGGCATATGTCAATCTTGGGGCATACTATTTGGTTGGAATTCCTATGGCCCTTGTTCTGGGCTTTGTTCTCCATTTAAGAGGGAGAGGACTATGGATTGGACTGAATGTGGGATCAGTTGTGCAATCTTTTCTACTCTCCCTCATTACTAGTTTCACAAACTGGGAAAAACAGGTTCTTTAGTACAGTTCCATTACTAAATGCTTCCATATTGGTTTTATTTTTCAGCAATATTATTTACAAGAAACATTTCCACCTTCACCATAATTTACTTCCTTCTGTAATTAGGTGGTGGCAACCGTCTCTAAGCTAATGACTTAATTTTTCTTTTGGTTTGAATTGCAGGCAACAATGGCTCGGGGCAGATTATTTGATAAAGGCGTTCCTGCAGATTAGTGAATAATACACACGATTTCCATTTGCCGTTATCAGATATATGAGTTCTTACAAAGTTCCTCTCTGATTTTTGCTCGTGTCTAATTGGCACCCTTAATTTTCTTTTGAATTTTTCTCAATTTCCATGTAACACCCTTAAACTAATTGCGAAGTTTCACTTTGCAATTTTGCACCCCAAATAATATGAATTCTTGTATCTTAGAGAAATATTCTTAGAATGAAATATGAGGGGTTTTAGAATTATGTACTACCGCTTTTGTATCGATTTAGTTCTGGTCAAGTTCAACTCGAGTTCAAATAAATTAAAATTATTGTTAATCAAGTTTGACTTCTACCTTCAAGAGCTCAATAAGCTCGAGATCAGATTCTAGTTCTAGTATTTTAGCTCCAATTGACAATGAATAATCCTAATAAAACGCAAATTAACAGGACAATGATGATTTGTTTGCAGAAAATAATAACCACAATCACATGCTGGATTAATATCTCAAGAAACTGCTACAAAGTTAAAACTGAGGCAACAGTAGTACATAGCAGTAGACATGCTTATAGAAAAAGATAAAGCAACTAAAGCTAAATCCTATAAAAGTAACTAAAGCTAAATCCCCATCCTCTACCTTTAGGACAAACTAATATGGATAATACATTACTTAATGATCCCGTGACAGTCACATCAAGCTGAAGCTCTTATTCATCAAACATGTACTAGTAGTCGTATGTATTGCACGCAGGTAAATTACGAGATACTAGTATGGTGACGGTGGTGGCGGCGGTGGAGGACCGAGCCCATGTTGGGTTGGTCTGAAGGGATCATATTGTGGTGGTGGAGGTGGACCGGGTGGTCCAGGATCATAAGGTGCTGTATAAGGTGGCAAAGGTGGACTAGGTGGTCCTGGAGGTGGTACATATATATATATCTTGGCGGCGTAGTAATCCGGTTGTGGAGGAGGGAATGGCGGTGCTGGTGCTGCTGATGGTGGTGGTGGTGGGGCATAAGGACCAGTCGGTTGTGTGGGAGGCGGCGGTGCAAACGGATCAGGAGGTGGTGGTGAAGGATATCTTCGAAATGCCATTTTCTTGAAATTTCTTTCAAGGCTTACTGCAGTCGTAAATAGAAGTTATGAGATAAGGACTAAAGTAGCAGCTGATTTTATAGATTTTGGACGAAGAAGTTTCTGGCTCTATCATCTACAAAGTCCCACATCATCAAACCGTTGTTTTCCTCCTAGAGAAGAAAAATCTTCAAAACCTTATTTCATGTTTCATTTTTGTCCAAAATTTATTTTCGAGGGCTAATTTTTTTCCCCCCCTTAATCAAGGCTGAGAATCACAATGATCATCCAAATTCCTTCTTTTAAAAAAAATAGTCTGATTAAGATTATTTGTCTTTTGATTAGAAGAATTTGATTTTCGGTGATTATTTAATTAGGAATAGCTTGTAAATATGGCAAGACTCCACTCAATGCCGACTGAAAGTCCTTATTAGTTTAAAATCAAGTATATAGGTCAAATATCTTCAGTGAGAGTTTTTTTTTTATTAATTAGAATCTTACTCTCACTGTAAAAGAAAAAAAAATTCATGATGTTTTAAAGGAACAAATGATAATAAATTTCACACATTTATTTCTTTTAAGCACTTTATATGTAGCATTTTGGGGTTATTTCACAGAATCAATGAATATTAATGTCTCTAAAAGTAAAATAGCTATATATGTTACAATCATTGTCAAGATGGATACTTCCTTTTTGTAATACTGAAAAATGCTCATTGTTCACCAGACTTCCAAATAAGGAGTTAGAAATTCATGAACTAGAACTACACTTTCAATGCTATCTATAAATTCTACCGGAATACCAGAATCTTATAGGTGTGCTAAAACTGGGGTTCCTTTGATCTTCAAAAGTTCATCGAAATTGAGTTCTGAAACAGATTACCAAAGCGCTCACTCTACTAGCAGTTAAGCAATTGACAGCCTTTGTTTAGTAAGAATAACGTATTGCTATAGAATGGTGTTCTTGCTTTCAAGACCATAAATGCAAATGCTGATCTTATGCAGCTTCATTTAGTGTTAATTATATTTTTGAACCATAGGACCATTATAATTTACCCAATACACAAAAATGCTACTTTATTTTTTGAATATTAAGGAGCTGTTTGGTTCACATTTTTCAATCACTATTACTATAGGTATCATTAATCCTACTATCAGTATGAGTTTTGATTATCCCCTTAACATGTTTGGTTTAGTAATAGAATGGGTATCATCCTCTTCAAAAAGGGTTAATAAGTTTGACAGAGTAGTATTTTATGGGGAATCATAGAGAACCAAATTAATCACTTTTATTCCGATTGGATGAAAGTGATATTTGTTTTCTAAATATCAATAATAAGTGTCATTATTACTCATGCCTATTCCCCTTCTTAATTCCCCAGAACCAAACGCCCGATACAATTTAAAACAATGATTGAAGAAGGAATTATTGAAAACGTTTGAACTTGAAAAATGTTGCTCATTCTGTGTAGGATCATGTAAATAAATATTTCTTTTTGTAAGTTCTGTGCAACAAGGCAAAGGTTGCATCAAATTGAAGAAGAATTACCAATTAAATACCCCAGTCAAATATTTAGATGTGAAAGCACAATACTATTACTCGAAGCTAATCATAGATTCATACAAAGCATTCTGAGCAAATCATGGCCTACAAGACAAAAAAAAAAACCATTCCACAGAAATTGCTCTGGTCTGAGCAATAATCTCTCATCTTTTCTTTTCAATACTTCACCTTGTGTTTGTAATGTAAAACTAGGGGGTAATTAAACTTTTTCTACTGTGTATGTCAAAATTTGATGCAAGAGTACTAAACCTAGGAAAGAAAGTTTAGAACCTAATATTCACAACCTTATTTCAAAGCTTTCAATGATCATTTACTCATAACCAAGCTGCATAAGATAACATGTCATTTTATTAAGCTTACATGTGAACCAAGTAAGAACATACGCTGTGCATCCCCGATGCAACAATGACACTACCTTCCTTGTTTAGTAATTCATTTTGTCTAAGCAAACTGTCTTATATCCTAATTACATTATTATTTCTGGAAAGAAAGTAGCTTGGACACATAAGAACCATTTCCTTCCAATGTTCATACTGAGTAGTTAAGCCCAGTTCCACAATCCAAATGACATAACTAGGAAAATAGTTTCTACTTATCACAAGAAATTTTTATATACAAACATGCTTCTAGAATCATGAATATAGCTATAGTGTCACTGAGAAAAGTGAGCAAATCATTTATCAGGCACAAATATGTGCAATAAAACACAAAGAAAAGAAGATGCCCATATTCCTGTGGAGCAACAGAGACCATGTAATAGTAGAGGGGCAACCTGATTAAAATTCCTCTTTTTATTTGTTCTTTAATATTTTCATGTTTTGTAGTATTGAACCAAATAAACAGGATAAGTTGTACGGTAATAAGTTTTTCTGTAAAATGTTCGAAATCCAGTTGAAGGAAGTTTTCTAAATCAAATGAAGAGCAATTCTCATCCTCAGGCAACCAAAAAACATAAGTTGATTATAAATTGAATTCGCATTAATCTCATGCAAGAAAATGAGAATTTTCTTTTTGGGGATGATTTTTGGATCCACAAAACGTCTAGGACATCCTAACAAAATCTTTACAAAAATTACACATTTATCTCTATATATAAATCGCCAGCTTGTCACGGCTTTCTTGGTTGTTTTAATGTCATGAACAATTTAATGAAAAGCATTTAAACATTATTTCAAGAATAAACAGAAGGGATGCCAGGAATTCACCTGATGAGCAGATGGCCTCCTTCACTGATCCATAATCTATGATTTCTAAGAGAAGGTGCAAGCCAAAGTGGGTTATACTTGAACTTCTACCTGAAAAAACAATTCAGAAGACGAAAATACTCGAGAAAAAAAATCAAATGCAGATGAAATGGGATCATTAAAAAGATATAACAAATGAAAAACAACACAAAATAACAACGAAGTTGAACATTTAGGTCAAGATTACAAGAACTTAAATGAGATGTATATGTCAGACTATCAATTTCTTTCTTTTTGGACCTAAATATGCATATTTTAGTGACTACTATAGATTATTCACACAATATAGATGCTTTCTGGAGTCAAGGGGCCGAGGGTGATGACAGAAGACTAGAGAGCACAAACGAGTGAGATGCAGTCTCCATGCACATCATCATCTGTGCTCTCTATCTTCTGTCAACAACTTCACCACTCACTGCCTCCTCTTTCGGTTTACAGCAGCATTCAAATAATCAACCAATACATCGATCTCATGGATTGCAATGAGATTTACGGGCTACTTGATGGCCACTGTGCAAATAAACAATTTTAGTCCCAAACAAATGATTTTGAGAAACTACAAAAATAAGGGTTTGAATAGTCAGGCAAGCATATGGCTGACGGGTTATAGGTGCTCGCTATATTTCTTCTATAATTCAAGAAGGGTTCTGCAGGTCAGCTGGGGGGAAAAAAAGGCATACCCAAATCAAGAAAGATGAAGTCTATTAGATCTAGGATAGAGAATAGAAGAGAGCTTATAAGTGGGATGACTTGTAGGATCTCTAGCACCCTCTATTTATAGGGAAAACACATAAATATACTTGGGTTATTTCTTCTGGTTGTTCTAGTTGTAGTGGTCCATTTCTAGTTATCTCGAGATGGAATGCAAGAATATAATAAGATTGACGACTTAAAACCTGAAATTTCAATCATCTCTTAAGTGGTAACAACTATTGGCTAAACAATGCTTAATAATTGTGGATATGGGATAATAACATATGAAGCCAAAGGATTTGAAAAGTGATTTTATCCATCAGCCACTTGAGATGTGGGGTAACAAATAACAAACATTAATATCAATACTATTGCATTCAACCCATGCGTCAGATTGATGAAGAAGATATTATCATTCTAGTGGTTGAACGGAATAAGAATTAAGAATATTTAGAGTGTATTGGTACAGAGGATTGCAGGATTCCTTTTCTCTATCCCGGCTAAAGCTCAGCTCTCAGCTAGTAAAGTTGATGGCTCAGAGAGAAATGTAAACTCTCTTAACATTTTTTTTTTTTGGTTTTATGTGCTAATTTAAGTTTTGCTACCGTATAATATTCTATTTCAATTGATGGTTCAACTTTTATTTCATTAGAGATTTGATTTATTAATGAACAGCTTGTTTATTAATATATCAAGCGCATAAAATTTTCAAGGACCATACGTGTTATTTCTGATACACAACAAAATGGAAGAAGAAAAAATTTAGTTAAATTATCAATATTGCATTTATGGTTGCACAAGTAATTTGAATGTTTGTGATATAATTTCTTTTTTTCGTCCATTTAATTGTTTTAAACCCTAGAACTATACTAAATGAGAATCATCGCGCAGGGTAATATACATAATATAGTCCACTCTATGGTACTCAACTACCATGTATGTGCTGTATTCTGGATAACCTGTAATGCATGTGGTACGAATAGATCTGAAGTGATTTTTACTGTGTGTTTCTTTTGAGAAATCCTGTCCAGGGCAGGAACAAGGAAGGATAGTTTGCAGGATTTGCTTGTTGTAAGAAGAACAAACAATCATGTGGGAATATTTTCTTGTGGATGCTAGTGATTGCTCATCTGATCCTTGATGTAAGATCGTAAGTGATTGAGATCTTTTGCGATTGCTTCTGTTGAGAATTCTTCGTGAAGAATTGTAATGTGTGTCAGAGATTGGGCAGGCATGCAATGCCAATGCAAGTGGCCAAGAAGCATGGAGAAGAAGATGGAAGAAAATTCAATTCCAAAAAGGCAGATGGACTTGGAGAATCCCCCATCACAAGTGCCTTATCATATTCTGATCTCTTTCTAATTTCGTCATCGTTTTCTTTGTTCCTGTCTCATCATAATCAAACAAAAATTGCTAATTATAGAGGTGGTGGTCCTCATCTTACCATCCTTCCACTTGGCATCACCCCATAGCTTCATCCCCATTCTAAGCTCCGGCAACTTGATGAAGAATTTGCACACAATCCCCCTCTACTTCATGGAGATTGAATATTAATTAGAATCAGATAATATAAATTAAGAAACGATATTCATACAATATTTTTAACTTCTCGGACACTTTTTAAGAATTTGGTGAAATCTAGTATCCTGTTATACCTGTTTGTGTTATACTTATCTTATATCACTCATGTAACGATGCTAATTATACCAAAGGCACAATGTAAAATTTTGCACTAATAAATAGTGTCAATAAATGTGTAATTATCATTCTTCTATCAATATACAAAATCCAAAAGTGTCAATACATGAAAACATCCTTTTTGGATGAAGCATTTTTTCAAAAAAATCGCTTTGTTTGCTTAGTGATTTATTAAAATAATGCAATAATTGTTAAGGATATTTATGGATGGAGAAAAAATATTTTAAAATCTACTTTCATAGTTTTAAAACTTATCACTTTTCCCTCTTTCTTTCCCTATTCTATTCTTCCTCCCCACTTGATCCTCCTACCCCACGGGTGCCCTCCTCAAGTATGTCTTCCAATTCAGATCCTCAGTGTCAGTTTTAGTGTCAAACTCTTTGCCATTCAACAAGGGATTGCTACATTGCTTTTACACTTTAATAATTATCTAATTAATTTCAAATGTAATAAGTGTGAAGACAATGTGACAATCTCTAATGATTGGCATTAGACTTGGCACTGGAAAACTGGCATAGCTGCTCTCTTTCCCCCTTTCTCTTCCTCTTCTCCTCCTCCTCCTTCTCTCCCTACACCTTTGGCTCCCCTCCTCTTCTTTCAAGAGATGTTTAGGTGGATCAAATTCACAGCCCACCTGTGGATCTTATAGTTTAAAAGAGCGCTAAGTAAGCAAAGTGATACATATTGTTATAAGAAAATGATGCAAAACGAATATAAGGATGCTTATGTGCCTTTCTTTTAAATCACAAAATTTATAGGTAAGGTCATGAATCGAGTCCATTTAAAAATTTTACCTCCTCTTTCTATCCCTTCTCCCCCTTCTTTCCTCCCCGTGTATTTTCCCCTAGGCCGTCTGTCCATCTCTGTCTCCTTCTTTCCCCTTTCCCTCCATTTCTCTGACCTTCCCCTTTTCCTCTTTCCCACCCTATCTCGTTCCATCCTTTGTTTAAAACCACTCCTCCCTCATTTTGTGATGCAGCTACAATTTAGTGAAAATTATATTCTTCATTTTGCTCTCAAATTTGGCCGAAAATATTTGGTAGTGAATGTGTTATAGATTTATATAAAAATAAAAACAGATATAGATTATTCTTGTGATTGTTGTTTTTTTCTTCCCTTGTGCATTCACAATTAAGAAAAAAAAAATCTGAAATCCGAGTGTCCGCCATATCCCTAGAAACGAATGTGCTTACATCAGACTTCTGTAGGCAAATATTGGCCTGATTTGCAGACAGCCGAATAAGCACAAGATTTTAAAAAGTAATTTCCCTGAAAAAATAATAAAATGCGGAGAGAGTAGACAAAGCCCCTGCTTTCTAGGGGTGTGCAAGTTGACCCGATAACCCAAAAACCCGGCTGATTCGATCCGGACCCGATCCAAAAAAGCGGGTATCTGACCCGTCAGATTTTAGCGGAATACGGGTTATATGCGGGTTACTCTATTAAGCGGGTCGGATACGGATCATGATTGTTAAGACCCGGCGGGTATCCAACCCGACTCGCATATGGGGGTAATGATGTAATTTTATAAAGTTTCCTAATGTTAATATGTGATATTATTATGTAATATTACTATGTGATATTATTATTATTATGTAATATGCTGTTAGATATTATTATGTGAAATTACTATGTAGTATTTGTTATTTTTTATTAATATTAATATCAATATCTTTTATTCTTATAAGGTTTCCTAATATTAATATGTGATATTATTATGTAATATTACTATGTGATATTATTATTATTATTATGTAATATGCTATTAGATATTATTATGTGAAATTACTATGTAATATTGGTTATTTTTTATTAATATTAATATCAATATCTTTTATTCTTATTTTGTAATCTTAAGCAGTAAAGAGTACCGTATTATCAACATTGAAATGTGAAGAATTGAAGATGCGGTAATATAAACTTTAGTTATGATAGTTGTCTTGTGTGTTTTTTTCATTCTTTGCCTCAAAAATATGATTGGTGTTTATGTTATAAGATTTGTGTGTACGGTGTTTCTCTGTCTCAAAAAATTAAAATTTTCTGTAGTGCTTGCGATAAATTCATGGTTTGTAACACTTGATTTAATATATGTTATTTAAGTTTATATTTGTTATAAATGACGATCTAATTATTATTAGATTATCTAGGATTTGAAGCAAATTTAACAATATGCAAGGTACGACCCGAAAAAATGCGGATATCTAACCCGCCGAATATCTCCATATGCGGATACAGATACGGATACGGGTTACAACTTTGCTTGACTCGCATATAACGGGTCGGGTCAGAAAATACCCCATGCGGATCGGATATCCGACCCGTGCACACCCCTACTGCTTTCAGCCGTGTTGGGACTAAATTGCAAAAAAGTAATTCCTCTAAAAAATGACTATTCATATCCAAATTTTCATTCCAACAGAATTATTTTCTTTCAAAATAACTTATAGCATTCAGAACAAATTTTCTACATAATTAGTTGTAATTCAAATATTTTTTCATTTTTTGAAACAATTAAGTGGTCAAAGAATAATGTCAGATAATATTCTGATATTATTCTAAATAATGTTATGCAAACAAAGTCATAATTTCTAAAAACAAAAACTCTAAATATACAATTTTCAATTGACTTTTTATAATAGATGCACAATTTTTTCATATATATTTAAAAAAGTATTAAAATAATTTTGTTTTAGAAACAGATTTTCAATAAGTGACCAAACAAACTAAACCTCAAGTTTTTTTTTTTTTTTTTTGAGGAAAACTAAACCTCAAGTATTGAAAATGTGGTGCTCCAAGATGCTGTATTAACTTTTAAAAATTCTAAAGAACGATTGTCATTAACCACTCCTTTTATCCCGTTTGAATTATTATTGTTCTATACCATTTCCCAAGTCAAGCTGCTGCTTTGTCAGGTTAATAGCCGGAAGCAGGCTATCCATAAATGGAATATAGCAAATGGCCATAACAGGTATACGCTCTTCCAGACTCGCATGCTGTCTTTTATCCCTGGCAGCAACAACAGCCGCACCTCATTCTTCGACTTGTCCTTTCTGGGAAGGAGTGGCATGCAGCCTTTTTATCGTTGATAGATTCACTTTTCCTTTTTGGGACTGGTTCATTGCTCAGCACCCTTCTCAAGAATATATTTCATTAGTTCTTTTTTATGCATTTCTTTTTCTTTTCTGCTCGTTTTGGGTCCGCGAATGCATGATGTTTGGTGCCAATTTCCACGATGAACATGTTCTCACATTTGTTTATCGCCACAATGTTGCAAGAATTGTCAAAAGATTCTTCAAAAATTATAAAAAAAATGGCTGGGAGATGGGAGTGGGAAAGCATCAAAGTTAATGATTTGGGATCTTTATTCAATTCGAATACTTTTGGGTTCGTTCCATATTGGCGTGGTTCATTGGCTCTTTTAGCTTGGGCCAGCCAGCCAACCATATATGATGAGCATGTCTCCAGAATGGATAGATGAATTTGAGGAGGCTACTTTTTGACTTCTTTTGGAGTAGTTACATATGCTCTTGCACCTTCTCTGTCCCTTTGGGAGTGGAAGCCTCACTTCTCTTGATGAAGATGCCATATCTTCCAGCCCAAAACTGTGATTATACATCCTTTGCATCTATTATTTGTTGTATTATAAATTGTAAGAGACGAATTAAAGTCACTTATAATTGATAACAATCTTAAAAAATATTAGATTTAAGGTAGTCCAGTTAAGTTTTCAGTCGAATTCGTTCGGTTGTGTTTGTGCAGATCTATACAAAGTTATTTTCAATAACTTGATTTTTAAGGACAAACAATGAATCACTCAATCTTACACCAAGATTTTGATAATTTACCCCACTTCTGCTTGTAGTTCCCAAAAATATGAACTCGCGTACAGTTTATATACGTAGATTAACATGGAGCAACAGGTGCATTATTACATCAACCAACATCTGCAAAAAGACAACCACAGTTATATATTGGTTTCTCGTTCTATCTACCCTACGTAATCTCCATTATCTCAAATCTCATATTTCAAACTAAAAAACTATAAACAAATCGGATTTGGATGGGTTTTGTTCCTATATCTTGTGTCTTGTCATATCAGTAGAATAACGTTGCTATCACTTTTAATGGGCTGGGGCCTGATGAGGAACTTGTGTTTTATGCTGCTAATCTCATATTCATGAATTATGACAATGGTGATAATCTTTTGACCATTGAGGTTCTTTTTTGCCCAACCACGATATGTAATTTTTCAAAAGGCCTTCTCAAAGCTCAGATAATTAATGCTTTAACCCGTGAAGTACAGTACAGAAAGGCTTTACAAAGTTCAGTTCTCTAGTAACTCAAAATGCACCATCTATTCTGTGAAGTTTGATTAAATCTTAAGAAACAAAAGTAAAGACACCAATAACCAAGGATGGGCAAAAAATTATGCAGATGAATTGTGAATTTGATGAATGAGGAATCCTCAGATGGCTGGTTTCAAGTCCATCATGTTCGTTTCTTTTCCCGTTAGTGTCCAGGAATAGCATTTGAAAAACAAAATAGAGACAGGATGAGGCCAAAGGCAGGGTTGACGAAGATTAAGAAAGAAGCTACGTGATAAGTTTTGAGCCAATCAAGGCAAATTTTACTCCACTTCATAACGTTATTTAACAGATCGAACGCAAATTTCAACAATTATTTATTGTTTGGTGTTAAATTGTGAAGCTTTTTACGATTGCCAACGTTCCTTCACAACCAGGCCGGTCCAACATGCAACAGGACAGGTGAATGGCAAGTACCATTTTCAGAAAACAAGTTCTTGAAATGGAAGCCCAGTGGACTTGAGTTTCTACGAGCTGGTTCCAGATAGTGTATTACCTAGGGTTTTAATCCCACCCAAAATTTGAAACACTATGATGTCCCACAAAATTTATTTTGGTTAAATAAATCTCCTGGGAAAAACAAAATTTATTTTGGTAAAATAAATCTCATGGGAAAAATAAAAGAATAATCATCATAAAATAACATACATCAAGATAATTGTTAAACGTGATAGCAGATACTTTTGAGGTTAATTTGTCTTTGGCCATTTTACAACCAGATAAATCTTTTTGTCAATGATTGAAGACCACAAAGGTTGTTAGGACTCGGGAGGCAGATCATAAAGAGCTGATGATTTTGTTATATGGCTCCAACAGCAAGATTATTTGCAACTATTTTCCATGTTAAAGAAAAATCAAAATCGAGAATGCAAATTAAGATTTTGTTTAACGTTATATAATCTATGACTTTGCCATTTGCCTGTTTATGAAAAATATTATAAAATCTTATCAAGGCTGAAATGAGGGTATGTAGACGCTTTCAGTCTTCAATTGTGGAGTGATCCAGAAACTCCCCCCACTCTTACGGCAATGGGATGATAGGGTAGATTGGTGATATTCAGAGAACGCTTGCCGTGAACTTGAAGCTCAGGGGTTGGCACTCGCAGGCATTCAACTAACGGTGGTTGACACGGGAAATTTGGTTGCAAGAAGAATCATGCTCCTGCCAATAATAAATGATTTGGAACTGGAAAACTGCTTTGTAAAACCAAATTAATATTCCACTTAGTTGTGTCAAAATGCCTATACTAAGCCTCTCGGTCTTTGTCCTCCTTCAATCTACACGAGCCACTGCAACACAAATCATGAGAGCTACACTAGGGACTAATGGATTGTTTCCTCAAATTCAGGCTAACATGCACGGCGGGAGCTACCCGTCTTACTTAATAACTTAAATATCCCCGGGCGTCGAGGCCTCCACAGGTGGGCCTATCGAATTTTTTGTGTCATAGTTAAAAATATAATTTTTTTTTATTATCACGTTCTGTTTACATAGTTATTTTTTAGAATTTTTTTTTACAAAGATATTATTGTAACAATTTTAAATTTTTTTTAAAATGCTTATGTAAGATTAAAAATCAGTTGAAAAACGTATTTAAAATTTTTTAAAAACCATGTTTCTAAAAAATAAAACGAAACAAATAGAGTGATCATTTTCAGATTTAATTTTTATATAAAAGTGACAAAATTTAATGAAAATTCATTATCTTTTTCAAAAGGGATAATTTCACATACCTCCTCTGAGATTTGTCATAATTGTACTCACCTCTCCTCAACTTTTGAAAATTAGACATACACCCCCTCTGTTTATTTATTTTATAACAAACAAGTCCATTTTGATAATACAATCCAAAAACACAAACCAAACACCTTAAAATATCCTTAATTACTTTTTAAAAAGATAAATAAATCTTAAAAAATTAATTAATTAGTCATAAAAATGTCAAAATGACTTATATTCTTAACAAATAAATATATTAACAAAAAAGATATGACCAATTTAAAAGCAATTAATGATATTTTAAAGTACTTGGTTGGTGTTTTTGGGTTACTTTATCAAAATGGACTTGTTTTGTTATAAAAAATGTAAACACAAGAGGTGTAAGTGTAATTATTAAAATCTAAGGAGAGATGAGTGTAATTATGGCAAACCTCAAGGGAGGCATGTGAAATTAACCCTTTTCAAAAACATACCCTTTTTAATAATTCTCTATCACTTCTGTATTTTTTTTATTTTTTATTTTTTTTGGTGATATGACATAGAGCCACTATTTGAAAACGTAGATTTCAAAACGTCGATGTTGCAACCACTTACCACTCCCTTATTGCAAACCACATGCACGAAGAAATGTAAAATCAAATCATTCTCGTTGTCCAAAGACTCCAAACCAAAAGCAAATATCTCACCTAAATATTTTGATCATCACTTGCTGGAGTTAATCCTAAGTTTAGGCTGATTTTAAAATTTGAGATGAAATTGGGATGATTTTGGGTGGGTGTTCTGGTTTTGGGCATATCGCATTTTAGAAATGCGTTGTCGGAAATGTTGTCAGCAGAGAACGCAAATTGGAAATGCGTTGTCTGATGACAACGCATTTCCAATTTGCGCTGTCAAATTTCTTTTTGTTTCTCAGCTGACAACGGTTGAAGTTAGGCTGAGAAAAATTTTCTCCGAAATGTGAAGAATGGCCTTCGAGAGGAATGGGATGAAAAATTGTGATTTGCTTTACTGAAATGGGAAGAATCGCTCGGCTGGAATGGGAAGAAGAATTGTGAATTGCTTTGTTGAAATGGGAAGATTGGGTTGTATTAAAGCAATTGATAGCGCATTTTGGGTTGTAGGTTCACAGGCCCCTGCCAATTCTGGCAGCAACAGGGAATCACCTGAAGCCTTTTTTGACGACATGGAGGACTAGCTTTTTCGTCTAAATTTCTGTTCTTTTCTTCATTTCTTTTAGCTTTCTTGGGTGTTTTCTTTCAGATTTTTAATCACGCTTTGTACCCTTTTGCTGGTGCAGTAGAAATCTTCTAAATTGACTTGATGATGGCATAGCTTTGTTCACGAGCTGCTGCGAATTGTGTGTGCAGCAGGAAATCATCCGACAGCGCAATTCACAAATGCGCTGTGGGAGAGCCTCTTTAAAAAAATATGTATATATACTGATAGCGCAATTTCAAAATGCGATGTTCCCAAATTTGGACACCCATCCCAAAAGCACCCCAGTTTCAGACAAATTTTAAAAATAGACCTAAACTTAGGATTAACTCTCACTTGCTGAATGCTCCAACATGCAAAGAGAAAGAGAGATGTCAGAAACACAATTTTCACAGCTCAACATCTCAATCAGACATTGCGTTCTATAGCAAGACTCAGTTGTAATAATCAGATACACAGTCCATAAGGACCGTACTGCCTCCATTTCATTTTCCCACCAAATTTAATGCAGTTTGGCTGCTGGGGCTTACTTCGCTGCTTTTTGCTGCGTCCATCAATAATTTCTCTCCATTAGATTCCATGCTAATAAAATTTGGATACAACAAAGTATAAACATCTCTCTAGATCATCAATTTATCAAATCCGCATCCGAAATATGTATATAGTTGCATACTTGCGCGGTCTTAAAATTGCATGTACATCAAGAACTTACTTAGGCAATTAGGCCTGATTAGGGAGTGTAAAGTATTTCTCAAAAATTCATACATCTGCTGATCTGCAACCAGAGAATCAATTACTAATATCCAAGTCGGCGTTAGGAAAACTAAGACGCTCATCGTCAGTGAGGCAATGGCGGAAATGGCATCGATGACCATAGGGACAGATTCCACCAGCAAGAACTATGCGGCAAACCTCAGTCTTGTAACGTGGGTGCCTTATCACGGGACGCAGCTCCGTGATGCCATGTGCAAATTGACAATTCTCTGCATAAGGACAAGTTCCCGTCTCTTGCCACTTGTTACACAGCTCCGTCTTCACCATCCCCTGATTATATACATCAAACTGCAATGCCTCTTCTTCTCTTCCTCCCCCTGCAGCCACATGCACTCTTTGCCTTGCCTTTTCCTAATTAACTCCCAGACATATTAATTAGATTGACAGCCATACAATTATTAACCCCAAATCTCCAATTGTAACTCTACCAAAAATGTAAGAACTATGGTAAATTCTTAAAATTAGGGGATTTATAATTTTAAATTTTAGATGTCCCGAGTTCAAATTTGGAGGGTATAATCAAGAATTTGAATAACGTTATAAACATTGTAATTTTGAAAATTCCAAACGTATATATAAATATATTGTTAATATATAACGCATAAAATTTTAAATAATCATGAAAGTATCAATAGTTAAATATATCTAAAGATATAAGAAGAAAAGAAAGCCTTAGATTTTAAACAAATAATTTACATTCTATTTGTTTGGTTAAGTTTTTCAAAAATATGTTTTAAAAATTTTACTCATATATACATATTTAAAAAAATTTAAAATAACTATAATAATATATTTTAATAAACACCTAAAAGATTCAGCAATCCAAAGGAAGTGTTAGTCGTTTGGCGGGAAGCCAATAAGAGTGCAGATTGGCTTGCCAAAGAAAGTGTCAAAACACAGGTCTCCCAGAAGGATCTGTTGGTTCCCCTGATGGTATTAGACATATTTTGGCTTATGATGTTATAGGGGTGACTACCCCAAGGCTTATTAGATATTAGAGTTTCTAACTCTCCCTTGTGACCAAAAAAAAAAAAAAGGAAGTGTTAGTCATGTTCGAGAACACTTCAAGCTCGAAAGATGTCTGCAATTTCCAATATTACAATGTCCAGCTATTTTCCTACAAGTAATCAATATCATTAAAACTTGATATTTTAAGCTAGTAAGGATTTGAGTAATGGCGGAACAAAAAATGCAAAAACGATAAGGAATTCCGTAGCGCTATGTAGAATGATTGTAAAAATTGACTCACTGATTCTGGAGAGGGTGGAGAGTTAACTCGGTTACAACTCGAAACTTGAATCGGAGCTCCAATTTCTCCAACAGATTGGGGTTTAACCTTGCTATAGCCGCTGGAGCGGACGGAAATACTCTTAGGGAGGGAGACTCGTTCGGCGAGATGACGTCGTTCCAACCTGTTGTTTTGGATGGCGTTGGTATGACTAGGATCGGGTGTGGTGGTCACGCGACGAGAGTCACGTGACGAGGAATGTGCGTGTTTTCCATTGATGCTGAGACGGTTGAAGTCGGAGAGGAGGCAGTTTTGTATGGTAGCTTGAGAGAGAAGACTGAGGCGGTGAACTAAGTCGGCATTGGCGAGCCGGAGAGACTCGTTCTCTTGCCGGAGATCCTCGACTTCTTTGATGGATTCCTGGAGGTGAGCGAGGCAGAGCGTGTAGCGGTTGTAGAGCTGCTGGTACTCGAGGACGAATCCGGCTTGATAATGGCGGAGCTCGGCGGCGCCGTCTTCAGTCATGACGTCGCCGGAACTGAATTGAATCGGTTGGCAGAATACGTGTCTTCACGGTTTGAACTTTGAAGTTGATGATGGAAAAGTACAGGCGGGAAAAGATATATATAGAGAAGGAAATAATTTCCAGTGTATTGCGGAACTTTGAAGGTGGAAAAGGATGCAGCAATCAAAGCCATTAACTAATACTTAGATTGGCATGGTTAGTGTAACTCTCTGAACTTTGCTTAGGAGGGAAGAATACGAGGGAAATATTTGGGGATCACAGTCTAGATGGACTGGTTTTGATATTTAGCGTGAGAATGAGAAATTGTTGTATTGATCCGGTTTACAGTTTCGGTTCTAAGTTTTGTAATCTAAACGAAATTTAAATAAATTATTTTGTAATATAAAGGAAATTTAAATAAATTAAGTGTTGTATATTGAGGTAAAAAAAAAAAAAAAGCGATCTCGTGAAAGATCACCAAATCTATTAATGGAATTGTGACTAAAGAATTTTTTGGACAGAGGAGAAGAGAAGAGAGAGAAGGGGGGGGGGGTGTGGGGGAAGATTTTGCTCACTCCATGGAGTAGGGCCTGGAAACCGTTAGGAGATACTCTAACAAACAGGGAATGAATGTTCTTCTCTGCCAAGAAATTGTGTCTTTTTTTTTCATGCAGTAATTTTTAAGGCGATTAAACTTGTAATTTGGAGTTTTTTGTTATGGATCCGGACTTAATTTTGAAAACTTTTCATTTGGCACAATTTCACAACCGAAATCAAAGTTAACAAATGAATAACTTTGATCAAATATACTTTTATCTTGTTAATTCAAACTGCAACGCAGATTGTCATATTGCTAAAAATATGACGCTTGTTGCGGCCTTTCCCCTTTTGTTATGAATGATAATATGCTACCGGAGAGTTGAAGCTCCGATTGTAACTTAATTACATGAGTTCGTAAAAATGCGTATGAGGTGTCTATACATAAAATTTCAAGCATTTTAAAAGCTTCAAGGTCGGAGAGAAATTTTGTTTTATTATGTTATTCTTGTCTAGTTCTTTCATGCGTAGGTATTGCATGTAGGTATGCATCCATGGTTGTATGAACGGCCATATATTGCGTGAGAAGGAAGGATGAGAAGGTGGTGGATGATGGATGGTGTGATATGGAAGGATAGGCCCTGAGTTAGATTAAGAATAACTAATTGGTTATATAAGTAAGACTCTAATGATTTCAGTTGACGGTGGAAGAGTAATAGACATAGTTGCTTCCATAGTACATCTTTAACTAACTTGAGCTGTGGCCCTTTGCAGTCTTCCACAGTATAATGTTGATCAACAAACAACGACCAGCTTTTTCAAGGTAGGTGAATAATTTTTTGGAGGTTGGTACAATTAGAATCTTTATTCAGTTGTCTTTCCTTTTCTCATATCCTCTTTTGTTGATGATCTTACGTTAGGTCTGGCTTTCTTGATCGTTATGCATGTGTTGATTTAGATTGTTGTTGCTGATGAATCGAAGATGACTGAGGGGTATGGGTTCTGAGTGGATATAATTGGTAAGTGATCTTCAAGGTGGCAAATATCAACCGTTTAAAAACCTCGGCAGCGACAGGGGAGAGAGAGATTTTTAGGTGGATCGGGTACACGACCCTATCTGTGAACTTTGTGGTTTAAAAGAGTACCAAATAAGTAAATTGATGTATGCTAATGCAAGAAAATGATATAAAATGCTTACGTGACTTTATTTTAAACAATAAGATCCACAAGTAGGACCGTAGACTGGGTCCATTTAAGAATTTTTTGGAAAGGTAATCACACAGCCTCGCTCGTTCACCAAAAAAAAAATTAAAATATCCTAGTAAAGCCATTATTTAGGATTAAAAATTTTAGTAATAATTAAACTGATTGAGAATTAGATTGTGTGACATACTCCTCATTACATATACTTTCTTCGTTTAAAAGCATATCTACAACAATATTTGTACACATTTTTTAAATAATTTTTTATCTCGTGTAATTCTAATAAGTGATATCTTATTATTTTTCAAATATTACTTAAAAAAAGACAATGTCTATATCAAAAAAAAAAAGACAATGTCAATGGCGCTAGGTTCGGAAAGCTTTCATGTTATGGGAGCCACGTTGAGAACGCTTCATGATTTGGGCTATGGAGATGGCCATCACTGAAGCCCAACAAAAATAACATGGCTCATAATTTGTTGGAGTTATAATTTGTGGGCTACTGTGAGTTGAAATTTTTGTCCTATGAAACGTATGTTAACTGAGAAACGCAAAGGCCATAGATATTGTCACGTAATCCATAGTCCATGCAAATATAGTCGCAACTATCCATGAATGTTCCAGGAAGTTATATTTGGGGTCATTGTATGGCTAACTTAATTGCTCTGAAAATACTATTCTATACAGAAATGTAATTTGGTTAAAATTCAAAAATAGCAGATGGATTTTTCAAAGAAGTAAATTTTAAGTCACATTTATCAACAATTATTTTTTTATTTGACTAACGCTCTTACCAATTAATGTTGCAGTAATATTTTTCTAAAAAACTGTTCGAAAAAATGTCATTTGTATGGAGCTATATCTTGGTCATTATTTTTCTGCTATCGATTGCCTCCTTATAAAACCGCTGTCACTTTGATAATGATGTTGGTGTTATATGTGTGACTAAACTTCACTAACATGAACAATTTTTAGTTAAAAGAATTTTCAAATGAAGAAGAGTAATTATATGGAATGAAACTAGTGTTGAATTGGGCTAGCAACGTGAAGAATAAATTTTTGTACGTGTGTGTGATAAGTTGAATTTAACATTTGTTAATTGCATTGCAAATTTTAAAAGCCTAAAGTTATTCTTTTACCTTTTATTGCCTTCTAAAAAAACAAGAAATTCAAACAATTAATAACAGCACTTAATATAAGTAGACAGCAGAATGAAACCGTTCTCTAACTTCAAAACCTTTTATTCCCTGCACGCACTGCTATAGTCAAAATCTCAAAGAAATTGCACGATATAGACTTTAAGGGCCCCTTGAATGTGGTTGGGTGTGAAAGAAAGAAAAAATATGTTGAGGAAATGAATTCTTTTCCATTTCTTTTCAAAGTAAAATGAAACCTTTAAATAAGTAGTAGTTTTTTTTTCTAGTTGATGATTAAGATAATTAATGTAAGGTAGTTGTATGTTAGATTAGTATGCATTCCCATTTAATTCATCATTCATTCTCTTTTCTTTTTCTTTTTCTTTTTTCTTCTCTCTTCCTTGTACTTCCAGCACATTCTTTTCTTTACAGAATTCTATGTTCCAATCATGGCCTGAAGGATTGAAAGGAGCTTGAGCTTCAAATCATGGCTTAGACATTTTAAGAACTTGTTAAAGACAACAAGAGTACTACCAAAAATTGTTCCAAAGTGAGGACTTTCATCGTAAATTAAAAATTGGAACTACTACCATATCAGTGAAATATAAGCTAAGAAAAATGAAATAGTTTGCTTAAATGAGGAAAATGAAACTCACTTTCTCTGCATATGCACATACGTGATCAAACTACATTCATAAAACTCGTACGTTGTACATAAAAAGGGTGATCCTCTAAGGATTGGTAGAAATCCAACAACCTTGATAACGAAGAGAAAATTAAAGATGAAAAATTGGTTCATTCTATCTGGGATTCGTTTCCATTGAAACCACCAGAGATTTATATATCTCATAAATAAGCCTATTCTCAAATTCATTGTTTTTATAAGTCAAAGGAACAGGGCGAGCCTGGGGGATCATTTTTCCTCCAAAAACATTTCCACTATTCATAGCTCCAACGTTGCCTGCCAAGCTAAGCATCATATTCATATAGGCATTCTTGAACTTAGTCCACAGCTTCAAAGGAGAAGCAAACTTGAGGCGCAACTTCGGAATTGCTCTGAGCTTCCATGCCCTCTTTCCTCTGTTCCCTCCAAACCTTACGATCTTTACATTGTTTCTTGAGCCATTCAGACGCTTGTACTTTCTCCTCCTCCATCGCCTCTTCAAGCTGTCATTAAATGGATTTGCAAGCAAGTCCATTTTTCTATAGTATTGAGACACAAAGGGAGAAGGGATAGCTTAGTGAGGGCTAATGGAGTTACTTGTTATGGTTAGTCTGAGATGGAATGAAGGGCTAATATCTATATGAAGAAAAAGATTAGGGAAGTGAATAATTAAGCAAGCTGGTTTATGTTGCGACAACCTCCAGCCACCCGCAGGGAGTAGTTGGCAAGCATAGGTCGGTCAACAAAGTCGGTTTCAACATTGAATAAGCAAAAGTGACTTTTTGTGTATATTAAGACTTTTTAGCACTTGCTAATATTAGGGAAATATTTTTCTTTGCAAAGAGGTTAAGTAGAGACTGAATCTACGGTTTCATCTATAGATCCTTGTGATATAAAGGAGTAGTCACATAAGTATAATAATATATGTTGACATAAGAAAGTGATGTAATAATGCTTATATGGTTTATTTTAAATCCACAAGATTCATAGGTAAGGTCCGTAATCGAGTTTATTTAAGAATTTTCTTGAGCAATACAGGTAATATGAAGAACTTACACTCTTAATTTTAAAAACTATTACCCTCACTGGTGTTACAGCTCATATTTACTACTTAAAAACTGACATGTATTCTTCTCTCAAAAATTTGTGAGAAAACAAATACCCCTCAAAGGGTGACACATGTCATTCTCTCAAGAGACTATGCTTAGTGAAAATACACATGTCACTATATTAAATTGTGTAATATGTGTATAACATAAAAAAAAAATAAACATTGAAAACTTTACACCTACGTAGCAGATTAATACGAGGTTTAATACCAGCAAAGAGAAAATAAATCCAAGTTCACATATCACTTCCCTTCATTTTCGCTCCCCAACCAAGAACTGCGCTTGCTCAAGCACTACCATAATTTTCGCTAGCCAAGCTAAGAAGGCCGCAACCCAACCCGACTTATTAAGCCCTAATCCATTGCCTTGGAATTTTGGACCACTTTTGCAGCCCATTTACAATTTTCAGTTTCTTCAAAGACTCAAAAATTAATACTCCTATTCTTCATCATCCCTTTCCTAAACCTCATCCAGTTGAGTAATATTTGTCGATTAGCAAATTCAAGAATGAATGGAAAAACCCTCTATTTCGATGGTTTACAGGAGGCAAACAGTAGTTCCTTTTGGAAAATCAAGGGATTCGGTGGCAAAAGGAGGAAGCAAGATGACAAGGGATTTTCAGTCACTGAATTCCTCAACGAAAACGGGCGAAAAGTAGAGGAAGCAGTGATGGGTCCTGGAGGTGGTTTTGGAGTTGGGTGTGGGGTTGGAGTGGGAATGGGATTAGTTGGAGGAGTGGGTGTGGGGGGGTCGATGTGGAATCAACTGAGGATGGTGTTTGGGCTCGGAATGGGGTGTGGAGTTGGCATTGGATTTGGCTATGGACAAGGGATTGGATTTGGCTTTACGCTTGATGATTTGAAGTCTGAGCTTTTCCAGCCAAAACGGAAGTCCAAGAAACCAATTCTACTTCCGATTTGATTTCCTGCGTAATTGTCGCAATTCTATTGCTTGCTAGGGATGTGTACTTGTTTGACAAAACATCAGAATGGTTGAATTTTGTGATGCAACTGAGTTGAACAGGAATGGAATGGTGTCATTTTGACTACAGCATTCTTGTGCCCAATATTGTAGCGTCAATGTTTTCCATTTACCATATTGTCTTTCGATAGGATACTTCACGGCCAATCTTACCATTTGTTCTTCAATTTCCGAGCGACAGTCGCCAAGAATAGTTCAGTTATTGTCCTATGGCCTTTGATCCCTGCTCTGTAATCACGTTAATCTCATTCTATTAGAATTTCAAGTATTTCAAATTTACAAATCAAATACAGATTGTTTCAGGTAATATTTTTTTTCAAATTAACAAAATCAAATGTGCAGGCGTCTGTGAACAAGCTAATTTAATTGATTTAACTACAACCACACCAGACAAGGCAGAAGTTCCAGTAAGATAGGTCAGAATTGTTATGTGTGCCTGCAGAACGAGTTATGCACAAGGTTTGTGATATACTGGGAAAGGAAAATAAGGAAGAAAAGACTTTCACAGCATAGTTGAAAGTGAATCTCAGCAAATTAAGAACTCATCAACAAAATAAAAGATTTTCACAGCATAGTTGAAAGTGAATCTCAGCAAATTAAGAACTCATCAACAAAATTCTTCAACCTATTTGGAAATGGGAACTTCAAAATCTCTCGTTCAGAGAAAACCTTAATGCTCGAAATCTAGTTTCATCAGTATTCCTAATATTATATGACAATCATCACAAAAGCAATTGAGATATTGTCTAGGATATTGTCTACTCACAAAAGAAAGATTTGCTTTCTCGTGCTCAATTGAGAGATGCCTCTTATGTACATATTTACACGTGCCTTGTGACTGGTAAACAAGAAAATCTTCAAGCTAAAATAACTAAAACCAAATTCTGAAAGCTATCTCCTACTAGATCCTAGATCTTCAACCCCATTGTTGTTTGTTTCATTTTGATGGTTTTCAACTTGAGCCTCCAAGTCCAGAGCATTGTTAGAATCCACAACATCGTTTGATTGCGTACTGGCTTGTATTTCCTCCAGAACCCTAAAGTAGGTATATGTCCCCCAGCCTGCAAGAAAAAGCAAATAAGTGCAAACTGCGAATTAAAAGGAAAATTACATCCTGATGTAATTAATTGTCACAATTACCATCAATGTTTAAAGATAACAATCATTCCTTGTATCTTACACAAAGGGCCTCGCACAAAAACTAGTTATCATGAGCAGGTGTGTCCATTCACTGGACATAAAAAGCGATAGCAACAAAGTGAAAAGTCAGTTATAGTCCGAGTAAGAAGTAGCAGTATACCATGAACATGATATGGGGGTGGGAAGAACTGCAAGTAGCAGAATGTGGCCACCACAAGACCTGTAAAAATACTTTCTTAGAATATACCATATCTAAGTAATGAAACAAATAGTATAAATAAATAATGATAAAATACCAACCTATGAGGCCTCCGGCAAACACATCCTGCCAGTGGTGCCAATAATCGTCCACTCTAGAAATGCCAATAAGACATGCAACAAGCAGGGGAAGGAACACAATGCAAAGCTTAGCAACATGGCCTCTGCAGTCAAATGCTCTTATTTTACCAGACAAGTACAGTGATAGATATCCTAGACCAGCAAAAGACCCTACAAAGGTCCCAAGTCGTCACCAAGTTAATGCATTGAACAAAATCTCCTGTTAATTTTATAGCTCTACCACCCCTTTAAAAAAATTCAAAAATTTTTTCCACCATATGAAAATATGTATTGCTTAGAATCGCATGGGTCAAAAACCATAAAGATGCAAGTTACAATTATATTATGAGCATATGCCCTGCATTTATTGGGAAGATTTAAAGTGTACATATAAAAGGCACCATTTACTCACATGAAGTATGCCCACTGGGAAAGCTCTTATGCCCTTCCTTAATAATATCTTTCTGCCCATGACAAACTACGTTTCCCAACTGATCATAAACCTAAAAAGAGACACAAACATCAAAACAGGTTAAAAATAGTACCTTTAACTAAGGGGAAAAAAAACACCAGCTTCTTATTCTCGGTACATGTAACAATAAATTCTACAGCAGGCATACATCTTTTCCATCTGGAAAACAACGCCAAAAGAAGTCTGGCCGAGGCCGGCCAACAGCATCTTTTATGGCATCTGTTATGACTGCAGTCACCAGAACAGAAAATAAGAGCCCTGCACAAGCAAGCAACATTACAGAGTTAGAAATTGGGGAGGTAATTTGCCAGAACCACGAACAGTTTCAATTGTACAGCACAGTATTGGAAAAGTTAATTACCAAGAATAGCATGATGAAGATCATAGACATCTCGTCTCCGCAAATAGAAGAATAGAAAAACAACAATTGGCAAAAGAACTGAGTACACCTAATTTGTTTACATAAGAAAAGAACAACTGAATAATGGACACATCATAAGCTTAAATCTCAATACAGTATAAAGCGGTAGATTTATATGACGATGAAACTTACTGGAACTGCCCAAAGAGGGACTGTATTCTCCTTCATTGGATACTTGAGATCTGCCATCATATCCTTCCCAACAAACCGATAAAATGGATGGATGACATTCAGAATGAGTACTATTACAGCAAGAAGCATCAGTATCAGCCAGTCATGCATATGTGTTCTTGCCAAGGTAACCCCATGAGTTCTCACAGTATGTATTCCAGGCTGGGCTTCCCTCATTCTAATATGCTAAATACATTACAACGAAACTAACAGGATATTAGATTATTCTGCAGAAATCCATAAAAGTGCACAAATCAGCCAACTTGAATGGTAGCTGCAATATTTAAAACAAGAAATAGTGAAAGATTGAGCAAAGAACATGATAAGAAAAAAATAAAAAAAGGGGATGTGATTGGACTGAGGCGATCCTAGGGGATTTGTGACAATGAAGATCATTTTCAAAATAAATAGTTTAGAATCCACCATGCCCAGATACTCTCTAAAAGCTTAAAAAGCCAATAAGTTGGACACGATATTGCAAATTCCACATCTCCAGCAAAGTCTTTTTCTTCCCATCAAGTCATATTTTAAAAAGTATAACATTCAGAAATAGTTCCAATAAATTCATAAGTAACAAGCAAAAAGTTAAAATAATGGCTAATAAAAACGTAACAAAACATGCTTTCGAATAGATATACAATTATACCTGGTGATTCTGGTATGTTGTCAATGGCTGGTAGAGGTATGAAAACCAATCTCCACTGACTGGAGAAGCGTCCAACCCCTGACTTAAACTACCCTACAAAGAATCAATTAACAACCACAGATCAAGCATTGAGTACAAACAACACAAGAAAATCAGTCAGCACGCAAAAAGAAAGGGCCAATGGCCTTCGAAATTCATAGTCTGTAACACCTCCATTAAGAAAATCAAGCAGATCAATTCATTGGGAGGAAAACAGGCTGATACGAAACCCACCAACCTGAGTCCGAAAAACATCTCTGAACTCTTTGAAGTTCAAGAGGGATCTCAAATCCCACGAAGCCATTTGATCAATCCAACAGCACTAATCAGCTAAAACTATGACTAAAATTAAGTACCACTACTTTTCAGAGTTATCCCGATACGGTTAAAGCTCTATCCAGAAAAAAACAATTCTTCATTAAACAGGATTCCAAGTGCACAGTTTAATATGTCAACGCGTTAAACAGTGGTCCAGTGCAATGCACCCGAGACCCCTCATCGGCCCCACAATTTAATTAAATAAATAAATTGTCCTTGTATACATAATTGGAACATAAACAAAAGTAAAAGTAAAAAAGAAAAGGGATTAATAAAAGTTAAAAAGTAATGTCGTACCTCTTAAAATTTTTAAGGTTCAATTGCCGACAGCATCCGATAGCGACAACAAAAAGATCTTGTAAAGATAATTTCAGCCCTTCTCCTTCATGGAAATCACGATGGCGACGGATGGCCTTATGAATGCCGGGCTGCGGTTTTGTATCCTATACAACCTTTTCTCTCTCTCTTTTTTTTAAATAGGTTTAAGGTTTTTAGTGACTGTCAGTGGGAATGTTGGAAAGAGAGACTATTCAGTAGTTTGTGGGCTGCGTTGTTAAGAAGGGTTAATGCCACGTCTCAAGCGATGAAATCACAGATTTAGAAAATGCATTTCTTTTTTTTTTTTGGGTCAAATTAAAATATGTATTCTAGACGTTGTTCTAGAAAAAGCAGCAGGTAGTAGTATTTTGAACACTAATCACTGTGCAAAATCGGAATTTTCCGATTTTCCGTCCTAATGCAAATGAATTCGGAAAATTGAATTCGCAAAAACAGAAAATAGATCGAATTCGGAAATATTCGAATTCAAATATAACAAATTAGGAACAAAATCGAGTATAAGGATTTTGAATTTGAAATTTTCAAATTTGATTTCAAATTCGTATTATTATATATATATATATAATAACTAGCTTTATTATACATATTATAGATATAATGATTAACATTAATAACTTAGTATATTATATTAATACAAATAAGTCATAACTAATAGACTAATAGTTAGTTATTAAACTTAAACCACGTAAAATAACAAATGGTCAAATAAACTAAACTCAAGACAGCATAAAATAACAAATAGTCAAATAACCAAATAGTTTTATTGTTCGTATTATAGATATAATATTAACATTAATAATTTAATATATTATACTAATACAATTAAGTAATAACTAATAGACTAATAGTTAATTATTAAACTCAAACCACATAAAATAACTAATAGTTAAATAAACTAAAACTAATATTATACATATTATAGTTATAATAATTAACATTAATAATTTAATATATTATACTAACACAATTAAGTCATAATTAATAGACTAATAGTTAGTTATTAAACTCAAATCACATAAAATAACAAAAAGTCAAATAAATTTATTCATGTCTTTAGTTAAGTTTGGATCTTTAAATAAGTATGGCATTGGACTTTGTTTATTTATAAAACCGTTAAATGGACTCTCTTTGTATATTGAGCTTTATTTATTTATTGGATTTTGCTGAGTGGTTAATTGAAATTGGAATTTCCGATTTTGATTTTGATTTTCCGAATTCGATTGAAATCGAATACGGAACAGATAAAGGTAATTTACAAATTCAAAATCCGTCAGATAAAGCTATTTCAAATTTTCGAATTATTCGATTTCAGGCTTCCATATTCGAATTCCTTTCACACCCTACTTGTCAATCTTCCTAGTTTATGTCCCCTGTACATATATTCACACGCACATTAGTTTATGTTCGCGAGCAGAGTCTACTAATGCGGGCATTAGTCTATAAAAAAAATGTATGATACACCAAGGCAATGTCGTACCATACATTATTGTATCCGTGTCCTATGAACAACTAATACTAACACAATCTTTTTGCCTTGTTTTGATTTTTCCCCACCATACACTATTGTATCCGTGTCCTATGAACAAGTTTTTCTTCATTTTTTTTGGGTAAAAAAACGTCAAGTTTGTATCTTATGAGTATCTTGTAAATTTGTTATTCTATTTTGCAGTCAAAAAATGATGTTAACACACTGTTAATTGCTTCTCACACACACCCTTTGTGCTATTTATTAATAGCACAAAATTTTTACTCGGAGGATTTTCATATTATTTTTTCTTTTGCATTTTAATTCATTAATATGTTTTAAGCGTCACAAATCCACTGGATTATATATACTATTGCTAAGTCTACCTTGATATTCGAAAAACTCTCCAACCACAGATATCAATTGTACGGGTCATTTCACATGAAATTTAACTGACATTCCGTGAAGGTATTGTTACATGTTGGGCCCTCCGATGAAGATTGCTCTTTTGGGCCTGTAGATTTCCCCATTAATGTGTCGTTCTGTTATGACCTAATCCAATAAGCTAAAACATTTTGATCCAATCTCTGAACTGTTCATTAGTGCACCCGTCATCAATTACAAATTAACATTTTTTTTTATCTCAAAATTAACAATTGATTCAAGGGAGATTCAAACCCCAAGGGATACTATTTTATGATGCACAATATTTTACAACGTTTTTCATATGTAAATAATTAAAAATTGATTTTAGAATGTTCAGCATACACAATATTTGAAATTTATGTAGTCTACCAGTTATTTTTGTTGACTAATTTTTTATTATCATTTTTCTAGAATATAAATTTGTTAAATCCACATACTAACTAAGAGAAAAAAAAAAATTTTTTTGGATGAATAATTTCTTCTTCTTTTTATTTTTTCTTTTTTTGAAATTCCTTAAGCGGTTGACGTTTGACATCACCGACGGTGAAGCTGTGCACCAAATTTCATGCACATGCGTTATCACACGCCGCAGTCCTCAATCAAACCTGTATAAAATTCAAGTACCATCATCAGAGTCTGATCTACGGTCAGATACTAAGCATACACAAATTCTGATGCTGCTGCGTAGTACCGTAGCAACAGCTTGCCTTTCTCCTCTCCATACTCGAGGGAATCATTTAAGACTCGTCTTTGTATAAATTAGCTGATGAATGATAAATCTCATTAGGCATTCAGATCTAATACAACACATATCTCAGAAAACGTGATACAACAACTAAAATGAAGCCGAATGAGATTCATCATTAATTCTGTAGCTTTTTACCCAAAAAAAAATATATAAATTCATCAAAAATTGGAATTGAAATATAAGAGCGAGCACTTCGAAAAAAAAGAAATATAAGAGCGAGAAATGGATGTGGAGAAATCGTCGCTGTGCAATTGCGTGGTGAATTTTCTACTGGAGGAGAATTACTTGTTAACGGCATTCGAACTTCTCCACGAGCTCTTCGATGACGGCCGTGACGATCAAGCTATTCGCCTCAAGGAATTCTTCTCCGATCCTTCTCATTTCCCTCCCGATCAGATTTCTCGCCTCAATTCCCTCCGAGGTTCATTTTTTCTTTTTTCTTTTTAAATCTCTATTAAAATATACGAATTGTTCTAGAGTGTTCGAGTGAGTTATTTAACTACTCTACTGGAGGTTTATCTTGTTTTGTTAACTTACTTTGCTTTCTTTTGATTTTAAGAGTGTATTTTGATGATTAATTTTCGAATATGAAATGAGTGGCGTGGATGTTAGGAGTAATGCACAAACGTAATGTTTACTATAATTTTAAATTTGTAAATGATTTTCATTTAGTAAGAGTATATATTGGTATTGCGATATTGATGCTGTCGTGTTTAGGTTAATTTGTGTAGTAGTAAGGTGCTTGATTTGGCTTGGATTGGATTTACTTTTCACTCGAGAGTGGGATCCAAACACAATGGTTGCCAGTTTTCCATCTCGAGTCAAAACCGTTCGGTTTAAAATTTGATGATTTCAAGATGTGTTGGAAGGGGAATTAAAAAAAAAAAAAAAGAAGCTGAAATAAGTTGTGTAATATGGGATGATATTTCGTTTTGTTTCATTAGCATAATCTATATCGTTAGTGGAGAAGCTTTTTATCCCAGTGTTTAGTGAATTATTGCAAATGATTTGTTGTATTTGTTGTTGCCGAGGCTTAGCTTTTGATGATGGAGCTGTTGTGGCTGCTTGTTATAGTTGCCGATTGACTTTATGATGTACATATGTCTTAATTATCCATTACTGATGCTCTGGCTATCCATTTTATATGTGGAAACAGTTGCAGACCCCCAAAGTCTGCTTGAAGAAAAAGAAGCATTAGAAGAAAAATTAGCTTTCAGTGAATATGAGCTCCGTTTGGCCCAAGAAGACGTCGTGAAACTCAAGACCGAGTTAGAAAAGAAATTCAAAGCTACTTTGAGTGATACAAATGGTAAGTGTTTGAATGTAATAAAAGTTACTTGCCTTTGTTTACTATAGTGTTGTGCTGCCATATAATCTGTATATTATTCTTGGAAATGTTTTATTCTATTTGATTAGCAACTGGTGTTTATTGTTCTTGATAAGTTTTTATATCAAAATTTAAAAGACGTAATATCAAAATTTGAAAGATGTAAGGTGATGGACCCTATATAAATTTTTAAAATTTTATTCCCATATTTTAAACCTACACATGCACAAAAACTGAGAAAAGGAGGGGAGAGAAAATGAAAATCCTAAATTGTATTATACTTGTATGTTAAAGTAGTGTTTTGTTTTGCAATGCTAATTATTCAATTATGGCAAGCTAAAATTATTGGAGTATATTAATTTTTTTTCTAAATTTTTCTGCCCATGTGAATATTGCAGGGACAAACATAGATGCTTCTATAGATTTTCAGCGCCAGAAGAAGGATGCTTCTTTTTCTGACCTGGGATCTTTGAAGGATAATGAGCGACAAGACCTCAACTGTGCTGTAAAAGAATATTTACTGTTAGCAGGATATCGTTTGACTGCAATGACATTTTATGAGGAGGTATGTTAAGCAAAGGTGGATTGATGTCTTATGCCCATTGGACATCTAAATATACAAAAATTAATTCTCATGAATCTTTAGTGCCTCCATCATGTGTAGATGTTATATTCTCCTTGCTTTCTTGCTTCACTTTTGTGTCTATCTTTGTTTACTTCTAGGAGTATCAGTATCTAGAAACTAACAACTGTTTCTGAGCAATTACTCAGTAGTGGTGCTAGTGTGGTTGACATATCAAGGTATCCATATTACTCTTTGACATAAATAAAATGATTGGGTGTTAAAAAGTTGAACATTGCTATGTCTTGACTGCTCGAGTATATTTGTATGGTTTATGTATGATTCTTGCATCTCATGAAGATAGTTGATAGTCTAGTGGGCAAGTCATAGAACAGGATGACTTGCCCACTAGATAATTCAATCCTGGCTGAGAGACTTCTCTGCGGTGATTTTCTAGAGTGATGCTACCGATTTTTTTTATCACAAATCAAAACTAAACGATTGATTTTGATGCAAATAAGCTTGTAACTTTTTATATGCGCTTGACAGGTTACCGACCAGAACTTAGATGTTTGGGAAAATTCATCTGCATGTGTTCCAGATGCCCTCCGCCATTACTATTACCAGTACCTTTCTTCAACCACAGAAGCTGCTGAGGTTCCTCCTGAATTACCATTTTTTGTGAAAGTTTTTCTACATGCATGCTTGAAATAACTGCAGACATCATTCTGGATGACATTATTAGTTCTGTTATTTAGTCATACTTATTTATAATTATATCCTAGTCCTACAATAAGACTAGGCAGAAATTATCTATGTATGTACCCTGCTCTTTTCACTCTTGATCAATAGCAGTAGGGTACTACCACTTTTCTTGATCTACAAATACAAAATTACAGTTCTGTTGCTCATGGATTTATAAAGAGAATAGTGTGAATTTTAATGGCTTATTGATTATTGGATGTAAGTTTGGGTTCTCTATGTGGATCACATTTCATGTATCTTATTTTTCAGTAAGATTATGTTTAATAAATTACAATCATCAATCATCCTGTACTTTGCACATTTATCCTTGTTTTTGCGATCATTTGCTGTGAAATTGAAGTGCCAAAGATCTTAATATTCCCCATGTTTTATTCCGTCAGTTATATTGTTTGGGATAGCGCTTAAGCTTTACTTTGCAACAGGTGTGGTATGAAAGCTAAGAGAACAGCTTTGTAGATTTTAGTTATTGACCAGGACTTGGTTCATTTATGAATGCTGAGACCTTTTTATTTTTTTTCTCAAAGTAGTCACTTAAATTGCTATGAGCATTCAGTTTCTCAGATACCATTAAGATGGTTGAAAATTTGTTTCCCTTATAAGTGTTTACCTGAGTGAGATGACCAATTTGTTTTTATTATAATGCTGTTACATTTGCTGAACTGTTCATAAGTGAGAAGAACTGGCCCGTGTTGCAGGAGAAAATCACTATGCTTCGTCAGAATCAGTCTCTGCAGAAAGAAAATGAAATGCTGAAGAATGAAAAGCAGTCCTTGCTGAAAAGCAAGGGTATGGCTGACGCCCAAGTCTTGGCGTTGATGAAATCCCTGGAGGCTCTGCAGAAGGATATCAAGGACAAGGAGATTCTGGTAATCATCTCGGTTTCTTCTCAAACTTCCGAAGTAGCTTTAATCGAGTGCGTTTGCATTGCAAGTTGTGAACAAAACATTATTACAGGTCCAAGAAATGAAGCAGTCTCTAGAAAGGCAACGGAAAGAACTCAATGACTGCAGAGTGGAAATTACTTCACTAAAAATGCTTATTGCACGATCTGGGCAGAATTTCACATCAAGTGACTCTGAACATGTGCAGTTAAGGTCACCAGAAAGCTACATGAAAGAAATAAAATTGCTTGAAAACGAAATAGAGAGGTTGAAAGGAATAAATGCCATGAACGTTGAATCTGCAGAATCGATTGAGCAAAGCAAAGGAGATGCAGACTCAGAAGATGTAGTTCTACAATCAAGCGATGAAAATACTGTAGAATCTTCAGTTCATATCTCCAGAGAGGATTTAGAAAGTGCAGATTCCAGTTGTCAGCCAGTGGCAACTCTGGATGATGCCACCAACTTACGAGACAAAGTGCCTGCAGGGATACCATTATCATCTTCAGATGAGAATGGTATCTTTGTGAAAAATGAAAATTTCGTCAAAGACATTCACGAATCAGCTACAGAAACTAATGGGCTAATTCTGAGACCCAAAAATCTTGCTGTTGATGCTGAAAAGGCAGTATGTGTAGTTGCCTCTTGAAAATATGTTAGCTTTTAATGTTCATTTTTTCCTAAATTTATTTCTCACTTGCCAGGGATTGGAAACCGTACAAATCCTTTCAGATGCACTGCCTAAAATTGTACCTTATGTTCTGATAAATCATCGAGAGGTATGCTTCAGAAGTGTTTAGTGGTGTCATGATTAATTTTCTCAATTACACTTCCATATGCAAAAACAACAGTTTCTACTTTACTGTCCCTTAAGAATATACTTCTTCATGGTCCGCACGGTGTCATTTACCTGTAGGAGCTCCTTCCCTTGATAATGTGTGCAATTGAGCGCCATCCGGACAGCATGACTCGAGATTCCTTGACTCACACATTATTCAACCTGATCAAGCGTCCAGATGAACAGCAGAGACGAATTATAATGGATGTTAGTTTGAAAAATCCTATCATTTATGGTATAAAATGATTTTACAGATCAAACATATTGCTGATGTTCCTACCATGTTCAGGCATGTGTTACACTTGCCAAGAATGTCGGAGAGATGAGAACAGAAACAGAGTTGCTTCCTCAATGTTGGGAACAAGTGAGCATAATCTTTTTGATGGTAACTGTGCTTCAGTTTTTCACATACTGTGCTCTTACCAGTCTAATTCCCGAGTGTTTGATGTGTAGATCAATCACACGTATGAGGAGCGAAGGCTGCTGGTTGCTCAATCATGTGGAGAGCTTGCAGAATTTGTCCGGCCAGAGATCCGAGATTCTCTCATCTTATCTATAGTTCAACAACTGATCGAGGATCCTGCAACAGTTGTTCGTGAGGCTGCTGCCCATAATCTGGCTTTGCTGCTGCCACTCTTCCCAAATGTGGACAAATATTTTAAGGTCAGCCTCACTATATATGCTTCGAGGCTATCACGGAGAAGAAATCTGACTTCACAGAATTGCCCACAACGTAAGCTCCGTGATCTAGGGAATGGAGCATTTACCCTAGAAACAGTAAGACAGAAAAATGAGTTTCTCCAATCCATTTATCTTGTTTGTTGATAGGTTGAGGAGATGATGTTTCAGTTGGTTTGTGATCCATCTGGAGTGGTGGTAGAAACTACTATCAAAGAATTAGTTCCTGCTCTTGTAAATTGGGGTAACAAATTGGATCACGTTTTACAGATTTTGCTTTCCCACATCTTGGGTTCTATTCAGGTAACTGTCCAGCTTTTCTAACTCAAATGAAATTGTCTTACTTGTAGCTCTAATATGCTTATTTCTCTATCAGCGTTGTCCACCTCTTTCTGGAGTTGAAGGTTCCGTTGAGGCACATCTTCGTGTATTAGGTGAAAGAGAACGCTGGAATATTGATGTCTTGTTGCGGTTGCTGTCGGAATTGGTTCCATTTTTGCACCAGAGAGCCATTGAGACTTGCCCATTTGCCTCAGTTTCAGATTCTGCAGGAACTTTGTTCTCTGTTTCCTTGCTTGAACTATATTCCAGGTGAGTTCGTTTTTATCCTTCTTCCTTCCATCTTTAATAGAAGATAGATCAAATTTACATCCAGCCTCTGGAGCTTAAGAAAATCAACAATCGGTATTTGCTTCTGATTTAAAAGATTTGTTTAGGGAAAATGTGGAGTGGCCTTCATTTGACTGGTTACACATCACCTGCTTTCCTGACTTGATTGAAATGGCCTCTTTATTACCTCAGAAGGAAGACAATTTGAGAAACCGAATCACCAAGGTATTTGAATGATCCGCTTATATAAATTGAGTGCATTTAATTCCATTGTACTATCAATTTTGCTCTTTGAACTGTTTCTTGACATGTTGTTTGGTAATTAAGTTTCTGTTAGGGGTTTCTGAGTGTTATGGGGAGGCTTATTTGACACACATTATGCTGCCGGTATTCTTGCTGGCGGTAGGCGATGATGGTGATTTGACTTATTTCCCACAGACAACCCATGCTAGAATAAGAGGTAATTGAGTTTTTGAAAACTTTGATGTCTTGGTATTGCTATTATTTAGTGTGCATAAATGACAGAGTCATAGTAATGGTTGGTCTTGTTGCATAGCAGGTCTGAGACCAAAAACTACAGTAGGTGAGAGACTTGCTACCATGGGTGTTCTACCACTTCTCTTGGCAGGTGTTTTAGGATCCCCAATCAAGCATGAACACCTGACAGAGTACTTGAGAAATCTGTTATTTCAAAGCTCAGAAATGGAAATGCAACCAGCAAAGACTGAGCTCCTTAGTTCTGTTCGCTTCCTTTGGTTAGTCTTGTGGTGGCTTTTTAATATTATTGAGCTTCCCACATCATTATGTAATTTTTCATCAATATCGTATTTTTCAATGCAGCACATTTGAAGACCATCATAACATGATTTTCAAAATCCTGTGGGAAATGGTGGTCAATTCCAATATAAATATGAAAATCTATGCAGCCAATCTTCTAAAATCAATTGTAGGTCCTTTCATTCTTCTAGAACTTCATTTCCAATTTTACCATTTTCATTTTGAATCATCAATCTTTTTCCCAGGTGCCATATGTTGATGCAAAAGTCGCTTCAAGCCATGTTTTACCTGCTCTTGTTACTCTGGGTTCTGACCAGAATTTGAATGTCAAATATGCAAGTATTGATGCATTTGGAGCCGTAGCGCAGCATTTCAAAAACGACATGGTATATATATGCATCTGGTTCTGCTTTCACATCCAACCTGATATTGCTAATTTATGTTGGCTGAATATATTTTTCACTCAGATTGTGGACAAGATTCGTGTTCAAATGGATGCTTTTCTTGAGGATGGATCACATGAAGCTATGATAGCTGTGATCCATGCATTGGTTGTGGCTGTACCACACACGGCAAACCGACTCAGAGATTATATCCTCTTACTTTTGCTTTGAGCAGTTAATGTTTGTGTATCAGATGTTCCCCCCTCGTTATTTTAGTTTGAAATAATCTCTTTTCGTCTTTAGTGGTTTGAATGTGGTGAAATCCTTATTTTCTTTAACGTGATATACATCTCTTGTCCAAGATTTTCCAACTTACAGCCATGCCACTCCCTTCAAGTGATTTGATACGTCAGCGGGAGAGAGCCAATGCATTTTGTGAAGCCATACGCGCTCTTGATGCAACAGGTTTACTTCCGTTAATGACAAGAAATTTATCTTAATTATTATGATTTTCTGCTCTTCTCTTCGTTCACATAATTGTAGAATTTGATAAAAAGGAAAATGGAAAGAGGAAGAAAAAAAACAAGGATGTTCCAAATAAATGCACTTGATTGATGATTGGGAGCCGAAAATATCCTAGATCATTTCTTTCTAAATTTAATAAGAGTCTGTTAGTATTGTCTCTGTTCAATACCATTAGAGACTTAAAAATATGAAGTTTTCAATCGTTTGGCTGCTGCTTACTCTTAACTGCTAAGCTTGAAGTATATAGGGTACTCATTTATGTGATGTTGCTGTTTCTATGCTGGATGTAGTTGTGTTACCCCTCAACTTCTTGAATTTCTGTTATTTGGTTGGTTCTACTGTGTGATCTACAAGATAAAAAAATTATTATATATGCACAATAGGCTTTTAGTTACCGGCAGAGGATTGTCCGTTCTGATTTGACTGTGGATTTAGTGAAGTTATGAGGAAATCTAGGGTGTAGGTGGACCTTAATAAGCAAATTTGGTCTAAAAAATTATGCCATGTGTATGCTTCAGGGACTCGATGATCTTCGTGTGACAACTTTCTACAATGGATCGTAGTTCGAGAAATAATGCTCCAATCCATTCTTTTGGTTACTGTTTGAACTTATCGTGGTCAACTTTTGTTTCAGATCTTCCTGCTTCAAGTGTCAGGGACTTTCTCCTACCTGCAATACAGAATCTGTTAAGAGACACTGATGCTCTGGATCCAGCACACAAAGAAGCACTTGAAATTATAGTGAGAGAACGGTCAGGCGGAACCTTAGACGCTATTAGCAAGGTAATGGGTAGCCATCTAGGTCTAGCATCCTCTGTGAGCAGTTTCTTTGGTGAAGGTGGGTTACTGGGGAAAAGAGAAACTGTAGATCAAGCTGTACCACCACCAGAGCCTGTTCCGCAAACTCCAGTTGAAGATACAAGACTTAGGCGGATCATGAGGGGCGGTTTCTCGGACATGCTCAGGGGCAAAGCAAAGGGTAGCGAGGACACTCCCCATAGTCAGTGATGAGGTTTATCTTGTCTGACTATAAACTATTGAGCCTGAGTCATGTTGGGTGGGTGGTATTGAAGAAAGAATGCAATTGTTCAGGAAACTGGTAATCGTAGCTTTCCATTCCTTTCTGTGGCCTTTTTTGAGTTACATGATAAGGTTCAAAATTTTGCAGCTCCTGGAACACAAGTTCATAGTTTTTGAGGAAAGACGAGAAATAAAAAGATCAAAAATCATTGAATCACCACATCCTGTCTTAGGTTTCATTATTTCTGTTTTTGGGACGGCACATGCCTTGCCGACCATACGGATAGGTAGTTTGGATTAGAAGTGGACTGCTTGTAGACATTCTTTTGTGTGAAAAGTTGGGGTTTATTGACATTGATATATATATACACAGTGTTACAAAGTTCTGATTTCCAAAGCTGCTCAAAACGTTGGCGAATGCTTTGAAATATGGGGATTAGTTATTCAGCAATCATGATGTGGATTGCCATTTTAATCGCCTAGACGTCATGTTCTAGTGTCTTCTCAGTTCTCATCTCTGTTCCCATTGTTTTAATTTTTTTTTCTTTCACTGCAGGAGCGAAAGGGTACTGGCTCCATGAAGCTGTAAAGTAATTACAATCTCAAGTAAGATGTAGTGTTTTAGCTTTAAACAGGCTACGACTAAAGCTGGCAATTATACCTAACAATCCACCCAACCCGCCCACTAATTTTTAAAAATGGGTTAGGTTAGTTGGGTTATGGGTCATATTGGGGTGGGTTAAGAAAACTTAATTTATTTATTAGATGGGTTGGGTTTTTTATTTGAGTACTTATTATCTAACTACTTTTGCATTACATTTTTAACCATGACCAAAAGCAGCCTGCCAAAGCAAAGCAACCAAAAATATGAGAAGATTGTAACTTTTTTTTTTTTTGCAAGATTCTTCCAAAATGTAGACCTTCGTCGATCTTCAATTTCGTTTTTTCTGCACCAAAAATTACGTACTTTGCTCACATTTGTTTTCCTCTGCCTATTTTCTTGGAAAACTAGATGAGCTTAGTTGAATTACTTACGGTCGGATTTGATACAGCAAATTTGTCCTAAGCATTGCCCCACTAATAAGAGGCGTTAATTTCCTATGTCTAAAAATTCCTAAAATAAGAAAAAAAATAATTAAAATAGCAATGTACCATTGTCTTCCATGCTTATATGATTCGAACATTGAATTTAGGTTGAACGTGAAATTAATATGATAGATCTAGTCTGCTTGTTGCTGGCCTGAGAGAACTTGGCCTCCATGAATCCAAGTCCCAGCTGCTCCATATCAAGTTCTTCCAATACAAAATGATTAATTTTATTTATAACTTTGGTCCACTTTGCCAACTTCATGGTCGACAAAGATGAGATTGAAGCAATATTGCACATGTTCCTTCATGCAGATATACATAAGAGTGCTTAATGAGTAGCAGAAAGATTTTCGCCAAAAATCATCCAAACCTCTCTTAATTGGATACGAAACTAAAAGTTGTATTTTCAAATTTTTTTCAACTCAAAAAATATGCATTCATTCCAAGAAAAAGAGAAATGGTACGTATAGTAGATAACCATTCAAATGATTGAGTCATTAGAAGTGTGTGTTTGTATTTGTGGAAGTGTTCTAGTGTGTGAAAACATGTTTATATATGAAAAGATATGTTTATATATGTGAAAAAAAATCATTTTGTAATCATTTTGTGTGTGTAAATACGTGTAAAAAAGTGTTATGTATCAAAATTTATAAAATAATATGTTGGATCATATTTGGGTCATGGGTTTGAGTTAACTCAATATGATCCAACCCAATATTAACCTAATATATAGTTGGATAGATTAGGTATAACCCATTTAAATGCAAACCTAACATCAAGCGGCCTAAAAACCGTCCAACCCACCTAATTGCCTCCTCTAGCTACGACCAATATATAATTTCAAAATCTACAATGTCAGCTTAACTGTAAGAAAAATTCAGAAGACCTTTGGCCCTTGCACAATTTTTAAAAAATTCAGAAGACCATTGGCCCTTGCACAATTTTTACCCAATCTTCCCAGAGATCAACACTAACTGATGGCGCCAAATCTTCAATGCGATTTTATCATTTCTTTTTCTTACCTGGTTTGACTTTCTTATTCTTCTTTTTTCCGTTTTTTCTACTCCATCAAGTTTGTTACCCACAAGTGTGGCTTCCCCTATGTCCATCTGGTGTTCAGGCTCTCGAGCTTCAATTGATGGTAGCAAAAAATTCTCGGCACTAGTTCAGTGCTAATCTTCTGAGGTATAGATTTAAGTATTTGGAAGTTATCAATTTATAACCTATGAATATTTCAATAAAAGAAAAATTGTTTTTCCTCGTGAAGCAATTAAACTATTGACTTTCTTAGAGTGATGATTTCCTAGTCATAATTGGTCCTCAGTTTAGTGCCTAGCTAATCAGGATTAACCTATTGGAAATCGTTAATTATCTGTAAAACTTATATATAAAATCAGGATTAACCTAATCGTTAGTTATCTGTAAAAACTAATATATAATTCTCCTTATCTTAGTTTATAAACGTAGTTATCCTGTTTTGAGAAGGTTAATTTTCCTTGACACTGACCGCTAAACCCGTCCTCCGTGTAAATATATAGAATTAATTTCTTTATGTTTTCTAATCTTTTAGGAGTGTGCTTTCTCTAAACCCTAGCAATTAACATCCTCCTCATCTTATTCCAACTGCCAAATTAGTATATTACAAACCAAATGCCATCAACCAAGAAACTGCGAAAAAAAAATAACCAATTGCATTCACACTTAATCAAGAACCTCCAATATCTCTTCAAGAAGTTGACCAACGGCTGCACTAAGTGCTTCAATGCTGACTGATGCAGGGAAGGACCAAAGAGGCCTTGAGTGAGTTTGTTTTGCCTCTTGAGAATCCAAATCTATGGACCACCCTTATGCGGTCCATCAACAAAGCGGATTCAGGACTGCATTGAAGAACGAGAAGGCAAATGTGATGAATCCAAGCATAAAATCTGAAAGCGTTTTTGAATGTGGCAACAATCGCACCGATGATGGCGATTACGGTCGAAAGATCAAAGAATCAATTGTGTTCGACTTTGGTGATGATTGTTGGAACGGGGTCAATTCAGTAGGTGATGAGTTATTCTACAATAATTTCGATGCCATCCGAGCTGATATTGTTGTGTATGACATCATATCTAAAACAGAAATTGACGATAGAAAGTATTCAAGAGATGAGATTTATAGGTTATCATCGTTAAAAAATGAAGATTGGGGATCTATTAAAGGAGGAAAATTCTTGACCCTCAATTCTAAGTATTGTTTTTTATAAGTAGTACTACATCATACGCTTTAGGCAGTTGTTAGTATTTTCCTAAATATTATTATTTTCTTGGAAAGTATGGAAGGTAGAATATAGTTTATTTTCGTATAATGTTTCCATTCATATTGGTTTCGAACATGAGGCAGAGATTCCAAGAATTGAAATGTTGTCATTGTTCTTGAATAGAATGATTTCTAATTTTTTGAATAGATATTCTAATTCGATATTGTTTTGCTTATTTGTGGTGGCCAGTCCCTACCCTTAATTAATCACATTTATGACTACGATTGCAATCTGGCGTCCCTCCCCCCCTTTCTTCTCTTCCTCGTGATTTGAAGTTTAGCAAGTTCTTGTGATTGTCGAACCAAGTCAGTCGAATGAGACATTAATTTAAACATAAAAAAGAAAATTTGAGTATGAAGTTGTATTGATTCTTGTTGTGATTGACTCAAGTCATCCGTGAAAGGTAAACCTCTACATCAAGATTTTAATCCGACCCTATGGCCTTTAATATATTCGTACTGCAATTAAGTTAATGATTGAATCTGCCAAGATTTTAATCTATTTCGCTAATTCTGTGGGCAAGTGTACCAGTTAAATTCAACCTCAGTACAAGAAAATACGATGGTGGGTCGGGGTTTTGTCAATCTTAAAATTTGGTATATATATTCTAGTTAGAAGTTAGTAGATAAACTGATGATTGACTCTAATGTAAATATCATTGTACGATACAACTTTTGGAAACTTGTCGTCATAATGTGGCCTAGATGAGTGCGAGTATTTATTGGTTTGAATCGACCAAGGACAGATGCCAAGTTGCTTAAATCTGGTTGATTGAAAATTTCAAAATCTTTGATTCATATTTAACCAAAGCTAAACTAATAGCACTCAACTAATAACATATGGATGAGAGAAATGAGATTCAATCAAGCATAGAATGTTAAATTTGGTTTCAAATTTGATTTGATAATGTTTAAAAAGAAAATTTGACGAATTGATCTAGTTGGATGCCGGCTTTGAAGGAACAATTTGCTTGATTTCCATTATTAAGCCTATTTTACATGATGCAGGAGGAGGATAACGGACTTAGGAGGCAATCACACTCGGATCTCACTAGGATAATTTTTTGAAGGTTTTCTTTGGTCGCATCCCAGGTGATAAAAAACTCCTTGTTTCCAACGGTAAATAAACAGAGACTTAACAATAATTTGAGCACACATTTAAGAGGAAGCATTAAACACGACATCCTTCACTTCTGAAACATCTGAACACATCAAACGCATGGTTCAAATATTCTCAAAATTCATTTAAAACATTTTTTAATTTTATGCTTCATTAACGTTAGGAGGAAGCATCATAGGTCAAACACTTGTCGCAATCTAAGTTCCTATTTAGTGGGGGCTACTCATAAATTCTAACATCCGAGTTGGTTCAAAGTACGAAAATCCAGTTGCTCTCAAAAACTCCATTTTTAATTCTACTGAACATCATCCCATTGATTCTCTTCATCCAGTTACCTTCCATTTTATGTAAAATTACAGAATGGTACACCAGCTGCAGCAATTTGTTCAACTGCGGAGAAATCAAAGACGTTAACTAACCTTTCTGGGGCAGGGACTGGCCTCAGGAATGTGGCCATCCTGGACTAGAGCTCATGTGCGAGAACAATACTCCGACCATAGAAATTATGGAAGTAAAACATTGGGTCTTGAATTCAATCCCAATGCATAAATTCTCAGGATCACTAAAAAGATTTCTCCATCAATGACATTTGTCCAGAGAAATTAGTTAATACCACACTGAATACCAAGCTTTTTGAGTATGTGTCTGACTATGTGAATCTCACCATCCAATATGGCTGCCCCCCTAGAATATTCTTGTCCCTGCTCAGTTAACTTGCATAATCAACGGAGTTATTTACCAGAATGTGTATGTTGTCCCCGTGGCACAGGGCCCCAGAATATGTCGAGCAGGCATTTCCTTCCCTATTCATAGCACAGCTTTTGGAGGAACCGGTTTACAATTGTCCCTTCTTGGACAAGTGATTGACAGAGGATTTAAAGTGAGATGGAAGGTGGACGGCATACAATGCAATGAGCGTAGAAATTCGAATGGAAGCTGCGGCTATGGCCTCAAATCGAACAAATTTACTTGCATGTGCCCTGGAAATCAGTCCTCTGGTTATTATGGATGCACAAGTGTACCATCAGCTGATGAGGAGCGCAGCCAGAACGATCCATGTTTGATTCAGGTACACTTTGCTTGCTTGTTTTAGATACTATTTGCAACTACATAAAAAATTACATGCTGGACTTTTTCTGGAATGACCCGATAGAACCTAACGGTTGAAAGATCATGCTACAAGTAAATTTAGTTGGGCCTAGTCCTTCCAGAATAGAAGCCTGAATCAACAAGGTAAGCACTTATGGAGTTGAAGTCAGGTGCAACGCATTGACTTGCAGTTCATCAAGGATAGAAGTAGCCTAAGTACAGAAAGCCATTCGAAGTTTGGTTTTGATGCAAAACCACCTTACAGCTTTTTCTACAAACATGGTAAAATTGGATTGGTACAGAATAACTGAAGTACAAAAATTCACTGGATTTTTTAACGTTGCCAATGGCAAATAGCACGGAAACGTGTAAGCAATCAAAATCAGTCATTTGATTTAGTAATTCTTTGCCTTTTCCAAGACGGGGGCCTTGAACATTTCCAATATTGATTGATGAAAGCAGCAGGGTGGTGTCCAGCCTATCTTCCATAAAAATACTACAATCAACTTTTTTACCTACTGGAGTCGAAATTTCTAATAAACGTCGACTAACCATCTAAGCAGTAGCACGGACTAGTCTGCAAATCCTCTGTTGAAACCATTAAAAATAAGCTTCGTAATTAAATAGGAAGAAAGTGCAGAACTAACCAATCATAGTATGCCAAAGAATTCAAATATAGACTCTTCCATTAGGGACCCCTCTACTATTATTAGCTCAAGAAAGTATGGACACAAATCATTTTACATGATCCATCTCGCTGATAAATTAAGCTCAGCTAACAATCAACTACCGCAACTGTTTGGATTTCGACTTGTGGGCGTATGATACTTGTAAGTTTTTCCGAGTACTATTCTTTTAGTTTTTATTGTCGACTTTATACTTTAAATAGAGAGAGCTAGAATTGAATAGTGAACATATTGTAATGATGCGGAGTTAAATGACATGATAAAAAAATAATAAAATTATAAAAAGGTGAATATTCATTAAATAATTTTACCAATTTTTCATAAAAATTATGCTAGTCAACTAGCTACATATCAAATATCCAATGTTACTCTTCAATATCAATTTCTAGGTAGAAAAGTTTCGTAACACTCTCACTTTCTTTGAACTCCTCCTCAGTATCCAAAATTAACTGAACTCTTTTCTCATCCACTAATTCAAGTGATTACTCATCCATTCCTCAGAAGGCAGAACTTCTATGAGATATTTTTTCAATTTTCCCCCAACAAATTACCTCGATCACTAATATTTTCGATTTGCAATATTCATTCTCCTCGCTACATCTCCTCCAAAATATATGACTTTCCACAGCCCTTCAGGGTTCTTCATTTTACTCTCTCCCCTGTTTTCCTTAATCTTTCTTGATCAATTTCATCATGTTTCTAGTAATTCAGAAGAACTTTATCAGACTTGTGGGAATACTTTCAGCTGCGGCAACATAACCTCGATAGGATATCCCTTCCAGGGATACAATGATCCAAAATACTGTGGCTATCCCGGTTTAGAGCTGAGGTGCGATCAGAGAGACAATATTACAAGAATTGAGATCATGAACATGACATATCAAGTCCTAGATGTCTATCCAACCACTCAAACTATGAGGGTTGCTAGAGAGGACGTGATGGATGCCTCTTGTCCAACTGATTTGAAAACACGACTTTAGAGACTGTACTCTTTTTGATTATGCTACAAGTTATGTAAACCTTACGTTTCTATACGGCTGCCTGTCTGTTAACTTGCCTGGCCTAAACCTTCTTTCCAGTTGCGGGAGCGTGTGGTCTATGTATTGCCTGGAGCTGATGGTCCTGGGAGGTGCAATGTTAGTGCAGTCTATCCGGTAGTCCAGGCGGGTAGTGGAGGATCCGTAAATTATACGGGTTTGGGTCAGGTTCTCCGGCAACGGTTCGGTATTAGGTGGAAAGTGGACAGCAGTATCTGCAGTGAGTGCACCAGGTCAAATGGAAGATGCGGATATAATTCTAGCACCAATGAAACTAGTTGCTTCTGCCCCAACCGTCCTTACGTGGAAAAGGTTGCTTGCTCAATAGCTAGTGCTTCGGCACCTTCCTAAATGGCATAATGATATCTTGATTCATCAATGTTCCGTTTGAGAAAATCCATTTTCTTCTGATTAAAATACTGCGGTAACAAAATTTGAAAAAGTAATAATAAATTTCATTGAAAATTGATAAGTTTTGTTGAAATTCAATACTTTTTATTACAAAAAAAATTATTTTTTTGCTAGCAATTATGATAATCAAAAGTCATATCAGTTGTTCTAAAGTGGATGAATATTATTGGCATAGGTTTGATAAGTTGTCTGCCATCTGGGTTTGCCAAATTATACAAATTTGACTTGATGTGGGATTAGCCTGGTGAAATGGAATAGAGATATGGGATAGCTTGTATATCGTAGAAATAGGTTAGTGGCCTAATAGTGTTCGGTTATTTGGCTATTGATTTTTCCTAGTGGCTCGGTATCGACGGATGCAACCAACGCCAAAATATAAAAGTCCTTTTCGAGCGGTCCGGCCGCCAAATTAACATCAAAGAGTTAAGTGAGCTACAGAAGCTGACTTTGTAGGCATTGGGCTTCGAAGGGTTCAAGGATAGAAGTTGTAAAACCTAGTATTACAATAGTTTTGTCCTTGATCCCTGTTTAGAACGTTACCAATGGAGGGGGCCGAACCCAGTTGCCTTGTAGATGGGAAAAGATGGGCCAGGCCCATTTACTCCGCAACTTTTGTAGGCACTGCCCCTCTGCCGTCAAAATTAGAATTCAAACTTAGCTTCAACAAATTGAACAAACCATACCAGTTGAGCCAACCTGAACATGCCAAATTTTTGAGTTGACACAGCTCCCGTGGGTTTTCTCACCCATGCCATGAGTGATAGCGCCATTTAGCCTACAGTATATCAGGAAACAAGTCAAGATACGCTATGTGTTAACAGTTACTTAATTCTTATAAAACGTCATCAAATAGAGAAATTAATCGCCCTTACGTAACTCCTGCTTTATTCTATCGACTGGTCATTTTGGGATTTCTTTTTCTTGATTGTAATCTTTTAGAAAGTACTACAAAATAAGGTTCCGCTGTCTAATTTCAATTCTCTAATAGCTGAAACTACTGTTCTGTTGATACGGTTCAAAGGATTGAGCGTAACTATTAACCCACCAAAACTTATTAACCATAACCAAAGTGCAAAAAGACTTGCCAAAATCCCAAATATGTATCTTACTAGATAATTCCTCTCTTGTTTGAACTTGTTTAGACTTTAAATTTAGATCTGGCTGGGGTAACGCCAACTTGGAATTACATTTTGTCCTGTTAACACTTAGCCACTTCTTCAATCCAACAGGAGCATCTGTTCAGTTGAAACCTCCAGGGAGAGATCCTAATCTCTGTCAAAGCCTCCAAGTCAAAGGTCATGTTTTCGTGCTCAAATGATTACGTATAGAAATTGTTCTTTTTGCCCTCTCTTTGATTATTGATCCGTCAAATGAACTCGAGAGAGCATTTCCACCTTCTGAACTTTTTCGACCCTTCTTTTCTCTCTGTGAAAAGATGCATCCTGTTTTCCCTCCCACTCTTATTCTTTGGCTGATAATCACAACCTTCGCTTTGACTCACATCCCAAAATCTTCCTGCCAGGATCAACAATATGTGGCCTGTGGCGAGCCGTATGAGTGTGGAAATATCAGCTTTACATATCCGTTCTGGGGAGGGAATCGCTCAAACACTTGTGGTTATCCTGGTTTCGAGGTGAGCTGCCAAGGGAATGTCGCCCGGATTACAATAGAACCTGTCACATACCGCATCCTTGCCCCCTTGAATATCGCGTCTCATAGTCTCACTCTTGCCAGAGACGATCTATGGAATGATATTTGTCCTAGCTTTCTCCATAATACCTATTTGAATTTCAACATCTTCAGTTATTCTAACAACATCGCCAACATAACTCTGTCCTATAATTGCACCACTCCTTCCAGCCTTCCACAACTGCCAAATCGGTTTGATTGCCCCGGGAATAGTACTACTACAACCACAGCCAGTTTTTTCTCGACTAATAATGCTGTCAACACTATCCCAAACCAGGTTACATGCAGTGATAGCATCACCGTGCCGATTAATCAAGGGGCTCTTCAGAATTTAGCGAGTACTGCGGCTCTAAGGGCTGCACTGGTTGCTGGCTTTCCGTTGCAATATGAAGCAAATAACTCGGTCTGCACTGAATGCGATAGGTCAGGTGGGCGATGTGGGTATAACACAAGTTCCAATTCATTTGTTTGCTATTGCAATGATCGTCCATACGATTCGGTCTGCACCCAAAATAGTGGTGGTAAGTGCTCCTCATCTAAAATCTTGCTAATGATCTTTTATCTTCCTTGCTTGTCTTTCGTTACCCCCTAGTTTTATTCACTTATCATCTGACCTTGAATTTGTCTTGCTGGGGAGAGATAGATTAGATAAGTATTAGTATTAGTTTCTTAAATTTTGCGAAGTTGGTTGTTGTTGTAGACCTGGTCTTTTAAGGTATTAAGGGTTGTTTTGTTGATCATTAGTCCTGCAATGCCTTCATTCTCCTGGATTTTGCCAATGAATAAAGCCCTTTGTAGAATTTTGTTCCGTAACTTCTAGTTTCTCCGGCTTCTCTAAGATTAGTCTTAGAGTTAGAATCTGTATGGCCATAAAATTCCTGGATTTCCAAGTTGTGTGAAGCTGAAATATCCACCCCATTTTCTCTGAATTAATCGAATTGCAGCCAATACATTTGGCCATTTATTTTTCATTTTCTTTCATGAATGGTGACAACAAAAGTGTATGCCTAGTTTCACTTTGAATCTTCTCTTATTAAAAGCTTTTTTTTTTTTCTGTTGTGTGTGTCCCGGATTTGACATATTAATGAAAGTGTTTGGAAGTTTAAGGCATGTTCTCAATAGCATTTTTTTCTCAATTTTACTTTATGATTTTTGAAAAATTTATTTTGTAATGTTCTTAACTGTTTTTTTTTTTAAACTATGTTTTTAGATTTTTAAGTTAAAATCAGGAGTAACTGATTTTCATCTTTTCTAAAATCAATTTTTATAAAAATCAAAATCTATTGAGAACAAGTAATAAATTAAATTTGTTTCCTAATGTTTCCTCCTTATAAATTAGGCCTTAGTTTGTTTAATTGTGGTAACCAAGCCAACCAATGCCGATAGTTCCTTTTCTTATCTCAGATCATCTAATCCTACATTGGAAGTTCAACTAATACTAATGCCACAGATACTTAGCCGGCATCTAGGAGCTTATTCTAATCCAAATTGTGGCTATAATTTCATGTTCAAATATCTAATTGTTCTCAAGTATAGAAAGCGAAACTCAAAACATCGGTTACTACACGAATCAAATCATAAATGTAGGTTAGGGGCTAAAAAGTAGTGCTTTGACAGGCATAAAATAAAAATTCCGATTGTTATCTAAAGATTTGTCAGGTATCTTTGTAGTTTTGCTGCATCTTCGTGGGTTAGATTGTCTTTTCATCAAGATAAGTTTGAGGTGTTCATCGATCGTATTTGGACATATTCTATTGCATTATTGCACAGAAATAGTCGTCGTGTAATGGATAATCATCCGATTATATGAGGTCTGAGGATTTTTCCTTGTCTTTGAGGTACCAATAGTGCAGACTTTGCAGGGTTCTCTGATAGTGTTTGGGCCAACTAAGGGCATTTGGGCCGTTGCTGAGAGTTTAACGGGTAAAACTTAACTCCCATTATTTTGCTACTCATGTGTGGCTTCAAACTCGTACAGGAAGCATAGTGCACACGTCTAATCTGATGATAGTTTAATCCCGTCGATTTTTCATGGCTCCAATTAGGCTCCTTTCTCTTGTATAAGCTAATATAAAAGTAGGGCTCAGTTGGATTTCTTCCTTAGAATAAACTAGTATAAAAATAAGAGTAGAAATAGTATAGAAATTGTTAATTGATAAAAAAAAAAAGAGGTGTTTGGGCCAAATTTAGTGGTCTCTTTTATATTCGTCTTTTTCTTTTTTTGGCAGTATAAAATTCAGAGAATTTTCATAAAGCCAAGTAGCACACAGATCCGTTTAATTCCTGGCACTGTCATGCACCATATATATCTAGAAGGAAATCTTTATCTAATTGCTGGAAGAAAGTAGGAAAGTCAACAACGAAGCGCTACAATTTTGTGTTATAATTTCAGTGTCTTGCCCTGGTCATCTATGAAGTTAATCACACTAAGAAGAAAATTTAATTGATGAGAGAGGTTGATGTTCCTTTTTATTTTTTTAATTTCTTTTTTGGTCTTTTTTGTTTTTTTGGCCTTTCTGAACTGACATGATCTGACTCAAAGGCCGTTAAAAAGAACTAAGAAAAGAGACTTGACAATTATAAATCATTGTATGAAATTAAGCTCGAATTTAACATTTTGAAGTGCATTAAACACTAGGAAAGTTTGAAGTAATGTTGCTCAAACATTTGTAAATCCATGAAGTGTTTATTTGACGTTGTTTCTTAAAAATATGTTTTTAAAAAAATCAAACACGTTTTTAATTATTTTTTATTTCACATACATATTTACTAATACAAATCTTTAAGTCTACTATAACTACAGTAATATTTTTTTTAAAAAATACCTTAAAAAGCAATCATCCAAACACAGCCAAAATACTCTTGATTTCTTTTTCCTAATAATCATTTCAATTCTTCAGTATGTCTGTCAATTCATGAGGTAATATTTTTTGTAGTCTTTATCCTTACTAGTCAATCTTTGCTTCTCACTTCATGCATGGTTGTTCAGCCGTCATATTGCACAACTGCATCAAATTTGTGCATTATTTTTGTTACGTCCAAACAGATATGATATTTTAATTTTAAGTTGTCCCCAATCCAAGAGACGTATTGATGAATATTTAGACTAAGAGCCATTTGAATTCGCAATTCTACGTTTTTTTTTTTTTTTTGAAAGTCGCAATTCTACGTGTTTGTAAGAAAGAAAACATCATGCTTCGAATTATTTTAATCTCATATCTGGATTTCATATCAAAGTTGATCCATTCTCAATTTGCCATGGAGGAACCCAAGGAGACAATTTGGAAAGCTGGTGGATCCCATCCATAAGTGATGTCAAAATGTGTGGGCTATTAATGTTGAACACACCTTAGACTACGGTTGACTCCACTTGCATAATCCAACACCTAAGCAAATTTTTTTTCTTTTGATTAGTCTTTGACCCCACAAAAATTAGAAAATTCTTAATTTTCTCTCTTTAATAATTCTTTGGGATTTTGAACGCATAATTGAAAATTTGTTTGCTAACATAAGGACTAAGAACTTTCTAATTTTCTAATCCTATATGATTATTCTCATCAATGTTTTGCATCATCCCAAAAACTTGTCCTTTTCATTAATCATAATTCTCTAATCCTATATGACCATTCTAATGAATGTTTTGCGTCATCCCAAAAACTAGTTACTTCCTTTGGATAGTTTTTTTTTTTTTATTTTTCATTTTAAATATTATCATAAAAACAAAAGAAAGAGAACAAAAAAGAAAAGAGTGAAAGGAAAATTTTTCCTTTCCTTCCATTTTTTTTTTCTTTTCTTTCCCCATTTTTGCTCTCAAACAAATGAAAGTGATTAAAAATCCTTTCTTTTCTTTTCCCTCTTTTCACATAAGAATGGTTAAAATTCCTTTCCCTCCCTTTTTTTTTTTTTTCTCTATTTCCTTCCTTCCAAATTAGGCATAAATGTATATGTTAAACCAAAAAATTAGTTGAAAACTTATTTGAAGTTTTTTAAAAACATGTTTATAAAAAACATAATCAAACGAAAGAGTGTCTTTTTCATCAATCATCTACTTGCACAACTAGGAGAAACAACAATAACAGTCCATGGTCATTAGTCAATCAAAGACAGCTCTGAAAGAATCTTGGATTTTCGTCGACAGTTCAACCTTCAATCGCTCCAAAAACACCACCCGCTCCCCTATTACGAAAATGCCACCTCGTTCTTCCGCTCCTTGATTTCCCAAATGCCTCTCATCTCCCTCCTCATTATCACTACACTGCTCTTCTCCACCTCCTTCACGCCGTCTTTTTGCGATGGTGTCTCCAACATCACTTTTACCAGCTGCGATAAAACCTTCAGCTGCGGCTCTATTTCGAACGTCACCTACCCCTTCACCGGCGGCGACCGGCCCGACCACTGTGGTCTCCCCGAGTTCAAACTCACTTGCCAATCCGCCAACAACGTCACCGAGTTGACTCACAACTCCATCACTTACCGAGTACTCCAACTGAATCAGACTCTCAAGAAATTAACCCTTTCTCGCTCAGACCTCTACAACAACACCTGCCCTTCTCGCTTCCTCAATTCCACTCTAAACTCAAACTTTTTCTCCTTCGACGATCAAGATGATGATCCTTTAACATTAATCTACGGGTGCAATTCATCGGTCATGTCCATGAGGCCGCAGAATTTGTTCAGTTGTAGTATTCCCAAATTTAATTTCACCGACGCTTATTTCATAGTCGGGCCGATTCCGAGCGACCCGATTTTGAGATTTATTCATTGCAGCGTCAGTGTTACAGTGCCGATGCTGAGGAGTGCTGGGGCGAGGCTTACGGGTAATGGGACGAGCCTGACGAAGGCTTTAATGGAGGGTTTTAGTGTGAATTATAGCGACCCGTATGAGAATGTGTGTTCGGAGTGTACCCGGTTTGGTGGGCAATGTGGGTTTGATTCGAATTCGGATCAGCCCGTTTGTATTTGCGGTGATAAGCTATGTCCCTTGCCACCTCCTTCTGAAGAAAGTCAAAATGCTTCTACGTCAGTTCAAGCTCAAGGTAGTAATTTGTGAAAAATTGAAGGGTGCATCAAAGAAATGTTTTTTAATTGTTTTTCCTGGTAGAAAATTCGAAATGATAAGTTTATTTGGTTGAATTTTGTTTGGTGATTAGTATTTTGTTGAATTTTGAAGGATGCATTTTTTTTTTTTTTTTTATGTCGCTTCGATTTAAGTGTCACCTGTCGAATATGTGTTGGTTGCTACAAAATTTCTTTGGTCTTCATGACTGATTATGGAGTCCCGATGGATAATGTCACGCCTGATTCTTGTATGTAGTCGAAATAGTTTGTGTTTGGTAATTTTTATTTAGCTGGAATTTAGGTGAAAGATTAATAGATCATGACCATGGAGAAAGAAAATGAGTAACTTATAAAAATTGGGTGAATTGAGTTCCTATAATCTGTTTTATGTGTCTAGCTTGCCTTCATCAAGTGGTTATTCAGTTTACTCTACAGTTTAATGCTCTAGTGCCGTGTTCGAACTTCCATTTATTCACAAGCACTGTATATTTACTATATCTATATGTGGTTCTTACTACCGGTATCAGCATTCAACACTGATATTTGATTCGTTCTATCATATTCATATTAGTAATGTTTCTTCATGTTGTGTTTTTTGGCAGGAGCTGGTAATGTCAGCACTCCAGTCAGCATAGGTGCTGCCTCATTCTAACTAAAATAGCTTCTATCTTATGCATCTGTGGTTGGTGGATGAGAAAGAAATCTTTACGTTTTTGTTGCATTTGCAGGCACTGCCATAGCTGGAGCAGTACTTGCTGGTGTGGGCATTGGTTGGTTAATTTTCTGGTGCAGGCAACGGAGGAAACGGCGTGCTGCTGAAGCTGCACAAAGTCACCAAAGTCAGAACAAGGATGCTTCACTTCCTCCTGCTAGCAAAGACCCTACTTCTGCGCCTTCAGTAGCTTTCACCAAAAGCATCCCTTCATATCCTTCCTCAAAATCTGATTTAGGAAAGGAAACCTCCTATTTTGGTGTTCAGGTGTTTAGCTACAATGAACTAGAGGAAGCTACTGACCATTTTGCAGAGTCTAGAGAACTTGGAGATGGTGGCTTTGGCACTGTGTACCATGGTACGAAGAGAAATCCTTGTTCTTTATTTGTTCCCAGTTGTTAGCGCCAACCAAACCTTGTGGACACCCATTTGATTGAATAGTTCTTTTGACTCTTTAAAATAGGTATTCTCCCTGATGGCCGCGCAGTTGCAGTTAAGTGTTTGTATGAGAATAATTTTAAGCGTGTTGAGCAATTCATCAATGAAGTTGAAATCTTGACTCGTCTACAGCACACAAACCTTGTGACTCTTTATGGATGCACATCCAAAAGAAGCCGTGAGCTGTTGCTCGTCTATGAATACATACCTAATGGAACTGTGGCTGATCATCTTCATGGGAAACATGCCAACTCTGGTTTGCTCTCTTGGCCCATCCGACTGAACATAGCCATTGAGACAGCTGATGCATTGGCTTATCTTCATGCATCAGATGTCATACATCGTGATGTCAAAACCAATAACATTCTTCTAGATAATGATTTCCACGTTAAAGTTGCCGACTTTGGGTTATCAAGGTTGTTTCCCAATGATGTTACACATGTATCAACAGCTCCCCAAGGGACACCTGGCTATGTTGATCCTGAGTACTATCAGTGCTACCATCTCACAGAAAAGAGTGATGTTTATAGCTTTGGGGTGGTCTTGAGTGAGCTTATTTCATCATTGCAAGCTGTGGATACAAACAGGCATCGCCATGATATTAATTTGTCAAATATGGCCATCAATAAAATCCAGAATCATACTTTGCATGAATTGGTTGATCCAAGGCTGGAGTTTGCGACAAATAGTTCTGTGAGGAGGATGACAACATTAGTTGCTGAGTTAGCTTTTCGGTGTTTGCAGCAGGAGAGAGATATGAGGCCTACAATGCAAGAAGTAGTGGATGCTCTGCGAGGAATTCAGAATGAAGGGTTGAATGCTCAAAAGGTAGAGGTTATGGACATCTTAGTTGATGATGGTGGGGTTCTCAAGGATAACAGCTCCCCACCATCACCCAATTCAGTTGTTCCTGATAAATGGCCTAGCAGCTCTACACCAAATTCAAGTAGGTGACATTTCTATCTGGCTTTTGCTTTATTTTTTTTAATTGTAAAAAAGATTGTACCATGACAACTTTTGAGTGAGTTAGATTAGGTAAGATGTTTGTTATTCCTCAATTGATACCCTGTGGCAATCTTGGTTTTTCCATTTGCCGAATTTATTTGTATTTGTTCTTCCATATTGGATACTGGAGGAAATGTATCTACCTCTGCTGTAATAGAAAAATGCGCAAGTCAATTACCTCAATTAATTGAAGACTTGGAGGGAATGTACATTAGCGAATGGAGTTTCTAAATAGTCTTTTCTAAATAGTCTATTGTATGTTCCATTTTGTATGCATCTATATCTTTGTTTAGTTTTTTGGCCCTAAGATTTTTTTGTATATGGATTCTCTAAATCCTTCCGGACACAAAAGTATAGTTCCATGGTTATATTAATGTATGCCACTGGGCTCATTGGGCTCATGTAAGTATGAGAGTTACTGTTGGTATTCCGAAGGCAGACTGGTGGCTGACATGGACTCTTGAATATTTGCTCTGACAAATAAATGGTGTCTCTCTGTATCCCAACTTTGGGAGAATTTGTTCCTTCACTCTTTTTTTCTTTGCACCAAGGCAAAAGCTTGTAATGCAATAGAGGTGTTTCGTTAGTGCAATATTCAAGTGATGCAGAATTTAGTCAAATTCTTTTCTTGTGCTTCATTCAACAGTAAATAAAGTTGATTGAATACTAAATTCAACGAATTTGTACTACACATTGCAAAATGTTAAAGATTTAAATTCTAGGATACTATAGATATATATATTTTACAAGGAGAATATTATTGTCTTCAATTAGCTTGAAAGGTGAGTCTGTACAGCCATATAACTCCTTTTTGTGGAGAAAACTTTACTGAAGTTGCAAGTAGAGGATTTCTTTATCAATCAAGATTTTGCAAACCACCTACTGATCACATTCTACACTTTTACGTACATATATACTTCCCTGAGTTAGAGAAATGATAATTGAAAAGATCCATTAATTTGGGAATGGAAAAGCTCTTATTGGCGAACTCGAATTTATGTCATATAATCTTTAAAGAGATTTCAGTTCTCTTTAATTACACTAGTAGGTTTAGGGTTGTGCTTAACTACACTTGATATCGCATTAAGGAATGCTTGTGTAAAAATATTAGTCTTATTTATCTTAAAAAAGATGTTAAGTACATGTGTTATATATTCAACTCTTAATTTGTATATATAATCAAGCGATGTGACCCATTTTTATTATTCAATCTGGAGACACTCGATTTTAATTCTTAATTTTGTTGGTTGTCAGGTTATTTACATGACATATAGCTAATCTTTTTCTCATTAATTTCACCAGCACCAATAAATTAGTTTAAGCTAAGGTAATAACAAAAAGTAATTGAAATGAATCTTGTGATTATCTAAAATCGACTAGGACAATTTGTATTAATTGAATCACCAAACTTCTGAACAACCTTGAGAGTACATCATTTTTTTATAGTATCACATAACCCAAGAAATCTAGACATGCAACCATACTCAAATCTGAATACTATAATGTTTAGTTTTACTGTTTGTCAACTCGAACTATTAAAGGGGCAGGCTGATATACTGATATATATATATATATATATATATATATAGCCTGTGGGTCCACGGTAACCCCTCACCGTTACCGTAAAATGTTATCCTTGTTTGGATCAGGTGTCCACATTCCAGCCGGCTACATAAAATAATAGTCACCTTGTTTTATTTATTCGTTTTTTTGTAAGAAACATAGAAAAGCTGTTCTATTCTGAAGTTCATACCCGTTCTAGGTTTCATCTCTAACAATTTACATTAGTTTTTTAGAATTACGTATTAATAGAATATTTAGAATTCGATTTTGTCTTATTAATTCAGCTAACTCTTAATACTCACAATATAACGAGAGGGACACAGGTCGACTCATTTAATTTTTCACAAGTTGAGATATGTGCAGTTAGTTTGATCAAATGTGTAACTAAGCAAAAATTGTGGTGTAACTTTCCTGAAGTATGATATAATTATTTATCACTTTAAACAATATCATCTTTTCATTATAAATTTGACCTCATTGATTCAATCTGATCTATCTATATTTTGCCCTTTTAATCTTGTCGAGGACTTGTGCCAAAATGATGGAAAAGTATATAATACATCACGTGTATTGTTACGTGGTGTACTAAAACTAATAATTTATTATTATGTAATAATAATGAGTCATACTTTATATTATTTGACAATATATGATTAGTCCTAATGCATCATGTGTCGCGCGTGGTTCATGAAATAATTACTTCAAAATGACACTAAGGCCGCACGGCCACGTAATGATATAAGGAGGTATGTATGGGGTAGTATTATCATTCTCATACAAAAATGGGCCCTACTACAGACATACGGAAACTGAATTTATTGCCACGTGTAAATTCAGATGATGCCTTGGCATATGATGGGATAGAAAACCGAAAAAGACCCAAACAAACTCGTCCTTGTTCAATTGCCGTATTAAAGCCGTCCGTATTCTCAATTTTCTCGATCCCCTCGACCCTTCGTTTTTCCTACGTCGTATTTGTATTAATTTCTGTTCTCTCGCTCAATTTCGCTTTAAAACAGGTTTAAACTACAAACAAAAGCTTCTTTATATTCCAGTCTCCATGGCCACCCCTTCTTCTCCTTCCAAGAAAAACATTCTTAGATCCCATTTTTCTCTCTTTAATTCCCTTCTTAATCTACTCTTAATTTAATTTTTTAGCAAAACCCATTTTAATTCTTGGCAATCTATATCTTTCAGAGGCTTTTCAATTGTTCATTATGGCGACGTTACAGAAATTCAAGCTATTAGCGACGCAGTGTGCGGTCGCCGGAAGTCCGACGAGGAGCCCTTCCGCCAGTCCAGTAATACACCTTCGCCGGAGGAAGACGCTTAGGATGTTGCTGAACCGAGGGGGAAGTGGTAGCCGGAGGATTTCGCGTCGGGAAGTGGGTTCGCCGGATCGGAGGGGGAGCCAGAGGGAGTCCCCGGAGAAAGCGAAGGAGTTGGAGGTTAGTCATAAGTTGAGGGACTTGTTCGTGTCGTCGCCTCCGCCATCGTTTGACGAGAGGGATTCGGATAGTGATAGAGACGGGTTTTTGTCCGGTGGGGTTAGTGGCGGCGGCGGCGGTAGTGGCGGTGGTGGGTTTGGATTGAGGAGAGGTGGTGGGGGTGGGGCTCGACCGCTTAGGCCGTTGTCGGCGACGTTTCGGCAACGGTTGCTGAGGAGGGCGTGGAGACCTGTGCTGGTGACTATACCCGAGTAATTTGTCAAAATTGTATGCATAATTTGGGATTAATAATATTAACACGTCTAATTTAATTTAATTTTTTTAACTTTATCTTTTATTGAATTAATCATTTCGCCATTAGTTTGATATTTCATCTGTCAAATACAAATTAGCCTGATTATATCAAACAGTACTAATTAAGTAATGATAATAATTGGTTTTTGTTTGTTTTATGGTTCGGTAGTTTGGGGTTTGGGTTGAGTTTAGCTGCCAATATGCAATTTGGATTTTCCCAACTCAAAATTATTGTCCTATCTTAGTCATTAATTGACCAAGGTTTATTTAGCTATTTATTAATTTGTGTATCTAATCGGCATTGTGGATGTCATTATGACAAACATGGCATGAGCTTATCGATAATTGAATCGTAGAGGAAAAGTAAAATTTATTTATTAATAAAGTGATAATATATTAGCATTTCATCATGTGTTATTGATACCCTAATTTCTTTGTAATTTTTACATGTAAATGTAAAGAAATTGAATTTTAATATCTCAGCCTTTATCGAGTATAAGCATTTTGTTCTCCTGAAATAATGAAGAAGATTGTAATTACCAGAACAGCATAAATTTTGCTAGTGATTACTGCACAATTAAAGTGCATTGTATTTTAATCCGAATAAATATTAACATCTGACGCGGTAATTCTTGGTTTTGCCACACTTAATTGCTGTATTCCATTACTTTCAAAGGTAAAACTTTAGATCTTTGACAGTTTGACTTCAAGATTGATTAAGATACTTCCATGTCATTCTTTTTATGCAAAACATTTTTACTCTTCTTGGTTTTTGCAGCTGAAACACAAGAAATAAAAAACAGATGCTGTCATCACACAAATATCTTAGAAAAAAAAAAAAAAATCATGATTCCATTCAATGGAAATAAACTGTCAACTGTGCAATTGTCTGAATCAGATTGAGCCATTTAGGCACATTTTTAGTCTACAGAAAGCCCCCATCATTTTGCAAACTAACCTAACGACTAATGGATTCATTCATTGACCTTTAAGGCAAAGAATTGAATTTTTGTTTACTCCAATTTGCTTCGGTTTTGAGTTGAAAATTTGCTTTATGATTTGAGAGTGGGGTAGAATCTTTGAAAGTGTCTTAGATCATGAAGACAGGCCAAATTGGCAAGATATAAAAAGGCGATTAATAATTTAATTTAAAGCCCTGTGTCATTTCTGCTTCTCTTTATTTCTCCTTTGACAAAATTTCCACAACCATTATGTACTTTTGACGAAGGTAAAGTGGGGTTCTTACCCTTACTTTTACTGGTGGTCCTGGGCTCTAAATTTTGTGGGCCAATTTATGATTTTAATAACTTGTACAACTATAAGTGAAGTGTACAGTTACGTTTGTAATCGAGTATAAAATAACTCAATTATCAATGTAGAAATCCTACCAGGATATTGTGCATTCATTCTTGAGATTAACTAATTAACAAATGTGTGAAGAATGAATGACTGACTTTGTAGCCTAATGGAAGTATGGAACACGAGGCTAGATCAGTTTTCTGGATTTTCTAAAGGATTATGTAACTTAATGGGTTCAAAATTTTCCTTAAGAAACACTTTACTAGCTATCTCTAAGAACCAACTTTAGTTGAATATGAAAGTGTGACTTCCATAATGACCTACTCTGAAGCCTAAAATTTGACTGGAATTCTGGCTAGATCCCAACCTAACCTCCTGCTTAATTGGTCCTATAGGGGGAGAATTTTCGAGGGACCTCAGCTTTTTTGGAGTTGGAAAAGCAGAATAACAACAGTTTTATGTGGTGGCCTGAACCAGGAATATTGTCGTGTCTGGAGATAATTTCATGCCTGACAAAAAGAGTAGACGTAGAATCTGTTAGTGCCTGCTTTGGCACAGAGGAAGAGACAGGGTGTGCATGGGAGAAGTATGATTGGAGTTGGTGCTTATATGATTGAGACTGAGTGAACCTCAAGGTTTAACGAGAATGATGATACTTATCTACTTATTTTTCTCATCTTTTTGGGGATATCCAAGCGTTGTAATGAGGATGAGCAGCATAAAGCCGGATAAGTAACCAACAGAAAAAATATAGTTATGACTATGATAAATTTGCCTAGAGCAAATTGGTCTTCTGTGATGCTAATTTATAGCCCTGCATAATGACCGAGTTAATTGAAAACACGAATAATAGAAAGAAAGAAAACGTGGAATTTTGTTGAAGAAAATCAAAATTGTATTTCATGATTCAAAGAAGCCTTGTAGAGGTAATTGATCTGCAATACCTCTTCCTTTTTTTGGTTTTGGTACTTCAGCGCAATTTTGAATTAAATGCGTAACAGAGAAACACGCTTCTTTTTCATCTAGGAAACCATTGTTCATTTATGAATATTTAATTTGAGGTTTCCTTTTATATTTTCTATGATCTCTTCACATGCTGAACTGCTCTGTTTCTGCAACTTATAGCTTTTAACAAGTCTTCCCAATTCATCGATGATAAATTTCCCCTCCATCGCCAGTATCCTGCATGAATGTAATTTTAAATCATACGTGTTTTAATGTATAAATACTAACAGCAATTCTTCAGGCAGCTTTGATTGTTTTATCAAACAAGATCTCATGTGAGACAATCAGAATATTAGATTCCAGGTTCTTAGTTTTCCATTGGCTTTTTAACTTAATGACTTTGCATGGTATTGCTCCCTTAAATCAGGATAGAATCGAGATTAATTACCCGTTTAGTTTGCAAGCAATATGTGACTCCACAAAATGGTGATTGCTTCGGAGGCTCAAACTTTCACAAAGCCTGTAATGCTTCTGCATATAGTACTTCTGATGATCATTCTCCGCCTGAAAGAACTCTCCCGAGTAAGGATTGATCTTTGTTACAATCCTTCTATTAAGCTTCATTTGCCGCCTAATCTTTGCCTCTAGTGCTTGTTTCCTCTCTTCCTCAGTTGAATAGAATATAACAGACCTGAAGTGCGTACCTAAACCGAATTTCTGTGCACATCATCTCAAGTTAGTAGCAAAGAAATTGTTCAAAATTATGAAATATGAAAACAGCAGCATAAAGGAAGTCATACTAGGTAATCCTTATTAGTAGGATCATGAGCGTCCCAGAAAACATCACAAAGGCATCTATACGAAATTTTCCTGTTATCATATGTGATTTTCACTGCTTCAGTATGGCCACTATTTCCTTCACAAACCTGAAAAGTAAAAAAAAAAACTTAATTACTTCGTAAATTTTGTCATTGCCATTAACTTAATCTTAGATATTTATGTTAATTGCTCACCTCTCTGTATGAAGGTTTCCTAATGCTCCCTCCACAATACCCCACGGCAGTTTTGACAACTCCATCTACTCGGCCATATTCAGCTTCAAGACCCCAGAAACTACCTGCACCGCCAAATGCTATAAATTACATGAGCCAATAGCCTAAAGAAGATCGATCTCTTTCAATAGTTCGCTCATAATAAATCACAAAAAACAAAAAAGATGAAATGAACCTCCTGCAAACACTGCATCAGAAAGAAACTCTGAGGGAATAGAAGCTGAGAAATGGCTCTCATCAAAATAATCAGGATCTTGCGCGTTAGAATTGGTTCGTCCAAGTAATTTATACATGATATTTGAGAAGTGATGATCCTAAAAATTCAAACTTAAGTTGAACTACATTAGTATTTTGATGCTTGTTTGGACATTTGTTTCGCTGCTAACTGGTTCTAATGGTTCAAGGGAAACACAAATTGCTGAATTTGATCGATTCTTGTGATTTTTATAGTTAACACCTATGTTATGCTTTACAAGGAATAGGAGGTGAAGAAATATGAAGTATGAACGCACTTGGGACTTTCTCACTAGCCGTGTGGAAAATATATGCTGTTTCGGCCGCAGGGGGTCAAATTTTCATCATAAACGCGAGATATACATTCCTTCTTGGCCGTTTCTTGGCAGTTCAGATCCTCGGTGCCAGCTTTTTCAGTGTCACTTCAGTGCCATTCACCAGGGACTGCCACCTTACATTCACACTTATCACATTTGAGATTAATTAGATAACTATCCTAGTGTGAATGCAAGGTGGCAATCCCTGATAAATGACACTGGGGTGACACTGGAAAAGTTGGCACCGAGGATTTTCTTGGTCGGTCCGTCTCTCTTTCTCCTGGAGGAGAAAAAGTTGCAATCCCCACAATTCAGATCTGATATATATGGTACAACGATAGCGTTTAGAATGAAAATGGCTACAATAAACAGTCACGTAGCATAAAAATTAAAAGTTTTTTTAATTAAATGTGCTTGTTGCGAAATTTAATTCTATTTTAAAACAAGAAAATAAAGCTTTTAACCACTGAGCTATATTTTATTTCTTCTCTTTTGACTTTGAATAAAGGCAAATGTTGTTGGAGTGTTGTGGAAAAAAATTTTAAGGTAAAAAAAAACAAAAAAAAAAAAGAAGATAACTTTCACATAAAGTTGTTTCTGTGCTACACTATCTTACAATATTTTAATGTTCGCAATTGGCTTGAGATTATGTAACAATATTTGTTAAAAATATTAGTTGTGCACCAGACTCTTAGATTTTAGCAGTAATCCCAAAAATATAGGCTCCAAAATGCTTTAAGCTGGAGTTTGAGGAGAAATATTGGAAGAAGCAGAGTGAAGACTGTGTAAATGCAAATTGCTGATTATGCAAGTGGTTAAATGCACTGCGTCATCCCTGTTTCATCATTCTACAAGTCAAATCACTGTGATCAATAATTACCATGGTGATTATCAGCCACACCCTTCTTAATACACGTGAATTTAAAGTATGATAACATGGTTGAACAAATTTTTGATTTAAATCGTACCCTGCAGACAAGATCAAGAGATCGAGGCTGTACTATTAGTCTATAACTACTGTTTAAATAATAACTAGGATTATATACTTTTGTGCAATAAGCCGAGTACTGCAAAGCAACATCTGTTGTCTTGCTGGATTTTTTAATAATAATCGTACAATGAGATCACCATTATTGTTAGATTATCTGGACAGCGTATGCTAAGCAAGCATGAATGACTGTAATCTTTTGAAGAGATGTAACAATATTTTAGCATTAATCACTAATCAAGCAGACGGCAGATTAATCTTCTGTTTGAAATTTTGGAGTGGAATAGGACGAGTTCTTGTCAATGGGCCTGAGCTGGGACAGCCACAAAACAAGGGATCAAATCAAGAACTTTTCTTTCTTGTATTTTTCGAAAGACAAATTTGCTGAAATGAGGATAGTACATTTCTCTCGTTGATTTTTTTTCCCTTAATGTCCTCAATATCAAAGTAAAATATTATGTGACAGGATGAAAAGTGGATATTCACATTGCAGAACTAGTTATAAAAACCTAAATCCCCTCAAAATAAGGAAATTTTAGCTGTTATTGTGCATAAGATAAATGAAGAAACCAACCTAAACCTTTGAACCGAAGTTTTAAACACTGAAGTCTACATGCCTTTGGTTTGGTGTCCTATAATTAGAAAATCATAAATGTCTCAATGGGATTACTAATTCTATTGCCACATCTTGAATCATTATCCTCGAGTAAATTCATTCCAATCAAAAATTTTAAATTCCTATTTTGGACTCCTTATCTAAGGGCAGAGACTCTTGGAATATACAACTTCTTCATTTTCAGATATCAGATAGTTCTTATATGCTAATTTTATAGCCAAAAAAAAAAAAAAAAAGTACTCGTGTTAAATCCATATATTATCATGAACTAGCCTTTCCACGTCCTCCATCATATCCAAAAGTCTGATAATGAAAAGTATTAAAGCAAGCAAGAAGAGCGATTCGAAACATTGCAAGGAAGAGTAATTATCTAAATATTGGCTTAGCATTAGCATGGCAAAGGTTTATTTGTTCATTGTGGGAGCCAGAGAAACTTTTATAAGGGCTGAGTCCTAAAGCAAATTGGCATTTGCACAAGTCTTCTTTGATCTTCATTTGTCGTAGCTGATAAAATTAAGTCATTGAATTATGAAAAGTGACTGGTCTTCCTTCTCCCGCACCCCACCCAACCTGCCTACCCCACCCATAAGGCAATTGTAATGTAATTGTATGTTATAGTGGTCCATTTTCTCCGATTGCCTTCTCCATTCTATTATTATTGTCCACCTTCTGCCTTTGGTTTTTGGCCGGCTGTGATTCTTCCGCCCTAATCATAACACACAAAGTCTAGGATAACAATGAACTTACTAGAAATTGAATCATACTATCTTGGACTTAGTCATGCTGGAAGTTGAATATCTTATTCTTGTGCTTAAGTTTCAATAGTGAAATTGAAAATTGCAATGTTCATTGCTTTCTAGTAGTTTACAACCAATTTTCGTTTCCAAAGCCAAGGCAATGCATTTGGTTGTTGAGACCACTGTTGCAACTTAGTTAATTTATTTTCATTAATTCGAAATTTGTTTTCCTCATAGTCAATGGGATTTTAGATGTCATCAAATGCTACAAGTGCAATTACGATACGGAGCGATGACTACAACTTCATATTTTTTGTCTAAACAATCTTTCTGTTCCGCTCTTATATAATTATCACGTGTACTAATTTATGGTGCTTGTAATTAATTTATGATATTTTTAAAAAATTTATAAATATAACAAGTTATTTTAATAAATACATATACGGATAAATAAATGTAGTAATTGTATAGGGGCCAGGCGGAGAGAATATAAAACGGATGAACACAAAGATTAATGCAAGAAATTCGTTGCCCTCGATGGGTACCAAAAACAAAGGGCAAAAAGAAATGGAAATATCAAGAAATTAGCAACCATCAATGAGTTTGCATTTATTTAAAATATGCAGACTTTGGCAAGGTGGGTTTTGGGATTTGACGCCATCTTGGATGGATGACTGGGAACAATTAATTTCCAATAATCGAGTTCTCCTTTGGGCCGTCGCTTCATTATTGACGTATCCAGGTGGAAGGGCATTGAACTCCTGGGCATTAATGTCGTATCAAATCCCGAATAGCACTAAATTCCAACATCTTGTTTGAGAAATTAAGGCTTTGTTTGTTTGGTTGTGTTTTTAAAAATTATTTTATTAAAATTTTAAATATAATTTTTATTAATTTTTATTTTATAAATTCATTTATAAAAAATAAATAAATTACTACACTAATATTTTTTTAAAAATAGTTTAAAAAACAACTATTGAGCAGCAAGACGTTGCCTAAAATTCTTAGTACTGTCAAGCTAATTAACATTATTGTTTTGTTGGCTAGCTGGCATACAATAAATGGACTTGTTTAACAGTTTTCATTACTTGTACATTTTAGATTTTATATACGGATGTAAACCCGGATAAAATGATTTTTCATATAAAAAATTAAAAAGTGAATTATGCATCATAATATGCCTCTCATTTTTCATGCCACCAAATTTACATATTCTTTGTGTTATCTTCAAAAGAAGATACCATGTCATATGTTTTATACTAACCTCAATAATATACGAAAAGATAAATCCGAACACGGTGCAACTCTTATCTGCTAATAATACACCATGTATATCAACAAACTACACAATAATAAGTAAAAGAATTGAATTTTTAATTTCATTTTAATTCCATTTCCATTCTACCAAACTCAAAAGATTACCTTATTGAGTGACAGTTGTACTCTTTTTTTTTTTTTTTTTTTGAGAGAGTGATAGTTGTACTATTATTTATAAAATATTCATTGTAGTACCCGGAAAATTAATAGTGTATCAATGTTGTCATAGTCAACTAACTATAATAAATTGCCAAAGTAATAGAAAAATTTTCAATTAAACTTATATTTTATTCATATTAATGAGCGTCATTAGTTAAAACTTTAATGATAATTATATATAAAGATGGCATTGTTTAATTTTCCTTTAATGAAATCCCAAACACAAATTTCCATTTATAGCCTCAGCTCAGTAACTTATCGGATCCTAATTTATCCACATTCCCTTAAATTCAGTAAACCTCAAAAACTCCAACGTTACAATTCCAAAAACGCATCTTTGAAATCTCCTCCACACCCTTTTTAACACGCGCCTTCCTTTGCCTTCCTACGCGCCGCCGCCGCCACCATAAAACCTCTCGTCTCTCACACATTGCGCAGACTTTAGAAAAGCTTTCTTTATGAATTCAGAACAAGCAATCAATATTACCATCGTTGAGGCTGAGAAAAAATGGGCGCTGTGACGTCATCAATCGCGGCTAAGTTCGCCTTTTTTCCACCGAGTCCCCCGTCGTACACCGTGGTGGTTGACAAATCTTGCGGCGGGAAACTGTGCATACCGGAGGTTCCGAGTAGAGAAGACGTCGACGTTTTGAAGCTTCGAACGCGCCGTGGAAATGATATTGTGGCCGTCCATGTGAATCATCCCAAGGCATCGGCTACTATGCTCTACTCTCATGGTAATGCTGCCGATTTGGGCCAGATGTTTGAGCTCTTTGTCGAATTAAGTCTTCGTCTTCGGGTTAATTTGATTGGGTAAAGTTTTGATTTTCACTACTTTTTTTGGGTTATCTGCTGGTAGCTGAAGTTTTAAGCTTTTGACTTATTTTTTAGATTTTCTGTCTTGATTTGATTGTTTTAGAGTATGTGAATAAAGGATGTGGGTTAAAGTTAGGTGATTTGTGCAAAAGGGAATAAAGGATGTTTCTTTTTTCCATTTTTTATGTTAATTTGCCATTAGTATTGTTTGTATTAGGGATTTTATGAGCTGGGCTGTTTTTCCTTTGACTTTTATTTAGGAAAAAGTTGCTTTTTTTTTTTTTTTTGTGGCCTTAGTTACTACTTGGAGTGGTTTTCTGGTTCGGATGGAAAGATTTCTGCTTTTAGGTTAGAGAAAGAATGATCATTTGATGGTTATTATGCTATTCTTTCCAAGGGAGAGAGATTAAAAAATGACAGATGAAGAGGTCATAGATTAAAATGATCTAGTTATTTGTCTTATTTACTGTAGATTTTCAGATAATAGTACTGGTAAGTTGTATTAAATTCTATCAAACTACCATTATGACCTCTAGGATTTTGGAAGAATTGAGATGCTGTTTGAACAAACTTTGTGCTAGCTGAGTAGTTAAATAATCAAATGATAGTGAATTGATATTGCATCATAAAACTGGATGCTGATGAAATCATCAAGTGACATGGAATTCTCATAAACCATATGAGAGACATACTTGAGTCGGGCATGATATAAGATAATCTGTTATGCTAAAGCACATAATTAGGCTCAAATGATGGAGAAATAGATTGTTCTATGCCCATGATTTTCTTTCATATTGATGTGAAAAACTGTGTCTTAGCTCAACTCAAGAGTCTCATCTTTCTTTTCTATGTGCATTTGGCCTGAGATGTAACTAATAAGACTATGACAGCAAAACTTCTTTTTGGTACTATAAAGAATTTTGAAAGTGTAAAGATAAATTTTTAGGCTCGGCCTTTTATTTGATGTCAAAATCTCTCTCTTTTTTTTTTTTTTTTCCTTCTTTGAGGAAAGCCAGCTTATCAATTTCAATATTCTCATACTTTACCTAGCAGGGAATTGCACGATGAGCTACAATTTTTGTCAACCACTTTTAATTCTCTTTAGGATATTAGAATTACTCCCGTCGGATATGCATTTGCTTGCTGCTCAATGTTGCACTACCTTTTGTAGTACTTCCTAATGGCAGTAGCTTGTCATCCAATTTGGCTGAAGTTTCTTGGTTCCTGTTGGTGCCCACTTTGGAGTGGTATTAAATTGTTGATCTAAATATTACCCTGTGCACTAACCCTTCGCTTTTTCCTTTTTGCTTTCTTGTTTGTTGGTGAAATGTTGGCTACATTTGTATGAGTGTTTTTTGGGGTGTTTTTTAGAAAATATTATTGTAGTTGTTTTAAAAATTCTCCTGGATAAATGTGTATGTGAGATAAAAAGGTGGTTGAAAAACGTGTATGAAGTTTCTAAAAAACATGTTTCTAAAAAACAATAACAAACAAACAAAGCCGTTGTTGCCAGAAGAAGTGTGCATACCAAGTTTCATGCATTTCGATAAACTCTGCTCACTTGCATTATTGTAACTCATGTTTTGTCAATTTTTGAAGATCTTAATTCTCTAGTTTAATTTTACATTACTTCTCTGCAGGTATGATTACTCTGGCTATGGTCGATCAACTGGAAAGGTTAGATACCCAAACTTATTCAAATGTGATGGATAATTGCTCTTGCTTCTTAATCACTTGATGGCTAGGTGCACTCCACCTCCCCCTTCTTGGATATTAATTGATAGTGAACTTGTACCTTTTCTAGCCTTTTCATCGTTATCACAGAAACTCCTTTGTTTGAAAACATTCAAAATTCAAACTGCAAGTCTTCTGTGTTGTGTATCTCAAAGTGGAGGATTAGTTGTATATTAAGCTCTTCAGGCTTCAGGTTGTTAGAATTCTTTTATGTTAGTGGGAAGAATGTATGACTTTATGTCTTATTCTATAATGAACATCATATTATTTGTAAAAAAGCAAAAAGGCTTCAGCTCTTTGAGTAACTTTAATATGTGAAGGACCAGGTACCAAGAAGCATAACCTTGAAGATGGGAAATCCCTCATATTCATAGACATAAATATAAGTTTCTGTATTTATAAATTACTTATCTCCAATTTCCTGGCTGATAGTGAAAGTTGCAAGACCATGTTGGCATGCTTTCCTCAAAATTTGAGAAGTTTTCCTTAGTATTAAACCAGTTTACTTGACCTAGGAAAATTAAACAGCTATATGGAATTTATTTTTTAAAAGAGGAGAGGAAGTCAGAAGGCACAAAACCATATTCTCATTTTGCTCTTTTCCAACTTTGCATTTTTTTTTTTTTTTTTTGTATAAAGTGGTTTCCCTTTTGTGATTCCATGTAATGCAAATTGTGAATAGAGGAGCACACTATATATGAAACAAGAAAAATCTAGATCATTCAGCATAAGCATGTATATTATTGTTTACTAATGCAAACAATGTGAGCATTCCCTTCATTGTATTTGTAATGGCTGCAATTTCTAGGTTATCCAAAATTAATTGGTGATTGTCTTAAAAACATTTTCATAACACTGTTATAGATTCATTCAAGTTGACGAATCTTAATCTTAATGCGTTTAGCTTTACAATTTGGTGGAAAGATCAACATAATATACATTCGTTGCAGAATGACTTCACTAACCCTGTGTATGTCGTGTCCCCTAGAATTCTCATAATTATCTTTTTCACTCACAAAGTAACACAATCGGCCTTTATTCTTTGAAACAGCCAACTGAGTATAACACGTACGCGGACATTGATGCGATATATAAATGCCTGAAGGAGCAATATGGAGTTAAAGACGAACAGTTGATACTGTATGGTCAATCTGTTGGCAGTGGCCCAACTGTTGATCTGGCATCTCGAGTGCCAAACTTGAGAGGTGTCGTCTTACATAGTCCTATTATGTCTGGGTTAAGAGTCTTGTACCCTGTCAAACGGACATATTGGTTTGACATATACAAGGTAATGTGATCCTGTAGTGAGCATGCTTAAGCTGACTCTCTTGCACTTGAGACAGGACTGCTTATTTACTAATGTTGTTTCTTTCAGAATATTGACAAAATTGGAATGATAAACTGTCCTGTTCTGGTGATTCATGTAAGTTCTCTATTTCTCCTCCCTACCTGGAACATGCCCCAAATGACCATGTTTGGATAAGTATTTACTTATTAGCAAGTAAAAATAATAATTTGAGTATATGTATTGCTTTATAAAGAGTTAATATGTTCCCTTAATAAATTATAGCAATTATTTGCTGACTACATTGGAGCTCTTTGCAAGTGCAATTCAGTTATGATATTGGTCTCATGGTTTAGGGAACAGCAGATGAGGTTGTTGATTGTTCCCATGGAAAGCAGCTTTGGGAGCATTGCAACCAAAAGTATGATCCCTTATGGATAAATGGGGGCAGTCATTGTAATCTTGAACTTTTTCCTGAGTACATAAAACACTTGAAAAAGTTTGTGTTGACACTTGGTAAATCAAAGCCAGCGACAAATGGTTCTCAAAAAGTATCAGTCGATGGCAACAATCAGAGTAAACTAGCTGAAAGCACTACTGGAGACACGTTTGAGCTGGGCCCTGATGTTCCAGAAATTTCTAGAAACAGTTTAGATAGTCGACTTGAAAAGTCTAAGAAGCAAAACCAGGCTGAAAAATCCCGAATGAGTACAGATCTTCTTGATAGGTTTAGGAGAAGAAAGGGCTTAGTCTGGTGATTTTGCATGAGGATCATTGTGTTGGTTAACTTATTTACTAGTAATATATGAATGAGACATTATTATTGGTTCTGTATCTGTGTATGTATTCTAGTGTTAAATAGCATTATTTGCATCTGTCTGGGTGCACTAAGGTGTGGCAGACAGAGAGAGAGAGGGAGAGAGAGATTCTGCGTCTTCTTTTCCAACCTTTTGCTGCTGCTGTAAATTCAGCTGTCATTTTGATTTGAAAGCACTGTAGTTTCTATTAATATTGTAAGTTTTGATGTGTGTGTGAACACGTTCTTCTGCTTGATATCTGTTTGTCTCTTTACTCTGTGTCCTGTAATTCTAGTTTGGTAGCTTCATTATCATTAATTTAAGTTAGCATATGGACCAGTTGGGGCTTTGATGATGAGGATGATTATTCATTCTTAGATTCAGTGATGCACGAAGAGGAAACTAAATGCATCCGGGGAAGAGAATATTATCATACCAAGCAGATAAAAACACTTAAAAAACAAGAATGAGGTCTTTCCACTGGTTAGGGTCTTCGTTTTTCTGTTCCTCATCCGTCACTACAAGCGCAGATATCCAACTTAAGGACATGCGTAAGCAGTTGAATTACAAGTAATTTTCTAGAAAACCCTGCACTCCCGAAACAACGACAAGGCACACAAATTAAAATTTTTTGGCATCCTCTTCCTCAGGATCGCGAAGTGTGCCAAACATCCAGTCCATCCATATTGTGTAGTGGCCATAATTATGATGATATGTGGTGTGGTGAATGGTATGGTAACCAGCACCCATTAGTGGCCATATTTTACCATGCCTGCAGTCATGGATGATTGCAGTCCATATACCCTCCGTAAATAAGAGGGCTGTGTGTGTTGTGAAATGCATTGGCAATAGGAAGAGAGCTAGCACTTGTGGTACTGCCTGAAGTATGCCATCCAACGGGTGGAACGCCAAACCTACCAAGAAAAGTGATGAGTTGTCAGTTTATGATCTCGCAGACAACCAAACATTCATCAAGAAAACAAGCAGATAGATTGGAAAGAAACTATTAAAAAAGACATGTTATATTTAAAACTCAATGAGAATATGTATTTTAATTGAACTCAATGATAATATATGATCTATGAATATAGTGGCATAAATGCTTAAATGTCATTGTTGTTGTTATACAATGCTATGGAATTGGCGTCATGAAACAACAAAATATAAAGAAACATCTAAAAAAAAGGTGAGTACAAACCTAACGGTGGAATGATTCACTTATTCAGCAAGTTGTACAAAAATTTAAAAAATACCAATTTTACAGCATTATAGAACGTGGCAGTCGTAAAAACACAGAACAGTTGAAATTGCACGCTTTCAGTGTGCAACGTACCATTGCGGCAAGAGTTGCCAACAAAACCAAAATATCAATCCAATGACACATTATACTTAAGCAAGCCACAGAACCATCTGTTGGTACTAGCTTAAGATTTCTTCTTTATTGGTGTACAAATGCGATAGGAGGAATATGAAAAAAATCCACCAATTTTAGAATTGAAGGCATGTAGACTCCGTGAATATAGCATAACAAGTTTGTGTCAACACAGTAACATTTTTCAACGTTCACTAGCCTTTTGTCTGTTAAATCAAGATCAGGTCATTTGAAATCCAGATTTGGAGTGATACATGGTGCAAAGGAACAAGAAGATTGAAAAATGCATGTATGATGAAAATTTTAGCAGAATATACGTGACAAGAGTTCATGAGTGGCCAGGAGATGAGTACACAAGTAGCTACGTGTGCAGGGTACCATGTGTCAATGGTAATGAGTTGACAACACATTGCGACATTAAGGGATCAAATAAAGGGTTAATAACATTTTGCTCCGCTAAAGGTATAGGGAAGTCACACTTTGCCTCCGTAACCTTTAAAATATATACATTTTGCCCATTCAATCAATTAGGTGAGAGAAAATTTGGTTAAAAGAAATAGTCAAATGACACAAATACCCTTAACTAGGCAAATAGGAAAATTTTTTAAAATAAAACTCAAGCGTTACAATATTTTATAAAAATATTTATGAAAAACATTTAAATAAAATAAACTATTGAATTTTAGATGAATTAAATATGAAAAATAGTTAACAAGAAGTGTGTCAATAATATTATAAAAGATTATGCTTATTGTAATATTGGAGAGGACCTTTACTAATTCTTACCAAATAAAAATTACACTGTTATGAATGCAAAGTTAAAATTAAGATTTTTTTTAAATTAAGAATTTTCCTTAAATCAAGAAAAAAAATCAGAAGTTTCAACTTTAGCTTTGTATTCATAACAGTACAATTTTTATTTAGTAAAAAATTAGTAGAGATCCTCTCTAATAGTACAAAAAGTATTATTTTTTATGAAAGCATAATCACATTTCTTGTTAGCTATTTTTTTATATTTAATTCATCTAAACTTCAATAGTTTATTTTATTTGGTGGTTTGTAAAAATATTTTTAAAAAAATATTGTAACGATTGAGTTTTTTTCTGAAAATTTTCTATCTGCCAAGTTAAGGGTATTTGTGTCATTTGACTATTTATTTTAACCAAATTTTCTCTCACCTAATTGACTGGAAAGCAAAATGTATATATTTAAAGGTTAGGGGGGCAAAATGTAACTCGCATATACCTTTAGGAGGGCAAAGTGTTATTAACCCTCAAATAAATGAGTGTCCGGCACCGGCAACGTTCCATTTTTGGGACATCTTACGTTTGAATTCTTTTCAACAAGTCTGAGACTTATCCATGATTTAAGAGCAGAACTCCTTCTGTTTGAACTATAGAATTTGAGAAGAATATTTTATTGCTGCCTTGTCATTATAAAAGCATATATATTTTAGTTTAAACAATGTATAAGTCACCATAAAAGGAACGAGGTCAAGTCAATTGGAAATAAATCCTATGGTGGTCACGTCACATTTTGGCGAACCAGTTTTACCTCTAAGTTTTGTGATGGTTAAAACATTGTTACTGGTGAATAAAGTCCACCAGAAACAGATGCACAATTAGCCAAAAAATAGAAAAAAAAGAAAAACAAAGAAACAGATGCACAAAGAAATGCAACTATCTACTACAAAGGCTTGAAAATTAAGATAAACTCATCTTAAATAAGATAAATAGCATTTCATTGGTGACAAAGAAAACCAGAGGAAAATGTAGGCTTTCATCTCAGGCAGTTACATCAGTTCGCAGAAAAATTATCTTGTACTTATTTTCTTTATGACATTTGCAGAAATAAAAACGTACCAGCGAATGGAGAAAGCGTATTTTGCTTGTTGTGGATATGATGAGTAGCGTGCAGCCGTTTGTAGAGCGGTTTAATATCATGCAATTCTCTATGCATCCAGTAAATTCCAAACTCCACAAATACAAGATAAGCACTGACATACACTAGGTAGGGAAGCCAACCAACATCGCTAATTCTCGAAAAACACCTTGTCCATCCATTTTCCATCATGTACTCTAAGAGTGCGAGAAGAAGAGTGTACCAAGGCATAGCTTTCATTGCAACATATATTTGCAATAGCATGGCTTTCTTTGAGGGGATAGAATCTGCAACCAAAGCTTTCATTAGTATCAGAAGTTCTTTCTCTGGGATTTGGCTATATTACAAAGTTAAGTACCATAGAGCCAATGGTTAAATAATAAGAAGGAGGGTGGGTCCACATGACTTATTAATTTAGTCTATAAATAAACGGGTTTACATGAGTTGTCAAAATTCTATTTATTCTTTGCAAACTTGTTCCATGCATCATAGAAGTGTCTCTCTTCTCGATCGAGAAGTGCTATTATCTATTTTAAAGCAGCAAAAAAATCAACCTAAAAGCATGCAGGAAAAATATAAAAAGTTATGTGTAGCATTGTTTTAGAATATATAAGCATCGAGACTACTGTTATTTATCCAGGAAATGATGCTAATAATATATCCTTCGTGCCCTATCAGCTCATCAATGCAAATAGATTTTTAACTTAACCAAATTGGATCCATGTTAGTAAACAAATTTTCAATAATCATTGGACCATGAACATGGTGAGAAAAACCATTTTTTTATGGCCAACTTGACAAAGACCATTCTTGTCCAAAAAATACAAGAAATTCTAGCAGTCATGGTCGCATGATGTTGCCAGAAAAATTTTAGCTATCCGATTAGCGTACAGGGAAAAACAATCTATCCATTAAGTGGGTGAAAAAATCAAAAAACAAAGAAAGAAAGAAAAGCTGACTTGGAAAAGCTAATCTAGGTATTTGGGGCTCACAAGTACCATTTCTTACAAGTTAGCGGCCCTGATTTAATGTGATAGAATGGACAGTTAAAATGTGTGACAACTAGATCAGATTTGAGTATAAAAAAATAAAAAAAAAGAGGTGATTTTACAGAGAAAAAAAAGTAATTATATTACAATTCTAGAGAATAACATCATAATGTTAGATAATTATATCAAAATTATAAGAAGTTACACAGTCTCAACTTGCAAAAAATAACAAGGAGTAAAATTACGAGACCCGTCCCCTAGTCTACAATCCACGATTAAGTGGGAAGTAGAATCTAATTTAGCCAATAGGAATCAAAAGCCTTAAAGAAAAATTTAAAAAAACAAAAAAAAAAAAAAGAAATCCATCAGAGTGCGTGCACTTTTTTCTTTTGTCAGTAACTTCTACTTTATAACAATTCATAAAAAAAGTCTTGTTGTGTAGAATGATAAAATTAAACACATGCATCATGGACCAAATGACAGATCAGAGTTTAGTACCATTTCGGAATGAAAGCTACTTGGGTTTCAAGAATTAAAAACAAATCAACAATTACTACAAACAGAAACAACTAGAAAAGATTAAATGTTTTTTGACAAGTTCATCCATTAATGGCGCAAAACAAAACAAAAATCCACCTTTAGGAACGTAGACACTGCGCTTAAAGTAGTAGATATACAAGGACCAGAAAAAACTAGAGACGAAGTAGACAAAAACCGCGCCAATGTAGTTGCGGAGCCATCCCCTGAAGAAATGAGGAAGCGGACTCCACAATCTCTCCGGGAGGAGTGATTCCAGTACAATGCTGTTGTACAAGGATGTCTCCTCAACAAACAGCTTCAAGTAATCATCCATCATCTCACCAACAGATTCCGGTCGCTGCCGCCCAACGAGGATAAGTGGCGGAGATATGTTGCTGTAGGACAGACAGATGAGTGATGATGACTTATAAAAACAAGTTTTTGTACTGCTATTTTGCGGTGGAATGAATGTTTTTGTTGGACTCGGATCGAACTGGCGGCGGTAAACCTTTATTGACTTCACTCAGACAGACGTATGACTGCATTTCTCTTCTTCTTCTCCTTTTTTTTTTTTTATCTATTTTCTTAGATATTTCTTCAATACATTCTCAAAAAACAACCAAAAGGGCAAAACAAGTTGGTAACAAGGTGGTTTAGAAAAACAAGTTAGAACTGGATAAGGCATCCAAAAGGGCAAATGGAGAGCTTTGGGCATTAATATCAATGGTACTCAGTTTGGAGCTGTAGCTTTTGGCACGCCATTCCGTACCTTTCGTTACCTGCACAAAGGACATGCGTGGGGAAAACTCTTTAAATGCACCATCTGCATAGTGCATAATGGTACTACTTAGCACGTTTACACTGACTTTTGATTCGAAAAATATCTCAATGTATTGTATCATTTACATCGGATCAGATCCTTTATTTAATTTTTCTTATATTTAATTATGTCTAATATAAAATTACGTCATATCACTATATGGAACAACATGATTTCATGTAATTTTACATTAATATGGCATAACTTTGTATTCAACACTATTAAACACAAAAAAGAATTAGACAGAAGATCTAGACTGCATCCACATAGTTGATGCAGTTGATTTTGTCATATTTTGCTTTACATATAGGTTACATTTAAGTTAATGATTAAAATTAGAGAAATGGTTTGAATTATTTAAAATTTTTAAGGATACGATTCTGAAAAGGGATAATTTCACATACCTCCCATGAGATTTGTCATAATTACATTCACCTCCCCTCAGGTTTTAAAAATTACCCCTTATGTTTATATTTTTTATAACAAAACAAGTCTATTTTAATAATGTAACCCAAAAACACTTACCAAACATCTTAAAAGATACTTAATTGCTTTTAAATTGGTCAATCTCTTTCTTATTAATATATTTGTTTGTAAAATTTTAACAAATAAAGTAAATTCATTTAGATTAGTCAGATAACTAATTTTTGAATAAGTAGTATTTGGTAGAGATTGAAAATTTAATGTAAGAATATAATTAATTTTGATATTTTTATGATTAATTAATTAATTTTTAATATTTATTTATTTTTTTAAAATCAAATAAGCATATTTGAAGGTGTTTGGTTAGTGTTTTTGCGTTATATTATCAAAATGAACTTGTTTTGTTAGAAAAATATAAACACAGGAGGTGTAAGTGTTATTTTCAAAATCTGAAGGAAGGAAAGTGTAATTATGACAAACCTCAGGGAAGGGATGTGAACTTATCCCTTCTGAAAATCATGTACATATGCCAATATCTTAATGATAAATGAATTTAATTTAAGTGTCACTAGCAAATCACGAATTTAAGAATAGAGGGGAGGGTGAGCAGATATAATTAGAATTGTTACATAATAAAAAATTTGCTAAAGTGCTCCAAAAAATGGATTTACACCAAATATTTTATAAACAATTGAATTAATAACATGTCTCCATGCTTTTGTTGTCCCAACCTTAGGCTAAATACCAACTAGCAAAGTATGTCATAGACTATAATTCTATGTTGGTCCGGTCACATTTGCATTTTATCATTGTCACTGAAAAAGAAAGTTTTAAGACCACTATTGACATGACTCTATTACAAACTTGAGAAAAAAAATAATGAGTGCAATTAATATTCTAATAAACAGACTAATATAAAAAATTTAATATTTTCACTTGAATTTATTAATTTGTATAATAAAGACAATAAATAAAGAAAAAAAACTCGATTGAAATCAATATAATCATTTAAATGCTCCCGTTATATCATTATCAATAAGTTTTCTCTATTCTATTCTAATACTTAATGCAACTGTAAATGAGCTTTACTTTTTTTTTTTCCTTAGCCACATACAAATGCATTAGAACATCATAATAGAGAAAAGCAAATGAGATTTAGTAGCATGCTAGGCCTATGTATTAACAAACAGAAAATCCAATAATCCATTAAAAATATGGTAAAAATAATATGTAAACAAAATTCCAATCAAACTATCACCTTAGAATTGTGCTTAAAATTCTAAAAATATTAAAAAATATTACAAATACTTCTCAAACATACAATCATTTTTAATTAAATTTCTTAAATCAATGTTTAATTTTTTGATAAAATTTATATTTACATGCGCTTTATAACAACGACTTTCAATTTGTGTTACAAGTAAATGTCATTAGTCTTTTTGAGATAAACGAATACAGAATCTGTAGAAAATCATTCAAATGAGGTATCCTGTGAATGTTTTTACAAATTCTTAATTAAACAGTGAACGTTTATACTTTGTTTATCGATATTTAATTGTTAAATTAAATTTACATGTAGACATGCTTTGTAATAATGAATTTCAATTTGTATCACATTTTGTCCAATTATTAACCTCTCAATGATATATGTTTCAACTAAATAAATGTCAAATAGTGAATGTATGTTCCAAGGTAAACAAAATGTGAAATCTATAGAAAATTATTCAATTACATATGTTGTCAATGTTTCTATAAATTCTTAATTAAGTACTAAATGTGTATAGTTCATCAATGTTTAGTTGTTTGATAAAATATATGTTTAGACATGCGTTTATAACACTTATTTCAATTTGTGTTATATTTTCTCCAATTATTAACCTCTAAATGATTTAAATCTAATCCAATTAAATGTATATTAGTGAATATTTGTTCTAAGGCATACAAATGAAAAATCTCTAAAAGATTATTTGATTGCATAACTTGTGAATGTTTCTACAATTCTTAATTATATAGTGAATGTATGTACTATGTCCATCGATGTTCACTTGTTAGATAAAATTTATATTTAGACAAACTTTAAAACTACGAATTTTAATTTGTCTTACATTTTGTTCAATTATTAACTCTTAATGATTATGTCTGATCTAACTAAATGTCAATTAGTGAATGTATGTTTTAAGATAAACAATTATATGAAACCTCTCGAAAATTATTTGATTGTAATTTAAAAATATTTCTACAAATTCTTGATTAAATAGTATATGTATACAATTTGTACATCGATATTTAATTGTTAAATAAAATTTGCATTTAAAGAAATGCTTTATAACAAAGATTTCCAATTTGTCTTGCATTTTGTCAAGTTATTAATCTCTTAATGATTCAATGCATTATGCTTTCTACAAAAAAAGAATTGGACTTTTCTTCATGGTACAAATATTTTATTTTACTTTATCTTTAAGTTTAGTATAATCTTTTTAAATTTACAAATTTATGCTAGTTGCAATAGAAAAATTAGTGTCAAATTCCCTTTTAGGAACACAATGGAAAGTAGAAAGAAATATTTTGGTAATTATTTCAATCAATTTTTATTTTATTTTTATCATAAGAAACTTTGGTGAGAAATAAAAAGGTCGTATTGTTGTAAACATGCCATATTGTGTAAGTAATTGTTTCTCTTATAAAAGATGTTCTTTATTCATTGAGAGAATGCCAAGATATTGTAAGTAAAATGGATGTAGTCACAAAAAAATGTGTGATAATTAGTGATGCATTGTGCACATAGATTTCTACTTTGTAAAGAATGAATAGAAGCAGTTGAAAAATGTTGCGTGATGAATAGTTACAAAAAAAACAAATTTTTAAAGAAAATGATAAATTTTTGTTGAATTTAATAATTTTCTATAAAAATTAACATTTTTATGACAGTTATGGTAACAAAAAGTCATTGAGTCATTGAGTCATTGATTCGAATAGAGGTGGTAGAGATATTGTCAATAAGAAGTATGACATAAGGTACTTCGCATTTAAATCCTAATATAGCCAAAAGTCATGGGAAAATAGACTCATCAAACTTGTTTTCTCATATCCTCGATTGATATCTTTGCCCATCCAACGAGAATGATGCTTAAGAAAACTTACTAAATTTTTTAAAATAACCAATATAGGTTGATTTTTTTTCATATATTTGTAAATATAAAATTGTGCATTGAAACTTATATTCATAATGTGGGTTATTAATTTTTTTTTATTGATAGCATCTCTAGCTATAAAGTAATCCATCCAAATAGTTTTTTTTTTTTTAAGAATAACTATGCTAAGAAATTCAATCCAAATGATTCTTCATCATTGTGAAATATTAATGAAATTCATTGAATAAATACTCAAATAACACTCTAAATAAACATAAAAAATATAATCCAAATAGAGTCATTATCGTTTCGCTTTGATCGCAAGACATGTATCTATTGCTTCCTTTGTAAACCACTAACCACACTTGTGCATGCCACTCTATGGATAGGAGATTCTTAAGTGGTTCGAGTTTATGGTCCCACATGTGGATCTTGTGGTCTAAGAAAATACTACATAAGTATAATGATGCACGCTAACATAAAAAAGTGATATAAGGATGTTTAGATGGCTTTATTTTAGACCGCAAAATTCACAAGAGGGGCCGTGGACTGAGTCCATTTAAGAATTTTCCTCCAGTAGACATGTCCCTATTTTCTTTTAAATTGAAATGAGATTCTAAAAGTATAAGAAAAAAATTATTGAAAGACGATTCAAGAATCCAACGTCTATAACATTTTTAGAATTTCTTTATTATTATTAGGATCCATCTGGCGGATACCATAAATCTAAACGAAGGGCACAATTTTAAAAATATTTGGATGCTGTGTTGAGTTAAAAGACAGCAATAGCACCGACCATTAGCTTTGATTCACTCAAGTAAGCTGGCGAGTAGTTGGATTGAGCTCGATTCTTTTGCAACCGTAGCCTCAAAGTGACGTCTTGCCAAATCAGTAAATGCACGAGCTGTGTTTTTCTTTTTCATTGACCTTTTTGTTTGTTTTTGTGCCTCTTATTTTTAGGAAAAACATCCAGTTGTATTAACCTGCTAGCTGGTAATCTTCTTTCATCCTGCATCTGTAAGAAAGTATTACTCGAGCGACACTGAAACATCCAATAGAAATGTACGAGGAGGAAAATAAATGCATCCGGAGAAGATTATATTATCATACCAAGCAGATAAAAAACACTTAAAAAACAAGAATGAGGCCTTGCCATTAGTAAAGGTCTTTGTCTTTATGCTCCTCATCCTTCACTACAAGTGCAGAAATCCAACTTAAGGACGAGCCTAATCACTTGAATTACTACTAATTTTCTAGAAAACCCTGCACTCCCAAAACAATGTCAAAGCACACAAATTAAGATTTTTTGGCATCCTCTTCCTCAGGATCGCGAAGTGTGCCAAATATCCAGTCCATCCATATTGTGTAGTGGCCATAATTATGACGATATGTGGTGTGGTGAATTGTATGGTAGCCGGCACCCATTACTGGCCATATTTTACCATGTATGCAGTCATGGATGTTTGCAGTCCATATACCCTCCGTAAATAAGAGGGCTACGTGTGTTGTGAAATGCATTGGCAATAGGAAGAGAGCTACCACGTGCGGTACTGCCTGAAGTATGCCATCCAACGGGTGGAATGCCAAACCTACCGAGAAAAGTGATGGGTTGTCAGTCTATGATCTCGTAGACAAACAAAAATTCATGAAGAAACAGATAAATTGGTTTTTCATTAATGAAAACTATACAATACTGTGGAATTGGAAGCCACGAACAGAAAGATATAAAGAAATATCTAAAAAGGTCTTTCTCCCACTATGATGTACAAAAAATGAAAAAAAAAAAAATGAAGCTTATTGAATTGATGAACATTCTTAAAAATCCAAAGGGTGAGCACAAACCTAATATGATTCACTTATTCAGTAAGTTGTACAAAAATTTTAAAAACTACCAATTCTAAAAGATTATAGAATGTGGAAATCCTAAAAACACACAGAACAGTTAAATTGCAGCAATCTCAATGTGCAACATACTATTCCAGCAAGAGTTCACAGGAAAACCAGAATTTCAATCTAAATACACATTAGACTTGTGAAAGCCACAAAACCATCTGCTGGTGCTAGCTGAAGATTTCCTCTTTTACTGGTGTACAAATGCGATAGGAGGACTATGAGAATCCACCAATTGAAGAATTGGAGGCACGTAGACTCTGTGAATATAGCATAACCAGGTGTGTGTCAATGCAGTAACATTTATCAACATTCACTACCCTTTGTCTGTTAAATCAAGATCAGGTTAAATTAAATCCCAACTTGGAATCACAAATGATGCAAAGGAACAAGAAGATTGAAGAATGCATATGTGATGAAAACTTTAGTAGAATATACATGACCAGAGTTCATGAGTGGCCATGAGTTGAGTACACAAGCAGGTCTGAGTGCAGGGTACCTTGTGTCTATGGTAATGAGTTGACAAAACATAGGGACATTAAGGGATGAAATAAATGTGTGTCCAGCAATGTTACACATGGGAATCTTAAATGTGTGTCCAGTGTTCCTTATGTTTGAACTCAAGAATTATATATACATACATATATATACATATACATACATATACATATATATATATATATATATATATATGAACGATGTATAAGTCACCATCATCGTCACCATAAAAGGAATTCGGACAAGTCAACTGGCAAATAATCCTATGGTGTTTACGTCACGTTTTGGCAAACCAGTTTTATTACAAGTTTTATGATGCTTAGCAACAAAGAAACGCAACTAGCTACTACAAAGGCTTGAAAATTAAGGAATCATCTTAAACAAGACAAATAGCATTTCATCCGTGTGACAAAGAAAATCAGAGCAAAACATAGGCTACCATCTCTGGCAGTTACATGAGTCACAGAAAAATTGTCGTGTATTTATTTTTCTTTATGATATTTATAGATAGCAATACATACCAGCAAATGGAGAGAGCGTATTTTGCTTGTTGTAGATATGATGAGTAGCGTGCAGCCATTTGTAGAGCGGTTTAATGTCATGCAATTCTCTATGCATCCAGTAAATTCCAAACTCCACAAATGCAAGATAAGCACTAACATATACTAAGTAGGGAAGCCAACCAACATCGTTAATTTTTGAAAAACACCTTGTCCATCCATTTTCAATCATGTACTCTGAGAGTGTGGGAAGAAGAGTGTACCATGGCATAGCTTTCATTGCGACACATATTTGCAATAGCATGGCTTTATTTGAAGGGATAGCATCTACAACCAAAGCTTCCATCAGGATCAAAAGTTCTGTTTTTTTTTTTTTTTTTCAATCTAGAAGTGCTGTTATTTATTTAAAGCAGCCAAAAAGGCAACCTAAGCATGCAGCAAAAAGATACCACAAATAGAGCCTTATGTTTAGCATTGTTTTAGAATACATATAAGCATCGATACTACTGTCATTTATCCAGGAAACGATGCTAATAACATATCCTGCATGGTCTATCAGCTCATCAATGCAAATAGACTTTTAACTTAACCAAATTGGATCCATGTTAGCAAACAAATATTTAATAATCATTGGACCATGAAAATGCTGAGAAAAACCCCGTGGTTATTTTCCATGGCCAACATGACAAAGACCATTCTTGTCCAGCAAAATACAAGAAATTCTAGCAGTCATGAATCACATGATGTTGCCAGAAAAATTAGTTATCCGATTAGCGTACAGGGAAGGCAATCTATCCATTAAGTGGGGAAAAAATTAAAAACAAAAAAACAAAGAAAAATTGACTTGGAAAAGCTAATCTACAATCCACTACAGTAGAATCAGTGAAAAGTAGAATCTAATTTACCCAATAGGAATCAAGGGCCTTAAAGAAAAATTTAAAATAACCCAAAAACAAAATCCATCGGAGTGGCTGCACTTTTTTTCTCCCCAATAGTAACTTCTACTTTGTAAAAACACATAAAAGAGTCTTGTACTGTAGAATGCTAGAAACAAACACATGCATCATGGACCAAATGATAGATCAGAGTTTAATACCATTTCAGCAAGAAAGCTATCTGGGTTTCAAGAAATAAAAACAAATCAACAGTTAATACAAACAGAAATAACTAATAAAGATCAGATTCTTTTCCTCAACAAATTCATCCATTGAAGGCAAAAAAAGAAAAAAAAAAAAAAACCTTTAGGAACGTAGACATTGCGCTTCAAGTAGTAGATATACAAGGACCAGAAAAAACTAGAGACGAAGTAGATAAAAACCGCGCCAATGTAGTTGCGGAGCCATCCCCTGAAGAAATGAGGAAGCGGACTCCACAATCTCCCCGGGAGGAGTGACCCCAGTACAATGCTGTTGTACAAGGATGTCTCCTCAACAAACAGCTTCAAGTAATCATCCATCATCTCACCAACAGATTCTTGTCGCCGCCGCCTGAGGAGGATGAGTAGCGGAGATATATAGCAGAGACAGAGATGAGTGCTGATGACTGAAAAAAAAAAAAAAAAAAGGTTTTTGTAGTGCTATTTTGCTGCGTGGAATGTATGTTTCTTTGTTTAAGGTTCAGATCGTGATGTTTTGTTGGACTCAGGTCGAACTGGCGGTAAACCTTATATTGACTTCGCTCAGAAGGGTGACTGGCCCCTCTCTTCTGTTTTTTTATATTCAGATAAGACTCTAAATAATATAAGGGAAAAAAAATATTTGAGAGACGATTCAAGAATCCAAATAAGGAAAAACAATATTGAGAGACGATTTAAGAATCTAACGGTTTAGAACATTTTAAAATTTCTTTTTGATTATTTATTGGGATCCATCTGGTGGACACCATAAATCTAAATGAAAGGCACAACAATATATATTATTGGATGTGCTCATATGATAGTTTCGTGTGTGCATTATTGAGTGACTGCAGTCAGGCGTCGGCTCTGTTTGTTTTAGTTGTGTTTTTTTTTTAATATATTTTTTAACTAATTTTTTTGTTTAAAAACACATTTAATTTTTAAAACGGTTATAGTAATGGTTATAGTAATGTTTATTAAAAACCGCTCCAACAAACAAATCCTCGCAGCTATCAGCTTTAGAAAAGTTTATTAATTATCTATAGGGGTTTTTCAATAATGATGTGACACATTTCATCAGCTTTTTAAAGGGGCCAAAAAACAGGAAATCAAAGTTTTATCAACATTCAACAAAGATGAGGACAGCGTTGCCCGGTCGAAGATAATTTATGAAGTCGAATCTTTCAAAACTATAGTGTTCAAATTATTATACACTCAAGAGCAAGTTATAAAATTTATCATTTGATGTTCACAAATTACTGTAAGTTAAGAAAGACGAGATCGTAACAGCTTCACTGTTGTATAGCTAATTAGCTGGCAGAATAATTATTTTTACTAATCCGCCTGATTTGCTTTTTGTTTTGGATGAGTTTCCGGTTTACAGCTTGTGTTATAGTGTATTTAAAAATACCTATTAGCAGTAATACTGTTGGCGACATAACTAGGTGCTTCACGTGACTTGACTGTTGAATTGGAAACTTTTACAGAAATGGTTTTGTGGTGGGTTGTGTCTTGACTAAAACAAAGGTAATTTGGAGAAGCGGTCTCAAATGAATAGATTAGAGATGCCAAACTCTACTCTTACCTACCTGGCATATTACATCGTTATAAATGACCTTTAAAGATAATAAATGCTGATTAATGGAAACCCTGCAAACCAAAGCAACAACACAAATTCTGAGATGAAAATCAGACACACTCGATATTCAATTCTCGCAGTGGATTAAATAATTAAAAAGATAAATACCAACAAGGTCCACGTATTACTTATAAAACACTACGGTTAATGGTGGAATAAGTACGATTTGGTTCTAGGTGAATGGTGGATTTGGCTGAATGTTTTTGCATTACGATACGGTTCACCAACCCAGACGAACTTCGGTCAAACGGTGAAGGTGCCAGAGTGCATGTCCTGGGACAAGACCCTGCTGCTGAGGGTTTTTTTGTGGTGTCAATGAAGAAAACTTCACATATGCAAACACACCCACAAATAATTGCCACTTCAGCACTTCCCAGTCCTAATAAGAATAGTAACGAAAAGGAAGAAGGTAAGGTAAATTCATGCATTTGCACCACCAGAGGTTCAAAGGCTGCAGCTGTATATACAACTATTTTTTATTATAAACTCTCCCCTACAACAGGATAAATTATCCAAGTGCAGTCCCCATTGATATAAGACTCAAAAAAAGATTTAAGAGCCGAGCGAAAACTTAACTGTGTTCTTCACATAAGTCCGACGCGTTACAAAGACAAGACACTGGTGGACTGGACACAACGGTAATTACACAGATCAAATGTTAGAAGCCACACCGTGGGCAGTAATGTTCCGAGTATAAATGTTCTGAGAAAAATTCTTCTAATCAAGGCAGCAGAAGTGAAGAGGCTGAAGTTTGATCCTTGATACTTCTTAACTTGCAGGGTTTAGTGCACGCTCTATTTCCTCAAGTGACCGCCCCTTCGTTTCAACAACTTTGCCAGCTATATACAAGACTGCTAGAAGACATATACAAGCAAATCCCAGATAAACTGTACTGATCCCGTACTTAGTCACAAAGCTCAAGAAGTACAGGCCAATCACAAAGTTGGATATCTGCATGGAGAAAGATACAAAGTACATTATCAATCTAACAAGAGATTAACATAGAGAACCATAATTGCATTAGCCCAGCAAGAATGACATAGTGAAATAGCCAGTCTTCCATGTTTAACTTCTCTAGAATGAATTCACAGATGCTAGAGAAATTATTAATATATATACAAAAATATTTCACAAACAGAATGGAAACATAACGATTGCCACAGTAATTAATCCATTACGATGAGAACTGTATCATTGTCCGCTATCTAAACCAAAATGATACAATAATTAATCCATTACGAGGAGACTGTATCATTGTCCACAATCTAAACCAAAATGATACTAAAATGAGAAAGCTATCCAATTATGAATCTAAAAGCATGTGAAATGTCTGTTTTTGTGCATGTTACATCATGAAGATGAACCATAGCATGTGTATTCTCAAAGTTTTATTGATCAACACATTTAGCAGAACATGAAACACAAAATCAAAGAAAGAAAATGGAGCACAGAAATAACTATAGTAACATCACATCATTCAAGTTAGCGACTCACCCAGTGCATGCCCAAAGACAAGGCAACTGCTTTTGCTCTAATCCTAGAGGCAAATATTTCAGGTAGTAGAAGTGCAGGTACAGGACCAGCGCCAAGCGAAAAGGATAAGACATACCTGTATAATAGAGAGGAAAATGAGTTTATAATTTATTGATCATAAGTACGCACAGAATCCCTTCAAACAAAGGTTTGAATGGCCTGCCAACCAGTGAATATTATACTTACAGAACTGTGCCAATCACAGCAAGAGTCCCAGAATATGGAGCCAGAACATTCCATGTAAAGGACAGGGACAGCAACAACATGGAAGCAGCCTTAAAAGGGGAGATAAAGAAAAAAGTTAAAGACCAGTGCAAACTGATCTGCAAGACTGTCAACACACAAAAACCACGAGCAGTGGACAAATGAAGTATTAAATGCCATGACCACAGATTCACAAGAATTGTTCAAGATACATGTCCACCCAATTTCTTATTAAAACCATATGCTTATTCATCAGAAGGTTTTCTGCTGGTCGCAAGAAAAGCAACAAGCAATTATAATTGTACTAAAATATTGGTCTACGATTGTAAAGCCATATATCCTTTTCTTAGCATAATTTGAGATAAGAATAAGGCACAAATATTGCAGTGAAATCAAAATCATCATAGCTGTCCACATGTTGTTTGCTCATCCAAGTAATTCATCCTGCATCTTTATCCTGGTTACTTTAGTGTAAAACAAAAGAAAAGCAAATATCACTAGAAAATTCAGGCCTCTAAGTGGGCACCAAGGAACAAGCAAAATAGACTACTAACTTTGGATCAGAGACATTTTATATAAATTATGAAATACAATCTAACATCAATAACAGCAATGGGTGAAGGGCAAGCTAAGGTACTAAAATAAGCTCATTCTTGCAAAGGCTGCAACATTGGCCCTCAGATTTCATGCCATCCAGTTAATGCTAATGCAGTACAATCTATCCGTAAGACCCTTAAAACCGCCATCAACTTTACTAGCAACCAGCTAAGCTATATTCATTAGAGTAATGAATACTTAATATTGTGCTAAAATACACATGCGCACACATTACTCCTTAGTTCAAGCAAGAGTCTTTAAAGCTAACTGAATAACGAGTTTCAGCATATTCCCATAATTACATTTTTCACGTCAACTTTTGAGTGTAGAATTGCATGCAAAAACTCAGAAAACAATTATTTTCTACACATACCATTCCAGCAAAGCTTATAAGCAAAAGACTTTTCCTTCCTTGTTTGTCCATCAATGAGGATGCAACAGTTGTACCTAGAAGTAATTAGCATCCAGTCAGACGATATTGATCCCCAACCATGAACGAAATATTAAAAATCCAATTAGGCAACTTACCAAAGACATTTGATGCCCCAACCAAAGCACTTGCAGCAACATCAGATTGAATTCCAGCACTCCGGAAAACTGAAGTTGAATAATAAACAACAGCATTTATCCCAGCCAACTGCTGGAACAAGAACAAAGCAGCCCCAACACTTACAACTGTAAAAAGATGACAAAGATTTGCTTGACAGCATTCGTACAAAGTGCAAAATCATGTGATTATGAAGATGTGTATAAAAGAAACAGGCCCTGAGTTTTTGTAGCTATAAAGATGACTGCAAAATAAGACCATGGGTGAAATGTATACACAAGCTTGCTCGGGCACTACATTTTTGTAGCTATAGGGATGACTGAATACCTTTCCAGTATCGACTGCTAAAAAGATCAAACCAACCAGCTTCTGGTTCTGAAGAGCCTCGAGCAGCTGCTTTCAAATCATCCATGACCTCAACAACTCTTTCCTTTCCAAATAGCCTCTTTATTGACATTTCAGCCTCAGCTATTTTCCCTTGCTGCACTTAGAATATTCCTACTTTAGCATCGTTGTTTGTGAGCAAGAAGTTCAGACTGAGATTTCAAATATAACAGAACCTGGAAAAGCCATCTAGGGCTTTCTGGAGAAAATGTCATTCCCAGTGCCAGTAGAATAGAAGGAATAAGTGCAATGCCAAACATTGTTCGCCACCTTAGGAAAAAGCATAGCAATGGTGAAATATAAGCCTATAAAAAGTTTGTTTTAGAATCATTAAAACACAAAATGTTACAAGAAGTACCACAAAGGATTTCCTGCCAAGGGCAATCCTGCTACCAATGCTGCAAGAATCCCAATACATATAAACAGCTGGTTAACAGATCCAAGCGTCCCAGCGAATTTCGGTTGGTGAAATCTGATCAATGGCAGCATGTCAGGTAAATAGCCAGGAAGAAAGAAAGAGTGAAGCATAATACGATATGAGTCTACACCTCAGATATGTAAAGTGGCACAATAGCAGAGGAGATGCCAATTCCAATGCCAGCTAGCAAGCGCCCAACTATCATTGTCTGCACATTCTGAGCTGTTGCACTGAAAATATTGAGACTCATTAAGATTTATCCAGTTAACAACATTCAGCAAAACAACCACACTGTCAAAATTAAAGGAACAAACCAAAGAAATGCTCCAATTACAAGTGGAATCGCATCCAATATGAAAGTCTTTGTTCGGCCAAATTTATCAGCCAAAGCACCCCCAGTAAATGAACCAACAGTAGCACCAGCAAGAAGGGTGCTAACAACCCATCCTATTCAAAAAACAATAGTGAGACTGTCAACATTTCACAGAATAAATGAAAAGAGAAGAACGTATATATAATTCTATTCCAATAAATAAGTGATTATTAGAGAGTATAAAGCAGAATATGTTTGAAATGGAACAAACATTTTAGAAGAATAAGATAAACATAAGAACACGATACAATTGAGACTAGCCTTGCAACACAGTATTATCGGCAATCCCAAGATCCTTGGCAAGGTACTCCAGGGCACCATTTACCACCCTAAATCAGATAAAAAACAAATAAAATGGATAACCAAGTGTCAATTTCCGGCCGAGGATTAGAGGAAATATCAGCACACAAATACACAATACAACTGCACAAATGAGAAAAAGAAAGGTGTTATGTAGTTGGATTGTGAATGAAACTCCAAATTGCCTGACAGGCAAGGGAAAATAAATGGGAAGATTAAAGCACAGCTAGAAGGTCTCATTATTGATAAATGGCCATACCCTAGATGATATCCAAACAGAATGGCTCCCAAACAAGCAACTCCCACATACGGCAACACTGTTCCAGAAGATTTCGTCTGGATTTTGGCAGGCTCAATATCCTCAACATCTCCTCCTGTAACTCGACAAACATAACTGTCTAAGAATATGAAAACAAGGCCAATAAATTGGCTCCAAGACAAGAGGTAAGAAAAAGCCAGAGGAAGCTAGTTGGAGAATGAGAAAGATAAGTCATACTGTACCCGCTAACAACAGAATGGAGTACCATAACGCTATTGAATAATTCATGTTGCTGATCAATCAATGACATCCTAACCACTTAATAGACAATAGCATTTTCTGGAAATTCGCAACATGGCTGTTTGATAACAGCTTAAACAAAGAAGACAACAATAGCAGTTTTGAATACTTAAAAGTTCGCTACGGCTAACTCGTTGCCGCATCAATATAAATCACCATCAATTTCATTCAAATTCTAATCTGCTTCTGTTTGGTCACAAATATCAGCTAAAAAAACCCAGAAATATTCAGACCAAGCAAACTACCATCGAAACACCCCCCCCCCCCCCCCCCCCCCAAAAAAAAAAAAAAAAACACACCAAAATGTTTACAAACAAAGAAAAATTGTAGAGACCTAACTTGTCACGTACAGATACAGTTGTCAATTTTTCAATCACGAGACAAAACTCAAAAAGCAACGAAGAAATACTGATAATGCTTATCACACCATTAATGATTTGAAGCAACTGACTAGAAGCAATTAAAAGTACGATTGTTACAGAAATTCACAATTTACTCCTCATCCGAGTCAGTAAACTCATAGTCTCCACAAATTGCATAAATTATAGCACAAATAACCGAAAGCTCCAACAAAATTAGTTGAAAATTAAACCGCGACGAATAGATATATACACAAATAACCTACAATTTTCAGGAAAAGAAAAATTGAAGGCAATCAAAGTTAGCTAGCCAACCTGTGGAAGCCTGTGCGTAGACTGCTCTTGACTTGACCGATGATCCGACCGCACTTTTAACTCGACCGAGCTCGATTCCCATGGAAACCGAGTCAAATCTCAAACCGAAGCAGCTACGCCTCTCAGACATGAAGAAATTTCTAGAAGCAACTACACTCCTACTCCTCAACTCACCAAAACCAGCGAAATCCCTACGATGCCGTTTCGGAATGCCAACGCAGCTCCCTACACTCCCTCCCCTCGCCGCTGCATATACTGAAGTTATCATTTTCACAATCTACCTACCTATATATTCACCCAAAGCCACCAAAAAAAAAAAAAAGTCAAACAGTTTTAATTACATTAAATAAACTTATAACTTAGCAAATTTACCGGCCAGATAATAATAATAATAATAATAACGCGCATTGCAAGAAACGTGAATTCGAACAATTTGCTCAAAAAAATTAAATTAACAAAAAGTATATAAATATTGAAGTGTGAACTGTGCTAATATTATACCGAGTGGAGATTTTTGCGATGATGAAAAATGTGAAATCTGGAGCTTTTTCTTCACGAGTGATGGGTGTCTCTGGTCTGTGCTTTGTTGGGGGGATTATAGCGTGAGAAAAAGCTTTGGAGAATCCGGAGAATTATGGCGAGATTGAAATTGAAATTGAGAATTTTGGGAATAACAAAATGTAGTGGAATTAGAAAATGAGTTGATGATTACTATTTTGAATTCGAGATGACTGTGTGCTTAGTTGCTTACTAGTTGTTGTAGTTACTAACAAAGTTGGTGGAATATTCAATTTTTTTTATTTTTATTTGTTTTAAGTCTAGCTTTTTATTTAGTTAATTTCATGATTATTGTCGTTTTTAACGCAAAAATACAGATGTAATTGTGGATAATGGAGGTTTTTTTTTTTTAAATAAATATTTTTTAATGAACAAAAATTAAAAAGAAAGAAAAGAAGATAAATATTTTTAAATAAGGGAGAATGTAGAAAAGAGAAGAAATGAGAAGGGGTTTTGGATGGATTTTAGATTAGATTTAGGTTGCGTTGGAGATGTCGCGGATGGACAAGCAGGAGCACGTGAGGGCTGTGACGTGCTGGCAGCAAGCAGCTCGTCTATGGCCTACGTGTTCGAGGACAGTAAATCCAACCGCATTCACCGTATTTGCGTTGGCATAGTTCGTAGTACTTGCTACTTTTATGTTGGTTAAAATGTAAAAGATAAAATGCACTTTGCAAAATTGGGCAGCCCAAATGAGTCCAAGTTGTTGACGCAAGCTGCTAACCATCAATTAGAACCCAAATCACCGATACTAATCCACCTTTTCTGTCCTTTTTTTTTTTTTTCCCCCTCAATCGTATGTTATGCGACGTTGCATTAATATTTCTTCGAATACATTATGTGGTACTGTACACAATCAAAACTATTTACCACATTATCATACACAAGGGTATAAGGATGAGTGTTATAATAACGAAAATGAAAAAAAAAAAATTTTTTTTTTTTAGGTGAGCGGAGGCTACTACTTACAAGTACAATTGTCAACAGGGTAGGTCAACCCGAGCTTGACCTGCTCGGCCTAAAAATAAGTTCGATGAATCTAAATTTTCATCAGATTAATATGAATTTAAACATAAATATTAGGTTCAGAGTAATTCTAAGTCAAGCTCGGACTCGTTATAAGCCCGACTCAAAAATGAGAACACGTACATAATGTGTAATATAATTCAAGTTTAAACTCTATAGTTCTCTTTGGTTTGGCAAAATTTTGTATTGATATGATGATGATTACTTCTTATACCAAATAATAAGTTTCTTACTCTTTTTTCTTTTCAACTTTTGTCTTTTTAGAACCTTTTGGTACAACGACTGCTTCCTTATATTTTTTTAAAAAAAATCGTGAGTTGTCCTTACTATTTTTCTCCTTGTTTTCAACTTTAAAATGAATAATTTGTAATAGTATTAATTTTGGACTTTAAACTCATGTGCTTATGCTCATAACTCAAATATTTTGTGAGCCAAGTATGAATTTCACATTTATGAATTCAAATCTCATATCCCCAATTCGAAGTTAATTATATGAGCGAAGCTTGAACTTGTTAAAACCGGGCTCACAAGTTGAATTGACAGGCTTATAATCTTGATCAACTGTTATAGTAAATTACGTGCATTGTTGATATATATATTTTTTGACATAGTGCATTGTTAATATTATAGTTGTGTTTCGTACCAAATATATGATAATGGTACCCTTAAACGTGACATTGGATGTGTAGATATTCTTGCTTAGTGGTTCATACGGTTACTGTCAATTTCTACTGCTGGCATTAGACATTTCTACATATTCTTTCCTATAGGAGTCTATCTTTACCTCTCATAGGTGGAAAGAAGGAAAAAGAAAATTACTCGTTAAAACATCTTAATATTGCAAAATATTTTTGTTTGTTTTCTTCTCACCTTTCAAAGGAATGTTCATTTTCTTTCACTCATGAATTACCAAAAAGAACCGCTATATTTTTTTTATTTTTTATTCTCTGCTATCCCCTCGCGAACATTTTTTTATTCATCTCTTTTGTGTAATATCATCAACAAAATCTTCTTTTATTTTATTCTCTTCCCTGTGCCCTACTCACATGGAGGATGGCTGGTCGGTGTCGTTTTCATTTTTCCCTTTTGGAGAAAATGATTTTTTCCCCTGTTTGTGAGTAGCAAGAGTTGTAGTGGTATACTGTTGTAGTTCTACGTTTGTGTAAAACTCAAATAAACAAGAAGAAAGAAGCGAACAGGGGTCAAGCGGTTAAAATGACTTCATCGTAAGGTGAAAAATTTGAATTCTACGAATTCTATTATGTTTTTTTTAAATGTAATAGTATAAGTTTAATAAAAAAAAAAAAGAAAGCAAGAAAAGTAACTTGAACTACATTGTTTAAATTGTTTAAAGTAAGCACTCTTTCCAGAGGTTGGGGGTTCGAATCCCACCATGTCAAATTTTCCTTCTCCCGTATAATAGTGTAGGATTATCAAAATAAAATAAAAAAAAGAAATAAAGAAAGCACCCTTCCAATTACAGTGAAACAAAAAATCAGCAGCCAAGACGACGCCGTTGTGGTGTAGCTGAAAAAGGAACAAAGTTTAAAGCGAAAAATAAAAGGAGGCTGACACTCCATACGCGAAGAGATAACGGCAGCCCAGCAGAGGAACAAAAATAACAAAAATCAGTTCCATCCCAGATAGTAATTTGTTCTTAACAACAATCAACAAAGGGAAAGAAAATATAGGTGGATGCTCCGAAACTGTAGTCTCCCACTGACATCTTTACATCTCTGAAATTCTTTAATTTTATCAACTCCAATTCTTGGTTAGTTTAATGCTGAACTCCTTTTGCTTTACCGTTGAAAACACTCAAATCGTTCATTCTCTTAATTCTTGATACCTAATAGTATTTACCAAGTTTTGTTTGGTTGAATTTTTTGGTGTAAAGGTTGGATTTTTGAGCTTGGTAATTGATGTATTGTTGTTTTACTGATTTTTTTTTTTATGCAGGTCAATGTTGCATGCCATATCTGCACCTAAAGCTTGTACTAGGATATCTTATCCAAGAAAACCCTGCTTTCGTTCACGCCATTTAGCTCCCACAAGGCTTCGTGCGTCGGCTTCATTGCCAGAACCCAATGGGGTAAAAGTGGAGTACACCCCCTGGCTTATTGTTGGATTGGGTAACCCTGGGACTAGATATCATGGAACACGCCACAATGTATAAATATTCAATTCTTTTTTTTTTCGGTTTTTGTTTTGTATTTTTTATTCTGATTGCTGGATGCATTGGGTGTTGGGGGTGGAGGGATGCTTTAATGAACTCCATTTTGAGCATATTTGTGTGTTTTTTTTTTTTCTTTGATTAGGTTGGTTTTGAAATGATTGATCGAATCTCTCAAGCAGAAGGCATTCTGATGAACACTATACAATCAAAGGCATTGATTGGAATAGGTTATTATTTTGTTCTTTTTCACTGTCCTACAATTGTTAGAGTTTTGGCTTTCTTTAATAGTCTTACGGCACCTATATGGCTGGTTAGACCTTTTCTGTTCAATGAATGCAGGTTCTATTGGAGAAGTTCCAGTCTTGCTAGCCAAACCTCAGGGGTACATGAACTATAGTGGGGAATCAGTATGTGCTCATTGCTTATTAAATTATGGTTTGAAAACTGTTTTATGAACTGAACATTACATTATAGTTTCTCTTTGGCAATGGTTGTTGACTTAGTATTATCCAATGTATTACTTCTTGTTTCTTTGGAGAACGGATATCTTTCTGTATTATTCTTCTTGTTGTAATTCATTGATAATGCAGCCGTAATTCGGGAAATGGTTGGTCATTGGTGCACAAGCACAAATTTCAAGATATTGTTCTGCCAAGTAAAAGTAATATCTCATGTAGTGTTGCTGCAGTAATTCTCTAAAACCAGTTTGGCCCTTTATTGCATCACTTAAACAAGCACAAAAGACTATTAAGCCTGAATTCAGGTCATAGAATACACTTGACTTGCAACATTGACACACTTTTTTTTCACCATCTGTTGAAAAAAAAAATGTTTTTCATGATCATCACAATATTAATTTTATTTCTTCCCTGTTCAAGTTTCCCTCTCTTTCCATCTGAGCAAACTATAAGCTTTCTTGCTTTTTGTTAAGTTCAACCCTCTCTTTTAGTTCCTTGCATTTCACAGTAAGCTTTGTTGCTTTAGATCCTTGTAGTGTTGATCACTAAAGGACAACTGACTAAATCGTATTTATTTGTTGACCAGGTAATCTTCTTTTCGTTTCCATGCTTGGCATAACTTAATTATTCTTCTGCAATAAAACCTAACTTTCTGGCTAAGTACTTCTCTGCCCACTCAAGTACTTATTTACTAACTCAGTTTTATGTTCTTGTGTTTGTATTTATTAGGTTGGACCACTTGCTGCATATTATCGAGTACCTTTGCGCCATATCCTACTGGTATGCATCCTTTACCATGTTGTGAGACTGTGAACAGGTAGTTTTCCCTTTGTAATAAAATATTCTGAACTATCATCTTTGTAGGTTTATGATGAGATGAGCTTACCAAATGGTGTTTTACGACTTCAACCCAAAGGAGGACATGGTCATCATAATGGGTATTCTTCATGGACACTGGTTTAGGGGGCAAAAACTAACTGATCTGTGTTGCCTGAATATTCAGTCAATTGACTTTATCTAATCTTTAGTGCCTCAGTTTGCATGTTGATAGACTGGATTCTTCATTTCTTCAAGTTGAAAATTATTTCTGGTTAATGTAAAGCGAACTTTATCTCAGATGAAAGAGGACTGAAAAGTTAATGATCTGGAGATACCCCAGAAACATGTTTGCTACTTGTTCAACTAACAAGTTACTGGTGACTTAATCGAAGTAGTAAAGACGTGAATTAGAATGTTGACTGTTTTTGTTTAGTGTGACCAGTGATTAAAGGTATTTAGCAGCCTAAAGCAGTTCTTTAGCAAATGGAACTTTGACCTCATAACAAATTTCTTTCTTAAGCTTGCGCAGTCTGGTAGAAACTACCACAGTGATTCCTTGATTTCATCTGAACAGCTTATAGCAAGATGTTGCTCATGATGGAAATATTCTTGGTTTACCTTAAAAGTTATGGATAGGTACTCAGGATACATGACATTATTGCATTGGCATTTAGTCAAGGTTCTGAAATTTGATGGTTAACTTGAATAACAAATTGAATAATTTCTTAGGTTTATAATCATTCAGAATTGAGGTGTGGCAACTGTTGTCCTTGTTATGACTTCAACTCTAGATATACAAATCCTGTCATATCACTATTATCAAATTCATACAGTATGAAGTCTCACTATTAAGCATGTGCGCACTTTCTACTCATGATACTTTAATTAGATTTCGCTCTTGCTGCTAATTAGGATAGCCATAGTTACTGTGGTTTCTGATTACAGGGTAAAAAGTGTGATAGAACATTTGGATGGTCGGCGTGAATTTCCACGATTTTGCATTGGTAAGTATTTAGAATCCATCCCATTATTGTGGTAGTAACATACTTTCTGTCCTAAACTCTGAGATACAAGTCACATTTTGTTGTAGGCATTGGAAATCCACCTGGTACCATGGACATGAAGGCTTTTCTACTTCAGAAATTCAGTGCTGTGGAGAGAAAACAGGTAAAAGAGTTTATAAATTCTGTACAAAGAATTAGGATGTTTATTTTATCAGGAAGAGCATGGAAAAAAAATGGACATTGTTCCTTCTTTTAGGTTACTCTTGGCTATCCTAATTATTGTACACTGTAAAATATAGGACTTTACTTTTGAATACAAGTAGTGCTCTGCTGCTTCTCTGACTGATTAATTTAAGTTCATCCAGTGGACTCTAAACTACATTTTTTGCTTGGCGCTATTAAAGTTTTTCACAATTTTCAGATAGATGCAGCACTGGAACAGGGAGCTGAAGCTGTGAAAACCCTGTTACTTGAAGGATTCAATAGTAGAATTACAAGATTTAACCTTGGGCAGAAATACAAATATCACAAAGTTTAACACAGTTGAAGAAGCTAAGAGAATTTGTACAGAGGGGACATCTAGCATAATGTTATTGCCAAATCTAGGAAAGCGTCAGTTCTGTTTGGGACCAGTTTCAGATGTACTTGCTACAGTTTTACTTCTGCCGACTGATGTCCAAGTAATCACTAGCATGTATACTCCTTTGAGGTTTATAGCAAAGACGTATACATGAGTCCAATTTGTGTCCTTTCAAGAAACAAGTACATAGCCGAAGTGAAAAGATGCTTTTCTTTGATAAACGTACAAAGTTGAAAAGTTGGCTGAAGCAGGGAAAAACTTGAGTGGATATCCTTGCTGATGAAGGGTTGTCAAACAATGCTGATCCTCCTCCAATTTTTTTCTTAAGACGCTGATGCTGATGTTTAACTATTAGTTAGACCGTTTCAGTTTATCCGGCTACTATTCATTAATAAACTGACATTGTACTAAAATTAAACCTTACTAACAGAAAACTAAGCGATCCCTTGCCCGATACATATTAAATTCTTTAGTCATTTTTGTCACCAAGGGAAGATGATTATTTGGATATTATAATTAAATAAAATTAAAAGATAGAATTCTGATTTTGGCTTGCTTGTAGCTAAATCAATTAATGAAGTAGAGGAATAGTAAGTTCTCACTTCACTTGGAAAAAAGATTTTCGCAGATGATTGTTGACACTAGTGTTTTGGCTTTTGGCAAGACTTCAAATCAACCATGAAACTAGATAGAAAACATAAGCTTATTAAACCAGTACATCGGATGTAAATCTAATCCAGTTGCAGCCATTTGTAGAACTCACTAATGGCCGTCCTGGCAACAAATAACATCTCAAACAAAATAGCCTCCCACATCACAATATCATTTGACGTCAACTAATGCATAGGATACTGATATAGTTACCATTTGCTAAAGCAATTCAGGAGACAAAAACTTTACTAGTTGTTAATTACAAAGGTTTCCCTTTTTTCTTTTTCCTTTTTTTTTATTTCGTTGAGTAAATAAAGAGTTTCCTTTATTTCTTTCTTTTCTGATACTTTCGTGAGTCTCTTCAAGAGAATACCAAAGAATGTGATCAAATCCTAATTAGTCCAACCTTCCTATTATCTTTTGATTTTCCTTTTGGACTTAGATTGGAGATAGGACCCACCTTAATATTAACGTTAGAAGCAATAGAAAGAAAACGTGGGCCCTCTGAATCTCCCTCTTTTTTAGACCGTTGCGATCTCAAAACTTCGAAAAAAACCCATACTGAACTACAAAAAACATCAAATTACTTCGGAGTTCCCAAGATAGTAAAAAGAACAGAGGAAATCTCTTCAGAAATTCATTAACCATGGCAGGGACATCTACATCTCTGCAATACAGTCATCACTCTTTCAGTTCTTTCTACACAACCCTCGATCCCAAATCATTACTGCTCTCACAGTTCTCCAATTCTGATCAGCCTCAAATGCTGAAACTGACAACGGAGGGCTGTTTTATGGAGAGAGGGCCAAGATATGATGACTATGCTGCTCTTAGAAAATCAAGACTGAGAATGAAGAGTATGAAGCAACCAATTCTTGAAGAAGGGGAATTAATTCTAATCCCACCCAAGAAACAAGTCAAATTTCAAGGGGTTTTCACTACACCTCCCAAAAGGCCTAAAGGGTCCTCTGTTTTGACTCAATCTGTGCCTGATTTTTCATCAGCGCTGAGGAAAGAGAATCGGAAGCCGCCGGCTGCTCTGCCACCGGTGATGGAGAAGTCACTGACTCCTCCGTTGCGGTCGAAAAGTGGGAATGGAGGGAGGTTTGATGGAATTATGGGGAAGTTGGGAGGGAGTAAGTCTGCGAATTCAGGGGAGAAAAAGAGTGGAGGATTGATGGCTAGAAAGAGCTATGCAAGTATGGAGGATTTAAGAGGATTGGCTTCTGATGCCAGAAATGCTATTAATGGAGAAAACAGGGGAGGAAAGATTGGGCGAGGAGTTGGCAAGACTGTTTTAGGCTACAGACAGTTTTGAGTTTGCAAACGTCAGCTGCTTTTGGCATGATTTGTTATTCTTTATCTTGATGATTTTTCTTTCCACTATTCTTTTTTTCCGGGTTTTGATGCATTTACTTAAAAAAGTTTAATCAACTGAATGAATGTTCAGGAGAATTTTCTTGATAGGTTTTATATTTCCATTGTATAGGTGCATGGCAAACTGCCTATTTTTAATCTGATTGTAATGTACAAGAAGCCTAAAATCTAGTGATGCCTGGATTTCTAGTATAGATTTAAATCATCCCTAACTCTTTACTCTTGCAAGCTTGGGTGAATTTTCCTTTTTTCCCCCTCTTTGTTTGTTGCTTAATTGGTGTTCTATGTTTTTCTGGTGATTACAGCACCAAATACTTTTTTTTTTTTTTTTGTCAAAATAGTCAGAAGTATTATATTAAACTGGAAGTAATTACAACAATTACAATTGGGGCAACTGCCCCTCAACATGAAGTGAGATCTCTTGGATCCACTTGGGAAAATTCTCTTCCCAAACTACAACTTTTTTCAGATCAGTAGCAAATTTTGCTATTCTCATAACATGGAATCTAGAATCATTACTTGTACGGAGCACCAAATACTTGATCAGCATTTACTTGTACGGAGCCACATTAATTAAGATCCGCTTGCTAATCAACACTGCGCTTCAGTGAAACAACATGCCTTAGTTCCCCCTAGTTCCCCCCTTTTTATGCCGAGTTTCAAAAACATGGTATAACTGGTCATGAGTGGACCAGCTACCCAACGCAAAATAATACATACCCATCACAGTATGCAGTTCACAATCTATATATCTCATTTAATAAGGATAGAATAAACATCAAGGCCCTACGGGGGTAACAAATGACCAAAAAATTAGCAGAGACAATGCTCATTCACAAAATCCAGTAGCTTCTGTGCTAGTAAAAGAGTGCAATATCACATCCAACACTTTCTACAAAAGTATACCATTTTGTTTCCAATTAGAAGGGAGGAGTCATCAGAAAAGACTACAAGGCCAGGGACGTCCATATTTAGGAGCATATGGGATTGCAGCCTGTGAAGTCAACTACAATTTCTGCAATCAAGTTTTGGAGTATTTGCTGGTCAATTTCAATACCTGTCTCAAATGTTTCGAGCTCAAAATCAGTCCATTTTCCCAAAGAATGACTCATTTCATGCTCAATTAATTCATCAGTTATCAACCCAGCCAATTCTGCCCACCTTCCAACCTCCTCGACAATCTCGCAAATCAGCATCTCGGTTTTCATGCGCAAAGGCAGTCTTGTCCAAGCATTGAATCCAGAGTTTGAATACCGACTAAATCTTGACTCCAGATATTCTATGACACAATCAAAGACAAATCCTTTGAGTTGATTTCCCTCGTTGGTTTTGAGAGCAACGAAGACACCAAAATTTCTGCACATAACACTAGCTAGCATTTCCAACTCATTAAGGACAAAACGGCTGATTGAAAAACCTCCTTTTATGACTGCATCAGGCAGAGCTGCATTTCCAAATACCAGTTCAGCATTTAAAATGACCTCTTTTGCATGGATGAGCTTGCTTCCTTTCAAATGGACATCAGCAAGGTTTGTAGTGGTAAAAACTTGAGAGATGTTGTTGAGCAGATAGGTTACTGACTCTCTGTAAACTTTTCCCATGCTTAATGAGCTTGCAGAATCCAAAAGATCTGCTTCAGGATCCAGCAGGTGTGGTCCTTCACAGCATTCTGTAGATTCAACACCCAGAATAAACCCAGGAATTTGAAGCAATTATTTAAAGAACCAGGAACAAAACATACTTCTAATCTTTTTCAACATGTACAAAATTCAATAAAACAACAGACAGTTATTTGAAATCTTTCTATTAACAAAATTTTCAAAAGTCCTCACTTGAGCCATCATCCAGACTACTGGAGGCACAGCTGTCATTTGAAAACGAGGCTTCAAGAACAGATCCAGGGCTGAGGTGTTCACAATTGGGTAAATATCCAACTGAATTCTTGGTTAATTTTGGCTTGGCCTGTGAATCAACCAATAAAATGGATCAAAGGTTTGAATACTCATCTCTGTGGCGCAAGTTAAAAAACAATAGGAGCAATAAAATCAGAAGAAAATAGAAAGCAAATGACAGGACTAACTCATGGAGTAAACATAGATGCTAGCAGTAAAGTATCCAGTGTAAAATAAGCAAGTAAACAGGGAAAAAAAAAAAAAAAAAACTAAGGATGACAAAAGCATAGCAAAACTCAACATACATACACAGGGCACAATCAGAGAAATCATTGATCAATAGATAGAATCAAAAGGTTTACATATATCCTAGATAATATCAGAGTCTTCCAGAATATCATACTAAGTACTCACCTATGGAAATTTCACTTAATCTTTTAGTAAATTCCTAAAACATGGGGTCGATTTACATCAGTGTTACTAGAAAGTGCTTAGTATGATGACTCTGAACTAGTAGAGACATGAGAACTACTTTTATGCCCATTATTACCAAAGAGTTTCTGGTGCACATCTCAAGCATCTGTACTTCAAGCAAGTAGGTAACCAAAAAATTGACTTGCAATATCACCATTATCTATTTTAACAAGTTCCTGTCAACAGTATGAAAAAGTAGCAACACTAAGTTATTTGAAAATCAAGTACTTGCTGATCCAGACCACTTGGCTTACATTCAGCTTGCAGTGCTGAACAGGACAAAGCTCTACTTCCTTTCATTTTTCCCCCTCTCTATGAATTAAAAGTTTGCAAGCCCAAACAGAGATGAGTCAGAAACTAATGACTAGAAGAAATACACCTCTTAATCTGGTTTGACAGTATGTTCACTATAATGCCATAGAAATAGGACAATACAGGAAACCTTTGCTACAAATCTACAGTAGTTAAGTTTTCATCAAATATTTATGCAACCATTCTAATAAATATCTCATGCAAACACAATAACTTAACAATTCAAGAGGCAAATTCCACCGCAGTCTGCCAAATAGAGGAATGACAAACCTGGGAAGTGGTGGGGCCATTTTTCTTGGATTGCTGACCATCAATGCATGAACAGTTGCCCCCATTAGTCACTCCATGGCTTAAATCATCCCGCTGAGATGGCCTTTCGGTCGTCAAGGCAGATATCAAGTCCTGGAGAATCATAGCAGTAGTTTTCTTCGGAGTGGTATCCCCAGAAGCAGAATCCTCTTCCAACTGACAAGTCAGTTCCTTCAGCTTTTGTTCTAGAAGTGCACCTAAACTATCTCCACTTAAAGGAAAGGATTTCAGAGAACTTTTTCCACCATTTCCATTCAGTACTGATTTGTGTCGAGTAACTTCACCATCTGGACCATTTTGATTTATTCTTCCTTCCGTATCTGCATGGATTCCAGTCTCATGCTTCATTGGGGATTTGAATGTGAAAGAGATAACATCACTATTATTCTTACCACTGTCAGCATTTACGCTTTCTTGCAAATGTGCCAATCTATTGTTAGTGCAGGATGCAGTAGCGGAATGACTACTGTAATGCCTGTCTTGCCCCGAAATTTCACTGAATCTAGTATCGGTTGATTTGGCAAAAGAAGAGCTGGAAAAAGTAGGACCTTCATTTTGACTAGAGCTGTTCACTGATCTCCTTTTCCGCACTGGAGATAAGGACTCATGTCTCCTGTCTCCAATTTTCTGATCCGTATCAAGATAGCTGCCCTCTTTGGCAGGCATCCTCAACCGGCAATGATCACTAAGGTTCTGGTTTGGCAAAACAAAATGTTTTCTCTCATTTGTAGCATTTCCTACTGATGATCCTCCGTGGCCCTGCAGCCTACTTATCTTTGATCTTGGAGGTAACCTGTCCCTCCCTTGAAAAGTCTGATTTTGGCCCTGAGTTTTGTGCCTTAAATAAATTGGATGTACATCCTTCTGAAGTTTACACTGTTGGCTAGTTGGTTGCCACTGTCTTTGACCTGCTCTGTTGATAAGCTTTTTGCCTGGCATGTAGACAGCACAAGGTTGTCTATTTTCCATTGCAATAGCAGCACACAATTTGGAATCCTCTTGAATTTTTGCCATTTCCTGCTGATGGCAGAATATGGGAAGTCTTTGATTACACTTCTCTGAAACTTGACGAGAAGGGTTCACAAATTGAGAAACAGGTAAAATAATTGGTGGTTGCTCTTCTACATTTGGTCTAACATCCGCAATATTAAACATATGACCACAATTTCTGCAAGACGATGATTGCCCATTCAGTGGCTTGACAGAACTTTGAAGACAGTAAGAATTTTTTAATGGCTCCAGATCAATTGCTTTCTCCGTCGTGGCTTCAGCTGTAGGAGGACGATCCATGGCATTTGAGTAAGTAAGGGCACATTTTGACCTACTTCTTTGCAACCCAGGCTCCAAAATTCTAGCCGCAGCACCAACCAACCGAGACGTATTCCTCCCAGACACATTTCGGGGACTTTTCACTGGAGAAACCAGTTTTTGATGATGTTTTCTTGATCTTGATAAAACATTCTTTAATTGCAATGCCTCAGCTCCAAACCTAGTCACTGGCCTTCTCTCACTCAATCCGGTCTTCTGAAGCTTTTGAGGCCTCAGTTCCTGTTTTCTCTCCCCTTTTACCATATCCAAGTCCTCCCTCCCGAAGCTGCCATGGCCATCAATTATCTTTTCTCCCTTTTTACTTCCAGCTCCAGATGAACAAACCCTCTTCAATTTATCATGCTGTGCAGCAGGCATCGATTCCAAACCCATGAGTCTAGCAACCAATCCAGGAGCCCGCATTTCATTATTCTGTTCATCATCAACATCACAAGCACCATCATTCTGCTTCACATGAGGAAAGCCCCCACTGTTCTCATCAGCAATCTATACATTTCATGCAACAAAATATCCAAAAATCAGAACCATTAGTAAAGCTAGCACTCTAAACTACTGACATGAATCCAAAACAATATCAAAATACAGCATTTATCTTAAATTAATTTATATAGTGCATACCAAACGATGCTTTGGCAGCTTCTGATCTCCTCCAAACTTCTTTGAGGATTTTCTCAAACGAACTAAAATAATTCAACAACTCAAACATTTTATGCTATAAAATTTGTAAGCATGCAAAGATAAACTAAAACTAACAACAATGTATTATTAAAACTAACCTGGTGGAAGCAATTTTTTGGAAAATAGCTTCTTCTTTGCAAACTTCCTGTTCCAATCAAATAACTGAAAAAAGATGCCAACACACCCACCAGGCCTCTGAGGCTTCTTCTCCACAATGGCCAAAGAAGACACTGTTTGCCCTGAAATTTCACTCATTTTCCAAAAATGCACCCCCTCTACTCCAATATTCTAAATACCAACTAAAACCCTCCTCACCAAACACCCAAAAACTTCACATCCTCATATTAGCCACAAAATCCTTCACCCCAAAATTTCAAACATTTTATTATTCCAGAAAAAAGGGTACTGAACCCAGCATTTCTGATTGTTGCATATCAACGCCAAAAAAAAAAAAAAAAAAATACACCTAATCAATAAACAAAACTAAAAGAAATGAGTAAAAACGAAGAATCCCTTACAGTCAAAAAACGAAGAATCCCTTCAGTCAATATCTAACCCGTTCACTATCTCTGTCCCTCAAAGATCACATTTTTCCGTAAAAGATAGAAAAAGCATGGAAAGAACCCACAAGAAATCCCCAAAATAAACGATTCTCAAGCATGCCAACAACAATGCCGTTCAATGCTGAACCTGAAACTGAATCACATAACGTAAGCTACTTTCACAAGATAACAGTAGCTAAACAACAGAAAATCTTAGCTCAAAAGTCAGACACATTTACCTCATCTTCCTTTCAAAAAATTATTCATACCCCACTTCTCAGAATGCTGTACTATTCTCAATTCAAACCCCACGTAAGCATTCTAGAATTCAAAACAAATAACTACTAGAATACGTTTCTACCGCTAACTGATGATTGATTTCTTCTATAAAATTAAAAGAGATAATTTTTTTGAGGGCCAAGAAAGAAATGAAGAGTCTTCACAGGGATTTTGCCAACTGACAAGTGAAACAAAGTGAGAACATCTGCGCTGTGAAAACGGCTGCTCTGCTAATTTACTGTGGATAGGGACTGTGGAGACAGAGGAGAGAGAGAGGGACGAGTTGGAAGGCGTAAGATAAGAAAAGAAAGGGACAAGAAGAGCTACCCATGCGCACAGAGGATTGGTCAACATTGCTGCTTAGATAGAGAAATATATCACTGTTAGTAAAATACAAACAAATAATTTGCACGCTTATCAGTATATTTTTTGCAAAATTTCATCTGTCTTAGGAGGATTTTCGACAGGATTTACAGGATGCAATTATCTACGTATATAGTTATGTTTTTTATGTATGCAATTATAGTACACATTGATTGAAGTAACTGGATGTATAAATGTACATACGTGATTGAATTTGTCTAATCAATAGTTGGTCAAGTCTAAGTCCTATGTTTGAAAATTTTTTTTGTGACCACGACAAATAATTTAGATCCTGACTCCAAAAATTTCTCAAAGGCAAAAAAAAAAAAAAAAAAAGTACATACAACAAGACAAAACGTTTGTCAAGAACTCCGATCAAGAACATTTTGTTACGTGCAATGCAATGGTTATGGGAATTTTCAAATTCAGTGTATATTACCGCTGTACTTTTTTTTTAGTTTATGTGAATTTTGTATATTGTTTTACTACTTATTATGTTTATCTAGGTTGAAAAAACGTAAATAAATTAGCTAGAAAATTGGTTCCGTTGGGTCTACGTCTGTCTGCTATCTTGCACTGTCGGGATGCGTAGGTTTTGGACTTTGGAGCGTATTTTTTGAATGCACCGACGTGTTTGTGATGGATACTCGCAGTGATGGAATGGGATACTGTACGCGCGGCCATGTTGAGACACGTCGTCGACCAGTCGTGTCGGAGGCGTGCGTAGGTTAAGGAGATGGGTTAAAAGTCAATCTAAAGAAACTTTTTTAATAGATTTATGTAGACACGTGAATTCCCAAGGCTTTTTTCACAAATCAAGGAAAGGTGGTAAGAAAAGGAATTATTACTGCGAGCCGCAATGTTTTTTACAGTCCTTCGATGAACTGTCACAACTTGGAAGAATTCTATGTTCAAGAATATTATTCGATTACTTCAAAAAAAAAAAAAAAAAGAATATTATTCGATATTATTTTTATAACAATTTGCATATGTTTAAGAGTATCTAAACACACTCTAAAATGATATCTTGGTGTAATAATTAGTAGATTGAATTGAGGTTGAACTTGAGAAACACAAAATTACAGATGACACGTGATTAAAACAAATCCAAAAAAAAAAACTGAGTTTGATGTGAGTGACTTGAGACCTTAGAAACTTTTTTTTTGGACAGTAATGCAAACATCATTAATATTATTGTTCTATGAATTTTCAGCATTTGAACATAGTATGGTTCCCCCACTCCTTACAGTAGTTTCTACTTCCTACTACTCACCTAGGAGTTTAACATTTGACAATCCTTGACAAGACAGGGCTCTGATTGTTTGATTCTATTTTTAGAAACATATTTTTTAATAATTTTATACACGTATTTTAATTAATTTCTTATCTTACTAAATATATTTAAAAAAAATTAAAATTATTATAAAAATATTTTATAAAAAAATAACTCATAAAATAATCATCCGGACAAAACGAATTCCTAAAAGCTACATACACCCCGATTCATCATCTCATGCACGTGCTAACCAAAAGGCTTTAAAAATGGATGTTTGGTGATTGATTAGGTGCTCAAGTTTGCATGGTAATGGTGGCAGACAGCCCAGAGACTGCTAAAAGCAGCATCAAACTAGTTGATAATATATTCTTAATGACGGCAGTTAAATATGTCAAGACACAGAAAGAAGTACATGTTACAAAGATTTGACTGGGTATATTGTACCACATTTGCAGTTCAACAATTACTATATTAATTTACTCCTAAGAAAAGTACCTGAAAATTAAGTGACCGATCGACTTAGCTTTGAAAAGTTGTATTTTGACCAGTGCTAACCAGTAACGCAGTGCTGGCACAATAACATGATACGCGTAAATCCTCTTTCGATTGGGTGAGACATTACTACACCTAACGCATAAATTGTCAATGCATCTTCTGGCATGATAAATATTGCTAAACTAACGCACTAATCTTTCCAAATTTGACGTTGTCCTAGTATTTTTTTTTTTCCTTCCTTCTGTTGAGAAAGGCAGCATTATTATTCAACTTCATATTAAAGAATTATGAAGGCATGAAATTGGGGTAGGTGCCTTATATTTTTTTCCATTTATAGGTGAGGTGACTATAAACTTTAAAAGGACAATGAGGGAGAAGGATTTGAAAGTCGGAAGTGGGCTTCGAGAACTGCCAGATTTAGGTCGAAATTCTGGGCATTGTAAAATCCATGGAACGACAGCCCAAATTTTGAGGGGCTTTTCGAACCAATTGAGTTGGGCCAAATGCCCATAATGACAGTGTAATCGTGGTAATTAACGTGGAGCTGCTATACTTAGACATATGGGATTAACAATTTCCATCGTGAGAGGAATTCTCGTACGAGTATTCTAGCCAAGATGAATTCAAGATTATCATCACGACCCAGAGTGCCACCTGATCCCCCCACATGCGGTTAAAGATGCCACGGCAAATTTTATGGGTGCCAAGTTTAATGGGATATTAGTTTTTTAGCAGCAGTTCGGATTTTTAGTGTCAGTTTATCCGTACTTTATTGGTGCCCAGTTCAGTGTCACTATAATAACTTGTCACCTTGTGTTCATTCTTATTACACTTAATATTGCTAACCTAATGCACTGATCTTTCCAAATTTGACGTTGTCCAAGTATTTTTTTTTCCTTAAAAGGTAGTATTTATTATCCAACTGCATATTATAGAGTTATGAAGGCATGTAATTGCAATAGGTGCCTTTTATTTTTTCAGTTAGAGGTGACTATAAACTTGAAAGGCCAATGAGAGAAAAAGAGGGACTTGAGAGTTGAATAAAAATAAAGAGGGACTTAAGAGTTGAATAAGAATATCACTGTTCTCTGCTCATTTTCTAGGAAAAGAAAGAAAACAAATGGGCTTCAAGAATTGCTAGACTTCAGTAGGTCCAGATTTAAGTCATAGTAAGTTGCAACTGACAGCCGAAATTGCGAGGCACTTTAGAGACAAATTTAGTTGTGCCAAATGCCCATTATCACAATTTAATCCTGCTAAATGTATAATAGGATATTATCTGCGTGCAACCTAAAAAAGTGACGGATAATCGGAGCCTGCCTCGACCAACACAAACGCTGCTGCGAGTTCAATATCAGATGACTTGCTCATTGTGATCTTACGTCATATAAGATAATAAATTTTTTTTTTTAAGGTAGGGATTCAAACCCAGCCTTGGCATTTAGGAGAAAAAGGGAGATAATTGGGTAGATGTAAGATTAGAGTGCTTAATCCCTAATTGTGTGTGGCAAAAACAGTATAGAGCCACATTCAACACACCATTTCGAGCCTCATCCTGGTTACGTGAGGCAATATACATTGTAATATGAATTGTTGATAAAAAAAAAACCTCTTTTTTATACTTGCTTCTAGGTTACTTTTTTTTTTCTTTTTTTCTTTTCTTCTCATTCTTTGTATGAAATTTTCCGGTCACTATGTATGCAAATTTTCTTGTGTATTTCCCTCAAACAGGGATGTATATTCATTGCTAGTTTGACTTGACTACAACGAAGGACAAGATAGTAAAAAGAGAATAAGGAAATACAAATAAGACAATTGCTTATATAATATAAACTATGAGAAATTTTTTTTTAATCCTTTTTGGTGAAGTCAGTAAATAAAATGAGAAGGTATGTAAGTTATCGACATCTCAAAAACATCAAATTCAAGCTCTGTATTCAAAAAATCTTGCAACATTTGTGTTAGGGTAAAGTTTATGATCCTATCGAGAGTCATTATGATTGTTTGTAAGAATATATATATAACATCACCAATTGTCATTGAAGAGATGATGATTAATAGCATGCGATGAACGAACAATGATGTGCAATTAACAAATTCTTTTGACACCTAGGACAAGTCATTAGGGTAATTTTGTGAGGTGATATATCATTTTGCTAAATGGTACTAATTACTCCGGGCAATCACACTAAGCAGCAAAAGAAAGGAACTGAACTGTACCAGCTTTCTAACTGTTCCTAGCCGTTGCACATGTGTATGTACCATTATTCTCACCAACTTCATCTGTGACTAAATTTTTGTATACGAATCAAACAGAAATAAAATTAGTATCTTAACATAACTGAATCTTAATCTTGACTACTGACGACAACAGCTTAAGACCTGAAGACTCGAAGCTTCTCTAATCCCCACAAACTATTTTTTTTAGTATTTCTGCATTAGTTGTCTCTCTCCAGCAATCCAAAGAAATAATGTACAACCATCTAAAGAAATGCTGCTCAATTCGTAGTATAAATCATAGAAGTACATCAACTGCATGTGCTAGCAAAACCAAAAGTACATATTTAAAAGCACAATGGGACCTTGAAAGCAAATGTTACCTGTTTTTGGCTCTCAGACAGCATGGCCCTAATTATCCTCTTCCCTTTTTGCACAATAATACATTTATACTACATTTCCATTCACTCCACATATCACAATTCAAGAACCACGAAGTTAAAAACTGGAAAAAAAAAAAAAAAAGAAGCCCTCAAATTTATAAGAAAATTTAAGAGAAATGGTTACTTTTTCTTGCTCTTATCCTTGCCAGGGGAGAAAATAGAACCTAAACCAAACATACTTGCTGAAGGAACGTTCAGGACTGGAGTGACCTTAACGCCATTGCCATAAGAACCATAGGTTTTCTTCAGGGGTGGTTTCTGATGACTGCTTGCTGATGATGCAGACTGTGACTGTTTCGTTGAAGCAGTTAGCGGAGACTTCCCCAAATGCTGCTTATGACTGAAATTACTATACTTTCCTAACGATGATCGCTTTACATTTGGTGCTGAACCGGTTGAATTGCTTCTTGATAAAAGTGGCAAGGGACATAAACTTCTTGCATAACCACTTCCACAATTTAAACTAGAACTACGCTTGAACCGCCAAAATGACTTGCAATTTGATTTTTCATCCGATTCTGAGACATCCCTTCTTTTTTCATCAGAGGTTTGGTCACCTCTTGGGCTTTTGGTAGAATCACAATTGTCATGATCATCATGATCGTGCATTGAAGGCTGAAGAGTTTGTGCTGATATCGGTGTTGGAGGCTCCGAGGATGATGATTTCTTCTTTGGTGAACTTGTCCCCAACTTTCTCTTGATTTCAATTGGAAGGATTTTGCCATCAGAGAAAAGCTCATCAGCTGAAGATGATTCTTGATCAAAGCTTTCGCGAAACACGCAAAAATCAAAGTCAATACTTGAAGCTGAACTCGATCGGATGTATTGCTCAACGGGTACTCCCTCAGCTTGGGAAAGATCATCAGAAAAAGAGATCCGAGGACTAATCCCCATGCTGGAATTATCCGAACAAAGTTCAACTGCCATTGCCTAAAATACTGCGTTATTATTGGTTGAAATTCTTGCCGAGAATGATGAAAGAAGCATTCACATCAAACAGTCAGGATTTAAGGACAATAAAAGAAGCATTAAAATGGAGGCCAAACTCCTGCAAGTCAAATTTAAAATCCCAACTGCAAAAGTAACTGAATTTTCACGCATGTCTTCAGCCAGTCTTTATTACGAAGTTCAACTTAAGATGCTTGGAAGAGGGATGAAATGGAGTAAGTTACGAAGATTCTATGACAGCTAAATTTGAAACTCAAAACCAAGAAGCAAAGAGGGATGGGATGGGACAGGGAATACAAGACATGCATTAATTGAAATATTAAAGGGATCTCTCGAAATTGCTGGGGACCCTAACGAAAGATGAACCGAACCGACCGAAAGTTTTTATGCGACGTGGAGAGATGCAAGAACTGAGAGGGACATGAACGTGAAGAGAGGAAATGAGAGGGAATTTAGATTAGCAAAGTGGTTGTTAAGACCTTGGTGCAGGGGCTGTGGGGCTTTGAGGATAAAATTGGAGGACATGATGATACTGAATCATTTGCCAATTCACGTATTCTTTTTTAGCATGAAGTTTCTTTTTTTTTTTTTTTTTTTTTTTTGAGAAAAGCATGAAGCTTCTTTTTCATCTTATTATAGTTACATTAAATTATGATAACCATTAGAAAAACAAAAATGAAAAAATCTAGTGGATAAAAAATATAATGATGTCCTAATCATTGTCTGTGAATGCCTACTCATTTTCAATTTTACCATTTTGGAGATGAATAGGACTTTGAGTCATTAAGTATTAAGCTGGCCATGGGCTCACAATTTCCATTTTCAACAAGTTCATGGCCTAGATCAAAAGGGCCGACTATGGACTGTTGAGATTAGGCCAATATGGCCGAATTGAAAGTCAAAAACCGATGCCAGTCTTGGAGTGAAAAGTGATTATAAATTTTAACTAATTAGTTACATATTTTTGTTAAGCAGTTAAATATTTTTACTGACCAGTTATACTGTTTTCAGCATCTCTGAAATGACACGAAGACAACTTGCGAGGCTGTACCCAAATTGAACTCTAGTCATTTGATCCTTTATCTCACAATCAAATTTTTCATTTTATTTATTTATTTATTTATTTTTTTCCTCGACGGGAAGCATTTCGCAATCAAAGTTTGGGACAGTTCGCTTTCATCGTCGAACACCTACTGGTGATCATAATTTTCATTAAAATTTGACCCATAATTAATTAACTTGAAAAGTCCATGATGAATAATTGTGCTAATAAAATTCATGTACCATATCAGATTTTGTAAACGCGTAAGTTTAAATACCACTTAAATGTTGTTTAAGAAACACGTTTCTGCAGTGAATTCTAGAAAAGTAAGATGCCATCTCTTTCATTTTCAGCCCTTAATATGAGGTAAGTAATTGACATGACAATGGAAGTCAACGTCAGTGAGAAATCTTAATTGGAATAATTAAGAAGAACACTTGAAACTGTTAGCAGATTTTGGTAGTTTGAGATCCACTGAATAATAAGCAGATTCTATGCCACTGTGATACGACAAAATGTAGCAGAAAAAATAATTTGTAACTACATTATATACTATTCGTCATCACAACATTTTAAAACAGTTCGAAACTATATTGTATAACTATTCATCATCACAAAATTTTAAAACAGTTCGATATTGATTTGTGAAACAACTAAGCCAGGTAGGTGGGAATTTTCATTAAACAAGTAGCTTTTTGTTTTCTGCATCAACTAATTTACCAAAATTACTCATGCCTGTCTAACTTCAAATCATTGCGCTGCTCATATGATGCCACATTTCTTTCAGAGTACTATTGGGAACGGGAGGTATGTTTTGCAGTTTGTCTGGCTTCCAAGGGTGATCATTGTCATCCCTTGCTTCATTTGTAATTGAAGTGCTTTGGTGAGAAATATGAAGTATCAGATGTTGTAACTAAAAAGCATTGAAATCCTACTAATAGGATACAGTGTCTTATTTGCTGGTTGGACAAAATTTGGTCAGTGGTGTGAACAAAAGGGAAAGTTAGTTTTATTTTTTGTTTTGGTTATGTGGTTTGAAGTTATTATATTTTTGTCATATAAAAAAAGTGGTTAAATTTTTCCAGCATTTTGACAGTTGTTTCGTGTTTTATAAAACTTGCAGAATTTTGCAAAAGAAAAATAGTTAGTTACACAAAAGAAATTCACTAACTTCAATTTATTACTCACTTTCTTTTAATGTTTTTCGTGAAAGTGGTCTTTATTTTCTTCACTTTTCTGTATTTGACTTTTTCATGTAACTTTCCCTCTATGTATTGGAATAGGTTACACCAAAAACATTATTGTTTTCTTCACTAAGTAGTAATATGATCATCATCTTGTCTATTTGTACAAGTTCTCCAGAGGTAAATGTAGAATTTATTTATATCACCACGCATCAAGTTCCTCATCCCACGTTTGTTTCTTTTGGTCCATGGTTAAGTTGTTGTCGGCAAGAGTTAGCCAAAGAAAATCAAACAGTGATAGTCTTCATTTGCAAAAGCAAGTTTATAAATTTCAATAAATTTGAAGTTAGCCCTTCTCTATTCAAAGACCAAAAAGCTGAAATTTAAGTCCAGGATATAACATTATTGCAACTATGAACAGTAGTTTTCGAAGGCACCAACAAATGTTGCGCTAGCTAGTTGACAACTTTCTTGAGAATATGTGTGTGTGTGTGTGTGTGTGTGTGTGTGTGTGTGTAAAATGGTTTCAAAAGAAGGCCAATGGTACACAGCATTAGTGATAATTCAATCATATGTGTGAATCCCCTTTTATCTTTTCTCCATGGTGGATAACCAAAAAAGAAGAAAGGGTCCATTTTCCGTCATCCATCAGCCATGAAATGTGTCTATGGAAGGATAATGCAACCAACGCATGCACTAATCAAGATCCTCTATATATTGCCTTTTTTCACTTTTTTTTCATCTTTTGTTTCCTTTCTTTGCCAACTTGCCATGTGAGACCAAACGTAAGGGGAACTCAGCGCAAACACATCACTTCTTTGCTCACTTCAACCCCAATGATAATGTCTCTTTGGTTGGTGGCCATGTTTTCCTATCGCCCGGCAACCCATGAACTGATGAATACATTCTAAAATTATACTTGCTCCTTTTTGAGCACTCAGTTTTAAGGTTTTTTTTTTTTTTTTTTATCTTTTGATCTGCCAATCAAAATCTTATTTACCATTTTAACCTAGTATTAACATATTTCCCTATTGGTTATCATTCTTTTGGCTAGGTCACTATTCTAGCTGATGAAATAATATCAGTTCTAGGTAGATTTTTAACCGCATCATGGAAAAGTTTTGTAGATTAGAATTTTTTAGGTACTTTTTTGTCATTCGATAAGGTGTGAGTTGCAATACACATGGTATAAAAACTTAAATCATTCTCTTCATAGAGGTGGAGGTCTACTAAAGATTAACCATGCATCAAGGTCGTAGTAGTGGTTGAAGTTCAAAATTCTTTTACCTTTTTTACATTCTTCAACTTTCAACTTTTCAAGACCTGAAATGCGAAAAAGAAAAGAGAATGAAAAATTAAAGAAGAAAAACATTTGTGCACATTTCTTTTTCATTAGAAAAAAAATTTACAGCATATGAATGATTTCTTTTTCATTAGTAATAATATCTTACTATATATAAACGTAAATGATCACATATGCTTTACGGTGTCTGTTCCTTTATCTTATTTTAAATAATTTAAAACAGATTAAAATCTCTTACAACTACCTTGAATATAATATACTCAAGGATTTATTTTTTCCTGTATGATTTTTAATTTGTTTTTTTTATTTTTCAACCTACTTAAGTCTTCTTTTAAACATAACATCTCGAAAAATTCAAGTTTTTATTTGTTACTTTTGGCATAAAAACTAGCGTTTCTCGATAGACCTCTCACAATTCCAAAAAAAAAAAAAAAAAAACCCACTTATTTGTCTGAAAATTTCTGTTTTTATTTTTTGTTTCCCCCAACTCATTTGAGTTTCAAATAGGACCTGAAACATGGAGCCCCATAACAAATGCAAGCAACCAAACAACTGGATAAGACAATTTAATATTGGGCCGAAGCCTCTATAGACTGGTGAAAAGCCTTTATTACGAATCGGTCCAAGCTTGCACGGGTAGGCCGATGTCCTGACAACCCAACTAATGTGTTCTTTCTCTTTAATCTTTAAAAATAAAATGAAAACTCTCATTTTTCCTTTTCTTCTTGTGCAGATATTTTTGTAGGGTAGGGTCCCCATCTGTAGTTATGGATGCAAATCTATTTCATGCTTATTTTTTAATGCTAAGACCCTTTAGACTTATAGGGTCAATTCCAACATTATCTTTCATGGATAATTATTAATTCACTAGGAAAACTCTAAAATTAATAGTCATAGTCTAAATTGGATACACTCTATTAGAAGAAAGGGGGGAAAAAATGGAAAAAATTCTTCTTAGAGGCAATGTAAGTGTTGCAATCAGTAAAGCGGGTAAACTTTTGCATGAATTCTATAAAACTTTTGCATGAATTCTATCAAGGGCGTTAATGTTAAAAGCAACCCTATTTCGCATACAATAATGTGAATTTTTTTTTTCCAAAGGACACATTTATGTTATTTACCTGAATATTAGCATTTTTAGTCAAAAAGAAAAATAATCTACATTTTATTCGTTTTTCAAAGTAGTGAAATCAATTTCATTTAAATTTTGATTGAAATTGTCTAGGGACAAAATTCCAAAGAAGATAATTTTCCAAAACTCAATCTTTTTGGGTTTGCCAGCTCAATTTCAATCTAAATCAAAATGAAATTGATTTTTTTGAAAAACTAACTTTAAAGTTAATTTTCAAGAAATTTGTTTTAATAGCTTAAGAAGATGAATAAAACTGCCTATCGTTTTTTTTTATTTTCATTAAAATCATCAATATTTAGATATATATACTAGTGATGTACTTTGTAAAAAAGTCCCACCCACTGTATTCATAGTGAATGTTCCACCAAACTTAAAAGGAATTCTCCCAAAAAAAGAATTATTCTACAACAAAAAGTGAGACCAAACCCTTTTTATTGTAGGATGTCACAAAATTGAAGAACTCGAAAAATATATTTTATGGTAGAAAAAAAAAAAAAAAAAAACCTAGTCACAGTACAGTAAACGACAAGGAAGGTGCACTGAAAGACGGAAGAAACCAGGAGGCTAGGGACGGACAATAACCGCTACGCGGCTACCACACCTAACGCCATTGGTTGTTTTTCTGAACTTTCGCCAGTTAAGCGAAGTCAGCCAGTCTGCTATCTCCTCTCTCTCCTCTCTCCAAGCCTCCAACTCGGATTCCCACTTTCATTTTTTCTTGCAGCCTTACAAGCAATTGACAATCGTATATTTGAATTTTCAAATTCGAATCCGGGTACCCCACAACAACACCCTGCCAAGAAATTGCCAAACGATATCTGGTCTGCAACGGTTGAATCTTAAGAGTTGAGAGCAAGCGGAGGGGCAAAACAGGGTGCTGAAGGAAGGATGAATCCGAATTGGGAGCTGAAGAGTTGCTGTAATCATAACCAAGTTGTGTTTCTTGTTACCATCGGTGTCTTCAGTGTCGTCATTCTTGCCGTACGCTTTCCTCCCCCTCTACCCTTTTCTGAGTTTTATTTGAGTCTTTTTTTTCTTCCTGACAGTTTGCTTGCTGGCTTTGATCTCTTCGTTCTAGTATAATTTCAAACTTTGTGGCGTTAAAGAACTGTATTTTGCCATGGTATTTTTCTTGAAATCTTCCATACAGGGATGTTTTAATTCAAGGGCATTTAGAAAATCGATTTCTTAATATTTACATAGGTTGTAACCGGAAGAGCAATAACAATGGTGCTACTGCTCTTCTGGGTTCTTTCCAATTTAGTTCCAGCGTTTATAATTGAGGGGTTTTTGGCAGTCGAATTGAATTTCTTGTGTGAAGTAATTTACTGCATAAATAATCAGCTCTGGTAAAGATTAGCACTGACAGGGGAACTTCTAATGGTAGATTGACATTTGTTGACTGCTGGAAAACAATCAATTGCGGCACTCAAAAATCAAGCTGACTATGAGTCCATAAGTATTTTGCACAGGGTATAACCCCAGGAAATATAAGCCATCTTCAACTTTGTTCTTAAAGGAATGGAAATTTTTAAGAATTTGATTAGTTGGCCTAGGTTCTTACTGTACATGACCGTTCTCCATTGCACTCCTTCTTGGATATCTTTGATTTTTCGATCGCTTTATATCGCTCTTTGGATAAAATGATAGTCTCATAGCATTTATGAGCTAGTCTTTAATAACATTATATTTGGATATGCAATATGGCAAAGCAAAAGATATTCTTGCACTTTTCAATTGATGGCTTTTGACACTATATCTTCAGGTTCTGACATTCTTTTTTCCCACAAAAACAGTTATGGAGGACAATATTACTGACACCTTTCAAGCTCATCACAGTATTTCTTCATGAAGCAAGCCATGCAATTGCTTGTAAGCTCACTTGTGGTCAGGTAAAAAGGTTCTTTCTGCCATTGTGATCTTCTCCACCAAAGAACTTGATTCCTATATAAATTGTTTTCTAATGTATTCGTTATTGCATATATGATGTAATAGTTTGAACGATTTCAAATTTTCAGCGCTGATTTTTTCCCCTAAACTCTTATTGATTGAATTTTCATTCAGTTGGATGACTCTATTTTTTTTCTTCTCACACAAACATGTAGGAAAAGTTCATTTCCAAGTTT